>CM066207.1:44250276-44859609 GCA_033675395.1 Rhodiola chrysanthemifolia
TTACAGTACTAAGTAAATTCTGAAGGCTACTCCAGTTGTGTAAGATGTCGTAGTTGTAGCCATCTCGAACTCATAAGACGTCACAAATTCAGTATCTATGCTATTTTTCTCTAATCTTTTCATTCTACTACTGCAAGCAATGTGTTCATGAACAAACCGCGTGATGCATGTCAATGTACTCTGGTGAATCAGGATATTATGGCTGGAGTTATGCAGAAGTTCATTGTGGCGTCAATTTTTATGTGGATAGCTCCTTGTGTCATTCTGTATGGTTTTAACAATAACTTAATTCCAGGTAAGTTACCACTTGAATAACATTCTTAAAACTCTCACCTTTGGTTATAAACATATAATTTTCTTTTGAGTTCAGAACCTATGGAACTATAAGTTTGCAACACACATCTGGGCTAAATTGTATTTGCTATATATTTGGTAATTTGATTCAAAATACAGAAGATCAAACTAGGATCTTGACTTCATTTCATGTACATTTTATTCCTTGCAATGAAGCCCTGTTGATCGATACATTGTTGTCATTGAAGTATGCTCATTACTTTGGAGCAACATCACTTAACAACTTGTATCTTGAATATATGCAACAGGTTCCTACGAAATGGACTCTTACTCACTGACTCTTGTGAGCGGATTTCTTGCTGTCATCTCAGTCAATGTCGTTATAGCATTCTACATATTCATGGCTATGAAGGAGCCGTCTGATAAACATGCCCCTGATACCAAATTTCTCGCTGAGGCCAAAGCAAGTGTAAACAAAATTGTACAATCAGATGATGGCGGTTCTTCTCAACCCCGCAACAAACAAGAATAGCATCGAATGATAGAAGCAGCCTCTCGGACTTTTGAGACATGCAGTTCAGTTATATTTGTAATGATCAACTTATCTCTTTCTTTGCATTTAATTTTTTCTGTGTATTAATACTTAATTCAAATCTTAACAAGACTGAGAAATATACATGACTTTTTATTTATTTATAGAATTCATATTATATCTGACTGCAGCAGCCAGCAGACATAAATTAGACCAGAGACGATGAACAAATAGCCGGTCCAATTAGTTTTGAAATCGGTTCAAACTAGACCAGGCGGAATGACCCGGTTCAAACAATTAAGTTAATTAGTTTCTGCATTCTCAAAATCCATTATTGGAATTCCAAATTCTATAATTGCAGATGTTTTATAAACATAAAAAACCCTGATTTCGGTACAAAAATCTCTGAGTTTCCACAATTCTACGGTTCCAATTTTCATGATCAAACACAAATCACACCATAGTACTAAGCAAGGCAACTCAATCAGCAAAAAAACCGACGATCCGCACTGCTGCTGCGCATCGATCAATCGGTCTTTGAGCATCATCCGTCAATTTTTTTTTTCTTGCGATTTCTGCAATTTATGTTCCGCAGTCTGTGTTTCCGGCACTAATTCATGGCTGAAACTTCAGAATCAGTCACTGATGCTCGTCCTCCTCATACATCACCTCCGATAGTCGCACATGGACATGAATTCTTCAATCCGGCGGATGATCCAATGTTCGTCGGCAGGCGGATGATCCAATGTTCGTCGGCAACAATGAGAACATTGGCGCATCACTGGTATCAGCAAAGCTTGTCAGTGCTGATAACTTCATCCCGTGGCGATCATCTATGATCCGATCGCTTGGAATCAAATCGAAATTAGGTTTTGTCCAAGGCCTGTTTCCAAAGCCTACGGATGATCCTTACAAGTTGGCTCGCTGGGAGAGATGCAATGGTGTGGTTCTGTCCTGGATCATCAACTCCGTTTCTGATGAGATAGCTGCATCTCTGGTTCATTCTGTCAACTGCGTTCAGGCATGGAACAATCTGCAAAGCAGATTTGGTGGAGATAATAGCATGAGAGAATACTCTATTGCCAAGGAAATCATGCTTCTTATGCAAGGTGAGCTCACTGTTGCCTCTTATTTTAACAAACTGCTCCAATTATGGGGAGATGAAGACTCCTATGAAAATGATGTGCTATGTACACTTGGAGATACATGTCAATCAACTAAGTGTATGCAGAATAAGAAATTGAAAACTAGGATCCAGAAATTTCTAATGGGTCTTAATGAGGTTCATGCTCAAGTTAGGACTCAAATCCTTGCAACAAGACCTAGACTAGGACTGGATGAGTCATATAACTTAGTAGTGGATGATGAGATGCAAAAAATGATATCAAAACCTAAGGTGAAGCCTCAGCTTTGTACTCTGCTCACACTAGGCAATATGATAAACATCCTCATTTTATACTACGATTTTTTTTGCAAATTTTGAATTTCTTTCTGGCGTTTATTGATTGATATTTTTTGTGATTATTAAATATTCATTTACTGGTTCAGTGTTTTAACTCTTTTTTTCCCTTTTCACGAAGATAGAGAGATACTTGGAATATTTTGGATTTGTTTTTGCCAAACTGGGAAAGATACTGTCTAAAGACTTAACAGGCCTCAAAACGGCCCAAGATTAAAATGGGTTCAAGGAAAGCCTAATAACGAGCCCATAATCTTGGCCCATTTAAGAAACCGAAGGGCAAAAGCGGAGAATTGTATCGTCGTCTTCAGCTTTGTGTTGTGAGGAGAGAGAGAGAGAAGTAGAGATCGGAATCAAAGCAGAGAAAATGAGCGGAGCCGGGAAGAAGGTGGTTGACGTGGCGAAGAAGGCGAGGGCGACGATCGATTGGGATGGCCTGGCAAAGCTGTTGGTCTCCGATGAGGCTCGGAAAGAGTTCGCGACGCTGCGTCGGACCTTTGACGAAGTTAACCAAGCACTTGAGACCAAGTTCAGCCAGGTCTTTATGTCTGATTTTCTTCCCTTTTTATGTATTAGGTTTAATTAGATTAATTTTTGTTGTTGATTTTGTTAGATCTATGATCAGCAATTGATAGGGTTTGGTTTGATTTTATTGGAGAAACTGTTTCAGTCTTTGTTGAATAAGTTAGCTTTATTTGTAAATAAGGAATGGTCTCGTGATGAAATTTCTTTTCTAGTGGAATTATTTAATTGATTGAAATACAAATTTGTTCCATTATTCTGTTTGCTGGAAGTCAGATGTGTAGGAAATCAGTGTAATAACATTTTGATTCAAAATTCAGGACCTGCAGAATATGTATAGGTTGGTAATAAGGCTATTCTGAGTTTAGAATTTTTGACCTGATAGTTAGTTATTGATACCTGATTATTTGAAGATGTTATATGTGTGATTTCAAATATGATATTCATGTTGATGGACTGGGTCTTTGTGCAGGAGCCTGAGCCAGTAGACTGGGAGTACTACAGGAAAGGAATTGGATCGCGCATTGTTGATATGTACAAGGAGGCCTATGACAGTATGTATTACACTAGCTAAGGGATCTCCTCTTGCATAGTTTCATGCATCTAAGTTTTAATGTGCTCTGGTTCTCTAGTATGCATCACTTTCAGCCATACTATTCAGGCTTGCTAGGTTTATGATTTTCTTTCTGCTTATTGTTCTAACTTCTACTTTTGCTATTGTGAAAAGGATTAGGGTGTCATTTATTGTATGCCAAGAGGAGTAATTTTAGTAATTAGTTAAACAGGAGTGTACACAAGTTTAAACTTGTCAAAGAGATGTATCGAGGAAATAGCTGTATCAAGGAAACAGGAGGAGAAATTTTTTTGCATGTCGATTTCATTTGCCAGCTTCACCTCTCTTAGCTTATGTTGCCATTTAGTTCAAATGTGATACATAGGGTTAAAGACATGAAGAACTTATCATCAGTCATTATGTACAAGTTAACTTTCAGAAATGATTCTGCAGTGTTTATCCAATTGTAGACTTTTTAAACCTTATGGTGTATCCTGTAGTGTAGCCGATCACCTTTTTCTGTGACACGCACTTGTATTTGGTATGCTCATAAAGCAAATGCTTGATTATAAGCAGCTAAACTTTTGAAATAGATAAGAGAGGATTCAATTATTCAGTGTCGTATACCATACTCTATTTCGTTTGGAAAAAAGTAGAGATGTGTTTGAAAATATCAAGTAAACATGTTTTTTTGTTTGTAAATCCGCAGCTTGTATTTAGCATTTTACTTGGAAGGTGGTGCTTTCTTTGGTAGCTTTCATCGTCTTAAATTTGTTTGTTTTCTTCCCAGGCATTGAAATTCCAAAATATGTAGACAAGGTCACTCCTGAGTACAAGCCAAAATTTGATGCTCTGGTAAGCATTGAATACATTTATTCTGTAGGTTTGTGGAAGATATATATTTGAGACAATCTGTGTTGTTTGGCATAAGGACTGTGTCATACTATCGTACTTCATTAAACTTCATACATTTGCATTTGTTATTGCAGTTGGTAGAGTTCAAAGAAGCAGAACAACAATCACTGAAAGAGTCTGAACGCTTGGAGAAAGAAATCGCTGAAGTTCAAGAGTTGAAGGTAGCTTATCTGCTGTCTTTTCTCCTTTCACAAAGTATTCATTGGTATAAAATTGTTCTCATTCTACTCTATCTGTGCAGAAAAAGCTCAGCACTATGACTGCAGATGAATACTTCGCGAAGCACCCTGAGTTGAAACAGAAATTCGATGACGAAATCAGGAATGACTACTGGGGTTATTGAAGACCATGTTAGCCAAGTGCAATTCCGGCATCTCTGCTTGTTTGCCATTCGTTGAAGTTCGTAGTCCAAGCTTCATTTAAGAAAAATAAAAATGACCAGATTGGGTTTTCACCTGTAATTTTACTTATCGTAAGGTTGGAAAGCACACCACTTTACTCTGGAAAGTTGATTTCTGGAGCAATAACCATACTTATTTGATGATGATGAAATATTTAGTATGTTGCTCCCAATATTTTCTGATCCAAGATTATTATTTAATATTTATCGAAATACACCGTCACAAAGCCATCTCAGTGATAAGGGCTTTTTCACCGCACCTGCATTCCTGTCTGTGATTGAAGTTAAAGATAACCTCTCAAAATGGGTAATTACCATCTACAATTTTGGAAAGAGACATAATGGGTAAGACTTCAAAGAAAGTAACAGTGTTCAAATGGCACCAGCAAGGAATTAAGAGCTCTGAAATTGTCCAGGGATTCAGCCAGTTTTCTTATCAGATGTGATCCTTGCTCATCTCAGTCTAGCCTAGTGCTTTTCTAGCAAGTTCATAACCAGCAAAGTTCATAGCTCCAAGGGGAGCAACCCAAAAGAATCTGGGGACAGCTCCTTTAAACAATCCTAGAGGTCCTTCTTGTCGGAGAATTGATAGGGCTATGGCTGACATTGATTCAGGCGAACCACTGGTAGCTATCATCATTCTTGTTTTTATCACGTCGAACGGTGTTGTTGTGACAGCAGCTAGTCCACCTGAAACAGCACCGACGACTACAATTTCCCACGGTTCTAACTGCCGCCCTATTAGTTTTTGGACAATCTAACAATAAAGAAGATGAAATGAGTGCAATATTAAAGACCATGTCATCGAAGTTTCTACTGGAAGATGTCTAGCAAGCCCTGAAATGTTAAGGTCCTTCATACATGCCTTGTTTTTTGATTGTTTCGAGACAGTGACTTAGTGTCTTACCTTTTTCGATTCAGTGTATAGTCCCATCCCAGCTACATAAAACGGAATCTCACGACAAAGTGTAGCACCTGTTCCCCGAAAGAAAGCTTTGAGACCATCTTGTTTCCAAGTACCAACAATTGCCTCCCCCAAACTGTCGTACAAGCCTGCCTGCATACGTTGCTTCAGCACTTCACTTGGGATTCGAGTAGTTGTTCCAAGGATTGTGCCACAGAATGATGACACCGACTCAACCTATACATAGCTGCAAATAGTTAGTTATCAGTTGATATAGTGAGCTAGTTGAAGGCTTATGTTCAAAAACTGCAAGTTCTGTATGTACTGAAAATTCTAGGGTACAAAGTACAAGAAACAACAAAAGAGAAAAGATAGGAACTAGACGTTACCTGTATATCGGGCATTGTAGGAGCAACACTGACCAATATGAATTTAATGGTCTCGCAAATTCCAGTTCGCAGGCCATGGCTGATTTGAGAGAAATTCTTAGTCTATTAAAAACAGGAATTCAACTTAATTACTTAAAACACGGGACATAATTCAGTAACAACTAACAACCTTGAGAATTGACCCACAACTGCTGGTACGATGCCCCTGTATAAACCTTGATATCCAATTTGTGGAAGCATGGAGATAACTTCTGGCAAGCTAAGTGTTGATGCTTGAACTTGCGTCTATGAATTAAGTAAGAAAACAGTCACAAAATATTTCTTTGGAAATCATCTGGCGAGCTAAGTGCAGATGCTCCTGTATTTTTTAAGGTCAATCAGAAGATGAACAGAAAAAGATGAAGAGTTTACCTTAACCGTATCTACAGGATGCATTATAAACGATGAAAGAGCACAAGAAAACCCCCCAGCTAGTGCAGATTTCAAGACATTTTCAGTATTATCTTTTTCTGAAGCAGCAACTTCGACACTCGTGGAAACATATTCAGAACCAGAAATCCTGTCAACAACTTCACATAAAACTCCAGTCAATTCAAAAGTGTGTATTTAAAAATGGAGGAAAAGCACCAAGGGCTACTAGTTTTCGACTTGCAGTGCTTACAGTGATTTGCACTTCAAATTTGAAATTTTTAACAGAACTATCCCTTTGAAATTTTTAACAGAAACGATGTTGCTGTTTCCACAATTGATCTGCTCGTGTAGGGTTTGTCTTCCTTGGATTGGTAGCACACTTTCTTTTCATAAAAGAAGGTATGCATATGATCAATGTATTAACCAAAGTTAAGTAAGAATACGATTTAGAATCAAAATTGCCCCTGTAGAATGTGTTTTATGATGCTTAATAATTCTTTACATTATCGAAAAACCTAGTTAGCATTTAGGTGCGCTGCAGATTAAGCACACAAGGAATCTTATATAGTCATTAAATTAGTAAGAAGAACAGACTAATAAATATAATAACAAGTTTCAAAGCATAGTGAGTAGAACCAGTCTGATAAAGATATTTGGCTAGGCACATGGAAGTCATGTTCGTGGTAAAGATGCGTATGCTAAAGCAAACTAAACTCGGGCGGATAATCATGGCATAAAACACAAAGAAACATATAACTTGTACCTTCAGACTTGATGCACCTAACAGAACCGTGTTGAGGGAGTAGTTCCTTGCGTTCAAGATGATCTTGGAAAGGATGTTCCAGTTGGTGTTCAAGTTCTGACAATGAAACTGTGGACACTGTTGATCTCAGATATTCAGGACTATTAATATGTACATCACCGGGCAGCCTTCTTGATGAGCTTGGTTCTATATTTTCCTCCTTTCTAGTGATTTTCCCATCACTTTTTACCTCTTGAGTTGAAGTCACTTCAACCATACTCGGAGGAACTCCTAGTCTCGCAAATCGTAAATTTTGGAAAAGCCCATTTTCTTTTTCTCCCACACCTGTCTTGGAAATAAAACTCGAATAGCCAGTCAAAATATTCCTGTTGTACACCGTCATATTTTGATGAATTTCTTGAAGACTTCGACAGAAACAGCTCGCCGAAGGATCTAAGAACTCATGCTTTTCACCATTTTTCTCAACAAATGAACCACCAAATACCCCAATAATTTCACCCCCAGTTTCATTTTTCTTATTAGATATATACGTCAAAGATGCTGCCGATGCTCCCATATGCGATTTCAAGCAAGCACCACCACTAGCTGCATCGCCCTTTTTCTGAAAAGTCTTATTTCCCATCTTAGATGGACCGGCCAAAACCTGGCAAAAAGTGTTGACCAGCACAGACCACACGAGTCCCAACTCCATACAGTTCTTAATTACCCCATCCTTTCCAACACCAAAATGTTTGAAACCATTCTCACTGACCCTCAAATCATTCACCCCTCCTATCCCACGAATTGGCGCAGCCTTCGCCGAACAAAGGCCCTTATTTTTCACACCTACACAAACCCTAATTTTCCTATGAAAATCACCACTCTCGTTTCCTACAACACTCGATCCCAAACTGCCACCCATCTTATTCAATCCTTCCCTATGGAGCTCCAGATCTCTAACTGATTTCCTGATACTAGCATCCATTGATTTATAAGCATCTTTGACACCATTCAGTGAGTTCAAGAGTGGCTCTAGTGGATCACTTCCAAAATCCATTACCTCAACACAAACACATTCAACAAGTAACAATAATGTTTTCATAATACATAATTAAAAAAAAAAAAAAACAGCTCCACTGGCAAAAACGAAAACCATATCTCGAATTGTAGTTTTCTTCAACCTGCAATTTAGTAAGAAATCAATTGAGTGAAGTATTGTGTATCAAAATAAATTTTAGCGGTAGAAATCTGATATGACTTTTGTAGAGAGAATTTCGAAGGCATTCATTTTGTAAAACTTTTCGTATCAATCGGATTCAGATGCAATTTTTTTTAATTAATTGAATTAAATTTTATAATATAAACAGAAAATACAGCGATTTATAGAGGAGCGCTCAAATGAGGCAAGTTAAATAAGAATGAGACAGTGACGCACGATCTGAGCCACACATCTAACCTCTCGTGCTTTGTGGGTGCGCCACGTGTCCAAATAGTAAATCCATTACTAACAGTAAAAAGCAAAAAGCAAATAGTAAAATCCCACTACCACATCTTTAAATCTCAACCATTAGATCAATATCATCAATGGCCAAGATCATGCCTTACTGCCACATTCTTACAACCTTGCCTCAATCGAGCGCTCCCCTATATATATATATAGTAAAATCCCACTACCACATCTTCTATGGTTGTCATTTTGGCATTATATGCATGAGTAGAATTATCGAAATTTAGTGTTCTCGATCTCACTCCCAAGTGCAATCATATTTGGAGGTTTGAAATTGAGTTTTTCTACACATAAAATCTTTTATTTCATATATTTTAATTCGGGGTGACGAATATCATCTTGAAAAAGTATATATGTTTTGTGCAAAAAATTCCGTCGTCAAAGTATATTAATTTAAATATTTAATTATATATTTAGAACTCTGATTTGTATTCATTAAATAAATTCCGCAATGTAACACAACAGTGAAATCGTAGGTGATTCAGTCACGTCTTAGACGCTGTCCTTAAAGCAGAATTGCCGCACATAGGTGCTGGGTATTACCGACAACATGCCTCCCAGGATAAAAGAATCTCAGCAAGCGCTTTGCACCAATATACCTTGCTGATCGAACTTGTATTTTTGACGGTTAAATTACTTTCAGTCAATAAAAGTTAATACAAGTTAAATTCAGTTAATATAAGTTACTCTCAGTCAATATTATAAGTTAATATAATTTCAGTTAAGTAAAGTTTGATTTAAATCGATTTTTCAACATCATCATCATATAATAATAATCATCATCATCATCATATCATCATCATCATCATCATACCATCATCATCATCATCATCATCATCATACCATCATCATCATCATCATCATCATCATCATACCATCATCATAGCATCATCATTATCATCATCATATCATCAACATCATCATCATCATCATCATTATCATTACGTGAGTTCATCATATCATCATCATCATAGCATCATCATAGCATCATCATTAACATCGTATCATCATATCATCATTAACATCATATCATCATCATCATCATTTCATCATGATGATATGATGATGATAATGATGATGATGATGATGATGATGTGATGATATGATGATGTTGGGGATGATGATGATAATGATGATATGATGATGATAATGATGATAATATGATGATGATGATATGAAAATTATATTTTCTGGCTGATGTCAAAGTTAAGTTAAGTTTTAGTTAAGTTAATTTCAGTTAAGTTACAGTTGAGTTTCAGTTCAAGTGGACAACCCTAAGAGTATCTCTTGCAGATTTACAGTTTTCCGAGCTCAAACAAAGACTGTATCCCCGAAATCATAGAATAACTAGCTTAATATTTTAAGGGGAAAGTACACATTGACGCTCTCAATTATCGGCATTTTCCAATTAAAGATTCAAACCATTGACTTTTCCAGTCAGGGCAAAATAAAAAATAAAGTTACAAATTCCCGAACGCCAAGCACCGCGGCTATACCGTGATCAAATTGATAACTCAATCAATCATGAGAACCCCGTTGATAACAACTCATTAAAAATTCTATGGGTGTGAAGAAAGATCGATCGGTACGTTAAGATTTTATGATGAGATTGTCGAGTTATTTTTAACGGGGTATACATGATTGAGTTAGCAGTTGAATTACGGTACAGGTACGATGCTTGGATTTCAAAATTTTGTCGGTTTAATTTTTATTTTGCCACTTATTAGGAAAAAAAAATAGGAATAACCAAGCTATATCTTGGTTTCTATGGCATTTTATTTAAAATAACAGAATGTAGTTCATTTTATCTGTAGATTTTGAAATGAATTGTTACAATTTATTCAGCTGGAGATGTAATTTAATGTAAGGCTTCTATGGTTGTCATTTTGGCATTATATGCATGAGTAGAATTATCGAAATTTAGTGTTCTCGATCTCACTCCCAAGTGCAATCATATTTGGAGGTTTGAAATTGAGTTTTTCTACACATAAAATCTTTTATTTCATATATTTTAATTCGGGGTGACGAATATCATCTTGAAAAAGTATATATGTTTTGTGCAAAAAATTCCGTCGTCAAAGTATATTAATTTAAATATTTAGTTATATATTTAGAACTCTAATTTGTATTCATTAAATAAATTCCGCAATGTAATGTAACACACCAGTGAAATCGATCTATAATGCAAATGAATATTAATCAAACTTATCGAGTTTTGACTGAGTGTTCGTTCAACTTGAGAGATCAAAGTTTTTTCTACTTCTGAATTTCGATGATTTAGAACTCAAAACAAGAAATCTCAATCGGACAATGCAATTTTATGAAACTCAATATATTAGTTCAAACATGTGTAGTTGTACTAAATGGTGAGAATCACGAGTTTTAAACAAAACATTCATTTATATTGACGAAAAATTAAAAAGAAGATATCGATTACGATAAAACAATAACCCCGTATTATATTGATTTTAATAAAGATAACTAAATATAAATTTTATTATTCAACCCATATGTAGGATTATTACGATTACAGATAAAATTTACTTCTCTCAAATGCATCTATGTTTTTATCATTACCACGACAAGAAGACAATCCTCCGTAGCAATATGCATCTCTGAGACCGACATCCAAAATAACAATTAGAACAACATTGAGAGCGCTAACAAATTCTGCCTTGTTCATCTTCGATTTTTCGATGACGTGAAAACGAGACAAAAGATGCTTGCCGCTGATGATAGGAAACTTCTTTATGTTTTGAAAATACTTTCGTAGATTAGGTATTGATAGTTACAAAAATGAACTTGAAAAGAAATGATTAATTTAATTTAACGGAAATATGTATTGTAACGTTTTTTTTGTATTTAATTTGTTGCATCTTTTTAAAAAGTAAATGTTACTTGACAATCATTTCTAAATCACTTTTACTTATTATGATATTTATGGCATTTTTTAACAATGATAAGATACAATTTAATAATTTTAACGATATTGTGTCCACACTCCACAAGTAGTAGTATATATTTGCGTTAGGGGCTCATGCAAATCTTTGTCGCTGTGATTTTACGTAAAAGGATATCGTTTTTATAAAAGCGACATCATTTTAGCATTCATAGTTTTGCATCAGATTTTTTTCGTGAGAGAAGTTGCCAAGCAAATACAAACTTAAAATGACAGCACCTCTCCTCTTTGCAATTGCTCCTCAAAGAGCACCGCCTCACATGCTCTTAGAGGCTTATAATTCGATCCATGAAAATTTACAATAATTAAATGAGCATTTATTTAAGATATAGCCAAGATAAAATTAATAATTGGGCAACTAGCAGTAGAGAGAAACTGAATATCATATACTAAAAGTTGAATAAAGGCCGCCTCCTCTCTCTCCATCTGATGCATCTACCATTTGTTTGAGGGATCTTTACAGCAAGCAGTCAATCCTCCGCAGCAATCTGCGTCTCTCGGACCTAGACCTATTTGACCTAATACCAATTTATTTGAAGCCAAAATAACAATTAGAATAAAAATGAGAGCGTTAAAAAATTGTGCCTTCTTCATCTTCGAGATGATGCGAAACGAGAGGACGACAAAATATGTTTGCTGTAAGTGATAGGAAACTTGTTAAATGTTTTGAAAACACTTTCGTAGATTTGGGTATTTATAATTATAAATGAACTTGAAGAGAAATGATTAATTTAATTTAACAGAAATATCTATTGTAACGTTTTTGCATTTGTTACTCACTTTTTAAAAGTATATGTTACTTGAGAATCATTTCTACCTCACTTTTATTTATTACACTACAAGTGGCACAGTCTACGTAAAGGCATCACACAATTTATGCCACACTGACATTTAATTCAATTGAAAGAAAAAAAATATACTAACATCGAATATTTCAAATTTAAGTTTGAAAAAACAAATATAAATTTTAAATGCAAAGATTAATAATTGTTTTTATTTTTATAGATGAAAAGTTTAAAACACAATATGCAATGAACAGTACACAATATGTCTCTTAAATTCTCACATTATTACTCTTAATAGATTTTAATTCGTTTCTCGACTATTTTGATGTCATATCATATCCTTATTCGTTCTCCATCGATGTCAGAGTCTTAGGCATTGGAAACGAGTGAAAACGCAAATATTGGAGCAAAAAAGAAATTTGACTCGGCAGGCCAGCCAGTGACTTGCGATGAATGGTTTCGTTCTTCTGCCAAATGACTAGGACGAATCAATTTTAAAAGTGTAGATTTTTGGCTTAGACTATAAATAGAAAACTCGAGCTATCAGGAGCATCCATTGAAAATTAAAGACATCAAAGACTATGTTGGTAAATAATCTGAATATACATACATTATTGAAGCTAAGCTACTAGAACATGAACCAAAATAGTTAAAAGGACAGCAAATCGTAGGTGATTCAGTCACGTCTTAGACGCTGTCCTTAAAGCAGAATTGCCGCACATAGTTGCTGGGTATTACCGACAACATGCCTCCCAGGATAAAAGAATCTCAGCAAGCGCTTTGCACCAATATACCTTGCTGATCGAACTTGTATTTTTGACGGTTAAGTTACTTTCAGTCAATATAAGTTAATACAAGTTAAATTCAGTTAATATAAGTTACTCTCAGTCAATATTATAAGTTAATATAAATTTCAGTTAAGTAAAGTTTGATTTAAATCGATTTTTCAACATCATCATCATACCATCATCATCATCATCATCATCATATAATCATCATCATATCATCATCATACCATCATCATCATCATCATCATATCATATCATCATATCATCATATCATCATCATCATACCATCATCATAGCATCATCATTATCATCATCATATCATCATCATCATCATCATCATCATCATCATCATCATCATCATCATCATCATCATCATTGTCATCATCATCATTATCATCACGTGAGTTCATCATATCATCATCATCATAGCATCATCATAGCATCATCATTATCATCATCATAGCATCATCATTAACATCATATCATCATCATCATATCATCATTAACATCATATCATCATCATATCATCATTAACATCATATCATCATCATCATTTCATCATGATGATATGATGATGATAATGATGATGATGATGTTGGGGATGATGATGAATATATGGTGATGATGATGATATGAAAATTATATTTTCTGGCTGATGTCAAAGTTAAGTTAAGTTTTAGTTAAGTTAATTTCAGTTAAGTTACAGTTGAGTTTCAGTTCAAGTGGACAACCCTAAGAGTATCTCTTGCAGATTTACAGTTTTCCGAGCTCAAACAAAGACTGTATCCCCGAAATCATAGAATAATTAGCTTAATATTTTAAGGGGAAAGTACACATTGACGCTCTCAATTATCGGCATTTTCCAATTAAAGATTCAAACCATTGACTTTTCCAGTCAGGGCAAAATAAAAAATAAAGTTACAAATTCCCGAACGCCAAGCACCGCGGCTATACCGTGATCAAATTGATAACTCAATCAATCATGAGAACCCCGTTGATAACAACTCATTAAAAATTCTATGGGTGTGAAGAAAGATCGATCGGTACGTTAAGATTTTATGATGAGATTGTCGAGTTATTTTTAACGGGGTATACATGATTGAGTTAGCAGTTGAATTACGGTACAGGTACGATGCTTGGATTTCAAAATTTTGTCGGTTTAATTTTTATTTTGCCACTTATTAGGAAAAAAAAATAGGAATAACCAAGCTATATCTTGGTTTCTATGGCATTTTATTTAAAATAACAGAATGTAGTTCATTTTATCTGTAGATTTTGAAATGACTTGTTACAATTTATTCAGCTGGAGATGTAATTTAATGTAAGGCTTCTATGGTTGTCATTTTGGCATTATATGCATGAGTAGAATTATCGAAATTTAGTGTTCTCGATCTCACTCCCAAGTGCAATCATATTTGGAGGTTTGAAATTGAGTTTTTCTACACATAAAATCTTTTATTTCATATATTTTAATTCGGGGTGACGAATATCATCTTGAAAAAGTATATATGTTTTGTGCAAAAAATTCCGTCGTCAAAGTATATTAATTTAAATATTTAATTATATATTTAGAACTCTGATTTGTATTCATTAAATAAATTCCGCAATGTAATGTAACACAACAGTGAAATCGATCTATAATGCAAATGAATATTAATCAAACTTATCGAGTTTTGACTGAGTGTTCGTTCAACTTGAGAGATCAAAGTTTTTTCTACTTCTGAATTTCGATGATTTAGAACTCAAAACAAGAAATCTCAATCGGACAATGCAATTTTATGAAACTCAATATATTAGTTCAAACATGTGTAGTTGTACTAAATGGTGAGAATCACGAGTTTTAAACAAAACATTCATTTATATTGACGAAAAATTAAAAAGAAGATATCGATTACGATAAAACAATAACCCCGTATTATATTGATTTTAATAAAGATAACTAAATATAAATTTTATTATTCAACCCATATGTAGGATTATTACGATTACAGATAAAATTTACTTCTCTCAAATGCATCTATGTTTTTATCATTACCACGACAAGAAGACAATCCTCCGTAGCAATATGCATCTCTGAGACCGACATCCAAAATAACAATTAGAACAACATTGAGAGCGCTAACAAATTCTGCCTTGTTCATCTTCGATTTTTCGATGACGTGAAAACGAGACAAAAGATGCTTGCCGCTGATGATAGGAAACTTCTTTATGTTTTGAAAATACTTTCGTAGATTAGGTATTGATAGTTACAAAAATGAACTTGAAAAGAAATGATTAATTTAATTTAACGGAAATATGTATTGTAACGTTTTTTTTGTATTTAATTTGTTGCATCTTTTTAAAAAGTAAATGTTACTTGACAATCATTTCTAAATCACTTTTACTTATTATGATATTTATGGCATTTTTTAACAATGATAAGATACAATTTAATAATTTTAACGATATTGTGTCCACACTCCACAAGTAGTAGTATATATTTGCGTTAGGGGCTCATGCAAATCTTTGTCGCTGTGATTTTACGTAAAAGGATATCGTTTTTATAAAAGCGACATCATTTTAGCATTCATAGTTTTGCATCAGATTTTTTTCGTGAGAGAAGTTGCCAAGCAAATACAAACTTAAAATGACAGCACCTCTCCTCTTTGCAATTGCTCCTCAAAGAGCACCGCCTCACATGCTCTTAGAGGCTTATAATTCGATCCATGAAAATTTACAATAATTAAATGAGCATTTATTTAAGATATAGCCAAGATAAAATTAATAATTGGGCAACTAGCAGTAGAGAGAAACTGAATGTCATATACTAAAAGTTGAATAAAGGCCGCCTCCTCTCTCTCCATCTGATGCATCTACCATTTGTTTGAGGGATCTTTACAGCAAGCAGTCAATCCTCCGCAGCAATCTGCGTCTCTCGGACCTAGACCTATTTGACCTAATACCAATTTATTTGAAGCCAAAATAACAATTAGAATAAAAATGAGAGCGTTAAAAAATTGTGCCTTCTTCATCTTCGAGATGATGCGAAACGAGAGGACGACAAAATATGTTTTGCTGTAAGTGATAGGAAACTTGTTAAATGTTTTGAAAACACTTTCGTAGATTTGGGTATTTATAATTATAAATGAACTTGAAGAGAAATGATTAATTTAATTTAACAGAAATATCTATTGTAACGTTTTTGCATTTGTTACTCACTTTTTAAAAGTATATGTTACTTGAGAATCATTTCTACCTCACTTTTATTTATTACACTACAAGTGGTACAGTCTACGTAAAGGCATCACACAATTTATGCCACACTGACATTTAATTCAATTGAAAGAAAAAAAATATACTAACATCGAATATTTCAAATTTAAGTTTGAAAAAACAAATATAAATTTTAAATGCAAAGATTAATAATTGTTTTTATTTTTATAGATGAAAAGTTTAAAACACAATATGCAATGAACAGTACACAATATGTCTCTTAAATTCTCACATTATTACTCTTAATAGATTTTAATTCGTTTCTCGACTATTTTGATGTCATATCATATCCTTATTCGTTCTCCATCGATGTCAGAGTCTTAGGCATTGGAAACGAGTGAAAACGCAAATATTGGAGCAAAAAAGAAATTTGACTCGGCAGGCCAGCCAGTGACTTGCGATGAATGGTTTCGTTCTTCTGCCAAATGACTAGGACGAATCAATTTTAAAAGTGTAGATTTTTGGCTTAGACTATAAATAGAAAACTCGAGCTATCAGGAGCATCCATTGAAAATTAAAGACATCAAAGACTATGTTGGTAAATAATCTGAATATACATACATTATTGAAGCTAAGCTACTAGAACATGAACCAAAATAGTTAAAAGGACAGCAAATCGTAGGTGATTCAGTCACGTCTTAGACGCTGTCCTTAAAGCAGAATTGCCGCACATAGTTGCTGGGTATTACCGACAACATGCCTCCCAGGATAAAAGAATCTCAGCAAGCGCTTTGCACCAATATACCTTGCTGATCGAACTTGTATTTTTGACGGTTAAGTTACTTTCAGTCAATATAAGTTAATACAAGTTAAATTCAGTTAATATAAGTTACTCTCAGTCAATATTATAAGTTAATATAAATTTCAGTTAAGTAAAGTTTGATTTAAATCGATTTTTCAACATCATCATCATACCATCATACCATCATCATCATCATATAATCATCATCATATCATCATCATACCATCATCATCATCATATCATATCATCATCATCATCATATCATCATCATCATACCATCATCATAGCATCATCATTATCATCATCATATCATCAACATCATCATTGTCATCATCATCATCATCATCATCATCATCATCATCATCATCATCATTGTCATCATCATCATTATCATCACGTGAGTTCATCATATCATCATCATCATAGCATCATCATAGCATCATCATTATCATCATCATAGCATCATCATTAACATCATATCATCATCATCATATCATCATCATATCATCATTAACATCATATCATCATCATCATTTCATCATGATGATATGATGATGATAATGATGATGATGATGTTGGGGATGATGATGAATATATGGTGATGATGATGATATGAAAATTATATTTTCTGGCTGATGTCAAAGTTAAGTTAAGTTTTAGTTAAGTTAATTTCAGTTAAGTTACAGTTGAGTTTCAGTTCAAGTGGACAACCCTAAGAGTATCTCTTGCAGATTTACAGTTTTCCGAGCTCAAACAAAGACTGTATCCCCGAAATCATAGAATAATTAGCTTAATATTTTAAGGGGAAAGTACACATTGACGCTCTCAATTATCGGCATTTTCCAATTAAAGATTCAAACCATTGACTTTTCCAGTCAGGGCAAAATAAAAAATAAAGTTACAAATTCCCGAACGCCAAGCACCGCGGCTATACCGTGATCAAATTGATAACTCAATCAATCATGAGAACCCCGTTGATAAAAACTCATTAAAAATTCTATGGGTGTGAAGAAAGATCGATCGGTACGTTAAGATTTTATGATGAGATTGTCGAGTTATTTTTAACGGGGTATACATGATTGAGTTAGCAGTTGAATTATGGTACAGGTACGATGCTTGGATTTCAAAATTTTGTCGGTTTAATTTTTATTTTGCCACTTATTAGGAAAAAAAATAGGAATAACCAAGCTATATCTTGGTTTCTATGGCATTTTATTTAAAATAACAGAATGTAGTTCATTTTATCTGTAGATTTTGAAATGAATTGTTACAATTTATTCAGCTGGAGATGTAATTTAATGTAAGGCTTCTATGGTTGTCATTTTGGCATTATATGCATGAGTAGAATTATCGAAATTTAGTGTTCTCGATCTCACTCCCAAGTGCAATCATATTTGGAGGTTTGAAATTGAGTTTTTCTACACATAAAATCTTTTATTTCATATATTTTAATTCGGGGTGACGAATATCATCTTGAAAAAGTATATATGTTTTGTGCAAAAAATTCCGTCGTCAAAGTATATTAATTTAAATATTTAATTATATATTTAGAACTCTGATTTGTATTCTTTAAATAAATTTCGCAATGTAACACAACAGTGAAATCGATCTATAATGCAAATGAATATTAATCAAACTTATCGAGTTTTGACTGAGTGTTCGTTCAACTTGAGAGATCAAAGTTTTTTCTACTTCTGAATTTCGATGATTTAGAACTCAAAACAAGAAATCTCAATCGGACAATGCAATTTTATGAAACTCAATATATTAGTTCAAACATGTGTAGTTGTACTAAATGGTGAGAATCACGAGTTTTAAACAAAACATTCATTTATATTGACGAAAAATTAAAAAGAAGTTATCGATTACGATAAAACAATAACCCCGTATTATATTGATTTTAATAAAGATAACTAAATATAAATTTTATTATTCAACCCATATGTAGGATTATTACGATTACAGATAAAATTTACTTCTCTCAAATGCATCTAGTTTTTATCATTACCACGACAAGAAGACAATCCTCCGTAGCAATATGCATCTCTGAGACCGACATCCAAAATAACAATTAGAACAACATCGAGAGCGCTAACAAATTCTGCCTTGTTCATCTTCGATTTTTCGATGACGTGAAAACGAGACAAAAGATGCTTGCCGCTGATGATAGGAAACTTCTTTATGTTTTGAAAATACTTTCGTAGATTAGGTATTGATAGTTACAAAAATGAACTTGAAAAGAAATGATTAATTTAATTTAACGGAAATATGTATTGTAACGTTTTTTTTGTATTTAATTTGTTGCATATTTTTAAAAAGTAAATGTTACTTGACAATCATTTCTAAATCACTTTTACTTATTATGATATTTATGGCATTTTTTAACAATGATAAGATACAATTTAATAATTTTAACGATATTGTGTCCACACTCCACAAGTAGTAGTATATATTTGCGTTAGGGGCTCATGCAAATCTTTGTCGCTGTGATTTTACGTAAAAGGATATCATTTTTATAAAAGCGACATCATTTTAGCATTCATAGTTTTGCATCAGATTTTTTTCGTGAGAGAAGTTGCCAAGCAAATACAAACTTAAAATGACAGCACCTCTCCTCTTTGCAATTGCTCCTCAAAGAGCACCGCCTCACATGCTCTTAGAGGCTTATAATTCGATCCATGAAAATTTACAATAATTAAATGAGCATTTATTGAAGATATAGCCAAGATAAAATTAATAATTGGGCAACTAGCAGTAGAGAGAAACTGAATGTCATATACTAAAAGTTGAATAAAGGCCGCCTCCTCTCTCTCCATCTGATGCATCTACCATTTGTTTGAGGGATCTTTACAGCAAGCAGTCAATCCTCCGCAGCAATCTGCGTCTCTCGGACCTAGACCTATTTGACCTAATACCAATTTATTTGAAGCCAAAATAACAATTAGAATAAAAATGAGAGCGTTAAAAAATTGTGCCTTCTTCATCTTCGAGATGATGCGAAACGAGAGGACGACAAAATATGTTTTGCTGTAAGTGATAGGAAACTTGTTAAATGTTTTGAAAACACTTTCGTAGATTTGGGTATTTATAATTATAAATGAACTTGAAGAGAAATGATTAATTTAATTTAACAGAAATATCTATTGTAACGTTTTTGCATTTGTTACTCACTTTTTAAAAGTATATGTTACTTGAGAATCATTTCTACCTCACTTTTATTTATTACACTACAAGTGGCACAGTCTACGTAAAGGCATCACACAATTTATGCCACACTGACATTTAATTCAATTGAAAGAAAAAAAATATACTAACATCGAATATTTCAAATTTAAGTTTGAAAAAACAAATATAAATTTTAAATGCAAAGATTAATAATTGTTTTTATTTTTATAGATGAAAAGTTTAAAACACAATATGCAATGAACAGTACACAATATGTCTCTTAAATTCTCACATTATTACTCTTAATAGATTTTAATTCGTTTCTCGACTATTTTGATGTCATATCATATCCTTATTCGTTCTCCATCGATGTCAGAGTCTTAGGCATTGGAAACGAGTGAAAACGCAAATATTGGAGCAAAAAAGAAATTTGACTCGGCAGGCCAGCCAGTGACTTGCGATGAATGGTTTCGTTCTTCTGCCAAATGACTAGGACGAATCAATTTTAAAAGTGTAGATTTTTGGCTTAGACTATAAATAGAAAACTCGAGCTATCAGGAGCATCCATTGAAAATTAAAGACATCAAAGACTATGTTGGTAAATAATCTGAATATACATACATTATTGAAGCTAAGCTACTAGAACATGAACCAAAATAGTTAAAAGGACAGCAAATCGTAGGTGATTCAGTCACGTCTTAGACGCTGTCCTTAAAGCAGAATTGCCGCACATAGTTGCTGGGTATTACCGACAACATGCCTCCCAGGATAAAAGAATCTCAGCAAGCGCTTTGCACCAATATACCTTGCTGATCGAACTTGTATTTTTGACGGTTAAGTTACTTTCAGTTAATACAAGTTAAATTCAGTTAATATAAGTTACTCTCAGTCAATATTATAAGTTAATATAAATTTCAGTTAAGTAAAGTTTGATTTAAATCGATTTTTCAACATCATCATCATACCATCATCATCATCATCATCATCATATAATCATCATCATCATCATCATCATCATACCATCATCATCATCATCATCATATCATATCATCATCATCATATCATCATCATCATACCATCATCATAGCATCATCATATCATCAACATCATCATTGTCATCATCATCATCATCATCATCATCATTGTCATCATCATCATTATCATCACGTGAGTTCATCATATCATCATCATCATAGCATCATCATTAACATCATATCATCATCATCATATCATCATTAACATCATATCATCGTCATCATCATATCATCATTAACATCATATCATCATCATCATTTCATCATGATGATATGATGATGATAATGATGATGATGATGATGTGATGATATGATGATGTTGGGGATGATGATGAATATATGGTGATGATGATGTTGATGATGTGATGATGATGATGATAATGATGATATGATGATGATATGATGATGATGATATGAAAATTATATTTTCTGGTTGATGTCAAAGTTAAGTTAAGTTTTAGTTAAGTTAATTTCAATTAAGTTACAGTTGAGTTTCAGTTCAAGTGGACAACCCTAAGAGTATCTCTTGCAGATTTACAGTTTTCCGAGCTCAAACAAAGACTGTATCCCCGAAATCATAGAATAATTAGCTTAATATTTTAAGGGGAAAGTACACATTGACGCTCTCAATTATCGGCATTTTCCAATTAAAGATTCAAACCATTGACTTTTCCAGTCAGGGCAAAATAAAAAATAAAGTTACAAATTCCCGAACGCCAAGCACCGCGGGTATACCGTGATCAAATTGATAACTCAATCAATCATGAGAACCCCGTTGATAAAAACTCATTAAAAATTCTATGGGTGTGAAGAAAGATCGATCGGTACGTTAAGATTTTATGATGAGATTGTCGAGTTATTTTTAACGGGGTATACATGATTGAGTTAGCAGTTGAATTACGGTACAGGTACGATGCTTGGATTTCAAAATTTTGTCGGTTTAATTTTTATTTTGCCACTTATTAGGAAAAAAATAGGAATAACCAAGCTATATCTTGGTTTCTATGGCATTTTATTTAAAATAACAGAATGTAGTTCATTTTATCTGTAGATTTTGAAATGAATTGTTACAATTTATTCAGCTGGAGATGTAATTTAATGTAAGGCTTCTATGGTTGTCATTTTGGCATTATATGCATGAGTAGAATTATCGAAATTTAGTGTTCTCGATCTCACTCCCAAGTGCAATCATATTTGGAGGTTTGAAATTGAGTTTTTCTACACATAAAATCTTTTATTTCATATATTTTAATTCGGGGTGACGAATATCATCTTGAAAAAGTATATATGTTTTGTGCAAAAAATTCCGTCGTCAAAGTATATTAATTTAAATATTTAATTATATATTTAGAACTCTGATTTGTATTCATTAAATAAATTTCGCAATGTAACACAACAGTGAAATCGATCTATAATGCAAATGAATATTAATCAAACTTATCGAGTTTTGACTGAGTGTTCGTTCAACTTGAGAGATCAAAGTTTTTTCTACTTCTGAATTTCGATGATTTAGAACTCAAAACAAGAAATCTCAATCGGACAATGCAATTTTATGAAACTCAATATATTAGTTCAAACATGTGTAGTTGTACTAAATGGTGAGAATCACGAGTTTTAAACAAAACATTCATTTATATTGACGAAAAATTAAAAAGAAGATATCGATTACGATAAAACAATAACCCCGTATTATATTGATTTTAATAAAGATAACTAAATATAAATTTTATTATTCAACCCATATGTAGGATTATTACGATTACAGATAAAATTTACTTCTCTCAAATGCATCTATGTTTTTATCATTACCACGACAAGAAGACAATCCTCCGTAGCAATATGCATCTCTGAGACCGACATCCAAAATAACAATTAGAACAACATTGAGAGCGCTAACAAATTCTGCCTTGTTCATCTTCGATTTTTCGATGACGTGAAAACGAGACAAAAGATGCTTGCCGCTGATGATAGGAAACTTCTTTATGTTTTGAAAATACTTTCGTAGATTAGGTATTGATAGTTACAAAAATGAACTTGAAAAGAAATGATTAATTTAATTTAACGGAAATATGTATTGTAACGTTTTTTTTGTATTTAATTTGTTGCATCTTTTTAAAAAGTAAATGTTACTTGACAATCATTTCTAAATCACTTTTACTTATTATGATATTTATGGCATTTTTTAACAATGATAAGATACAATTTAATAATTTTAACGATATTGTGTCCACACTCCACAAGTAGTAGTATATATTTGCGTTAGGGGCTCATGCAAATCTTTGTCGCTGTGATTTTACGTAAAAGGATATCGTTTTTATAAAAGCGACATCATTTTAGCATTCATAGTTTTGCATCAGATTTTTTTCGTGAGAGAAGTTGCCAAGCAAATACAAACTTAAAATGACAGCACCTCTCCTCTTTGCAATTGCTCCTCAAAGAGCACCGCCTCACATGCTCTTAGAGGCTTATAATTCGATCCATGAAAATTTACAATAATTAAATGAGCATTTATTGAAGATATAGCCAAGATAAAATTAATAATTGGGCAACTAGCAGTAGAGAGAAACTGAATGTCATATACTAAAAGTTGAATAAAGGCCGCCTCCTCTCTCTCCATCTGATGCATCTACCATTTGTTTGAGGGATCTTTACAGCAAGCAGTCAATCCTCCGCAGCAATCTGCGTCTCTCGGACCTAGACCTATTTGACCTAATACCAATTTATTTGAAGCCAAAATAACAATTAGAATAAAAATGAGAGCGTTAAAAAATTGTGCCTTCTTCATCTTCGAGATGATGCGAAACGAGAGGACGACAAAATATGTTTTGCTGTAAGTGATAGGAAACTTGTTAAATGTTTTGAAAACACTTTCGTAGATTTGGGTATTTATAATTATAAATGAACTTGAAGAGAAATGATTAATTTAATTTAACAGAAATATCTATTGTAACGTTTTTGCATTTGTTACTCACTTTTTAAAAGTATATGTTACTTGAGAATCATTTCTACCTCACTTTTATTTATTACACTACAAGTGGCACAGTCTACGTAAAGGCATCACACAATTTATGCCACACTGACATTTAATTCAATTGAAAGAAAAAAAATATACTAACATCGAATATTTCAAATTTAAGTTTGAAAAAACAAATATAAATTTTAAATGCAAAGATTAATAATTGTTTTTATTTTTATAGATGAAAAGTTTAAAACACAATATGCAATGAACAGTACACAATATGTCTCTTAAATTCTCACATTATTACTCTTAATAGATTTTAATTCGTTTCTCGACTATTTTGATGTCATATCATATCCTTATTCGTTCTCCATCGATGTCAGAGTCTTAGGCATTGGAAACGAGTGAAAACGCAAATATTGGAGCAAAAAAGAAATTTGACTCGGCAGGCCAGCCAGTGACTTGCGATGAATGGTTTCGTTCTTCTGCCAAATGACTAGGACGAATCAATTTTAAAAGTGTAGATTTTTGGCTTAGACTATAAATAGAAAACTCGAGCTATCAGGAGCATCCATTGAAAATTAAAGACATCAAAGACTATGTTGGTAAATAATCTGAATATACATACATTATTGAAGCTAAGCTACTAGAACATGAACCAAAATAGTTAAAAGGACAGCAAATCGTAGGTGATTCAGTCACGTCTTAGACGCTGTCCTTAAAGCAGAATTGCCGCACATAGTTGCTGGGTATTACCGACAACATGCCTCCCAGGATAAAAGAATCTCAGCAAGCGCTTTGCACCAATATACCTTGCTGATCGAACTTGTATTTTTGACGGTTAAGTTACTTTCAGTTAATACAAGTTAAATTCAGTTAATATAAGTTACTCTCAGTCAATATTATAAGTTAATATAAATTTCAGTTAAGTAAAGTTTGATTTAAATCGATTTTTCAACATCATCATCATACCATCATCATCATCATCATCATATAATCATCATCATCATCATCATCATCATACCATCATCATCATCATCATCATATCATATCATCATCATCATATCATCATCATCATACCATCATCATAGCATCATCATATCATCAACATCATCATTGTCATCATCATCATCATCATCATCATCATTGTCATCATCATCATTATCATCACGTGAGTTCATCATATCATCATCATCATAGCATCATCATTAACATCATATCATCATCATCATATCATCATTAACATCATATCATCGTCATCATCATATCATCATTAACATCATATCATCATCATCATTTCATCATGATGATATGATGATGATAATGATGATGATGATGATGTGATGATATGATGATGTTGGGGATGATGATGAATATATGGTGATGATGATGTTGATGATGTGATGATGATGATGATAATGATGATATGATGATGATATGATGATGATGATGATATGAAAATTATATTTTCTGGTTGATGTCAAAGTTAAGTTAAGTTTTAGTTAAGTTAATTTCAATTAAGTTACAGTTGAGTTTCAGTTCAAGTGGACAACCCTAAGAGTATCTCTTGCAGATTTACAGTTTTCCGAGCTCAAACAAAGACTGTATCCCCGAAATCATAGAATAATTAGCTTAATATTTTAAGGGGAAAGTACACATTGACGCTCTCAATTATCGGCATTTTCCAATTAAAGATTCAAACCATTGACTTTTCCAGTCAGGGCAAAATAAAAAATAAAGTTACAAATTCCCGAACGCCAAGCACCGCGGGTATACCGTGATCAAATTGATAACTCAATCAATCATGAGAACCCCGTTGATAAAAACTCATTAAAAATTCTATGGGTGTGAAGAAAGATCGATCGGTACGTTAAGATTTTATGATGAGATTGTCGAGTTATTTTTAACGGGGTATACATGATTGAGTTAGCAGTTGAATTACGGTACAGGTACGATGCTTGGATTTCAAAATTTTGTCGGTTTAATTTTTATTTTGCCACTTATTAGGAAAAAAAATAGGAATAACCAAGCTATATCTTGGTTTCTATGGCATTTTATTTAAAATAACAGAATGTAGTTCATTTTATCTGTAGATTTTGAAATGAATTGTTACAATTTATTCAGCTGGAGATGTAATTTAATGTAAGGCTTCTATGGTTGTCATTTTGGCATTATATGCATGAGTAGAATTATCGAAATTTAGTGTTCTCGATCTCACTCCCAAGTGCAATCATATTTGGAGGTTTGAAATTGAGTTTTTCTACACATAAAATCTTTTATTTCATATATTTTAATTCGGGGTGACGAATATCATCTTGAAAAAGTATATATGTTTTGTGCAAAAAATTCCGTCGTCAAAGTATATTAATTTAAATATTTAATTATATATTTAGAACTCTGATTTGTATTCATTAAATAAATTTCGCAATGTAACACAACAGTGAAATCGATCTATAATGCAAATGAATATTAATCAAACTTATCGAGTTTTGACTGAGTGTTCGTTCAACTTGAGAGATCAAAGTTTTTTCTACTTCTGAATTTCGATGATTTAGAACTCAAAACAAGAAATCTCAATCGGACAATGCAATTTTATGAAACTCAATATATTAGTTCAAACATGTGTAGTTGTACTAAATGGTGAGAATCACGAGTTTTAAACAAAACATTCATTTATATTGACGAAAAATTAAAAAGAAGTTATCGATTACGATAAAACAATAACCCCGTATTATATTGATTTTAATAAAGATAACTAAATATAAATTTTATTATTCAACCCATATGTAGGATTATTACGATTACAGATAAAATTTACTTCTCTCAAATGCATCTAGTTTTTATCATTACCACGACAAGAAGACAATCCTCCGTAGCAATATGCATCTCTGAGACCGACATCCAAAATAACAATTAGAACAACATCGAGAGCGCTAACAAATTCTGCCTTGTTCATCTTCGATTTTTCGATGACGTGAAAACGAGACAAAAGATGCTTGCCGCTGATGATAGGAAACTTCTTTATGTTTTGAAAATACTTTCGTAGATTAGGTATTGATAGTTACAAAAATGAACTTGAAAAGAAATGATTAATTTAATTTAACGGAAATATGTATTGTAACGTTTTTTTTGTATTTAATTTGTTGCATATTTTTAAAAAGTAAATGTTACTTGACAATCATTTCTAAATCACTTTTACTTATTATGATATTTATGGCATTTTTTAACAATGATAAGATACAATTTAATAATTTTAACGATATTGTGTCCACACTCCACAAGTAGTAGTATATATTTGCGTTAGGGGCTCATGCAAATCTTTGTCGCTGTGATTTTACGTAAAAGGATATCGTTTTTATAAAAGCGACATCATTTTAGCATTCATAGTTTTGCATCAGATTTTTTTCGTGAGAGAAGTTGCCAAGCAAATACAAACTTAAAATGACAGCACCTCTCCTCTTTGCAATTGCTCCTCAAAGAGCACCGCCTCACATGCTCTTAGAGGCTTATAATTCGATCCATGAAAATTTACAATAATTAAATGAGCATTTATTTAAGATATAGCCAAGATAAAATTAATAATTGGGCAACTAGCAGTAGAGAGAAACTGAATGTCATATACTAAAAGTTGAATAAAGGCCGCCTCCTCTCTCTCCATCTGAAGCATCTACCATTTGTTTGAGGGATCTTTACAGCAAGCAGTCAATCCTCCGCAGCAATCTGCGTCTCTCGGACCTAGACCTATTTGACCTAATACCAATTTATTTGAAGCCAAAATAACAATTAGAATAAAAATGAGAGCGTTAAAAAATTGTGCCTTCTTCATCTTCGAGATGATGCGAAACGAGAGGACGACAAAATATGTTTTGCTGTAAGTGATAGGAAACTTGTTAAATGTTTTGAAAACACTTTCGTAGATTTGGGTATTTATAATTATAAATGAACTTGAAGAGAAATGATTAATTTAATTTAACAGAAATATCTATTGTAACGTTTTTGCATTTGTTACTCACTTTTTAAAAGTATATGTTACTTGAGAATCATTTCTACCTCACTTTTATTTATTACACTACAAGTGGCACAGTCTACGTAAAGGCATCACACAATTTATGCCACACTGACATTTAATTCAATTGAAAGAAAAAAAATATACTAACATCGAATATTTCAAATTTAAGTTTGAAAAAACAAATATAAATTTTAAATGCAAAGATTAATAATTGTTTTTATTTTTATAGATGAAAAGTTTAAAACACAATATGCAATGAACAGTACACAATATGTCTCTTAAATTCTCACATTATTACTCTTAATAGATTTTAATTCGTTTCTCGACTATTTTGATGTCATATCATATCCTTATTCGTTCTCCATCGATGTCAGAGTCTTAGGCATTGGAAACGAGTGAAAACGCAAATATTGGAGCAAAAAAGAAATTTGACTCGGCAGGCCAGCCAGTGACTTGCGATGAATGGTTTCGTTCTTCTGCCAAATGACTAGGACGAATCAATTTTAAAAGTGTAGATTTTTGGCTTAGACTATAAATAGAAAACTCGAGCTATCAGGAGCATCCATTGAAAATTAAAGACATCAAAGACTATGTTGGTAAATAATCTGAATATACATACATTATTGAAGCTAAGCTACTAGAACATGAACCAAAATAGTTAAAAGGACAGCAAATCGTAGGTGATTCAGTCACGTCTTAGACGCTGTCCTTAAAGCGGAATTGCCGCACATAGTTGCTGGGTATTACCGACAACATGCCTCCCAGGATAAAAGAATCTCAGCAAGCGCTTTGCACCAATATACCTTGCTGATCGAACTTGTATTTTTGACGGTTAAGTTACTTTCAGTCAATATAAGTTAATACAAGTTAAATTCAGTTAATATAAGTTACTCTCAGTCAATATTATAAGTTAATATAAATTTCAGTTAAGTAAAGTTTGATTTAAATCGATTTTTCAACATCATCATCATACCATCATCATCATCATCATCATATTATCATCATCATCATCATATCATCATCATGATGATGGTATGATGATGATGATGATATGATGATGATGATGGTATGATGATATGATGGTATGATGATATGATGATGATATGATATGATGATGATGGTATGATGATGATGATATGATGATGATGGTATGATGATTTGATGATGATGGTATGATGATATGATGGTATGATAATATGATGATGATGATGATGGTGATATGATGACGATGATGATATGATGCTGATGGTATGTGACAAGCGTATTTTTAACCCTTTATAGTTGTCAATTTATATGTTTTAGGGGTCAAGTTGCAGTCAAACAAAATTTATAAACCTTGGTAAGCCAAGGGTCGATCCAAGGAACAACGTGTGTGAGTACTAGTTAACGAGTGACCTATTTAGCTATTCCAATTCAAAGAGATTTTGTGAAAGTGAAATAACAGAAATTAAATAGCAGAAAAATAAAGGTTTGTGACTTAATCAGAGAAAGAATTCCAGGACCATACTTCACCCGTGCTAACCCCACTAATCATGCAATTATTATCACGTAAATTCATCATGCTATCGAATATGGAAATAAACCGAACTGACACTAGATAAGTCGCCCATCCACGGATCATTGTCTAGATTAATCTCAATCGTTGAACGCCGCCCATCCACGGATTATCAACGATCTCGATTTATTAAACTTAGGGTTTTTCAGACAAAAGTCAACTTTCCTATTAATTCATGTACTACCATTGTAGCTATCATGACCTAATATCAATTTCATGCAATCTGGTTAATAACTAGGACCCACCCATCTTTTGGTAATTAATCTAAATAAGTTCTAGCATGCAAACATCCCATTCAATGTAAAACTTGGATAGAACGATAAAATTAAGCACAATGAAATTGAATATTCGAACTACATTAATGAAAATTGTTCATATGATCACATGAAGAGTTGGGTACATATCACGGGATCCGTAGGATCTCAGAATAAGAAGACTACTCACTATTCATAGTAAGTTAACCAAAAGTAGTATTGATAAAGACATAAAGGATGAGGAAACCGTAATGTTGCGGGTGCTCGTTGAATCCTTCAATCTCTCGTTCGAACTCCGTCTTCTCTCCCAAGTTAGGGTTTTCTTCTCTCCAAATAAGCAGACTTAAAACGTTCTGGTCGTTCCTCTTTTATAGCCCAAGAATCGAACAATTTCCAAAAAGGCCCAGAAACTTCCAAAAAACGAATTTAGGAAATAACTGATAATTATGCCCGAAGGTGCCGTGACTATCGTGACATATAGATATGTCACGGTATGTCACGGCTGGGCCTGAAAGTCTCTGAGCTGTATGAGTGCCGTGACCATCGATGGATGTTACGGTAGTCGCGGCCATGCTGAAATCCTCTGAGCTATATGGGTGTCGTGACTGCCTTGACATATAGACATGTCACGGCACGTCACGGCATACTTGAGATTGCCCAAATCCTTCTGCGCAGAATCCCTACCGCGACTGCCGTGACACTAATGAGATGTCAGGGCGGTCACGGCCCATTGCTGGTGCAGAACTCTTTTTCTGCTTTTTTCGTCGATCTTTTCGTTCTTTCCGTGTCCCGAATCCAAGGAAAGATGATATGTCTTATTATCCTGAAACACTAAAGAAAGACATCAAATACAGACAATTTGCCGAGAGAACAAGTGTTATCCTTGTTCGTCCACTAAAGAAACACTAAAGAAAGACATCAAAATATTGACTGATCAAAACACTCCACACTTAGGATTTGTTCGTCCCGAACAAATGTCGAACGAATGGCAGAATAAATGCGCAAGTGAATATCATGCTTAACAGCCATATGTTCCTAAGCTACCCACTCAAGTGCCATGTGATCAAACCTAGCTAAGACGAAAACAAAAAGATAACTCACTGTCGTAGAGGACACGCATGCATTTAGCACATGCATCAAGCCTTTAAACCCATGGGCTGTCCTATTAGGGCAAGTATAGTGTCGTGAAGGTTTTCAGGAATGAGACTACCTACAAATCCCCTGTACAACTAACTAACGTGTATGCATGAGATGATGCTCAATGAGTCATAGTAAAGTCATGTCATTCCTCGGATTCATTGTGTTACCTCAATTTCTAGTCAAACATCTCCATCAAAGTTTTCAGACAATCATAGATTAAACGAGTTACGCATTCAAATGGTCAGTACACACGGCTAGCAATCGACTAATCACATGTTCTAAATAGTTCTATGACAATGTATAAAGAACACGAATAGTTACACAAAACTTGCTCGCCATTCACCTATGGTATCTAGGGATAGTCCATGGGTTCTTAGTGGAAAGCTCATTCTCAAGTGCCAAGGACTAGGCAATGACCCGTAAGAGAAGAGGAGCTTGGCTTAAGAATTTTCTAAAAAGTAGTACAAAAATTTGTATCAAAGTCTCAGTGCAAGCACGAGGATCGTCCCATAGTTTCTAGTACACAAATTCTCAAGACAAGTCATGATTGCATGCAATGAAAAGGTGGAATTACACTACATCAAGCAAAAGGGGGCAAATATTTCCTTTTTTTTTACACAAGGGGTGACTTTTCTCACTTTGCCCTTGGTATTTTTTTGTTTTTGAATTTTTTTCTGCAAAAACAACTATGCATAGGGTCAATTTTTCACCCTCATTTGACTATTCAGAACTTTGTTCTTGATTGGGGGCCTATTTTTCGCCCCTCTTTTGACTGTCTGTTTTTTTCTCTAACTCCACACTTAATGCTTGGCATAGTGTATGAATGAAGGCTGGTGCATTCAAATCACGACAAGTATAGCGAAACACATACTAGTACTAAGGTTACCTAGAAAAAGAGATGCAATTTAAGTTTTTGACATTTTTGAACCGGTGCCTACTAATATCAAGTCTCAAACAAGCTCTAAGAAATACGTAAAACACGTGATATGCAAATGCTAGCAATGATACTGACTCGAGAGAATACACACACAAATAAACCTATTTCAAGTCCTAGACTTGGAATCCAAAAGAATGCCAATCAATCGAGGAGTTTCGTAGAAAATGAGGATTTCAATCGCAATACATAGACAGTTGAGCATATGCAAGAGTCAATGTGATATGCGATGCGTGTGACTATACGCTACCCACTCCACACTTAAAAATGAGCTTAGTCCCTAAGCGAAGAAATAAAAGATAAAGCGTATAGGAACTTCCCTCGTGTGTGATGGTGCGATATCCATGGAGATTAAACGATGTCCGGTGAGTGAAACACGACTTGTGAGCTGGTAGGTATATAAATAAACACATAGAGCGTCACAAGTGTTAGGTTAGCATCGATAATCGTGAAGAAACCTAGATAAGGGGTGCCAAACGAATAGAATGTTAAACGATGTGAGCAAAAATGAAAAGCAGAGACAAAATATCCCAAACATGGAATAACATGTAAATAGTAAATCATGCCAAACGTCAGTGTATAATAGAAAAACATGACTGCGCAATAACTGACAATACGACAAAAAGTCATGAAAAGTAAATGCATGAAGAACTAATTAGTGCCAAACAGGTCCGCTGTATCATCTGAGCTCTCGACAGCATGAGAAGGATCGGGCTCGGTGCCATTACGAGCAGGAGGCGCAGTGGGCGGAGGGCTAAGGTTCACTTCCACGGTAAAATCTGCTTCGAATGGGTCTGGGGCAGACGACATGTAGGACGGCGGAGGTGATGGACCAAAATTATACGAATCATAAACACAGTAAAACCCCCTTAATTAGACACTTTGTCTATTTAACTTTTGCTTGTTAGTTCCGATATATTTCTACAGGGTATTTCAGAGCTTAGAGAGAATACATGCTAAAGAGGAGCTTTTAAAGCAGAAAAGATGTTACGAGTCATTCCGAGGTCAAGATCATATGCCGACTGAAGAAATATCAAGGATCCTGACGTTGAATCACTCATAACAAATTAAGCCGAAGAGGAATCAAGTCAGCCCGGGACGAAACACACTGATAGTTTTGTGAAAAGACTGCACAAAACTCACAAAACTCATCCATTTGCCTTGGTGACCGACCACTTGAAGAGAAGGTGGCCAAGGGAGGAGCTCCTCCCCTCCATGACCGGCGACTCCTCCTCCCCACAACCGGCAACCGGCGGCTTTTGCTCCCCCCCATGTGGCGCCTCCTCCTTCTTCCTCCTTCTCCTCCCTTGGATCAAAAAACACATGCCATCATCTCCTCCATCCATTCCTCCGTTCTCCTCCCTATAAATGGAGCTCATCTCCTCCTCATTTGTATCATCACAAAATCAAAATCAAATCCATAAGTTTGTAAACACTTCTCTCTCTAAGTTTTGTAAGTTTGGTTTTGGAAATAAAGGATTGCTCCCTTGGCGCTTCAATGGTTGTAAGTATTTTAATATTTATTTACTGTCTTTAATTTCCAATTCCTTAGTTATAATGTTTAGCGCGATGAATAGTAGCTAAACTAGTCGTTCGGTAGAAGGGGTGGACTTGTATTATAAAATGTTGTAGACTATTAACTTAGTGTCTCGTCTTTGTATTCAAAACTTATTCTATGTGCCATATATAAGATTAGAACTTCCAAGGTTGAGTGGACGCTTTGACGGGCAAAGCTCTTCCTTGGGATTCGTGAACATACTCGGGTAAGTGGATGCTTTGACGGGCAAAGCTTATCTGAGGAGTTCGATCTATCTAAAAAACCATTTGGAAACTGGACCAAAGGGACCAAATGGATGCACATAAGGCTAAGATACTTCGGAAGGAGGAATTAGTTGAAGTAGAATAAGTGCTCTACGACCTTAAAAAGGCTAGACGATGTTGCAAGTCTTGAGCTAGGAATAGCCTCGATTCATGTTTGAATACTTAGAAGATTCACTAAAGGTCAATGATAAACAAGATATAATACAAGGCCCCTGAAACCGAATGCTTTCTTTTAATTGTAATAATTATTAGTTACTTTCCAGTACTAAAACCAACCAACCAACCAATCAATCACTTAGCTGGTAGCTTTAAAACCAACCAACCAACCTAAAACACGCTCTCTCGCTGAATAATCCCCTCAAAGAACAACTATCCCCCTAATTCCTTTGGGTTCGACCCCTACTTACCACTTACTACCAAGTAGTGAAGTCGCGAGTAGCGGACACTTATAAATTTATTCTTGACGATTGCGCATAACGACTGTGCAACCATCAAAATTGGCGCCGTTGCCGGGGAATTAGCCGTTGGATAGTTGTTCTTTTTCATTTCCCTATGACACTACCCACTACGCATGCATGGACAACGCGATATCTGCCCCTGTTCGGAGGAACGGAGGGAGAAGACCCAGTACAGCACTGCCGAAACTTCCACCACGTCTGCCACCACATCAAACCTGAAAATGAAGTGTTAGAGGAATTTAAGCTTAAATGCTTTAAATTCTCTCTAACTGACTTTGCCACGATATGGTACTACACATCCACCGCTTGCAGTGCAGAACGTTACGTAGATCTCTGCGTTCCATTCCTGAAGGAATTCTCCCCACCATCCTTACGCCAAGAAACCCGTGAGAAGATCATGTGCCTTCAACAATCCCGGGATGAGACCTTGGACGAATACTACACGAACTATGATGCCATCGTCTCAAGCTGCCCGCACCATGGATTCACGAAGAAAGTTCTTCTCCAAAAATTTCTTCGTGGGATGAGGTCCGAAGAGCTGGGAAGAGTTAACGAAGCAATGAGAAGATCGGCCGGAAACTTCACCATTGCAGACATGTGGAACCTTATAATTGGCCTGGCCGCTGCCACAAGACGAGTACCCCAAACTGACGAGGAAATGCAGATAAATGAAGCTGACCCTGAGGCAGACAAAGAAGAAACTACCGAGCCGTCAGAAGAGACTCCTGAACCATCAGAAGAATCAGATATGGAAAGCACCGGAAGCAACGAGGTTGGAGTCCAGAATACCACTGACGAACTGCCCAATTCATACCCGACTATCATTACCCGGGCAGCCGAGACTATCTACGACCAGTTCCTCACTGACAATCATAACGAGGCAGAACCAAGCCTTTTGAGGCTTTCCCGACTTTTCCCCTTGATCAATGAGCAAGTTGCAGAAAACTATAGGATCAATGAAGAAACTCAAAAGAGGATGGGAAAAGGGCCTCTGCAGAATGACTCCTCGATGGAGCAGTGTTACGCCGTAACTGGACTAGGCAGTCCCAAATACAAGAACTTCAAAAGGCTAGTAGTGAAAGGTCCCTCACCCCCTCCGGGGTATTGGAAAGAAAAGATCCCAAAACAAAGGAGTCCTGACCCGAGTACAACATCCGACAAGAAGTCAGGAAGAGTCAAGGCAAGAAACAACACAGGAACAGTGGCGAAATTTGACCTGAGCCACCCATGGGACCCAAACCAGTAATCCACAATGAGGTACTGTCGAGCCAACGACGTTAAACAAGTGCACTGGTCGGGAGGTAACCCGACACTATCTTACTTTCTGTCATTTAAATTCAGTCATTTAGTTTTAAGCTTGCATGACTTTTGAACTAAAGCACGCCTTCGTTCAAAAGTGTGGGGTGAGAACCACCTTTGTATATAAATAACATGCTTGCTGTTTTCTTTTTTAGTAATAGTATCTTTTTGAAAATATGAACTTGAGAATGTGAAAAAGATAGATCTTAGTTCATGCATTAACCTTGTGAAAATTCAAACTGTTTAAAAACTTAGAATGTAACTTTTCATTTGTCCTTTGTGCTGAGATAAACTAGGGATGTGGAGTTGACATAAACTGCCCTAGAGAGGCTTGGCAAGCAATCAAAGGATCAAATCAAACTATATGGTTTTCGAAGTCAGTGGACGCTGCACTTCGGGTTTCAGTGAAGAATGAAGTCATCTCCGCCATGCAGTGTTTATGCAAAAAGAAAAGAAAAGGCGAGGACGGGAATCAGACCGTCCTCTCTCTAGTCAAAGTAGCCGAGAAAATAGATGAGCGACCCTCATCTTGACCCGCGCGAAACGACAACGATGAGAGGAGCGGGGAGGTATTTCCATATGCTTGCGGGCGATGATTGGACCTCCCAAAGGAAAGGCTTGAGAAAATGGACTAGCAAGTCACAAAGAAGCAAAAAGCGCGAAGAAGCAAATCAAGAGGCCAAAGGCCCAACATTGTGAAGGTTTTAACCGAACAAAAAAAGTGAAGTACTCAAAAAAGTCAAATCAAAGGCCAAAGGCCAATTCACTACAAAAAAGCAGTCCCTCGCCAAAGAAGAAAGAAATTAAAAAGGCTCAACTCAGTGAAACCCGAACCGAATCACGTGCTAGAGAAAGCTACAAGAAAACCATATAGTGCGAGATGGTCCCAAGATTGCAGTCCAAGAGCCTAAAAAGGGCTATCTCCCGAAACATCCAATATAATTTGCATCTCAGCACGGAGGTACAAGTATTAAGTTTCTTCTATTTATTTACGCAGTTTAATTTGGTAATAAGTAGTAATGCATGAATTAGGATAGATCAAGTACCACAGTCTAAATTTCATATTCCAAAACACACTTAGAGTGCCGCCCTTTAATAGCATTGTTCGGGACGAACAACTAAAACTGTGGGGTGATATGATGGACCAAAATTATACGAATCATAAACACAGTAAAACCCCCTTAATTAGACACTTTGTCTATTTAACTTTTGCTTGTTAGTTCCGATATATTTCTACAGGGTATTTCAGAGCTTAGAGAGAATACATGCTAAAGAGGAGCTTTTAAAGCAGAAAAGATGTTACGAGTTATTCCGAGGTCAAGATCATATGCCGACTGAAGAAATATCAAGGATCCTGACGTTGAATCACTCATAACAAATTAAGCAAAAGAGGAATCAAGTCAGCCCGGGACGAAACACACTGATAGTTTTGTGAAAAGACTGCACAAAACTCACAAAACTCATCCATTTGCCTTGGTGACCGACCACTTGAAGAGAAGGTGGCCAAGGGAGGAGCTCCTCCCCTCCATGACCGGCGGCTCCTCCTCCCCACAACCGGCAACCGGCGGCTTTTGCTCCCCCCATGTGGCGCCTCCTCCTTCTCCTCCCTTGGATCAAAAAACACATGCCATCATCTCCTCCATCCATTCCTCCGTTCTCCTCCCTATAAATGGAGCTCATCTCCTCCTCATTTGTATCATCACAAAATCAAAATCAAATCCATAAGTTTGTAAACACTTCTCTCTCTAAGTTTTGTAAGTTTGGTTTTGGAAATAAAAGATTGCTCCCTTGGCGCTTCAACGGTTGTAGGTATTTTAATATTTATTTACTGTCTTTAATTTCCAATTCCTTAGTTATAATGTTTAGCGCGATGAATAGTAGCCAAACTAGTCGTTCGGTAGAAGGGGTGGACTTGTATTATAAAATGTTTTAGACTATTAACTTAGTGTCTCGTCTTTGTATTCAAAACTTATTCTATGTGCCATATATAAGATTAGAACTTCCAAGGTTGAGTGGACGCTTTGACGGGCAAAGCTCTTCCTTGGGATTCGTGAACATACTCGGGTAAGTGGATGCTTTGACAGGCAAAGCTTATCTGAGGAGTTCGATCTATCTAAAAACCATTTGGAAACTGGACCAAAGGGACCAAATGGATGCACATAAGGCTAAGATACTTCGGAAGGAGGAATTAGTTGAAGTAGAATAAGTGCTCTACGACCTTAAAAAGGCTAGACGATGTTGCAAGTCTTGAGCTAGGAATAGCCTCGATTCATGTTTGAATACTTAGAAGATTCACTAAAGGTCAATGATAAACAAGATATAATACAAGGCCCCTGAAACCGAATGCTTTCTTTTAATTGTAATAATTATCAGTTACTTTCCAGTACTAAAACCAACCAACCAACCAATCAATCACTTAGCTGGTAGCTTTAAAACTAACCAACCAACCTAAAACACGCTCTCTCGCTGAATAATCCCCTCAAAGAACAACTATCCCCCTAATTCCTTTGGGTTCGACCCCTACTTACCACTTACTACCCAGTAGTGAAGTCGCGAGTAGCGGACACTTATAAATTTATTCTTGACGATTGCACATAACGACTGTGCAACCATCAGGAGGCAGATAATCTGTGAAGCCCTGATGCTTATAGAAACCTGTCATGGCGTCCTGTGACCACTACTGTGCCCTGCTCGCCTGAAAACGGAAGTCTGAGAAGTCGGCCTGGAGCTGGGTGTGGGAGGAGGATAGCCTACTCTACGTAGCCAAAATTGGACCCAGACTGGCCAAAATCTGGCGCTGGTAGGCTAAAATCTGGCCCTGAGACTCGACGATCTGATGCTGAGAGGCCTTTAAGCATGTGAGACGCTCCTCGAAAGTCAAAAGGGACTGGGCAACAGCAGGTGGCTGCGGAGGAGGGGCCTGGGTAGCTACCGGAGGCTCCTGTGCCTCTGACATATCAACGTCCTCGGGCTGGGGTCCATCTCCCTCGGGCTGAGGTCCATCGTCCTGGACACGTCCGAGTGTCCTCTATCAACGCTCAACTCGGATGCGCTTCTTCCCTCTGGCGAGTTCGCTTCTGTGCTGCCACTGGCGATCCCGATTTATCATGTTAATGTCAACCTTCTTATCCTGGTCGAGGGTTGAAGTTTTTGGCTTGAGCTGGCTAAATTCCCATCGTAGGGATGCAGCGAGAATGGTGACGAAAAGACCACCACCTAAAGCGACGTTCTTGTCTAGAACTGAGCCTTAGAATACCATCTGCCCGGTGAGAATCTGAAAGAAATCAACTGGGCGGCGTCGATGCATCGAGATCATAACATCGAGCTCGGGGTTGCCAATAGTCGTGGCGCCTACGCCCAGTGAGAATATGCTCATGGCGACAAGACGGTGGACAATCCACCATGATGATCCTTGATGCAAGAAGAAGGCCAACTGGACACAAAATAGCAGTCAAAACCTGTTATGTCCTTCCAGAACTCATATCGATCCGAATCAGAATATTGACCACAGAATCCTTCTAAAGGGAAACCCAAGACAGTGCAAACCTCGGCCTTAGTCATAGTGTAGTCCCGGCTACCGAGAGAAAATTTCCAATGGGTAGCCGGATCCGAGTTTCCCATATATGCAAAAGTCACGAGAAATTCCTTTAAAAGCCTATGGTATGTTGGTCCGGTTGAGCAAATAAAATATCAAGGCCTGAGGCCACAAACAATTCACGACAGTTTTCCAATAGACCAAAGGACTCTAACGTACCATGTTTAGGGACTAAGGTAGGCTTCAGTTTCTTTACCGAGATGATGTCGTCGTACTGGGTTGCCTTTTCCAGTGAGAGATACGTATGGTGGCGATCCTTGTAGGCTCTTTGGCGAGGGGGCTGCTCGGTCGGTGGTGGTGAAGCATTCTGAGGGTTCTGGGGGGAAACGGCTGCTGTGTTGCAGGTTCGGTTACGAGCCATGTAGAAGTGAGTGCGGGAATAGGGTTGGGCGGTGAGTGATCCGGCAGGGACGAGCAGTAGGCGGCAGGCGGTAGGCAGACGGAACTGGGCAGAGCAGTAGGCAGCAAGCGGACGGAACTGGGCGGCTGGGATTTCGGTTGCTCGTCGATTGCTGAGAGAGAGCGGCGATCGAATGGTTTTGAAATTGAAAACCCGATTGACCTAAAAAGAAAATCTGTAAATTCGAACATGTCGTGACTGCCGTGACATTCGAGAGGGTTACGGTAGTCACGTCACCCCTTAAAACTTCTACCAATTTTACCTACCGTGACTACCGTGACATGTCCATTGTGTTACGGTAGGTCACGACACCTCTTGAAAATCTCTGCTGCTTTACCCTGTATTGACTGTCGTGACATATCCATTGGGTTATGGTAGGTCACGGCCCTTCTGAAAACATCTGTCGAATTTACCTGCCGTGACACCTGTGACATGTCCATTGGTCACGTCGTGTCACGGTACCCCTGATGCTAGCCAAAGATATTTTTTTCAATTCGAAACCACTTTCTGTTCTATGAATGGCGCATTCCACACTAGGATCCTGCAAAGAACACACGCAAAGCACAAAATGCAAAATGTAACTAACTAATACTTACAGTGCGGGTTACTCCCCGAAGAGGCCTAGTTTAACGTCTTGGCGAGACATAGCTAGGGAGGAGGAACTAGAAGCATTCCCGAGAAGTCCCTTGCTGAGATCCCTTCCCGAGAAGTAGGTTATCATCGATCCCTTCAGAGGTGCAAGATGCTTTTGTACGTGGTAGTGCTTGAGGCATTGCCCGTTCACCACCATAGATTTGCCTCCCTCAATGCTAAGCTCCACGTGCCCGTCTGGATGTGCTCGTTCCACTGTATAAGGGCCACTCCATTTAGTGCGCAGCTTCCCAGGAAATAATCTAAGGCGGGAGTTGTAGAGGAGGACTCGCTCGCCTTCGTTGAATTCTCTGCGCACTATTCTCTTATTATGCCACTTCTTCATTCTCTCCTTGTAAATACGAGCATTCTCATAGGAGTCTAGCCTGATTTCGTCGAGCTCGTGTAGCTGTAGTAATCTCTTTTCCCCAGCTGCTTTCATGTCCATGTTCAGCTCTCTAATGGCCCACAAGGCCTTATACTCGAGTTCGACTGGGAGATGGCAGGTCTTTCCATTAACAAGTCTGAAAGGACTCATTCCGATGGGAGTTTTAAATGTAGTCCTATATGCCCATAGCGCGTCAACTAGCTTGGATGCCCAGTCTTTCCTGTTGCTCGAGACTGTCTTCCCGAGGATGCTCCTGATCTCTCTGTTAGAGATTTCTACTTGCCCATTGGTCTGAGGGTGGTATGGAGTGCCAACCTTGTGATAAACACCATACTTCTTTAGCAATGTCTCGAAGTTTCTTTCTTTGAAGTGAGAGCTTCCATCGCTGATAACTGTTCGGGGCACTCCGAATCAAGGGAAAATAACCTTCTGAAACATTTTAATAACTATCTTGGCATCGCAAGTAGGAGTAGCCACGGCTTCAACCCACTTGGTAACAAAGTCGACTGCTACCAAGATGTACTGATTTCCATAAGAAGGTGGGAATGGTCCCATGAAATCGATGCCTCATACATCAAATAATTCCACTGCTGAGGCATCTCCTGCTGCTTTGAAATATCTCCAGTCCTCTGGCATTGATCACAAGCCTTGACAAATTCGTGGGCATCCTTAAACAGCGAGGGCCAAAAGAAACCGGATTGCAAAACCGTTGAGCTATTTTCGAGCCCGCCCCGTGCCCACGATATCGTGATGAATGGCAGCGCTCCAGGATCCATATGATCTGGTCCTCGTCGACACAAGTTCTGTAGAGACCGTCAGCACATAATCTGTATAGAAAAGGGTCGTCCCAAAAGTACCTCTTCACGTCAGATAGAAATTTCCTCTTCTGGTTGTGAAAGAGGTCAGGAGGAACGATTTCGCAGGCCAAGTAATTAACAAAATCTGCGTACCACGGGACGACATCTACATCGACACTCATAAGCTGCTCACTTGCTAGAGAGTCAGTCATCGGGAGTTTGTCCTATTCGCGGTCGAGCTCTCCTAGCTCGAGGCGTGACAGGTGATCTGCAACGAGATTTTCAGCTCCCTTCTTATCTCTAATCTCGATGTCGAACTCTTGAAGGAGGAGGACCCATCGGATTAGTCGAGGCTTCGAGTCCTTCTTGGACAGCAAATATTTGATTGCATCATGGTCTGTGTACACTATAGTCTGTGAACCTATTAGATAATGCCTGAATTTCTCAAAAGCATAAATAATGGCCATCATCTCTTTCTCAGTTGTAGTGTAATTTGCTGCTGCTCCGGCTAGGACCTTGTTGGCGTAGTAAACCACGTGTAACTTCTTGTCGATGCGATGTCCCAGGACTGCTCCTACTGTGAAATCACTCGCATCACACATTAGTTCAAACGGCAGCTCCCAATCGGGAGGCTGCACTATCGGAGCAGAAGTAAGAGCAGATTTTAGATGGTGGAAAGCATTAAAACATGAATCATTGAACTTAAACTCAGCTTCCTGACAAAGTAGATCAGTGAGTGGCTTGGCTATCTTCGAGAAATCCTGCGTGCCCAAGAAAACTTCTGATTCCTTTCACATCTTTTGGTGGGGGCAGCATTTCAATCACCTCCACCTTCACGCGATCGACCTCGATGCCTCGGTTAGAGACCATGTGTCCCAACATAATACCTTCCTGCACCATAAAGTGACACTTCTCCCAGTTCAAAACTAGGTTAGTGTCAACACAACGACGAAGAACATCAGTAAGGTTAGGAAGGAACGAATCAAATGAATAGTCATACACCGAAAAATCATCCATAAATATTTCCATGGTGCTTTCCAAGAAATCAGAAAAAATGGCCATCATACATCGCTGAAAAAGGGGCTGGTGCATTGCAAAGACCGAAAGGCATGCGTCTATAAGCGAATGTGCCAAAAGGGCAAGTGAAAGTGGTCTTCTCCTGGTCCTCGGGGTGTATAGGGATCTGAAAGAAACCAATATAACCGTCGAGGTAGCAGAAAAACTTATGATCGATAAAAGGCATAGGAAAGTGATCCTTACGAGTAGCTGATGAGCCGTATTTATACGACTCATCGAGTCATCAAATCCCACCAATTCCAATACTTTATCATGCAAACAGTTACTTCTTAGTGTTGTTTTGCATTTCAGGTGCTTCGGAAGCTCTAGGAGGAAACGCGCTTAAAAGATGGCTTTCTGGGCTAAAAACATCACAAGGAGTCGAGCTGACCAACACTAAACTCAAGTTGCTCGGGCAAACGAGCTGATCTGACGAATCCACTTCGAGCAAAGTGATCCAAATGGCAAATAAGGTAGTCAGTGTCAAAGAACCAAAGAAAACGCCCGAGCAGATTGGCAGTTGGCTCAATTCCAAAGGTCTTGCGCGCGCTGATAGGCACCGAAATCAAGTCGCTCGACCAGACGGACTCCGATGACAAATCTGACTCGACCAAGTTGCTCAAAATGGAAAACTAGTCGGACAAGGTCACCAAGCCAAGGAGAACTCACGAGTGGAATGGCCCAGGCGCAGCCAAGCAGAGTTCCAGGCCAGCGCCCGAAGGCCCTGTCGAGCAGACCCGCGCTGAATCCAAGTTGCTCGACCAAACGAATGAATCTAGCAAATCTGGCTCGACCAAAGTGATCGAAATGACAAACGACGTGGACGACATCACTTTCCAGACAAAACTCACGAGCGGGATTGGCCGAGATGAGCAAAACGACGATTTAAGGCCCCGCGTGTTGGGCCAAGTCAGTGGGCTCGAGTGAGGCGGTTTGGAGGCCTCCATGAAGTTCCCAGCAGGTTCTGGAAGGCCCTAGAAGGCGCTGGAAGACTTGCATAAGAAGTTAACTTGAAGATCAAGCAAAGTCGGTTTTAGGACATGTTTCCTAAAACCGTTTATGGGCCAAACTCAATTTGGAAACTTCGAAGCCCCATTCTACACTATAAATACAGCCTCTCCTCAACCTTTCAAAGCATCCTACAACATCCCATCATCCCAAATTCGAGCTCTCCATTCTTCATCACTCCGGCCCGGTTTCTCCTCCTTCGTTCGGCAATAGAGAAGACATTCTTTCTTCCTTTATTTTTGTATTCTGTTTTCATGGCCATGTGTAGCTAAGTCCTTTATTCGGGCTAGGGTTTTATACATTGTGACTATTGTTTGAGACTTCGTTCTTAATGCTATTCATGTTTTACTAATTCTCGTGCCTATATTGCGAATTATTGCTAGACTGGGTGGATGCTTTGTCGCAAAGCTTAGTTGATCAATATTTCTATCATTATTATCTGCTTAATACTTTGTCGTTTGGGTAGATAGCACATCTAGGTTAAATAACACCTTTGTCGGGTTGTTTAATTTAGGACAGAATTAGAATCCTTTCACCTTTGTCGGGTTAGGTTGTGGCATAACACCTTTGTCGGGTTATTCGGGAAGTCACCTTTGTCGGGACGACCACACTTAGAAACACTGAATTAGATCGTTAGTAGTCAAGGATAACAAGTCACAATAGAAACCCTAGTCTGAATATTCCCTCTGATTGTCATATCTCGTTTATTTCCTAGTTTACACTTGTTTCCAAATCTCTTACAAACCCAATTGTTTCCTTTTTACAGAACAACAAGTAACCATCTAGCTCCCTAGGGTTCGACCCTTGCTTACCGCTGTACTAACCCATAGCCAAGAGCAAGGAATTATAAATTTAAATTTGCAGGTACCGACGACGGCCTGTCAGTAGCCTTATTCAACTTCCTATAATCAATGCACATACGCGAACCAGTCACAGTACGAGTAGGAATCAAATCATTATGCTCATTTCGGACAACAGTCAAACCCCCCTTCTTAGGGACTACGTGCACAGGACTCACCCACTTACTATCGGTAATAGAATAAATAATGCCAGTATCCAATAATTTTAGGATTTCTTTCTTAACCACATCATTCAATTTAGGATTCAAACGTCTCAAAGCGTCTCTAGTGGGTCTAGCATCGCCTTCTAGGTTGATTCTATGCATGCACAAATCTGGGCTAATTCCCTTGAGATCGTCTATCGAATAACCTAGGGCTGGTATATGTTCTCGCAGGACAGCAAGCAATTTCTGGGTCTCTACATCAGTCAAAAATGCATTCACAATCACCGGGTAGGTTGAGTTAAGGCCCAGAAATTCATACCTGAGACTTGCAGGTAGAGGTTTCAGCTCTACCTTGCAAGGTTCCTTACCTGAGTCGGTGTTCTATTCGGCTTCGCCTGCAGCTGCTCCCTCTATGCTCCTTGCGCATATATCCATCGGTATTGGGCAGCCTGGTATAACTCGGTAAGACTCAATAGAGGTCATTGCAATAGGGTCATCAACATCAGCAGAGTCTAACACATCGCAGTCAACTAAAAGACTAGGACTTTTGCACATGTCAGGCAAATAAAAGACAACACGTTCACTGCCCACTCGTAAAGCTATAGACCCTCTATCCATTTCAATGACTACCTTATCCGTATAAAGAAATGGTCTACCAAGTATAATCGGGATATCAATGTCCTCCAAGATCTCTAGCACAATAAAATTAGCAGGGATGTAAATGTTCTTCACCTTGACAAGTACATCCTTCAGAATCCCTTTCGGGAGTTTACAAGAACAATCCGCAAGGCGAATAGAGATGTTAGTAGGACAGAGATCACTCAAATTCAGTTTAGCATACAAAGAATAAGGCATGATAGACACACTAGCACCGAAAGCACAATGAATAGTAATATCGTCAATATCACAAGGGATAGAAAAACTCCCTAAGTCCTTAAGCTTAGACGGAATGGGCTGGTGCATGATAGCACTACACTCCTCACTTAGAGCTCGGTCCCGTCCATCTTTTGTTTCCCGTTAGAATCTCTTTCATGAATTTCGCATAAGTAGGAATTTGGGTTATTGCGTCGGTGAAGGGCATGGTGATGTAAAGGGTACAAATTTTATCAACAAGCTGCATGAACTCTTTATCTCTTCTTGTAGCCTTAAGGCACTAAGGGAATGGGAGTGGCGGTATATAGGGGGCCAGCTCTACTGTCGGCGTAGAATTTTCAGTTCGGTATTCAGCTTCCTATGAGGTTTCCTCTCCCGGAGGTGTGGGGTTGGGCGCTGAATTTATAGCCAGATGTCGAGTGGTTCAAGCTGGTAGCATCTCAAGTTGCTTTCCTCCTCGGAGTGTGATGGCGTTCAATGATTCCCTAGGATTTGGATCTGGTTTCGATGGGAGTTTCCCATGTTCTCTAGTCGTCGAGTCTGCTTGTTGAACTACCTGATTCTCTAGCATCATGATTGTCTGCTCAAGCTCTTTTACTCGTCTATCCTGCTCAGCCATAAAACTAGCCATCATGGACTCCATGCTAGATGAGCTGCCAGATTCCTGTTACTTGGGCTTCTGCTGTTGGTAGGTATAACTCCCTGAATTCTGATTTTGCTGCCCTTGCGACTGGTTGTTATACTGAGCCCCCGGCTGGTAGGGAGTATTATTCTATATTTTCTAAGCTTGAACATTGTATTGACCTCGTGGCTGGTACGGTGCATTCCCTTATTACTGTTTGTAAGGGAAACCAGGGGGCGCCTGATTTTGAGGTTTGTAAGAGAGGTTAGGATTATTTCGGTTTGGATTGTCCCACCTGTTAGTGGTTGGTCCATAGCCGAAACCAGCCCCTTAATTATTATGCCCAACGTAATTGGCATCCTTCTGATTTTCACTGTTATCGTCTTGTCCCATCACCGGACAACCATCTGCAAAATGAGAAGGAGAGCCACATATCTGACAATTGACACATATATTAGCAACGTCTGAAGACTTCATAGAGGAGCCTATCTTCAGATTTTTGATCTCGGTTGCAAGCATCTTGACGGTGTTGGTCAATTCAACAATGTCAATAGAGCTATTAGCGAGGTAAAGATCCTGCACGCCCTTCTTATCCTTCGGATTACCTTAATCACTGGTCCAGAAGTGGTAGTCCTGAGCTTCTTTTTCTATTATATCATAAGTATCTTCTAACAGTTAAGCCCTCCACCAGCTACTTGGTTAATTAATGTGCGCATTCCTTGGTCAATTCCCTGGTAAAAAGTGTCTATAATCTGCCACATATCTAGGTTGTGGTGAGGACGCATCCTCATCAGCTCTTTCTACCTTTTCCAGGCCTCGTAGAGAGTCTCACCATCCATAGAACGAGATGATCTTGTTCCTGAAATGTGCTGTCTTTGATGGCGGGAAGTATTGTTGTAGAAAAGTTTCGGCCAGTTTTCCCCAAGTAGTGAATGTTCCTTCAACATGACTATCTAGCCATCTACTAGCCTTGTCGGAAAGTGAGAATGGAAAGAGCCTCAGGTAGTAGGATTCTGGAGGAACACCATTAGTCTTTACTGTGTTGCACATCTGGACAAACCGCTTTAGGTGCTGATGAGGGTCTTCATTTGTCCTCCCTGTAAACTGGTTATTTTGTACTATCTGAATCAGCCCTGTTTTGTTCTCTCAGTTGTTGTTGTCCACATTAGGCGGTGCGACTGCAGATTTGGAATCCTGAGACACGCGGAGCAGTGTAGTCTCCAAGAGTCCTGCGAGCCGGTTGATGCGCGGGACGCTGCTGGTTGTCTTCGATTAGCCCATTTAGTAATGATGGGTCTTGATTCATCGTGAATGCTGCGAAGTTGTGATTCTGTGCTCGGAGTTGTCGAGCTTCGTTTTGGACCTGGCGAAGAATTCTTCGTTGGTCCGGAGTGCCCTCGTCTGATACCTGAACATGTTTCTTCTGTCAGGGTGTTTTCCTTGGCATGAACTAGCAAGTACCTGCAAGAACCAAGAGTCACCGTGAGTGGAGAAAATCAAAAAAGGTCAAGTAACGAACAGGGTGAAATAGTCTAAACTACACACGTTTATCTAATATCACACTAAACATCGTTCCCCGATAACGGCGCCATTTTGACAAGCGTATTTTAAACCCTTTATAGTTGTCAATTTATATGTTTTAGGGGTCAAATTGCAGTCAAACAAAATTTATAAACCTTGGTAAGCCAATGGTCGATCCAAGGAACAACGTGTGTGAGTACTAGTTAACGAGTGACCTATTTAGCTATTCCGATTCAAAGAGATTTTGTGAATGTGAAATAACAGAAATTAAATAGCAGAAAAATAAAGGTTTGTGACTTAATCAGAGAAAGAATTCCAGGACCATACTTCACCCGTGCTAACCCCATTAATCATGCAATCATTATCACGTAAATTCATCATGCTATCGAATATGGAAATAAACCGAACTGACACTAGATAAGCTACCCATCCACGGATCATTATCTAGATTAATCTCAACGTTGAACGCCGCCCATCCACGGATTATCAACGATCTCGATTTATTAAACTTAGGGTTTTTCAGACAAAAGTCAACTTTCCTAGTAATTCATGTACTACCATTGTAGCTACCATGACCTAATATCAATTTCATGCAATCCGGTTAATACTTCGGACCCATCCCTCTTTTGGTAATTAACCTAAATAAGTTCTAGCATGCAAACATCTCATTCAATGTAAAACTTGCATAGAACGATAAAATTAAGCACAATGAAATTGAATATTCGAATTGCATTAATGAAAATTGTTCATATGATCACATGAAGAGTTGGGTGCATAGCACGAGATCCGTAGGATCCCAGAATAAGAAGACTACTCACTACTCATGGTAAGTTAACCAAAAGTAGTATTGATAAAGAGATAAAGGACGAGGAAACCGTAATAACGCGGGTGCTCATTGAATCCTTTAATCTCTCGTTCGAACTCTGTCTTCTCTCTCAAGTTAGGGTTTTCTTCTCTCCAAATAAGCAGACTTAAACCATTCTGGCCGTTCCTCTTTTATAGCCCAAGAATCGAACAATTTTCAAAAGGCCCAGAAACTTCCAAAAAACAAATTTAGGAAATAACTGATAATTATGCCCGAAGGTGTCGTGACTACCGTGACATATAGATATGTCACGGCAGGGGCTGAAAGTCACTGAGCTGTATGGGTGTCGTGACTGCCGTGACCATGACGGATGTTACGGTAGTCGCGACCAGGCTGAAATCCTCTAAGCTATATGGGTGTCGTGACTGCCGTGACATATAGACATGTCACGGCACGTCACGACATACCTGAGATTGCCCAAATCCTTCTGCGCAGAATTCGTACCGTGACAGCCGTGACACTAATGAGATGTCACGGCGGTCACGGCCCATTGCTAGTGCATAACTCTTTTTCGGCCTTTTTCGTCAATCTTTTCGTTCTTTTTGTGCCCCATGTCCAAGGAACGATGATATGTCTTTTTATCCCGAAACACTAAAGAAAGACATCAAATACGGAAAATTTGCCGAGAGAACAAGTGTTATCCTTCATCGAATGTAGCGAATAATTATTCAAAATATTGACTGATCAGTATGATGATGATGATGGAATGATGATGATGATGTTATGATGATGATGGTATGATGATGATGATATGATGATGATGGTGATATGATGATATGATGATGATGGTATGATGATGCTGATGGTATGATGATGATGGTATGTTGGTATCATACCATATGATGATGGTATGATGATATGATGATGGTATGATGATATGATGATGATATGATGATGATGGTATGATGATATGATATGATGATGATTGTATGATTATATGATGATGATGATGATATGATGGTATGATGATATGATGATATGATGATGTTGATATGATGATGATGATGATGGTATGATGATGATATGCTGATGATGATGATGATATGATGATGGTATGATGATATGATGATGATGGTATGATGATGATGATGATGATGGTATGATGATATGATGATGGTGATGGTGATATGATGATGATGATGATGATATGATGATGATATAAGTTTCAGTTAAGTTATAATATCAGTTAATATAAATTAAGATCAGCTAAGTTTCAGTTCAAGTGGACAGGCCTATACATCGCTAATAATTTATTTATACTGAAAATATGGCAGTTGATACTTTTTTAATTAAGAAAAATATCAGATGTAGACGTGCAAACAAATAACCGACGAATTAACACTTTCTACGAACTATATCATAATTCGGGAAAGTTGCATATAATTCATTTGGATAAAACCAAATCGTTTGGATAAAAACATGACATAGCTCGTAGAAAGTGTATCATAATTTATCAGCTTGTATTGTGCACCAAAAATCAGGATTGCAACTTGATCTTACTCATTCATATGGAAGTGAATCCTTACTCAAATAATGATTTCAAATAGAAAAAACAAAGCCTTGTTATGTTCCTTGACACGGAAGTAATTAATAAATGGTACAAGTTTCAATCCATTTAATAGGTTTCTCATTTCAAACAACAGTTGCTGTACCTGCCTAAACCACTTGCTGTTTGCCACTGCCATTTTCCCACCTTACACTTCAAATTCAGTTTTTGATCGAAGATGAATCAACAGTAGGAGGCCCCGAATGCCTTCTTCCCACCGATGGAGTTTGAGAAGGCGAATAGGACTGAAGCTTCTTTACAGCTTTAGACGTCGTCGAGCTGATTCCTGTTTTTTCCGAGCTGGATGATGAATTTTGTAGCCTAGATGACTTCGCCTTGCGTGCTACTGTTGGCATCGTGTCACTTCGGGCTGAATGCGTGCTCGCTGATGAGTGCCTCCTTTGCTTAACTGGGGCGATGCTCTTCGAGTCCTCGCCACGTCCATTGGTGATGCCTTCCTTAATACTTGAAGACTTCAATTTAGTACTCATGGATGGGGCTGAGGGTGCTTTGGAGGCTGAAGTTGATAAGGAGCGACGAGTTGAAATGCGACTAGATCTTTGTGGAATCGGAAGAGGCTTGTTGGAGTTGTCAGGGTGGCGATCTCGATGAACAAAGTAAGCTTTGCTTATTTCTTCAACAGAGAGTGGACGGATGGCTGAGGTTCTGCCACCATTATCCATTGCAATGCTGCTCTCCCATGGCCGAGCAGCCATCCATCGTTCCAGCCAACTCCATCCCCAGTGAGGGTTTATTGGATCCATGAAAGTCGGGTTCGAATTTTTCGAAACATTCCTCCATTTTTGCTGTCAATAGAATTTTTGTGCTTGCTCAATGACACATTGTGATCATGAAGCTAAATGTGGCGCATTCTCGCAACAAGGAAATTAATTACCTGATGAGAATGGGCATATGCGAGAGCACGCTCTCTTCTCACCGCCGCCTCTTGTCTGTAACGCAAGCTCTCCTCGAGCTTCTCCTTGGATTTTGTACTGTCATTCCAATCATCTCCAATCTGCAAATTCAAGCACAAATAAGTTATTTATTTTCCAAAATTGGTTTATTTAATTTCGTAGATTACGGCCTACCGATAAGGATATCAAAGACTTACAGAAAGCTTCATTTTCTCCATCTCTTTTTCATGCTTCTCGTGTAGCTGCCTCTGGAGGGCCAAGTTCTCCTCGGACATTCTGATTCTCCTTTCTCGAATCTGTGACTGCACACGAGAAAGCGTCTGCATACATTGTAGAGTTGATGTGGTCTGACGCTTGATAGAAGAGCCATGCATCAGTGACTTGAGCCTCACTAGTCCTCTCAAAGCCCTTAGCGCCCTCTTTGCCATGCGCCCTCTGAATGCCGTCTGGATCTTGATGGCTGCCACTTCCTCCTTAGATTTCCCAGCAAAGCGCGACAAATTTTTCAGCCCAACAGCCTCTGCAGCAGCCTGTGTAGATACCACTGCTTCCTCTGCAACGATATCTGTCTCGAATGCCACAGAACTCAGATGGTTCTCCTTATCTTCGCATCTAACTCCACTCGGCTTCAGTTCTTGTAAATCAGGAGGTGCATATGGCTCTTCTAGTATACTCCAGGCAGCATCCATATCTGACTCATTTGCAACTCGCTCATCCTCCGCAGAGGTGGATATTGGGTCTGGTTCTTTGTGCTTGGCGAACCACTTTTTCTTCGATTTTTTAGATCTCTGATATCATAACAAGCCAATCATGAAAATAATAACAAGTAACAGAATTATACAATGCTGATAAACTTGTCTGAAACATTTGACATTTTATTGACCTGATTTCCATGTTCCTTATGCTCGGAGCCCAACGCTTTCTTCACAGCAGAAAACCAGCCCTTTCTCCTCCCCATTTTCTGATCAACATATTCACATGGACATCAAATTATCAAACCAAATTCCATTTGCGCACATTGCAGATACCATTTACAGAAACAGAGAAAAAAACATAAACCTCAAGCACAACAAAAACAATTCCAACAAATAACCCCCAAAAAAAAAATTCAAAAATTTAAACCCAGTAAAAAAGTTCCAAACTTTTTCATAACCCACAAAATTCCAATTGTAAGACATTTTCACAAAATCCAACCTAACAATATGTATACCTGCAGAGACACAACAATGTATGAAATTGGCTTCAAATTTCTGCCATGAGAGGTTTATTTGCTCCTCGTCTAATGGACACTACACATTCAAGAGAAGGAAAGATTTTCATCAGATTTGTTTGGGGAAGAGGAAAGGGCAGAGAAAGACGAGGACAGAAAATTGAAAGCAGAAAATGTTGCTGAATTTTTAGCTTATTTTGCTAAATTAAGGATACCAATACCGCCTCTATTTTTGGAAGACAACAATGGATTGCGGTTGCTAACCTGGTGAAGTTTTTTTTTTTTTTTTTTAATAAATTTTTTTTTGCTGTATTTGTGGGGATCAGTCGTGCTGATAAAAAAAAACTGTTACGTTTTTGTTTTTTTAGGTAACTGTTTGGGTACACAAAATGATATTCCCAACTCCCTCCATTGATATTTCTTTTGTCTTTTTAAATTCTCAAAAAACAAAAAAGAATTGAAAATATTATTCCTTGGGAAAGTAACTGTGGACTATATTAATCAGCGCCAATAATAATAACGACAATGGTTTTCATAAATTTCGCAAAATATAACCAGTCCAGGGTCGATATAAATATATTTAGACAATTGATATTCATTAATTTGGGTGGAACTTGTAGAAAAGAAATACACATTAAACTCACGAAATAAAACAGTATAAAAAAAACTCACGAAATAAAACACTTTGTTTTTCATTTGTAATTAATTTTGTAGGAGAAATTCTATAAAATTTTGTGTTTGTGTGTTATTCGCCTAACAACAGAAATATTAGCCAACAAATGAAATTAGTATCGTCACCATGAATTGATCAGAAAACTAAGGTGTGTTGACTAACACTTCAAATACCATATCATCACCGTGATAACTTAAAATCTTTTAATTAATAAATATGAATTTATATCGCAAGACAAGGAAACGTGATAATGTCAGTTGAAGCCTGAAGGTAAGAAAATGACAATACAATAAAAACTAGCTGAATTTAATCAAATTATAGCTAATTATTTATATAAATATGATGAAAAGGAAAACCACTCCAAAGTTAAAATAAATACTTTTTCCGTCTAATACTTCTCTCGTTTAACAATAGTATTTCACCGATAGCTAACACTACTTACTGATATTATTGCGATTTTTTATCAAGCTGTATTTTTTAATCCATAACACTTTTGAATTTCTAGTGTCAAAAATACATAAATAAATCAATATGCACCTGGTCCTTATTCAACACCTCATACATTCAATTACACCCCTCGATACAATTTAGCTAAATAAATTTCATTTTTGGAAAAGAATTTGCAGAATTTAATTAATTATCCACTCGACATTTATTTGATGAACCACCCCTCGAGTTTAAGAAATGATTTTAGTCCACCCGATATAACATTTTACTCTCTTTCTGCACGTATCCGGCCTCGCGATTGAGAGTCGGCAGACATCAACTAACGGCGATGGCGGAGACGGAGGACATGCGGCCTGATATCTGGTGAGACGGTAGCGATTCGTATTGGCGCATGTGTTTGTATAGCCAGCTGATTTTTCGTGATTGAATCGCTGTTTGATCATTTTGTTTTGGATTTGTGTGTTGAGGAATTATTTAGGGTATTAGGATTTGACCTTTTATTTGATATTTTAAATTTAAGGATGTGTTTCTACCGGTATGGTGGATTTGTGTATGTGATTCAGGCTTGAGGATTAGTTCTGGTTATTTGTAGAGCTAGTTTTATTGCTGAAAAGGTTCGAGATTGTGACATGAGTGAGTTGAGGTAAGATGAATGTTTGCATATGGTGTCAAATAATATGAGACCATTTTGTAGCTTAAATGGTAGAATTGTAGTTTTCTGATAATGTTGTCTGAGAGAGGTAGAAGCATTGCTTTTGCGGATGACGGACAGTGCTTTGAATGTGAATCCTTCTTTGGTTTAAAATGTGATGTATTTTTCTCATTCGCGTACATGTATTTTGTTGTTACTATTATTAGGTTTACCCTGGTATGCTTCTTTACATGAATTTCAGGTCTTGAAATCAAGATATGGCTTTGGTAATTAACTAAGTGACTAGAAGAATTTTTTCATTATAGAACAGATTGGATTGGAATGGGTGCTTCTATGCTTGTACTTAGTTGGTTTGGGAAATTTTAATCTGTAAACTGATGCAGTGGCTGGGAGTGAATATCCTAAAATATACGTTTCGGTTGTAGTGTTTTGCTTACTGAATATTTATTGAATGATTTTTTGTTGTTGTTAATTACTTAAATGGTAGCTCGGATATCGAAGTGGATGAGATAAGGTGCGACGATTTGGTCGATAAAGATGGTAATGATGATATTGCTGAGAAGGATGTTAGCGATGAAGAAATCGACGCAAAGGAATTGGAAAGGAGGATTTGGAGAGATAGTATTAAACTCAAGAGGGTTAAGGAAAGACAAAGACTTGCAGCTCTAACAGCCGCTGAGAAGCAGAAAAGCAAGCAGAGTACAAGTGATCATGCCCGTAGGAAGAAAATGACCAGAGCGCAAGATGGAATTTTAAAGTATATGCTGAAGTTGGTGGAAGTTTGTAATGCTCGTGGCTTTGTATATGGAATTGTTCCTGATAAAGGTAAACCCGTGAGCGGTACGTCAGACAATTTGAGAGGATGGTGGAAAGAAACTGTGAAGTTTGATAAGAACAGCACTGCAGCCTTAGACATGTATGAGGCAGAGTGTCTTGCTATGAGCAAACTAAGTGCAAATTTAAATGGAAACTCCCGTGGAATGCTTCAAGATCTTCAAGATGCTACACTAGGTTCTCTGTTGTCATCCTTGATCCAACATTGTGATCCGCCTCAGCGAAAGTACCCACTGGAAAAGGGAATTCCTCCCCCATGGTGGCCCACTGGGGAGGAAGAGTGGTGGGTGAGATTAGGGCTGCCAGAGAGTCAAAGTCCTCCGTACAAGAAACCACATGATCTAAAGAAAATGTGGAAAGTCGGAGTCCTGACCGCTGTAATCAAGCATATGTCACCAAATATTACAAAAATAAAGAGACTTATACTGCAATCAAAATGCCTACAGGATAAGATGACTGCTAAAGAAAGTGCTATTTGGTTATCAGTTTTGGGTCAAGAAGAATCCCTGATCAGTCAAAATTTAACATCAGACTTGTCTGAAGAATCAGCGGATGGTCAAAGTGGGAATAAGGTGGTTGCCAGGTTTTCTCCAGAAAACAACCATGATGTCAGTATCACAGAAATGGAGGTCGCCTCTGAATTGTCTAGAAAAGCAAGGAAAACTCAAACTGCCGACACAGATATGGGGAGTCACCTTCAGCTTGATGGTGACCGTAATCCTAGTCGAGTTGAGAAACAAGGAAAAAAGAATCCAAGAGGAAAAAGACAACCCTCCAAGCGCAATATTGATTCTCAAGAGGGTTCACCTCAGTCCAACGACCAAAACTCACGAAGCACGTCACTCAATCAGCCGATGGATTCAGTTGGAGATGGTGCACTTTGTAATGATGGTGACCCTAAGAATGTGCAACATAAAGATCAAGGAGCAGAGAATAGTTACAAAAGACATCGCACAACACCTGATCTTGTTACTAGAGAAACTGCACTGCAGTCGAACAGAAATTTCCTTGAAGAGGATCTGTTAACCGTGTCTATAGATAACAATCATGCGGAGGCCCCTCCTTCTAAACTCCCGGCACATTACACCTCAAATCAGAGTAAGCGACAGGTGAAGTTAAAACCTCAAGAAAAATACTTGGAAGCCCAATCTTACCGTCTTGTTCCATCTACAAACATGAGTCCCACACAAGACACGTATCTGGGTTGGCAGCTGCCGCCTTCCTCTTTGCAACAGCCAGCTGCAAATAATGGTGGGACAGAACAGCATATTTATGGCCCATCAGGTTCTTATGGAACCAACTATGTTCAGAGCTCCCACGTAGCAACTTATGATCATGGTCAAAATGGCTTACAAGATGGTGTTGTCCCACCGCATATACTGAAAGACTCAGTTAACATGGCAGTTAGAGGTGATTCAAACCCTTATGCTGTTGACACATTCCAGAGTGGTGTAAGCAACATGGTCAGAGAAGGATACCTGAATCCTTCTGCTCAGGGGACAATCTGCAACAACAATAGCCAGAACTTGGTCAATGGTGGAAATTTGAACCCTTGTATTCAGGGCGCATTTGAAAGCAATCAAGACATACCATTTGACAGCCTTGATTTTTCATTCAATGACATGCATATGGATTTTGAAGGACTTAATAGTCCGCTCAACCTGGGTTCGAGTCCCTTATCTGACCTTGATTTCTTCCTCAATGACAGCGACATGCTTGAACACATGGCTTCTTAGATCCAACAAGATTTTAACAGTTCAAAACTCATACCGTAAGTTACTGTTTTCTTTATTGGTTTTTATGCTTTCGCAAAGTTGTGTGCATATATTGACATAATACTTTCATCCCCCACAGTTTGTTCTATGGACTGCACAAAGATCTCTGTTGAAATTTGGTTGATTAGCGGTAGAGATTGGATGCAGCGCAGGCTGAATGGTATTGTCGATGCAGCGATGCTTGAAAGAAACAGAGGGAGTAAAATTGTTGCTAAACTAATTGGAAGGGTTAACTTGGTTCTTGTGAACCTCTGTAAGTTTAGGTATGGCTTGTTATTGTATACATATGTTGATGTGCTTTATATCTAAGGGTGACAATAACACCTAATTATTAGAGCTACTAGGTTCGGTCTTCATGTCAACCTCTTCCTTTGTACCATTTTCATAAGATCTGAAAACAGGATCTTAAGTTCATGTAAATTATTTCTGATTGAGTTTCATGAAAGCTGACACACCTGCTTAGAAAAGGGTCTCAATTCTCTAATAATAGATATTTGGTCTAATGGTTGTGTCCGGGTAGTCATCTTGAGTTCTTGACTCTTTGTTATGTTCTCAATTACGAAATTTACTTGTGATATCTCGTAGGACACGAATAATCTTCTCTCCATTTAAATGACATCTAAAATAATTCTTCTTTTACGTGGTGAATGTTTTTTTTTTGAGAGTAGTATCTTTTTTTACACCATTGAAGTATATGATAAAGTTGTTGTGGCGTAGACATTGTCCAACTAGCAAAGTTAAACATAAACTCATATACACGTACATTTCAAACTAGGGATTCATATGTAGACACTTATCCCACCTTAGAGGGCTCTTCTCTTATATATGTGTCACGGAAGCCTCCTCTCAAACTCCCTCAGATAAAACCTGACGGATCTCATCCTAATTTTCAATCCTTAATATTTCAAACCACATTTTTGAGTTGCGTAAGTAACCAGCATTCGACTTCTCTTAATTAACATCTGACCGTCATAATGCCATACAACAAACAGATCACAACTCACAAGTGTTTCTGTTCTGTTGAGATTTTCTAGCCTGCCCAAATCTGTATATCTTGACACCCTTTTACCCTGATCTCCACACTCATGCTACACACATGTCACCCAACCACCTGCCCACGTGTCAATCCCGATATATGAAACTAAAACCTACTCCAACATCCACGTGACCCAATGTCCTTACAACACATGTCGCCCAATCCTAACACTTTGCTGATGTATATCAGCAAACTTAAAGACTTTGACTTTGGAAATAACAACAATGGGAAATATCAGAAGCAATAATGAAGTAAGCAATTTATGAAGTGCACGAGCAGCCCTCTCAACTGCCATTTGCATTTTACAGCTATTAAGTCTTTCGTACACTATTCACAAATCTGGATTTTGTATCATCACCAACATGTATTAACGTATATGTGTGTATAAATATGACATTTTTTAACTCACTTTATCTCATACATTTCGAACTAAGTAAATAGCTTCACCACGATGCACTCGCTCCTTTTCCTCGTCTTTGTCATTTGCTTGATTGCTGGAACAACAATGGGACGACCGAGCCCGATCATCACGACCGGACTAGTCGTCGTCCCAACCACGCCACCGTTCGACCGAGGTGTGGAGTATGAGATTCTAGAGCCCACTAGGACCGGGCACCGTGCAATCCCTGGCGGGTTGCAGAATGTGGAGAGTTGTTTGCCGAAAGGGCCGATGAGGCACTCGTCCGCCCCGAGTCGTTATCGGAATGCTCAGACACTAGGGTCCACTGTTTGTTCTCCCGGCATCATCACTACAAAGCCATAGCTCCAATCCTCGTCCAAAACACTCCTGGTTGTGGTTGTTTGATTCTCGAAAAGAAGTTAGTATATAATACTTATTCGTCTATTAATACTTGTGTGTAAATTAGTCCTTCAGTTTCGACTATCATTAGGAGCCTGTTAATGTGGCATTTTTGTCGGGCCCTGATGTTGGGCAAACTATATTTGTGTAACACTTTGTTCATGTTATACAATATACTAATACTGCTTTGTGTTACTCTATATATCAAAATGTGGGTTTTGTTAGAGCAGACAGAGCTCTCATGCCATAATATGGTATCTTAATAACTGAATCGAATACTTGGTATCTTAATAAACTGAATTCAAATTTTACCATTAGATCATGATACATCTTTAAATTTGCATATGAGTTATGACACATGTTCAAAATATAAAGTCAAAAACTTTTCTTTTTTGATACAAAAAAAAAAGTCAAACTTGTTTGACTTTGTATTAAATGCAAGTTTCAATATGCACATGCGACATGTGTCACCACCAAAATTACTTGATGATGTATTTTTAAAGATGAAAAGTAAAATTTTCAAATTCTCAGAAGAATACGAGTTCTCATTTGAACCCTCTTACTCTGGAGTCCAGATTAAGCAAATAAATGTTTTGATACCAAGTCTTCTTTAGGGGCTATAGAGTCAAGTCAGTTAGGACTATGGATGACAATTCGAAAGAAACTCTTAAAATGACATTCTTGAAAGTAAGATGTCGAAAAAAATATAAAATTATAAACTTCATCCTTTTCTGCCTTTCTTCTTCCTTTCGATAATTTAATTTCCTGGATTTGCTATTTGACTAATTCAAAAATATTTATTTTTTTGCTCAAATTAAACAAAGCGATTAATTCCTCAAATGGTAAAATTTGTCGACTAATTCTTTGTCAATGCTCAATAACGCACCCCATCCCCATACCATACTTGTCAAATAATTTTATCATAAAATATAGAAAGACATTTTTCACACATCAAACGATAAGGGGCCAGAACACTGAATATTGCTAATATTATACGTAAGTAACATTTTGTGGACCAAATTGAAAAATCCAATAAACAAATCCTAGTCTATTATCCTAACCACGCGTTTCTGGCAATTGCTGACCAAACGAGGCAGGCAGCCGGCTACCAATTCCCATCAAGAATTATAGTGGTTGTTGAGTTGGTATCTTTTCAGTTTTGTCAACTACCCACCCCACGTTTCTCATCTTTGATTTCTTTCCATTTCGTCTCTTTGTCCCACCCCAATTGATATTCGCTTTCGCTCTTCTTACCACAATCCCCGATTCGTCTGTGCGTGTGCCCGCCACCGTCCGTCTTGTGCCAGAGGTGAGATTTTTAGGTCTTTTGTAATAGTGTCAAGTCGTGTGGCTTTGTGTTGATCGAGCTGTTTGATTATGATTTATGTGTGTCGGATTTGGTTTTATGAGAATCTGGATAGATTATGGGATGTATTGATCTGGAGTGTGGTGAATTCTGATTAGGGTTTTTGAGAATCCGGATGGATGATAGGAATTAGGATGTATTGATCTGGAGTGTGGTGAATTCTGATTAGGGTTTTTGAGAGTCATATATGATGGACGGTGGATGTTGAATTTTTTCTGGGGATTGTGATTTGGAATATTGTTGTTGAGTGTTGATTCTGTCAATTGGGTGTTGATTGTGTCAATTGTTGCCAGATCCTTGGTTAGGCTGATGTTGTTTTTGAATTTGAGGTTTTGTAGGAAATTAACTGTTGGTTTTATGTGGATGCCCATGGTTGTTTTGAGGTCTTATAGTAAGTAACCCATTATACTCTTGTTTTGATGGAGAAATGGAAGCTTCTATTGCATTGAATAGTTTTCACTTTGTGGTATAAAGCTTATCTTAGTGGACTCGTAGAAATCACGCCAGATTTATTGTTGTTTGGATGATTCATATTGAATAAGTTGCTACTGATGAGACCTATCATGTGTATAGTTGGAGCATTTTGATGTAGGTTGTTGAAATTGATCTTTGATTTTATTGTCTCTGGCTACTGAACGGTTTAAAGTCGTTTGAGGCCTTTTTTTATTTATCTTATTGCTTTGTGTAATAGTCAGGAATATCATCCTCCTGCATTGGGAAAAGAAGTTTCTGGTATTTGTTATGATTGATTCTTACAAAAAAATGTGATTTCTTGACATTTTAAAGATAATATGATATTCAGAAAGTATAATAATTCCTTGACCATGAATTGCTACACATTTGCGCACATCCTTGGAGTGAAGAACCCTTCTCCTACCTAATGCAATTTTAGTGTGTTATCACCATGCTAACACTGGGATTATCTTGATTCAGGTATATAGCAAATGGCTTTCTTCAGGTGCCCTAGTGAGGACTCACTTGCTTCAGACAGCGGTATCCTGAGGTGCCCATTTTTGAGGAACATCAATGAGCCAACTAGTTTTTCACTGTCTTCTGCCGTTAATTTTGAAGCACCGGTAAGGTCTACTGTTTCATGAACTTTGTTCACATTTGACTTTATAGTCAAAGACCAGAGTGTACCGAGTTTTTTTTTTCCTCATGATGCTGTGTTAAGCAGTGTTTGTGATGTCATCGAGTGTGGAGTATCATTTACTGGCTTGTTTTAATACTATTTTCGCCTTCTCAGGTGCGTGGAGCTAAAGGGCCAATATTTGAAGATGGTCCCAACTTTGACACGGCATTCAGGCTCTTCCATGGGCGCGATGGGGTTGTCCCCTTATCTGGTAGATCTTATGTGCCTCCTGAGAACGTGGAGCGTCAACCAAGACCTCAGCAGTTTAATCCTTTGGCTGCAAAGGCTGCCACCATCAGTCTCTCTGGATTTGGAGGACCTTTTAGCTTTGATGCATTCTCTGGGATGTTTAAGAACCAGAACAAGAAACCAAATCCAGCCAAAAAGAAGCAACCTTCCCAGGTAATTTGACATCCGTGCATTTCATAGTTTACAATTTTCAGAGATATAGTTTGCACCTATTGGCTGGTGTTTCATAAAATCTTGTCTGAGTAACGGGAAGCAGATTTGGTTTTATCTTAATCGTACATTGTTTGGCCGATGTAAGACTTGTTATTGATCAGGTTAGTTTGTGTATCAGGGTGGTGACTCGAAGCATGAAGCTCTAGGCAATGAGTGGCTTGAAACAGGAAACTGCCCGATCGCTAAGTCATACCAAGCTGTCAGTAAGGTCCTCCCCCTCGTCGCAAAGGCACTTCAGCCACCTGCTGGCATGAAGTTTCGCTGTCCATCAGCTATAGTTGCAGCTCGAGCAGCACTAGCTAGAACCGCACTAGTGAAGACCGTCCGCCCCCAAACCCTGCCAACCAAAGTCCTCATGATCGGAGCTTTAGGCATGGCTGTGAATGTACCCTTGGGAATATGGCGCGAGCATACAGAAAAATTCTCACCTTCCTGGTTTGTCGCAGTCCATGCAGCTGTCCCATTCATCGCCATGCTGAGAAAATCTGTGCTGATGCCTAAGGCAGCCATGGCATTTACCATCGCAGCTTCAATACTTGGTCAAGTGATTGGATCCAGGGCTGAAAGATACCGCCTCAAAGCAGCAGCAACTAAAAACCACTCTCTTTCCGCCGCTCCTGCTAGTAATCTGAATCCCGCCTCATTTGTTACGAACCTGAGCCCATTACAAGTGAGTAATGGCCATTGTGGTGATTCCATGGAATGGGATTCTGGCATGCTTAAAATAGCTGGGGGCGGCTCTTCTACACCAAGAGATGTCTTCTGCTAATTTCGTCGTCTCGTTCGTCTCAATCTGCAGATTGTTCTCCATGACTTTAGTATTGTTATATATTGAAATGTGGCTTATACATGGAACCAGCCACTCTTTTGTAATATGTTTCGTGTGCGGAAGGCTATTCAACAATTGATTTGAGTCATAAATAAAAATATTTTTGCAGTTATGCATATTTTTGTATTTTGTAGGGTTTAATTTTCATTTACGGTTGAAGCTATAAAAATAAAAGAAAAACAATTGACCGGGTGGACGGTGAGAGCCCTAGCTGCAAAAATGGCGAACGATGCTGAAACTCGCAGCTCTCCGGCACCGGAGATCGTCGCCGCAACGGTCCTCCATACCTTTGGTTTTCCCTGGCCGGAGCTCAATGACGGGCTGACCTATCACGACGTGGTTTCCTCCTCCGATTCAGGTTCGATCACTATTGCATTTATCCCTTTCCAGCGATAGCCGCAAAGGTTAAATTTGATTTAAGACTTCGTGTATGTTCTAGGCACGACATTGATTGATTACTACTCAAGAAAGCATAAGAGTTCAGCTCCTGTTGAAGGGTATGTCTGCCCAGTTTGAAGTGTTGATTGTTAGACTCCAGTTCAGTGTTTGATTTTCGTTGAGTTGGACAATTTATAGGTTATAAAAGTATATGCATGATGAAAAGAATGTGGTTTGGCCTTTGAAATATTTATTATTTTTTGTGACTTGAGCAGCTGGTTGAAGCGGATTGAGAATGGACAGGTACATACACATCCTTTCGTCGATCCTTGATGGAATGAGGAATTTCATTGAAATTAGTATTAAAAAGGTTTTGTTGTAGATATCAATGGATGGAGGTTTGGTTAAGAATCCGAATTCTATAGTAAGGTATGGAGTGTGATACAAAGTACATTTTCTGCAGTTGCATTTGTGAGGAATAATAAAAGATGTACATGTATTCTAATGTATTTTTTTTTTATTGTATTTGACCCAAGTGCTAAATCGGAGTTAGTTTATCACCGGCTTCCTTGGAAGGAACCTGCTGCGCCACACCTGCTTCAGGTCCTATACGAGGATGATGATATGGTATCTACTTAAAAGGCCAAGCTTTTATCATGAAGCATAGTCTCTTTTTTTGGTCTCCTTCTTTTCCTTTTCTTTTTATTGGAAAGATGTGGTTGACTGGTTGGTTGGGACCAGGTTAAGTTCTGCATGACGTGTATAGTTTTGGAACCAGGTTGAATCGTTCGTATTCTGTGTTTGGCTGTGGGAAATTATGATTCATTTCTAGTTCTGGTTATCTGTTAGATTGCTTTAAATAAACCATCTGGTTTGCAAGTTCTACCCGGAGGACTATTTCAGCAACGAACAGTATTGACTCAGTTACAATGGAGAGAAGCACGCAAGCCAAATTGCTCACCAAGCAATCATCAGGCACATCCTGTGCCTGTCCACCGCCTAGGACGTGGCACATCAGGCGAGCTAACTGGAATGCCACTGTGCTGTTCACTTAAACTATTACCCATTTCATAACCAGAACATTTATGTCTAGGTGTCTTACTTTGTGCCAAAACAAAGTTAGCAAAAGTTCGACTGGCAGCTTATTTTGCTGATGGGACTGCAATCGTGAAAAGTAGCGAGTAAGTGGAAGATGTTACCGGTACCTTTTTTCTTTAGAAGGGTGATATTCATTTTGTATTATTTATTAACAAGATATTTATCATCAACATGTTAACTCATAAAAAATTCATTCCACATTAAACTTTTCATATACTACAAGCTTTAACCAGGTTTCACAACAGCAACTTTGTGATGTAAAATGTTTTTATCATACAAAATACAAATAGTGTTTGGTGTCATCACATAATTTTTTTCAACTCATGACTCAAGAACACCATATTAATCCATCATATATTTAACTTTATTTTATGAACTTGGTACTGCATCGTCTAGATAATGTATTATCTTTGAAGTAGTACGACTTTTTCAGTACTTTGGATATTGTTCTAATGTCTAATGATACTGTATCTGCTATTTCATAGTTCTTCCTGCACATGGAGAAAAATTTTGAAAAAATATCGCGCTCTTGTGACTGGAATTGTGGAAGAGGATGAGGTATTCCCAGGTGAAGCTGCATCACTAGTAATAAAATTGTGTAGTGATGAAAGCTGTATTATCAATTATTCACTCCTTTAACTATATAGGTTGTAATTAAGCAGCCAATAGGCATGATGAAATACCCTGGGGTCGCCAAAGGACTTTATGTTGCTTCCCCTTCAGGTTAGTCTTGCAAATATTTGTATCCCCTTCATTGAATGCATGATCTGAAAGTTTTTTTTCTGCTACATCACTGGTCTATGATTTCTTTAAGATATTGAAGATTACAGTTCTGCCAGTGTAAAACTAGTCTTTATGCGTGTACTTGTGTCTGTACTAGGAAAGCCATCTTTGAGCAAAGTGAAAGTACTAGAAAGAGAGACTGAAAAACATCAAACGTTGGTTGAGGTAATCTTATAGTTCTTTTCAGATTTATCTGTATCAAATGTGAAGTGTTAACCCTGAGTTGTCATATTGAATCCAACTAAAAGACAATTACATACATGAACAGAAACTTCCAAATGGTTTTTGTTATAATCTTGAAGTCCGCAACTTCCCATCTATTCAGATATACACACTTACACAAATATCTTGGCGAAACTGTAGGTGGAGATTCAGTCTGGACGTCCTCATCAGATTCGTATTCATCTAGCTTTTATTGGTCATCCACTTTTAGGTAAACTAGCATCAGACAAACCTTTGCATGCTGTCATCATAACTTTTTGATAACTTCTTAAAAATATTTTTTTAAATAAGATTTCTTGTAAAATCCTAAATACTATCGTGGTATTACATCAACACACTTCAATATTCTTTAACTAATTTCAGGGGACCCTCTATATGCCTCTGGCGGCAAGCCCATATGCTTCGGTACTGAAGTTCTTGCAGGAAACCTTCCACAAGATGGGTATTTAATTCCTTATTCTAATGGAGCCAATATTCCTTAATGAACTAAGGATTAACTTTCTTGCATAATCTTTTCCTCATTGTTGATCTTCTTCATGCAGTGGTTATCAACGGCCAACAAATCCTGTCCCTGGGGATTGTGGTTATCATTTGCATGCTCATCGGGTGGAACTTGCACAACCAATCACAGATTTGGTAAATTTAGTTATAGGATATTTATTTTAAAAGCTATGCAGCTGTATTATTACTAGTAACCCCGTGTCCTTTTTCATGTAGATTAGTAAATGATACATGGATTAGAAGTTAAGAGCAGTGTCGGATCAGAATGATATTTTCTATTTGGTTGGCTAGGTTGTGTTAGGGACATCCTTTTGTCGTTAAGTCATAAATAGCATGTATATTTTATCAGGCAGCAATTATTGTCACTAACATCTCCACGGCCTCTAAATCTGGTGTATTTGTACAATGACATGAGGTTCCATGTATGCAGGTTATGAAGATATTTGCTCCTCTACCTTCCAAGCTACAACGGAAAGGAGAGAACACACTTGATCAATGAGTTTCTGCAAACACTTAGCACCTGCCAGGCGAGGCCAATGAGAACTATTTATACAGATTTCGTAGTAAGCCAAGCGTTATAGATAGAATACACTGTAGAACCAACTAAGTGCCAGGCTGGGGCTTCAAGCGGGAACAAAACACACTTATGGTGTGCTCTTTCCAGTCTTAACAATGCTTTTGATTATTATTATTTATTTTTTTAATGGATGCTTTTGCTCTCGGGTTCCTGTTTCATTTTTGCCCTTATTATTGTTCGTGCTGATAATGAAAGGTTTTTTTTATAGAATTTATGGGGCTGCCCTTGATTATATAGTTTGACAAACTTGGGCTTGTTCAAGGAACAAAATTACAGATATCTTGCAGACTGAAAAGTATCACCTAAAATTACAAGTATAACCGGGTTATACTTGTAGAGTTCCATTGGCTGATCTGATCACAAAGAGGTTTTGGTGCAGTTGACATAATATGATTGCAGAAGCTTAGCTAGTTGAGTGCTGCAGTTCTGTCCATCGGACACAGGGCAGCCAGCAAATGATACGACACATTCCATACCAGGAACTATTGATTCTTGGGTTGCCTATTAAGCTCCCGTAGGATCATTGATCACACCCAAGAAGTCATCTTTAATAGTCCCAATGCAGAACTACAAAGACGCATACTGTGTTAGCCAAAGAATTTGCTTCTGCAATATATGATGTTACTAAAAACGTGGGTAAACTAAGCCTCTTTAATCTTCCTAAAAGTTGTACACAAAATTTATACTATTAAATGTTTCAGTTGTGTTCAATATCATTGCTCGAGTTACTAGATTTCATTTTCAGAGATATAAGGATGTCTGCATGGGAGGAGCTGAAACATTATAGTGATTAGATGAATTTTGCGTGGAGTAAGGACTCACAATTTCTGTAGCATCTACCCGAGTCCCAATTATCTTTAGGCGCACTTCACTTTCCTTCTGAATTTTGACCTGTCAAGCAACATATAGTGATAATCAAACAGAGAACATAATAGTTGGAAGTCCCATATAAAAGAAAATAGCCATACCGAACTATCAGAAGTGGTATAGTTTGGGGCGTCACCAGACTGGAACTCCATGTCATCAGGTATCAGCTATAGTAGAACAACATTTTAAATTAATGAATAAAGACAAAAAGGTGTAAATTAGAGATTGCAGAACAGAGTATAACTCGTATGTGTAAAGTAGCTAAACTTCGCTAGAACTGTAATGAGAATCAACAATCTATGTTTTAAAGGCCTTTAGAGATTAAATGCGTAAGACAACAAACATAATACAGCAGACTGCAAAAATTTAAAGCTTACTTACATGATTGGAGACAAATATTTGAACGGGTCCTGCTTCAGCGAAGAATCCCATCTGCGCAGTCCCGTAAAGGAGGATCAAGACTCGACAAAAGTTGACAATAACATCCTACCCAGGAAATCTCTTGTTGAATCTACCTTATTCACCATTGTAACCACAGCTTCCAAAATTTCCCCTTTGAAAGGCCGGCACACAACACACTGGTACTTCACTGGAAATGTCACAAAACCTGTTCCATCTCTTATCAAACCCTTCCCGATGTCTTCAATACCTGTTATGGCCACCACAAAACCATGTCGTCCACTGCAACATTGCATCATCATAATTAACCTTTAGTTAGGCTGTTACATATAATACAAAGAAAATCAATTTGGCACCTCTTGTTACACGTCAGAAAAAACATAGGGCTCATAAAACCATTTTTTTATGGCTCTTTAAGAAGCCAGCTTATGGAGGAATTTCATAGACACGACAAGATTTGTGTTCCTAGGGAGCTTGAGAAACTATTCGCATACAGGGTGCATATAGTGGGTGAAAGCATCAAAGCAATGAGCCAAAATCACACCTAGACATTCATAGATCAGAGATGATAAAAACACCAACAGCTTATATGACCTCCCTAAAAGAACTATCAATGACTCCTACAGCTCAACGCAGCGCAAATCAGATTGCAAACAATGGATTAATTATCCATTCGACTCCATCTATTTCGAGTGGAAGACAAACTTTTCGTCTATTGGGTTTCGGAACATTTAAGTGCCCCGGCAACTAAAACCTGGTACTGAATCCAGACTGCAGTCAGTCATTGTTCTCTGAGTAATTGCACAAGATATAATTTTGTGACTGAACTAGTGAAGCTAATGCACTTGTAACTTGGTCCTGTGGGCTAGCCTCTGGCTATACAATGATCTAGCTTATTAAAACTGACAGGCCAAAGACGTACAGTGAGCGTGCACCAATTGGTGCTCATTTACTCCATGGTTTCAAACTAGTGATCTTAGCTTACTCATTAGCTTTGAAGCAAGACAAGAGGTCAATATCCCACAGCTAGCATAGCTAGAGTAACTACATTAGAGAAAAAAAAGGCACAAACAGAGTTTGAACCTGCAAGTTCCTTCAACATCTTTCATGAGTTTTGACACAAGATTGTCACGGAGATGGCGCCCAAAGTGACGAGGATGAAGTTGCATATTTCGCTCCAATACTATGTGGAAAAACATCTTGAATCTGACTCAAATGCTGCGAAACACCATAAGAAAAGAAATTCATTCCCATGTCATAAATCTCAAAATCGTAGTCTTTTAGAGCAATGAGACATTCACGCTCAATATGTCTTTGCTTATCATTTGTCATAGTTTAATTTACCATAGTATTTGCTCTTACAATAAGCCAATATGATAATAACTAATGATTACCATACTAACTCAACCCACTTATCCATATATGAAATAAACGAACACATAGTGATACTTCACAGCATCAACAACAGTTCATTTTTCTAACATACAAAAAAAGAACCAAGCTGGGAAGACATGCGAGTATCAACACTCACTTGAGCACTTTCACCACATATAAAATCTAATAGCCTTACAACAACACAAGACAACATATACATCATCACTCATACAACAACTTCACAAAATTCATGGATAAAGCACCATGCGACCGAACCAAAAATCAATTTAAAAAATTCCATCTTTTTTCAGAATCCAGCAGCAGCAGCAACTAGCGCTACATGGGAAAAATAACTAAACGTTAAGCTATTCTAGATGACACTCAAACTCATACCTGATTTGATAACTCTATCAGACCTAATCGATCGCTCAGCCAAAATTTGGTCCTCGCAATTTCTAGGTTTTCTGATTTTTCTATGATTTAATTGCAAATAAATAACGTTCTGAGCAATACACAGCTTCTGGTTCGCTCGTCGGGCCGGTCCGTAACGAGTCGGTTCAATTGAGGCCTTGACCGGCTCCACAATAGACAGTCTGTCTGAAGTTTTGAAACAGAACACAACTGAGCAAAATGGCAACGGGTTGCGAACAATTTCTTAGGACCATTCTGCAGGAAATAAGTGTAAGAGGGGGGCTTGTGCGTGTTTAATTTGATTAGTATTTAAATGGTACGACTCTGTTTTGGTTTATTTTTTATTGCCTTCTGGTAACAAATACAAGTGTGGTGATGATGAGACGTGATCTACCTGTTTGATAAAATGTCTTAAAGAAATTTGGACCTTTTGCTAGATGGAAGTATCAGATCTATTTATTCAAATTGGAGAAATGGTAGAATAATGAATATAGATGTTGCCAGTGTCATAATTTCGTACTAATCGGAATAGTACTATTATAAGTATTGAAGATCTCTAAGATTCATCATCTAGAAACTGATGCTTTCAAATGTACTGCTAATCTGTAATTCTGGGTTTTATTTGTCCTTATACTTCTGAGTATCTCTTCCATGGTTTTACATTGCTGATGCTAGTATGCTTGAACCAGAGTGTTTCTGGTAGCTATGTGATCCTTACTGCTTCATAACCATTTGTTCTTCTATTGATGGAACTTTATGTCTTCATCACTACATGTCCAGTAGCTTAATGCAAAACCTACTAGACGTCTTTGATTAATTGGTTTCATGTATGAACTTCCCAATGAAGTTCAAAATGGGTGACTATTATTTGGAAAATGCTTGTAAGTGTTGAAGGCATTTTGTATTGGGAAACACAATTATTAAGTTTTGTGCTCAATATATTTGTGTAGCCTATCTGATACGGTTAATTGATTTCTGAAGTGATCTCTGGATGCCATTGTTCATGTATTCATCTGGCCCTCTTGCTCCTCATAAGGTACGCTTATAATTACCAGTACACTGCCTTAGCAGAGAATTATTTGGTAGTTAATTAGCTGTAATTTTTATTTTATTTTTCTCTTAAGTTTGCATCAGCAGGCATGAAAATGTGAACAATTTTAGTAGCACTAGCTCTAAATCTGTGTTGTGAAAACCCCCCAAAAAAGTCCACCATGTGGTTTCCTCATTTCCTGAACCTTTCTGGGAATTTCAAAAAATTAATCGGGCTAAAGCCTGGATGCATCTTGCAATACTTCACGGAACTGTTATTTTTTAGAATGATTGGCTTCATATAACGTGTCATTCATCACCTGTAAGTATGTAAGGGGCCAGTAAAATCTTCAGAAACCTTTTCATTTTACCATGGAGACCAATCAAAGTGGTCCAACAAGAAACTTCACTTAACAAAAGGGAATATGTGACAATCCAAGAGATGAGAAGATAAGAGAGGAAAAGCATTTTGTTTCTGAATATTCTATTTATAGTCTGCTCCATCCACTAAGATTACAAAACATACCTGATTAAGTTCTCTTTATTTTGTGGATCGTGCTTTTAAACTAAAGCTAAGCTAATGTATATGTGAACAAGACGACATAAATGCTACATCATTTTAATGCCTTCATCGGCAAAAGCAAAATACTGGACCCTCCCACCCGCAGAAATTTTCTTATTACCAGAATACCCTTTCGCTCCTTGGTTTTCTTCAGAGAATGGTATAAGGCATAAGCTACTTCCTTCTGATTGATCATATTCTAATTAAATTATGGATGTTGGATCAAAATTTCTTAAAGACCAAATGGATTCAGAAAGCTTAATTATCTTTGTTATTTGAGTCCTGCCCGTATTTATTTATCTTAATCTAGTCATTTCAAAACTTCATCAGTGCAGAGGTAATGAAACAGGTAAAATCTACATATATGGCAGCTTCAAGCCTTCGAGGTTGTTTTAGACATTACATGGCATGTTTAGCTGGTTAAGAAATCCAAAAGTAAAAATGCACATCTTAATTTGCTGAATCTTGAATTTTTTTAAAAAAAAGGAGCACAAGGAAAAGCAACTTAAAGCCAAATCAAAAGATCGATAAAGCTAAGCCATTAATCAAACAACACAAAGCTGCACTGCAAGGTTAGATATATATCTCTTTAAACGCGCACACTCACCAACTTAGTTAAATCAGATCCAGAAGACCAGAAGACACTTCGAAACATAAGATTCCAAACCATGTACAGGTTCAGTAACACACTTATTGGTATCACAAACCTCATCACGCTCCTAGCCTCGATTCCCATAATTGGTGCAGGGCTATGGATGGCCAGGAACACTACAACATGTGAAAGCTTCCTCCAAACACCTCTCCTTATTATTGGCTTTGGGGTTCTAGTAATATCTCTTGCAGGATTCATCGGCGCATGTTTCCATGTTGCATGGGCACTTTGGCTGTATTTGGTCATTATGCTATTTTTGATTGGGGGTCTGATGATTTTTACTGCGTTTGGGCTCATAGTTACAAACAAGGGGGGTGGTGTTGAAGTCTCTGGAAGGCTTTACAAGGAGTACAAACTTGAAAAATACTCCCCATGGTTGAGGGAGAGAATTCAGGACTCTACGTATTGGTTGACAATCAAGAGCTGCATCTATGGTTCAAAGACGTGTGCTAAACTTCAGTTTTGGACTCCGTTCGATTATTCTGAAAGGAACTTGTCTCCAATTCAGGTACTGCTATCAGCTCTATAAAACATATGAAATGTAAGGTTACATATTAAATGGCTGAATTCGTAGTTATGGATTTTTTTTTGCAGTCTGGATGTTGCAAGCCACCAACATCGTGCAACTACGACCCAGCAAACACGATACCTCAGGACCCAGATTGCTACAAATGGAACAATGCCCAAAACATTTTATGCTACGACTGCGATTCATGCAAGGCAAGCGTACTTGAAAACATCAAGGTTGACTGGCACAAGCTATCAGTCCTCAACATCTTCATGCTAGTGTTACTCATTGGAATCTACACAGTCGCCTGCTGTGCATTCAAAAACACCAGAAAGGGTGAATCAAGTTACCCGTTCGCCCAAAACCGGATGACCAAAGCTCGACCCCGCTGGGATTTCTACTGGTAAATGCTCTATTCCAGCATCCTACCGCCGCTGTACTGTACATATGTATGTTCTAAAACTTAGAATACAGCATGAATGATAGGTTAACTTGGGTTTCAGATGGAGATGTTGGCATGACAGAAAGCATCACTTTTATTGATTATATGCCACTACTCTGTTGCTTTTGCTTGCTTCCAATCTCTTTGTGCATGAGTACTTCTATAAATGTAAAGATGGGGACTATTTAGCAGTGTATTCACATTTCACAAATCACAATTCACACTAAGCTAAAGCATGGAGTCATCAGCTGCTTTTTTTATGTACATTACACATGGGAACATTTCAGCTTTATGTGGTTGTGGATCATATACATTATACAGGAGCTTTAACTAGTGTTGAATGCTCACTGACAGTTTTTTATGTATAAGAAGCTCAGTGTGGTTTTGCTTTTGGTGGGAAAAAAGAGAATGCAGGAACGGTGAGAAAAGTATTTCAACTTGTGATTGATTTCAATTGTTTTTTTTTCTTTTTCTTGAAGCTATAAAGTAGTCCTGAAATGTAACTATTAACAAGTTAAGTTGAGTATGTCGAAGTACTCAAATGAAACCAGTATAACATGTAGTTGGAGTAATATCACTTGTAAATGCATTTGGGGCATAAATAAGCAGCTTACTGTTTTTATTTTTCATTTATATTTATAAGCTATCTGGCTTTTCAAACTCCTTCATTATTGCCTGATGCAAAGTTATGCATTTGTGTCTACATAATTTATTATTTTCACATGTTGATGACAAAATTTTCTTAACACGCTAATATGTGTAGTTGTGTGCTTCCCGGTGAAAATGGTGTTTGTGGTATTCAACTTTGATTGCTCCACAAACTTTCCCTATACAAATTGTGCTTGTTTGTGAAAGCTACGCACGAAGGAAATAGAATACACTAGGAAGAACCTTGTACGGTCGAAATTGATTCCGTTAGTTGTTACCTAGTTCCAATTCTAATGAACACCTAGGAGAACTTGGATCACTCAACAATTTTTAAGATTTCGCACAAACTTATATGCAACTGTGGAAGGCCCTAATCTCTTGTTTTGGCTGTTGTTTGGCCGAGTTCGACCGGACTTTAAGCTGGCCATGTTGGTCTTTTATCTGTGTAATGAGTATCGGCTTCCTGTGCCGGCCAGCTTTTCATTGTGCCCTTCTCAAGCGAGAAGTCCTGTGTAGCCTGTTTGGCGTGATTATCAAAAAAAATATAGATGTTTACCAACATCTGACTTTTCGCGAGCCACAAAATACTCATCAGTCATATAGGTGATGACTGGACTCTATCTTGTGATGAGGCATTGTCCATTATAGAGTCTCTCAACATACATCATATCATCTGCATAAGATACATACAAATGGTACATAAATAATCAGACTTTAGAGTAAATGATCAGCTATAAGACTTAAGACTAAATGATCAAACTAATGAGAAAAAAAAGTTCAGACTTATAGAATAGTGTTCAAACACTTTGGTGCTTGATTATATGATTTAAAACACATTTTTGAGAAGTAGAGGTGTAAAAAAAAAAAAGAGAAGTAGAGGTGTGAAATGCATAAACAAAAATTATAAACAACTTACAGTGATGAAACAAATGGGGCCGCTGTGATGTCTCTTAATGTTCTTAGATTTCCATTTTCCGTTTCGCCTTGAGACTATGAACTTGCACCAGTTAAACTTTAGTAAATCATGCTCCGAATGTCCGATCGGCAAAAGGTATTGCCAATTAGAGATATCAGGATCGAATAGAATAGGACTAAAAAGTCCACTTTGAACCAAATGTGAACCCCATGCGTCGTTTTCAGTCGCGCAACAACACTATTTTTCGAATATTTACCTTCTCGATTATGCCATATGATTGCTTCCATCTGTTCAATAATGGCGTTCCTTCTCTCTCTGTATAATAAGATCCTGATCATTTAAGTCAAATCCAAAAACATTGTGGATGTCGTATGCGTCTATATGCACAATTCCACATTCGGTGTTAAGGTGCATTTCTCGGGGGTAAAATGACTGCGGGACTCTCAGGGCTAGTCTTGTTGTAATTTTAGTAATCTTCATTTTCAAGATAGGATCTAAAACATTGCTTACACAACAATTTCTTGCTCAGTACTTAACACATCGATAATTTCTTTTAATATGAACGGAGTTCCTCTTAGCTGAACACCAAAATCTCTAATTTTCCGTTCCTTTCTCTACACGTGGCACAATTTAAGAAGGTTTATAGTTTTTATTTTTTTTATTTTTGATATAGAAACGCCAGAAAGGCTACAAACAGGACTAGCTGCTAACGAAATGCACCACGTCCAAGAAGGGCACGACCAACAAGCTGGCCGACCGACCGCAGTGGCCGACACTACATAACCAATTGAAACACCGCCGTGCCCTTCGACGAAAGAAGGAGTCTAACTCCTGAAACCTAAAAACTAAAACATCTACAGCTCAGACCATAGCGACTGAGATTACAACCCCCATAAGTGACGATAGCACTTAGAGGGACTAAACTAAAACTAACACCTAAAGAAACCGTAAACTAACATATGTACAAATTGACATAAGGTCCTAACGAACGAACTATGAACACCAAAAAACCCCAACCCAACCGGACCACATCCACCGGCCAAAACCACCATAGCACCACCCACAACCACCACCGGAACCCGAGAATCCAGCACAAACGACCGTCAACAAGAACCGTCAGGTGGACAAACGGAAAAGGAGGGGATGAGGGGGCGAAGACATGGGCGGTTCCGACAGGGAAAAGGGACCAGCTGAGGTGAGGGAAGACAAAAAACAGGGCTTGCTTCGAGTTTCTTCTTGGAGCTTCGGGAGGTTTCTGTTGAGGAGAGAGAAGAGTAGCTTTATTAAAGACTTGTTCTTATAGTTTTTTTATTTAGTTATCATTTTTATTTGATCCAAAATCAATGTACATGTATGTTCTAAAGTCGGTGTTTTTTAGTTTTTTTCTAGTTTTAAAATTTGTAAATGAATATTAATATAATTTATTAAATAAATATGTACATAACTTTCAAGAGTCGGTAAGTACACTGATTTCGTGCTTTTTATAAGAAAAATAATCAAGAAATGAAAAACATAAACTCACATACATGGGTTTTGATGTTGCCACATTCGTTCAAATTTGAGAGTGATATTTTACTCCCTCTCTTTTTGACTGAACTGCATACTTATGTCTCAATCCTCTATTTAGGGCTAAAATAATTTTCATTTTGAGGTTACAATTTAACACCCTAAAAAATTTCCTTAGAAAATTGGACTGAAAATTTTATATTGTACCAAACTAAATTATTTCTCTAAATTTTCTGTACAGCTCTAAAAGTTTTCACGAAGTAACAGGCTCACGACGAAAAAATAATGAAGAAATCTTATTAAGCATATTAATTAACTATTTAAAATCCAATTACTTTGTATCAAAACAAATCCAATTAATCATCTAGTGCTAAATATAATAATATAATTTTTATTCATAAATATTCTAATCTTATAATTAATTAATAAACACAGTTGATTATTGTTGAAACATTTTCCTTAGAGAATGTTCGAAAGTCATAAATAAAAAAATTTGATGGAAGAAAGTCATAATTTTTTGTTATAGAGATATTTAGCTTCTTGCAGTTTCGGATGCTTTAAGGGCTTGGCATAATACGCACTATTGGGCCATGGCCCAGTCCAAACAAGTACTTGTTAAAAAATGAGATAAGAAGTTGCTAAATTTGACTCTTTTTATTGACTATATGCCATTAAGCCTCCATTTAATATTCAATCCTAATTCCTAACTGACCATTCTTGAAATCAAGTCAAACATAAAATGCTACAGATCATTAATTCCACCACACCCTTAAAATATAAAGTGCATTATTTATTAAAGTACAACTTTTCAGAAAGGTCTCAAAGGTTTATTTGAAAAAAGTTTCCAATCAGCAAGTGATTCAAGTGATATACTCATTAACTGCGTCATTGCGTGAGTCCAAAGATGTGCATTAGATTTCAGTTGATGCATTTTACTCTACACAGTGTAACAATACGTATACAAAACAAAGTTTCACTTTACTTTCCTCGTTTTTTTAAGTAAAATGACGTACACATTAGGCAATGGCACATTGATTGTTCTGATTTTGTACATCAAAAAAAACAAGAGAAATATTTGCAATGGATAAGAAATGCATTATTAGTAGTCTAGATAGGATGATCAAAACAGGCTTGTGTTGATTCTCAAAAGTTGCAGATTAAGTTTTCTAGTTTTGTGGAGTCAATGGCACCCCCCTTGTCATTTTGTCCATTGTTCATTACTACTGTTTGATGACATAGCCCGGCGTTCGGTTGAGGACGCCTCTAGAAATGAGGACGTAGGGACAAATCTGGACCATTGATCTTGTTGATCCAATGGTTGAGATTTAAAGGTAGTGAGATTTTACTGTTTGCTTTTGATGGATTTTGGTAGTGGGACACGTGGCGCGCCCACAAAGCACGGGGGAGGTTTAGTGGGGCACGTGACGCGTTGTGATTGGTTGTACTCACGTACTCATTTTTGGAGGGTGTCCTCAATTGAACACTCCTCGATAGCCCCATACCACACCGTTATGATTCCAAGTATGGGCATGAAGGAATAGGATTGATTGAGTGACAAAGTGGTACGAGTTGTGGTCAATATTGTTCAAGACACGAATCGAATATTGATGGGTCAATGTGTGTTTTCTTTGGTGGTTATAGTTAGAGTGTTAAAATAGGTAAGTATGAGTCCGGAAAGACTTTAATTACGTGTTCGCCTTTGAGAGGATGTTGTTTTCTTCACTTTAATATGTGATGTTCAAATATTTGAGTCTTGTCCATCAAAAAAAAAATATTTGAGTCTTGAAATAAAATGGTTGTGAAGGAAGGATGTAGAAGGTAGATGCGTGGTGACTTTGTTGATTATGTTTGTAAGGATTTACTAATCCTAATTTGTGCTCCTTAGGTTAATTAAGGAAGTCAATGAGTCCTAGAGTATGTAAGTTTGTCCTTCGGAATCATGTATAGATTTTATAGGCTTGCAGGTTCAGCGGAAGTGAAGAAATTGCAGCTGAAGAGCTGTTGATCAGAAGCTGGAAGAAATGGACATGACTGGACAAAACGGTTGCGTTTTGACGAAGTGGGAAAAGCTGTTATTACGATTTAAGTCACACGTCGTCGTAACTTGAAGGTGCGAGCGAGCGTTTGAGTCCGGAGCGAAGCACAGCGTTTCACTAAGGACGCTTAAGTGGAATTTGGGGAAGCGCAAATCCGAGTTTCAATCTGCGAGGAGCGTCGTCGTTTTGATCGTCTTCTTCCTTCGGTATTTAGCTCAGCCCAATTTGGGGATTAGGGCATTCAATCGAACCAACACACAGAGCGATTCTTGGAGCTGTGAAGTTGGAAGTTCTTCTAGGTTGATCGACAAGTAATCTCGAGCATTTACCCTAAGCTATTGGAGTCGGATTCGGCCTCCATCGTCGGACATGACTGCTGACTGAAGAGACGACTGGCTGACTAGCTAGAGTCATCGGCTTTCATCGGTTCTTCTGCTTAACTCGAAACAGGGGAGTTCTTTGTTCTCTTCATGGTTCTATTTCGCATTGATATTAGTCCAATTGTGTAGGATAGTTGGTTAAGGGTAATTGGCTTGCTTTAGGACTTTGTAATTGTGCAAAAACTCTTTGGGAATCATAGCGGATGTTGGGCGAGTCTCCCTTCTGAGACTTCAAGCAGTAGGGTAACCGAAGCTTGTAAAAAGTCCTGGTGTCGTTACTCTATTGTTTCTCATAACTTGTTCTTGCTCAATCTAACAAACCCCTGATACTTGACCTAAAACTTGAACTTGGACTAATTGAACTTGTCTAAGTTTTATACAATCTTTTCAATGTTTATGCGGGTTATTTGTCAGACCCACATAAGACTATTTCATAAACAGGGTATTTATTCATGTATGGAGGAACTGTCATTTCATGATGTTCGACAAAACAGACCTTTGTAGCCACATCATCAAACCATGCAGAATTGATTGCATTATACGAAGCTGGACGAGAATGCGTTTGGCTTAGATCGTTTATCAACCATGTCAAGTGTAAATGTAATATGGATGATCTAGTCTTATTTCCAATGATCTTATGATCTTAAGTCCAATTAAGTGCTTTGAGAACTTAAGGAAATAACAACAAGATATAACAGGGGGATGCCCTTACTCCACGGGGTGCCTCCAGGGGAGGAGGCGAGGATCAATCCACTATAATCAAACAGTTCGGTACAAGCAATTTGTCAAGAACCCTAGAATAACCTAATCGACCTAATTCAATCAATACAACGTACAGACTAAATTGACCGATAATAAACGTTAGTAATAAGGGCGAAATACTCCTTGATATCTGAATCGAAGATTCCGATTGGTCCGAGGCTTCGACGGTGCCGGAGGAGAAGAACCGCTCCGGCTGGATTCCGACGCGGCTAGCTGTGATGGAGCACTGCGATGGCCGTTGTCGCTCCAATTGATTCCACGAACGAGATGCTTGTGGCTTCGAAGATCAAACGCCAATACTCGTCGCTCCAAGAAATCGCTCAGACGCTCTGGAATGAATCGAAGACTGAACTTAGTCGAAGAAGCTTCGCAGCTGGCTTTTGAATGAAGGAAGGGGACGGCTGAAACGACGACGCTTGGACGAGATTCAAACTCGGATGCGCCTGGCTTATACGACGACGCTCCACTTGTAACTGACAAACCGAATTTGCCGCTCGGCGCTGAACGCTGTCGTTCCATTTGAATTGCTCCGCGCCTCAGGAAAACAACATCGTTTTCTTTAGTCTGAACACAGAAGGATCCTTTGGTTTGCTGATCGTCCTCCAGCCTTTCCGGCTACCAAACTCGATCAGACCTGCACATACTGAACATGCAAAAACCACACAAATATACTACAACATATGTACTATAATTGCATGCCATAAACCAATCCAAAGGAGCCTCTATATGGCCTGACTCAACGCCTAAACATGCTAGTAAGACCAGGCAAGTATGAGGCACCAATTCCTTACATCAAGACCTCTTGTGGATTAGTATTAGGCAAACAAAGTCCGGCAGTAATATATGAGGACAATGCATGCTGTTTTGCATCGTACAAATCAAATAGAGATATATTAAAGGTGATAGAACAAAGCACATGTCTCTTAAATTCTTCTCGAATCATGAGCTTCAAGTGGAAGGGAAGATCAATGTTTGTCAAATACTATCCGGTAAAAATTTGGCAGACCACTGTTCTTGAAAAATCTATTTGTGGCGCAGTCATGGATTGCAATAGCCCATAAAACTAACGTAGCAGGCTTTGAACCAATTTTGAATATTTGATTATTCACCCTGAAATTTCACCTGACGATGTTCTACCCTCACAACCTTCCTCTTTAGCAATTGCCATGGCCATGGATTTCCCTTAGCCAAAATTAGGCTTGTACGGACATAAATATCTTCAAACGCTATTGTAATAGCCCGGATTTGGAAATAGCCAAATTTAGGAATGGATATTGTTAAATTGAATTTTGAATTCAGATGTGATGAGAATGAAAAATAAAAATAAAAGAAAGAAAGAAAGAAAACAAAGGGTTAAAAGTATATATTTATGAAGGGATTTAATTCCATTTAATCTCTCTCTATCTTTAGTAGTCACCAATGTTTTTATATGTATCTCTATCTTTTGTATTGAAGTCTAATTCTCTACATTCCTAAACGACCAAAAAGAAAGAAAAGGAAAGGTATATACACAAGGCCGAGGGTTAGAAGATGTTGATTGTTGAGATGGGGTTAATTTTAGGGATGCCATTTCCGGAGTTTCATATTTCATAGATGTCATACGTTTAAGTTTTATTTCACTCATGTCATAGACGATGCTGAGTTGGATAAAATTGGCCACGCTGGACCAAAGCCTGCCACATAGATTAAACTCAAAAAAAACTCCCTGTTTAGCAGTCGAGGGTCGGGCGAGCGCGGCGACGCTTAGACGAGCTCCGTGCAGCAGGTGAAGAGGATTGGTCAAGGCCCCGGGCGAGCGTCTCAAGGCTCGGTCGAGCGGAATTGGATCGGATAATTCTACAAAGCCTTTGCCCTATCTTCGTGTTCTTCGCTAACAAGTTCGAACCAAGAACCAAATACACAACGACGGTTTTCGATCGAATAACTTACCGATTCAAAACAGGAAACCGACCTGCCGCGCGCCCGCTGAGAACATTAGCGTCGCGTCCGATAGAGACATTAGGTTGTGAACGCAACGCATCCCTAACGTCTATGTTGATCGCGATAACACAATCCGCCGCGCGCCCATAAGCTACATTAGCTCGTCGCGTTCACAGTAGACATTAACGTGTTAAAGTCTACACTGGGCGCGCTTCTTAATGTCACGGTAGGACGTGATATCCACTGAGAAAAAAAAACTAGAAATGAGCTCAAATGACTTTTGAATTGTTTCGTTTCTTCACAAAACAATCTTTACAGGGTTTAAACATGTTTTGATCAACAATCACCCTAAAACTCCCTGTTTTGAACATCACCATCTCTTATGAAAGCTCACTGCCAAAAAAAATCCTACTACCAAGAAGTTTCGACAATTGTACTAAAAAAATTTACATCATATACTAAATGTGCAAGTCTTCCTATTATGCCCCATGCCACGACATTTAGAGCATTTCTGAACTCTTTGACGTGAAGTCTGTCCTTGGCTTCCTTGGTCCATCTCGTTTCTTCGGCGCTTTGTACGATTTCTTCCTTGTTTCATGCGTTTCTATGCAGAGTCAATGCAAACAAAAATTTAATAAATATCAAACAAAGAATCAATATTCTAAAATTCTATTTTACAAGTCAATCCAACTGCCTCAAAGTATATCAAAAGAGAAAGAACATAAATCACCAAAAAAAATTCTTGTCAACTACATACGCCAAATTGCCTCATGCCCTAATTTTCAAATAAACCTCAAAAAACATAAAACAATCGTCAATCCATTATACAGTTCAATTGAAATTCACCAACGGAGTAAACCCTAACCAAATTGTGAACCCTAGAATAAGACGGACATAGCCTAAAATATCAATCACACCAGTAAAAACTTGAATAAACCCTAACAAAACTCACATGCGGATGGAAATCGTCCGTTGCAATTGACAATTGCAGCGTCAAATCGAGCGAGGAGTGAGGACAGAGCAAAGCCGAACGAACAGGAACAAAGACGGAGCGAGCGAGCGAGAGTGAGTGAAATAATGAAAGTTATGGTCCAGCGTGGCCCAATTTTATCCAAGTCATTGCCAGATCATCAATTTTATGGTCCAGCGTGACACAATTTTATCCAAGTCATCAGCCATATCAGCAAAAAAATGAAAGTTATGGCATGAGTGAAATAAAACTCAAAGCTATGGCATGTGTGAAATATGAAACTCCGAAAATGGCATCCCTAAAATTAAGCAGTTGAGATGTTAAAAGAGTGTGATTGTAAGAAGATTATGGCCTTTGGATTTTTGGGGAATTTCAATCGGTTTAGGTATGCATTCACTTCTATTCATTTGTTGTTGTGATTATCTGTTGAAAATCAGATCCGCCAACTTGTTTTAAAGTGAGTATAACTTCGGTTTTCATTACTCAAATAGTGCGTTTCTTAATTCAGCGTTGTTCTACTCTAGACAAACTTTCCAACGATATAAGATTTGTGTTTTGATTCAATGTGAGGTGTTCTAAATCTGATTATTAAGTAATTCCCAGAATATGTTTTTTTTTGAGATAAATCCGTCGACAGATTTTGAAATTGCTATAACTTCTGTTTTTGATATGCAAAATGGTTGATTCTACGTTCTATCACGTTCTAATCAAAAATATCTTTCTAACTATATAGAGTTCGAGTATTAGTTCAATCTGGGTATTTCTAAAAGTGGGTTGCAAGATTGGAGTTGAAATCTGTTTTTCCGCAGTTATGGACAGTTCTGTCCAACTATTTTCAAACCAACATATCTCCTATTTTAATTGTTCAAATTGAGCGTTTTATGGTTCTATCATTATCTACATGAAAAGAGCTTTCTATCAGTGTATAACACATGAATTTGTTCTATCTGAGTTGTTCATAATACACATTTGAAGTTGATATTCTACGTTGTATTGTAACTTCGGCAGATCTGACAACATGTTTTGAAATGGTCATAACTTATGTTTTAAGTGTTCAAATTGGGCGTTTTAAAATTCGATGGTGTAGTACTTGAAGTTATCTTTCTAACAGTATGCAGACCTTATTTTTATTCATCCCGAGTAATTTATAAAATAAATTTGAAGTTGGAACGTTGAATCTGAATTTTCCAAGTCCTATGGTTTTATGCATGTGGACAATAAACTTGAATAATTTGTAATTTGAAATCAAGAGCGAGTTTACGAATCTAAGGGTTCAAGTTTGTTTTGATTTTTGGATATGACCTCTAGGTGATTCTTGACTTGATTGCGGCTTGATATAAATTTTATTGGAGGTTATGTGATGCGGATTCGAGGTAAGTAATATGGACCTGAGGAAGGATCCGGTGCAAAACCCATATTCTTGTAAAAAATACAAAATAATCACGTCCCTTGATTTTATGAGTTTGATGGATGAGATTAAGTGAAAATAAATATGTGTAAATTCAAATTGATATTAGATTAGGGGCAAATATGATATACAATCTCTCTCTCCTCCCCCACGATAAAACAAACCCAGATCTGGTGCAAAATCATTGCTCATCCATGGAACCCAGCTTGAGCTCCAAGATGGAAGAAGCTCCGACACCTTCAATGGCCTTGTGTTTCTTCGGCATCATGGTTGATTCCGCCAGCCATCCCAACGATTCGGCTCTCTTCTTCTTTCCTTCCCTCTCCTCCTCCTTCCTTGTCCATCGTCCTTTCTGACAAAAACCTCAGAGTATTTGTTGAGGGTTCTTTTCCGACGATGCCGATACGACTCCTGTCGCTGCCGATTGTGGATCGGAGACGAATCGGATCTGTGTTCGAAATTGAATTGAGCGAGTCTAGGGCACAAGTTGAGTCTCAGACCAACTTGGGCCAAGCAAAGTTTCGATATAACGCCGACAGCAACTTCCGGATCCGATTGAGATGATGAAGGCGCATGAAGCTGGGTTTTCTCCATGACGAATTATAATTAAACCATGACGAATTATAAATTCATAAGCAGAACTACACCGGACTATCAGCATTATAAGTAAACCATGACGAATTATAAGTAAACCATGACGAATTATGATCCGATTGGGATGATGAAGGCGCATGGAGTTGGATTTTCTCCATGACGAATTATAAATTCATAAACAGAAACAGAACTACACCGAACTATTAGCATTATAAGTAAACCATGACGAATTATAAGTAAACCATGATGAATTATGATCCGATTGAGATGATGAAGGCGCATGGAGCTGGGTTTTCTCCATGACGAATTATAATTAAACCATGACGAATTATGATCCGATTGAGATGATGAAGGCGCATGAAACTGGGTTTTCTCCATGATGAATTATAATTGCATTTTGGGTTGAGTTCCATTGATGTCGAAGATGATCCAGAGTGTGAACAACTGAGTTCGACGAAGTTTTACTCGTTCAATTTGATAGATTAATGCTGAAAAAATCGGAGCTTTCCGGAGGTTAGGGTTTCACTGGGTAGATGATGATGAACATTAATGAACAGTAATGAGAGAGAAAATAAAGGAAAAACCATGCCTATTTTACACTTAATGAGCTTATTAATAAGATTGAAATAAATTAATTTGTGTTTATCCCTAATTAATAGGGACCCTTGGATTTACCTGATCAAGGGTCTCAATTACTTTGTATTTTGTACAGTATTTGAGTTTTGCACCAGATCTGGCCTCATATGGACCTATCTAGTTATTTTCAAAATCTTATTATGTAAATTTTACATGGCATGCCAGTTTTCTTACATAAATTAGGATCATGAGTGACGCTTCTTTTGAAACTCATTCTTCTCGGTAAGATGATTTTTATTGTCTCGATATTTTACAACACGTCCCATCTTGTCGTTTAACTTTACAATTTATCCTATCTTGAAATTTTACAACTCATTCTTTCTTGAAATTATATAACTCATCCTGTCTCGTCATTTAATTTTACAATCCATCATATGTCTCGTAATTTTACTGCTCATCTTGTCTCTTGATATCCTAACCGTTCATGGTACAAGTCCAATCTATCTACACTTTTGAAGGCTCACAATCGGATCATGATTCATGTTGCCCAGCCATAGGGCAAAGTATGGTATCATGTTGCCCCGCTATAGGGCAAAGTATAGAGCTCCTGTTGCCCCACCATAGGGCCAAGTATGGTATCATGTTGCCTAGTCGTAGGGCAAAATACGACGATAGTGTCCCGGGACCCATGTTTGCATGATTGATTGTGTAGCCAGTCTGACTGTTATAAGCCTGAATTCATTCTGCTTAGTCATACCTTTGACGTTATAAGTTCCGAAAACATTTCCTGGACTCACTCGCTATTTCGGTACAATCGTTCGCTTCATCGCCTCTTTTCACTTACTTACACGAGCCGTGGACTCATGTTTTCCATGTTTACTTTTTTCAGATATTGCTGGATAGAGTCTGTGGGGAAAATAAGTGAGACTCGCGCTAGTAAGAAGTATAGATAACAAGTACTTTTGGAGACTTAGACGTTTTGGTTACTTGAATACTGAAATAACATGTTACATTCGATTTGCTAATGAATTACATGTAAAATATGTCATATTTCATTTGAAATTTAATTTATGTATTAATCAGCTAGAGACTTCGTACATTCCATCAGTGGCTTAGGGGACGTGCGGCCGGTGTGACGCCTGTTGGATCGTTAGGTTAGCCGTCTATGTGAGGGAGATCACAGAGTGGTATCCCTCAGACAGATGACATCGGAAATTATCTTAAGTATAGGAAATATAGTGCGGAAAGTAAATGCTCACTAATTTATAGTGGAAACCTTATTGCAATCCTTGCAACAGGCTGAAAACCACTTGCCTTCTGGACAGTTCTTGAAGGGCTTCAAGATCGATGTTATTACTTGACGAATATACTTGTAGAATGTTACAATATGTCTCACTCAGTGACAGTTAACCAATTCTACTCAATTCGAATGCCAAATAACAGATCTTGTTCTTGTCCGCACACAGCAGCACTTCGTCAGCTCCTGGAATTGATCACCACTTCAATCTCCGATAGCACTCTCCAAAAAGCCGAACTTAGGACTGAAGACTCCTCCTCCTTTTATAGTCGTCTTCACTCGGCAGATCTGATCTCTGTCTCAGATCCGATTGCTATCCAGCAGATATGATTTGGTTAAGATATTTCCATATCTTAACCCTGTCACTTATTTCCTTTCCAAATCTGGCGCGTATCTTCCCTTCATAATATTGAATCATATATCTTGTGTATATACCGATATCAACATCTCTCGTCAAATATTGCGCTTATATACTCGTATATCTTCAATTTGTATCTCGAGTATATCTTCCCTGATCCGATCCAAAGTCGGTGCTGATCTCGTCTCTCAAGCAGATCCCATCTCTCTCGTAGATCTCATCTCTCTCGTAGCGCTGAGCTCTCTCAGAGATGTCCGGTTATCGTTTCTGTCAGACAGTGTGATTTCTGCATACTCAAGTCAATTATTAGTTAAGTGTTTGTTATCATCAAACACAAAGGGTCCAACAACGCCGTTTTGGAGTTTAAAATTTTTGGGGCGTTACGCTATCTTCGCAAACTTTCTCAGATCCTTCTTCCAAGTCGCCATATCGAGTTCGTGGAGCAGTTACAGGAGCAGAAGTTTGACAAAGCGGCAACCATATTCTAATATAATACAGTTTAAATCTTATGCATCGGTTTGTTTTGAAATCGATGCATAAAGTCACCGTTATGCATCAGTTTCGGGAAATCGTTGCATAATGGCACAACAGAATCATGTGTTTTTGGCATCAGGCGGCGTAAGTGGAACGACGCAGTTTGGGAGAGGTACAGATGGGTGTGTTTGGATTCGTCCAAACGCTACGTTTCGTCGAGCTAGAGCTGGAGTTTAAAAGGACTGAGATTTGGGGTTAGGGTTATAATCGTGAAATTCAATCAAGAGAGAAATCCGAGCAATTGACGAGCATGTCGATTTCTTTCGTTTGTCACTCCTCATTGTAAGTCGATCACACACAAATCGTTACAAAAGAAAACCTCATTAGAACTCTCTTACGATGAAAATCACTCTTTGAATTGAGTGATTTATCACTAAACAACATCCCTATTTATACACATCTACTTATCAAATGAATGATTAGGATCACTTTGATCCGATGACCAAAAATAGCATATCTAGAAGACTCCAATACATGTTTTTTTTTCTTCTTCTTCGTCCACACTTCTCGATAATTCTTTAGAAAAATATTCTTCTTTGGACTGAGCTTTTTTCTTAAATCATGGACTTAGACTAGACATTAAAAATGGGCAAATCTTAATATGCATTACGTACAAAAATAATAATAATAAACGGACTAATACTAATGCACTTTGTTTGTTATAGTGTTCCAATACCCTATAGAAAACAAACTTTCACCTACTTTCGTCATTTCAAGGATGATATGCATTGGCACTTTATGAGCAAAATGTACATTAAGTAATAAGACATTGATTGTTCTGAATTTCATATAACAAACAGCAAGAGAATATTTGCAATTTATAAGAAATGCATTATTAGTGTTGATCTCAAAAGTTGCAGTGTAAGTTTATTGGTTTTGTGGATTCTAAGGCACCCCTTGTCAATATGTACATCGCTCATTGCTACTGTTTGATGCCATAGCCCTATGCTATACGGTTATTATTTCAAGCATAGTTATTAAAACCGGACCGGATCGGCCGGTTCGATCGGTTGGACCAGGAACCGGTTCGGTTATGTAATCCGATCGGTTTACAATAAATCCGGTCAAACCCCGGTTGACCCGGTCAAATGACCTAATTTTTCATTAAAACGGTGATTTGATCGGTCGGTTCGATTTGGTCTGAAAAAATATTTATTTATTTTGACTTGGGCAAGACTCCAACCTAATCTTCCTCTATAATTATCACCTCTCCTTCCACCAAGCTAAACATGATCTTGTTTTATTATTTGTTTCAATAATGTATATTCATTTATCAAATCTATAAAAATTATTACTTATTATCAATTTAGCTAGAAATTCAATTAGTTTTAGAAATCCCTTATTGTTGTATTATTGATTTATACTTTATCAAATTCTAAATTTGACAATTTGTTATGGTATGTTGTTGTAATCAGATCATAAACATGTAATATTTATTCAAGTGATAAATATGTTAAATTATAATATCATATATATGTATTTTATTTTTATTTTTTAATATGTGCGGGTCAATCCGGTTCAACCTGATTGAACCACTGACCTATTGACCCAGCGACTTGACCGGATCGATCCACGGGTCGGTTTTAATAACACTGATTTCAAGTAGGGGTAGGCATTTGACCCTAAGGTCGAAATGCCCTTAGGGCTACCCTTACCCGGCCCGTACCCTGCCCTGCCCTATCCTCATACCCTAATGTACCCTGCCCTTCTACCCTAAGGCAGGGTAAGGGTCATAAAAAAACAGACACTACCCTGCCCTCATACCCTGCCCTTCTACCCTAACAGCATACACTGCCCTCCTACCCTATCATACCCTGTCTTACCCTACTATTTTCATTCATATTATGAAATTTTTTTCAAAATATGCTTAATTTTGCCTTACTTGACCCTATCCTACCCGACCCGACCCTTTCCTACCCGACCCTACCTTAATATTACCCTGCACATGGGTACCCTACGGGCTTAAAAAAATTGCTCTACCCTGCCCTTACCCTGCCATGTACTGTTCATAAGGTCAATGAAAAATGGTCTTACCCTGCCCATTGCCGACCCCTAATTTCAAGTATGGGCATGAGGGAATAGGATTAATTGAATTTTAAACGGTATACGACAAAGTGGTAAGAACAGTGATTACCATCGCTTAAGTTACGTATTCGAATTTTAAAAGGACAAATATAAGAATTGAGTTTGGAAAAACTTTCATTACGTGTTCTTCTTTAACTGTATGTTGTTTTGTTCGCCTCAAATTTTATGTGATGTGCAAATATTTGAGCCTTAAAATAAAATTGTTGAGAATGAAGGATGTATCAGGTAGATGTTGTAGTCAAGAATGATAGCTGGTGACGTTGATAATTCCAGCCGAAAGTGTAAGGCTTGGCATGCATTTGGCAGGCACACACTAGAAACATCCGTCCCCATAAAGAAAAAAAGAAGAGAGAATCCAAAATGGGTCATGCGTCTGTGTATCCACACATTTTTCCTTTTTCTATTTTCAGTCCCAAAGCCCCACTAGTTTTTCAGTCCCCAATGATCGATCATATTAGCAATTTGCTTTGGAGTTTGGAAAGTACTAAAAAGTGAAGAAGCGTACAAGACTTTTGAAAAAGCAAACAAGCACTCTCACTCTGGTATGCCTGCTAAAGTTCATGTCTTGAGGCTCTTTTTTTTTTCTCAGAAAGTAAGCGTGGTTAAGGACTAAGGAGATAGGAGAATATACATTCAGGGTGACTCGGCGCAATCACAGGAAAAGAGCAAAAAGCATAAACCATACTGGACTCGTGATGAATCATATACTCTACTCTATCTTTGGTGGACACAAAGTTTTCAATTAAGAAGTTTCTCTCTCCATTCTTGCTAGTTGGTATGTTCATATTTCTACAAGAGGTCAGATCTATTTCATAATATGGGAGACACAAAATTGCCCACCCCAACAACTTCTACCTTTCCCCTTTCAGACACAAAAACACACTCTATATACAATTTCAACACACCATCCATTTCCAATCTGAGACTCTCTCCCTCCATTGCGCAGACAGTTCAAATGCTCACGATCTCCTACAAATACCCTTTAGCGTCTTTTCTGAATCAAGAAAAACAAAGAATGATTCTGATATTAGAATGCAAATAAAGTACTAACAACATATATTATTATGTGAAAACCTGAGCTACCGCCAGTTAATGAACCGGTATTGCAGTTAGTCATAAACTACCGTAACTCATTTCGTTCTTCTAACAGATATTAGGAATGAAGCAAGTGAGCCAATAACTTGAATTAACTTGCTAGGAAAAATCCAACAACGTCTAACGAACCCAAAAATTAGAGGGGCAGTTCCTCCGGCTTTCCCGGGGTAAACCCAAAAATTAGGGGGCAGTTCCTCCGGCTTTCCCGGGGGAAGACGGATGTATATCCTCTAATGAGTGCCCACAATGATGTGCCTTGTTTCCTAGATGATTAAAATCAAACCAACTGGCTACAATATAACAAACTTTGTAGAACTATTGTGATTTTCCTTGTTCATTATTCAAACAAGTCTAATCCCACATTCCATTATGAATGAGTGTCGGTAGGTCACAACTCTATCTAGTCCTGATTTCCATTCATTATCAACTACGTGGTTCATTTGATATTGGTGGTCAGTGGGAGAAAAGAAATAAATAAGCTGTACAACCGGTTGGTGCTTGCTCTATGTGAGGAGGAGGCCACAAACAGAAAATGACAAGTCGAGGCCACGAGTGAACAGAAGCTACACTGACTTGAGAACTGGATCCCACTTATAGTATAACAAATGAATAGCCTGTTAGGAGGACAACCATTGTATTACCTAATAAAGGGTAAAGGACTAACGGGTACCATGAACAATATTTGAATTTTGATATATGGGACCTTCACTCTAGTAAGGTGCTAAACAGAACCTATAGGTGACCCAAAGAGTAATAATGGGACCTTCATTCCTAACTAGCAACTATTGGAGGTAAAAGATGGTACTACTGATTTTTGTTTAATGCTGTATTTTAATACACACTTTGTAAAAATGATGACCAAACTCATTTTCAACTAATAATCTCAGATCAAGCAGAGATCCATCAAAATACTAAAAAAAACTAATGCATAACTCACCTGGTTACAGAGAAAATACTAGGAAGGATTTGGGTAAACTTGTTTGAACACAACAGTGGGAGCTATTCTGCAACTCCTCCTCTGATGTTCTATCACCAATTCTCCGGCAAACCAGTCTAGCTTTTCATAATTGCTTTGCTCCCCAATCCGCTTGCCTCCAAACATTACTGATTCAACATTCTTCTGTTTAAGCATCTCCTCTGCAATTTCAGTTAAATTCTTCACATTCTTGGGACTGGGGTGTGTATCAACATTGGCTGCGCATCGTCCCAAGTTGGAACTATTTGCCTGTTTTTAATAAAGGTAAATGAGAGGCGAATTATAAATATCGAATAAATTTTTCTACATACCTGTTTAGAAATGTTAGCCTAGACAGTAAACATTAGATTAATAAGGCAACCTTAAGGTACATCACATGTGTATACAGAAAAACAACAGCTAACTCATTTACATAGCAGGCATTGAAAAGTTCAATGTAAATAATTGATGGTCATTAAGTTCGTTGTCCACCGTCAAGTTCTCTTAACTAGAGCTAGTATTCATATCATCAACCTGGCAGGGGATTTGATCAAATAAACACAACATAACTTAGATAACCTATATTAGTCATATATGTAGATACAGATGGTGACGGCAGTAACTATCCAGTGTAGGGACCTTAACCAGTCTCATTCCTATCAACAACCAACTTGTCTTTCACTCAAGGACATAAAAAAATGGAGGGAAGAAGCTAACTGATGAAGAACAGGTTCCAGCTAGCATTCCGAAGCTAGGTGATGCATGAAGAGCCAAACCACAGAACATATCCTAAGAACAAGGGCAACTGGACCAGTATGCTAGAGCCTAGAAACATCAATGATGATGGAACCTTGGGACTGATTGGTTTCCTCAGATTCACATTCCTATACTTTATTGGGAGTCCTACTCTGCTACATCTTTTGCTATTATTACACTCCAAAAACAGGACACAATTGTTGCAGGGCTAATGTGATATGTCACCACTGAAACTGGACCACTTTTGAAAGAAAACTACAAACTAAAACTGGACTACGTTTGATAGAAAAATACAAAGCCAATCAAAATAATAAAAAACCACTGTGATTCTGCTGTTAGTAGTTGGGAAATTACATCCCTATTCCATATTTAACATTTCTAATTCCAATACAACTGCTTAGCTGTCACTAAATCATTGAAATGCATGACCCAATTCAATCTTCTTTGCAAGATATAAGGAAAATGGTAGGGCTGTTGAATCAAGAATAGTTTCAGACAACAAAACGACGACCTACCTAAGACTACTAATTTCTTAAATGATCCTCAATTATTATTGGATACTAAAACAAAATACAGACAAGGGAAGCCCAGACCATAAATGTTACAAAAAACGTCAGAGAGCAGGAGATGCATCCACAACTGTGTCAGGGTATCCCAGAAAACCAAGTAATAGAGTTGTGCCAGTAATATTTGAAGCATTGTTACGGCTGGTAACTTTGTACATTTGGCAACAGACTAACATGCACCATCAGAACATGGGAGATGATGAAAACACCAAAAAGGAACATGGAGCTATTCTGTTAGTAAACCCAGTGACCTAATCTTCTAAAAACATGGTAACTAGCAAAATTTAGGGCTTTAGTTGTCCTGCAATTCCCTGAAATTCATAATCAGACGCATGCCTACATCATAAATTGCCTACCCACAAGCCTAACCAGCTAACACACATTTATGCAATACAACCATACAAGCGGCTTCAATAAAAGAAAAAAACTATACAAGTGGCCATTGTTGATTCGAGTCCTAGGCAAGCACAAATGATGGGTAATCAACACGCAAAAAAAAAAACACGCCAGTCTGACACTACTTGTTGCATAAAAATGGAGGAACATTCCATCCTCCAAACACAATTCAAACTTCAAAATCTGAAATTAAATGCTACCACGTAGTAAAGCTCAGACCTCAGACCTACAGTTGCATTGTATGAATCATGATTGAAAATGATGAAAAAAAATGCACCTGAATCCGGACGTAGTTACTGCTCCGGCTTTGTCCAAACGCCAGGGCAACCGAGTGGTCCACCACGTCAGCGGAACTATCGCTGGAGATACGAGCCATGGGCCTCGCCCAATCCTTGGCCTTCCATTTTTTGACCAGGTGATGCTCATAGCTCGCTTCTAGAAGCTGACCCGTCGTCCCAAGCGAAAGTACCAAAATGTCCTCCACGCCACGTACAAACGGAAACTCCTGCTTGTTGTGCAGCACGTGAGTAATGGCGGCAGCCGTCGGGTTACTCATCGCCAAGCCGCCGTCAACGCCGACGCACTTCGTTTGACCATCTATCGACGCCATCGTCACCGGCTCAAACAGCGTCGGGTCCGCTGACGTGGAGCGACAGACCTCGGCAAGCCGAAAATCGAAGCTATCCGTCTCTAACGCGTCGGCTCGCGAGAAGAGGAACGGAGCCGAGCTGGATAAGTCGTAGCACGGAATAAGAACCGGCTTCAGCGTGTCCTTCAATGTCAAACCCCTATCACCCGACGCGAACGCCTCCTTCATCATCCTCTCCAATCCGCTCTTCGACGAACCACTTTTAAACAATCGCTGCAGAAAACCGCGAGGTTTTCCGGCTGACGAACCGTAAATTGATTTTCCATTCTCAGCGAGGAACTTCCACGTCTCTTCCGCTTTGAAAATCGGACGGCGTCGGTCCTTTGTTGCGAACAGCATAGCCGTGAAAATCCCTCCGATGCCTGTGCCAGCTGCAACATCAAAATAATCAGCGATTCTAGCCTCCGGATTGCCGGACTTCGTCTTCAAAGCCAGCTCCAAATACGCTAGGGCTTTTGCAGGTATCAATCCTCGCATTCCGCCGCCGTCGATGCTGAGAATACATATTTTTCCTCTTTGGTTCTTCATCGCGGACACGGCGTTGTTGACAGCTTCTGCCTGCGTCGTCGTCGGCGGCGGCGGGAGCGCCTCGGGTGGAGAATGAGAAACCTGCTTTGGAATCCAGAGCTTCTGGTCGTCGTAGCCGAATAGGAACCTGCTTTCGAGTATAGAGAAGATCTCGTAGCTCAACTTATCCGATTCGATGCTCGGCTCCTGCATTTCCGACTGATTCGCTTCCATCTTCGAACAGACTCTGTTCCAATCCAATCAAATTGATAAATACCGAAGCTTTAAAACATGATAATCAAACACGATCAGCTTCACATCGTCAACGCATCGCCAACTCAGCGATTCTGATCCTGAAAATTCGTCGCTGTGTTCAACTCAACTGCGAGCGGAGAAAGACGAAGAAAAATAAGGCTGCTGCTGCTGCTGCCTGCTGTTTCATTTGTTTATTTATTTAGAGCACGTCAGTTGTGCAGTTATTGAATTAACAAATATATAATAATTTAATTGTTTAGTAAAAATTAATTATTTAGGTGGGTCCAATAGAGTAAAGATAATATGAGAAGTGGTAGTTAGAGCATCCCACCATGATCAAAAAAATCACACCATCCATCTATCTCATTCTTTTTCTCTCTCATCTAATCATCCCTCATCGTTTTTTCAATCATATGCACTCCACCATGATCCAAAAAAAAGTTTATCATCAATCTCTCTCATCACTACATAAATTATAGCTCATAAATGTTAAGATTAATAAAAATATATCAAAGTGTATCTCGTTTTATAGAGCTCAAAAAATTATGAATATTGGTATTTATTTTGATTTTTTTTAATTTGTAATTTAGAAGATATATTCGTTGCAAGATCAAAATAAAAACTGTACTGTTTCTTACACAGGACACGTGTCGCGTTGCGATTGGCTCTTTCACATGCTCAAAACACAAAAAATGAGCATGAGATGCTCATTTTTACAAAAAACCATGTGATGCTTATTTTGATGATCAAAAAACTCATGATGGGGATGCATGGTTTTTTTTATCATCTCTCATGCTCACTTTTTATGCTCAAAAAAACCATGGTGGGGGATGCTCTTATGGTGAGAAATGAGAAATAATCTCATCTGTTCATTTTTATTATTAATTGTTAGGATTAGATTGAATAAAGTTACATAATTCGTATCTTTTCAAAGGATTCTTCGTAGCAGTACATTATTCGTATCTTTTCAAATGATTCTTCGTAGCAGTACATTATTCGTACTTTATTCAATCCAATCCTAACCATTGATAACTAAGATGAACAGATAAGATTAGTTCTCATTTCTCACCATAACTACCACTTCTCACCGGAACCGAACTCGGGTCCAATAAGGGGATGGGTTAAAGTGACAAGGCGGTGAGACAAGGATTTTATCGGAAGGATGTAAGCACATCAATACACTCCCGAATTCTCAATCAATAAAAGTAGCTCAAAAATAAACGAGGTAAGTTGTAACAAGTAGTAACGTCTTGGTTGGTTAAGGGGTCCATGATTGAATTTTTACGACTTAGATGGGGCCACCAGTTTTCTCTTATTTTCTTTTTTCTTTCTCTCTTCCTCGTCCCGCCTCGCGTGTGATGCTTCCTACATATCTCGTGGATGTCTTTATGTTCACGCCTCGTGCGTGATGTGTTCTTCCTCTCTCGTAGATGTACTATTCGGTACAATGTGACTTGAGCTCCAAGTGTCAAAGATGTACCAATGATTTGAGTGGATGTGTGCGAAATCAATATAATTATATATACTAGATGCTAAAGCTCATATTTTAATGTTTCGAATTGTTGTACCACCAACTATTAAAAAAATAAACAAGGTAAGTTTAAGTTTGATTCTCAATCTCAATAAATCCAAGTATGAGCAAATTGGCGCTCTGCTTATTTATGTTTGCGAACAATTTCATTATCACTTTGTTATACATTCGACAAATATTCACTTATAGCTTGTATAAGATTCACTTATGAGTTCGAATTTTTTTTTATAGTGGGTTTACATCTCATATAGGGACATATCAAGGAATACATCGCATATAAGATATTTTTCAGATACATATATTTCTAGCCTATTTGAAGCACAGTCACGTAAAGGGCATCACCCGTGTTTTGAACTTTGAATCATTCGATGAAGCGCGGGCCATCTCGACACTTCTAACTTTGAAACCCACGAATCGACAAACACCTCCATTGAAGGATCTTAGCGCTGTTTAAGCACATCTTCACGAGAGGGTAGTACCTGCAAACGTCCAAAAAGGACGAGGAAGAGGAACGGAAAGAGGAAAACATACACGGTGGATTTGAACACAAGACCTTGCATATTACAAGGCAAGTGTTCAACCAACTCATCCACCACCTTGTTGGCACTTTTGAGTTTGAATTTGACTTCCTTTATTTATGAAATTATAATATTATATTTAAAATATAATTGTGTTAAAAATGTATGCTAGTTTAGGTGTATTCAAATTCGCTTATGAGTTCGAGTTCGAATTTTTTTTTTTCAAAAAAAAAATCGTTTATTTTTCGTATGAAGTTTGTGATGTAAATATTTATAAGAATTAAATTAGCTAAACTATTCCATTAAAGCTCGAGCTCGTAAAAATGTATCAAACTGTAACGTCACAATATTTCGTATCAAATACAAAATAATGTTTTACAAATGATTTATGCTTGAAGCGGAAGTTGTGTTCGTAATCTCAAATGCTTCCTCTGATTCTACGGTGTTGCTTGATTCGGTCTACTCGGCTTGATGTGTGCGGATGAAGGCGTAGCGCAACGTGTCTTGCGTTGCGAAGTGAGGGTCGCAGGGACTTGGTCTCACGTGTCTGTGTTGCGGAGTGAGGGTCGCAGGGACTTGGTCTCACGTGTCTGTGTTGCGGAGTGAGGGTCGCGGGGACTTGGTCTCACGTGTCTGTGTTGCGGAGTGAGGGTCGCGGGGACTTGGTCTCACGTGTCTGTGTTGCGGCTGGATGCTCTAGTAGATGACTGCGGGATGCTTGGGCAGGCAGCACGTACTTGTCGGTTGCTGACGGATGAAGGCGTAGCGCAACGTGTCTTGCGTAGCGAGGGTCTTGATGACTTGATCTCACGTACTTGTCGGTTGCTGGCGGCTGACGCTTCCTTTTAGAGTTCTCTTCTCTCTGTTTTCTTCTCCAACTTCAGAATGTCTTCATTTGTGAAGTGAAATCCTCTATTTATAGAGTTCACTAGTGGGCTTGAGATTGGGCCCGTGCTTTGGGCTGAGTTTAACTCATGGACTGGGCTTGCAGCTTTGACCCAAATATCCCTTGTGGGCCAGCCCGTTTATACTTTAAATAATCTTGATTTGGTCCTCAAACTTTTAGTGCCTACACAAACCAAACTTGAATAATGTATTATTCACAAAGAACATTTATAAGAAGAAAATATAACCTTGAAAATTTTGAAGAGCCTAGACGCCAGACTACCCTTGAATTTTCAGATTTCAAACAAATAAGTGATCTGAGGATAAAAGTAGTACAAATGAGAATATAACATCATTGAATTAGGAATCAGTAGCTATGTGACAAACTTTTGCACGTATATTCTGATTGACTATTTGGTGATATTTTATTTATTTAGCTCCAGAGAATAATGTTTGCTATAGTGAATTAATAGCTGTATTATAAAATATAGAGGTACCCATAACTTCAATTCTGCATTTGACTAAGTTGTTGGAAATTTAATAGTAATGTTTGGCCAACACCATCACAACGCCCTCCCCCCATGTCCAAACATCGCAAGTAAATAAATTTGAAAATTCAAAGTGTCGGGGATTGATGATGAGCTACCCCAAACCTCCAAAAAAAAGCTTGATTGCACGTAATATATTGTTAGATAGCCAACTTTGGTATACCCATAAACTTTATTGTGTTACAAAAATATGCTAGACGATATGGTGGGAAAAATATATATGGTACAATGTAGTTAAATGGTACGAATGTTAAAACAACGTCATTTCAATAAAAATTGATTCGTTTTATTGTGTTATAAATTTTATTTGAATTAAAACAACGTTGTTTTGTCACACAGAACATTTAGCTGCGCTGTATTCAACATATGATGGATGACCTAATATGAAACCTATCATTTGCTTAACTTAAGGACTTAACTTTAACATTTAACGTTCATGTCACATATAAGGATTCGATCCAGTTGAATTCTATCTCAATATAGACCCAAATTACAATTATACAAACTGCTAAGTAATATACTTATACCTTTTCATCCTTGTGTTTATCTTAACGATGTTAGCCAATGTAAGTGTACATATCTTAAAATCACATTATTAACATATCTCAAGTTAAGCAGATGTGATTTAATTATGGTGGCTGGCAATCAAGCTCAAAGTGCATGGTTATACGTCTGAATCCAAATCAATAATTGCCGCTATATATTATCACTTCCATTATTTGTGTGGTCCAAACAATTTTTTTTAATTATCCCCATAATGTGGACTGGACTCCTAATTAAGTTAAATACTACGATTTTTCAAAAGTTGCGTACTCTTTAAATTTAAGCAGCTAACTTTAAGAAGGTACAAAAGTTGGTGGCGTTACATAACTCAAATTGGTGAGCCCAAAATCGAATTCGAGAGTTGAAGTTTCTAATGATTGGCTGTCGAGATTGAATTTTCAACTATACATAACTCGGTTCGGTACGGATTTGGAGCTCCCGGTTGGCATATGTTAATTTATATACCGTCAGAACTGGGCGGATATGGTAACCGTGACTGGGCTACCTAACAAGGCCTGCAGGCATGCACTCCAACCGACACTCAAGGCACAATTGCACATGGCTTGATTGCACATGCCATGATTAATGGAGAAACCCTTGAGTGGGTTGTTGGTGGCAGGGATTGCACGCATGACATCCACCCTTTAACATGACCTTGAATGGTACATGCTAACCATCTGAGCTGCACTTTATGTTAATTTATATACCGCCAGGACTGGGCGGATATGGTAGCCGTGACTGGGCTACCTAACAAGGTCTGCAGGCATGCACTCCAACCCACACTCAAGGCCCAATTGCACATGGCTTGATTGCACATGGCAGCTCATATGGTTAGCATGCACCATTCAAGGTCATGTTAAAGGGTGGATGTCATGGGTTCAATCTCTGCCACCAACAACCCACTCAAGGGTTTCCCCATTAATCATGCCATGTGCAGTCAAGCCATGTGCAATTGGGTCTTGAGTGTGGGTTGGAGTGCATGCCTGCAAGTCTTGTTAGGTAGCCCAGTCACGGCTACCATATCCGCCCAGTCCTGGCGGTATATAAATTAACAGCATGCCGGTGATTGTTTTGTGTTTCGTTTTAATTGTTGTCTAGTTTTAGTTATAGCTTAGTTTCTCTCAGTCGGGTTTCCGGTCTCAGCTGTCTTTCTCAGCCGGTTTCGGTCTGAGCTGTTGTTGTTTTTTCGATTTTAAGTCCTAGGATTTAGACTCCTGATTTTATCGAAGGGCGCGGCCTGTGTTTCAGTAGGTTAGTTAGTGTCAGTCACTGAGGTCGACTGGCCAGTTGTATTACCGTGCCCTTCTTGGGTGATCTGCCCTTCGTGTGCAGTTTACTCTTGGTTGTAAATCCTTATGGCATTTCACTATAAAAAAAACTATACAAGGCGTGTTGTTTATTGAGCGAGCAAAGCTAAAGCCGAGACTTGTTATTTAATCGATATTATTATACACCGATATTAAAATTAAATAAAAAAAATTGAGGAGCTGAATAAACTGGAAATTAAAGATGGGTATGAAAAACCAATAATTGTAAATTTAAATAGTGTTCTGTGCCGATAGATGGCAATATATTCGAGCCAATTTAAGTCTAAAATTCGGTCAAATATACATGCCAATTGCCAACAACATACTCATGTAAAATATCGAGGGATCGATTCAATCATTAAAACTGCGTGGAAATAAAATTAAATACAAAAATAAAATTTTATTTGAAAATGGGTTTTATACTGTGGACTATTGTTCTACTTTGATTTTCCCAATAAATCAAACACAAACTACATGTTCCTTATGGACCTTATTCAAAAGCATCAGTTATAAAACCATATTTTATTTGCTTTGTTATGTTATGTGAAGTGAATATGTGCTGAGGTATTCTGAAATAAAAGTCTTTTTACGAAATTGTATCTAGCCAGTGCACCAAAATGTTGTTGTGAATGTCAAAATAACGTCGAATCGATCAGTATAATGTTATTTTATTATACTTAAAACAATATTAATCAATCGAATTGACGTCGCATCATTTGCGTGTTGCATAGTACATATTCCGTGATTTTACAAAAGCAAAATTAATTGCTTCTTTAATGACTAAAATGTGATGGCTTTTGTACAAAGAATTAACTCAATTCACTAAGTGTGCCTCTAAGTGTGCTTCGCTTATGAGTGTTTTTGTCTCGGTTGTTATGGTCTGAGCTCTTCTCCTCGTGTCTGTTCGAACACGATTTTTGTGTATTATGTTTTTTCTCGATCGGTTCGGCTGATTTTTTCGGCAGGCGGATGTTACATGGTCGCTGATGCTTGTGGTCCTACCTTTTTATTGTGTAAATGACGAGATAGTGTGCCCACACCAGAGGCGAAGTGGAGCAGCAGACTCAAGTTTATTCACGTTTATCTTTTATTGTCTGTACTGGTCCCAGCTGGATGTTATTCCCAGTTGTAAGTCCTCAGTTTGCCATTGTCTTTGTAATTTACAGCTTATCAAAAAAAAACTCAATTCACTATTGGAAAGCGATCCTTAATTGCCAGGATAAAAGCTTAAATAGTAACAATTTATATGGGTGACGACGTATACTTTTATTTGTCATTGATAGGCAATGAGAACATCAATTTATAACCACCAAAGTTTTAAGTTTTTGTTTCGCATCTTTGGATGGAAATGTATTTCAAATTAATTAAAAAGTTAAAGTTTTTGGTGTTGGTTTCTTTCATAGTGGATGGATCTTATACAAAAATAATAAAATTTTAAAATCATATAATCCTACACATCATAAGAAATTCACTCTAATCATTTTAAGATATGAATCATACACTCTCGGACTCGATATCTTTACGCTATATTGCTCGACCATTTGATACAACCCTTGATGGGCATATTAAATACTATAGTATCATGTATTTACGTGAAAATCTAGAATCAATATAGACTTTTGCTGTACCCATCTAGATCCTAACATGCCAATTTATTTTCAAAAATTCACAAGAGTTTTTGTAAAATTTGCAAAGCTATTGTTCTTCAATTTTAGAAAAATGTTCACAAATTCTTGATTTGTAATTCATGAAGAGTGACAATAATATTCACTGAATAAATATTATTCACAAATCTGACACAATTTTCGCAGATAATAAATTTTTACAACAAATATAAATTTGTATCCGACCGACCATTTCATATTCATAAAAAAACTAATTTTACTTCATCGAAAAAAAAAAACTAATTTTACAACATTCACTCACAAGTCCGTGATGAAGTTTTCAAAGCTGATGGCGCCCAGTTAACCCAATCAAAAAAAAAACAATGAAGCCCACTTTTTGGACCATGTATTTATGGAAAGAGAAAAACGGATGCGAAGAAATAAAGCCCAACAAGTCCGAAGTTCACTTGTCATAATAAAAGACCGTTAGAAATGTGAAAAGGACTTGTACCAAACACGTCCATGTGTTTAGACATTTTGGGTTTGGTTTATGGGTCCATTTGCGGTGAGTCATCATTGAGAGGGACATGATATGGCCAGCATGACTTTACCCAAATAAATGTCCACAACCTGCATTCTCAAACATGTCACTCATACTTTACTAATTGTTTAATAATGTGACGTGTCATGTAAACATTTGGAAAGTTTGATTAGCTTTGGACGACATACGAGGATGGCTACATTAAGCTAATAGAAAATTTCTAACAGTCAAAATAAAATAAATTCGAAAGTTATTTACAAATACAACCATCCAGAATTATGTAATGCACCACTTTAGTTTTCGACTTTAGAGGAATAGTTGCTTCGGACCAGCTGGTTAGACAGGTAATTGAGGTTGGCATTATTGAAGGCTGCTTATCGGATTGGATCGTGACTTGTGAGTTATAGCATCTTTGTAAAATCCGGTCGTATGTTGCGCAGCAAAATATTGCAAGTGTCACAACGACACCACCGTTTCGACCAGAAGTCCAGAAGACGTCTCGTTATCTTTTAAAAAAAATATAGAAATATGAACTAAAATAATAAACTGTTTTAAAGCTCGCACATTTACTGATTTACACTTCACCAAATCTGTTTCCCACATTTGTTCAGTGCCTAGTTTCAATAGCCAAATTTCAGGCTCATAATTTGTTTTCAGAAAACAGACTTGGACCAGGCATGGATATATATGAATGAGTAAATGTGTACCAAATGTTGTGTCCTTCTTGGCTCGCATGTGACTTTCTTGATAAGCTGACAAAGCGACTACACAACTACAAACAAAACCAGCGATGAAAAACATCCAACAACATCTCCACCCACGTTCAATAAAGTGAGAACAAAACGTTGTGCTGGCGGTTTTTTTTTTTTTTTGATAACACCAACGAGGTTACAACGAAGAAGAGTCAGCTGCCCCGAAGGGACACGCCTCCTAAAAAGGGCACGACCAAACATACAGTTCTGATCGGACCGACCACAGTGACCGAACTAAATAACAGATTACGTACGTTGTGCTGGCGGTTTGATTGAACACAAAATGATACTCATCTAGCAAACATATATATTCACTTCAGAAATACATGACAACAATAAAACGACGTGGTTCGATTCAAATCCATACACAAATTACTCTATTACACTGAAAAACCTTGAGAGACATTTTAAAATCCGCAGACTAGAATTAAAATTAACTTGTTTGATCAGACGCGGGTGCTGCTCCTGAATGACCCGAGCGCCTTCACGGCACCTGCCCTCAGGATGAACTGGTGGTAGAACGCCGCAATGGCTGCCCCGACGAATGGTCCGACCCAGAATATCCACTGCCAAATTCCAAACAAAACAACCGTTAATACTTGCATTGCTACAATTACTTGACAAGCGAACAAAATGATTATTTTGGAAACTTAAGGATGAGAATACAGACTTGGTCGTCCCACGCCTTTTCCTGATTGTAGATGACTGCCGCACCAAGACTCCTGGCTGGGTTGATTCCAGTTCCGGTGATCGGGATAGTGGCCAAGTGAACCATGAACACAGCGAAACCGATTGGGAGCGGCGCTAACACCTACATGTAAATTCAATTGAACCAAATTCATCAAGAATAAAAATTAATTGAACCAACTTAAGCTTATTATATAGCTCAATTTTTTTTCAAGTACATTTTTGTCAAGATACCGTGAAGGAATCAGTCAATGTATGAATTATTCGAGTATCAAATGTTACATATGCAAACAAAAACATCAGAATATGCATCCAGATTTTCTCCATTCACAAGATCCTATGACCCACAATTAAACCGCAAAAGTCGTTCGATTAGACCGACTCCACACACAAGTACAGAAAATTAAAGCAAACTACTGTAAGAACTATGTCAGGCTTTCCGATGTCAGATTGTCTGACATGGGCAACCGGTTCAAATAATGTTATGGTTTAATCAAACCGGTTCAATTGGGGAAACCCTAATTTAGAAGGTCAAACTCGAACAAAAGGAACTTTGAAATAGGAGGAGAACGAAGCGACAAGAATACTTACAGGAACGTGAGAATCTCTGGCGCTGCGTTTTGGGTCAGTAGCGGAGAAGACGGTGTAGACAAGGACGAAAGTACCGATGATCTCAGCTCCCAATCCGACTCCGATGTTGTACCCTTCGTTCAGCATGTTGGCTCCGCCGCCGTACTTGCTGTAGTACGACTTCTGAAACGCCTTCACCAACCCTACTCCACACATCGCTCCTAGACACTGCGCTATCATGTATAGAACAGCTCGGATCAGCGACACTTTTCTGGCTAGAAACAAACCGAATGTCACCGCTGGGTTGATGTGTCCACCTGAGTTTGAAAAACAGAGCACACAATTTAACATAAAATTAAAAAGTTGTGATTAAATTAATTTGGAAAAAAAAGTCGAAACTTTTAAGCCAGAAGTGAAACAGAGCATCAAATTCAACAAGAAAAACAACTGAATTAGATCAATTTAAGTTTTAAAAAGGTTTGGTTAAATTTTGAGAGACCTGAGATGCCGGCAGTGCAGTAAACGAGTACGAAGATCATGCCGCCGAAGGCCCAAGCTATGCCGAGAATACCAACGCCGGCGCAGGGGTCGGTTGGATTAGACTCGACCTGGTGTTTGTAACCGATGACAGTTAAAACAGTGATGTAAAGGAAGAGGAGAGTGGCGACGAACTCGGCGATGATGGCGCGGTAGAAGGACCATTTGGTGAGCTCAGCGGCGCCGATGAAAGGAGCGGGAGGTGGGTCGTGGTAGTCCTTGGCGGAGAAGGAGCCGTGCTCTGCTACTTCACCTTCTTTTGTCATTTTTTTTTTGCAGAGAGAGATGTGTGGTGTGGAGGAGTGGAAATGTGGAATGGATTGGTTTGGTATTTAAGGTAAATGCGGGGGCTGGTTTTTAAATAATGAATAAACTGTAGAGTGATTGGAGCAGAGTGCATTATTACATTTTACTCCCCCGTGCCTTGAACGCTTGTCTTCTCCTAAAAAATATAAATCATTCTCCATAAATCTCATATTTTTATAAATTTGATTTGAAATAAGAAAACAAACATTTCAATTTCTTCAATAATATTTAAAAATAAATTTAACTTTGAGTGGACTGTCTCACCGTCCTATGCCTATCCTCCATACAACGACATTTTGCCAACCTAAAGTCTTGACTAATTGAGAAATTTTTATGTGAAAATGTTGTCATGATTAAAATTGTTTAAAACTAATCAAAAGTAAAAGTGATGGATATTGTGATGGGGAGTTGTATTAATTAAGCGATTAGTGTGCAACAGGTTTCTCGTATTACACAAGTCACAACATGCCTTTTTCCTAATTACATTTGCATGCTCATTTGTAATTGTACCCCACGCGAGTATTTAATTAGGTCCTTTTTGTTTTTGTTTTTTTACTTTCATGTTTTGGCTGCATCTCAAACCTCCAACGTTATGAAATGTTGGTGTTTCTTGAAATTCAGGCTTCAAATAGTCTCAATTTCTGAATCTAAACTTCGGATATTTTAGTTTTGATGTTTTTTTTTTTTCATTTTCACTAAATACTAATGAAGGAATATAACTGAAAAAATTAGGAAAATTATGTATTAAATTTTTTTTATCCATTGAAACCAAACATGAAACATTATTTTTCTGTAAATTTTCTTTCCATCTCGTTACCTTTTTATGATCTAAACGGATTTAAATGAGATAAAAATTATTTTAAAATCAACACATATTTATATCAAATTAATTAATGAAACACCAAATTTCATTATAAATAACATCACTTGAGTAAAATGATGAGATCTGCCACCTAACAAAATTAATATTCCACCAGACACCACCCACGCCACAACATTGGCACTCCAAACAAATCGCTCAAAATAATGATGCACATGGTCATCCAAATAAGATCTCGTGCAACCAAGTTAAAAACAGTTAATTAAATAAACGGTATAGTTTAATATATTTTAAAATATATCTGTCTAGTTTTGAGTCAAAACTGTGCATTTTTTAAAAAGATTGAGTATCAATTTAGAGGTTATATTAATGAAACGACGTGTATTGATGTTATTTTATCAAAACTACGTCGTTTTCGAATGTTTATTTTTTTGCTTGGCCGCACCGAATATAAATCCATGGGCGTCCAACATGACAGCCCTTAAATCCTAAATCAATCATTATAATCTTTGATTTACGAGTATTTAATGAAAGATTATAATATCATAATCTTTAAAATATTAATATTTAATTTCAATAAAAAAATAAATTAGTATTTTTTTTTTGATAAGAAATAAATTAGTATTTTATTACTCTATCACCTAACCTAAGAGTATATTATTCACTACCATGTTGACTCCACTGTCCACTGTATACTATAAGTGCTAATCATACATCAACATTATCGCATTCCATATTTTATCACCAACAATTATAGTTAAGGTGTTAATTAATAGCTCTAATCTACTCTTAACATTTTGTTTGTAGAGATCCAGATCATATCCCTCAAATGTTTACCGAAATTTATATGGACAATTATTAGTCAATGAAGAAATATGTTGGAAAACTAAGAGTAAAGATCATGTATAAGTATATTTTTGGGGTACAAAAATAAAGTTCGTCAAAACTAAGTTATTATTCGTCACCGATAAATCATAAGTACGATGTAGATTGACACGAGTAATTTATAATTCGTCACCTAAAAATTAACCATAAATGAGATTTAACACGAGATTTAATCTCATCCGTTCAAATGATCAAATGAAGGCTCTTATTTGTATCGGATCATTTTTCTAGAAAACTAAATTATGAAGAAAGCAATTATAAACGTTCATTTATAAATCTTAAAATCACAAAATATATTTTTTCAATGATGAGTTACAACGATTCAGAATATCACAATACATATGACGATAGCCCTTATCATCCAGTACATTTATATTGATCTTCGAAACTCTATCAAGGCATATCGACCAGATCTTGATACATCTATCCACTTCTGAAGCACCGACCAAGTTCGTCATCCTTTACAAGGGAGTCGCATATCCACCTTGAAATTATGGTACATTTTTTACAATTGAAGCTCATGCCGAATAGCACCTTGCACCTCTATTAGTACCCTCCGTCATGGAGAAACAATAAATCCACGCGCGAGGCGTGTAGAGGAAGGCGTCCACAAGAGACGTAGGAATCATCGACGCGCGAGGCGGGACGAGTAATAGGGAAAGAAAGAGAAAGAATAAAGAATTCTCACAAAATTATGAGAAAATATACTACTCGGAGGAGTCGAACATTTGATAATTTGTCAAGGACTACAACCACTCGACCAACACCCCTTTCACAAATCGTCAAATAACTTTAAAAGGTAAAAATTTCACCGAAATTTTTATAGAAATGATTAAGTTTCTAATGAAAATTTGTGCGCAATCATTTGAGACTAGACCCAGAAAAAAATAAACCGACCACAATCGCTGACCATTGGATCGATCGTGCTAGAAACCGTAGAACCAATAACAGCACGCCACGTCGCTAACCCAACCACCACATCATTCCCCAACGTTCGATTATTAGGCCGTCCAGAGCCGCAATTGTTTTTCGTTCGTCGTTTTCGATTGTTATTTATTACCGTTAGATGCGTTATGTGGCCGTCTATCTGACCACGTGTCGAGACAACTCAATCAGCCTTGTGATTTTCTGGCAGGGTCTATTTTTTGGAATTTGATGTAGAGGTGTAGGTGTGCAATTGTAAATGTTATCCATAAGACATGTTTTGATGTTTTTTTAAATTAGGGTTTGATTCCTAATCATTTGATTGAGATTAATTGTTTATTATGGTACTTGGCTGTTGAAAACGTTGTTTAAGTTATCTGTTTGTGCATTCAATTAATTGCATTTGGAAGTGGATAAAAAATTCGAGCCGTTGTGTGATGTGTGTGGTCCAACGGGCGGAACAATAATGTTGGACGTGGTCCATAAGTGTGCAGGACCATAGGGATTCAAGGCTATGTCACCAAACGACAGGAGTGGTTGTCGTTTTGTCATGGTTGTATTGTATGATAAAGTGTAAACTAGATGTAGCCTGAACATGTGACAAGGTGTAAAGCCAGTAGGGTTTTCCACTAAGAGCTATTTATGGATTAGAGGCTAAATGTGTTCTTTTTGATCTAATCTAATTTTAATTGAACTGAATTGAAGTAGGTTTAGCCCCAAACACATTACCTGATTTTAAAAAAAATCAGAGGAAATGAATCAGACAATCAAAGACTAAATCCTTATAGGTATTTAATTCACCTAACTTTATCCATGAAATCCACTCGGAGCCCATCTTGATTTGAACTATGAATTGAGCACGCCCTTAATTGTGAACTGAATGAGGACATTAAACTTTCCAACTTAAAAGAACAAACGCGCAAAATGGTCCGGATACACATCCGGTCCGGAAATTTTTTGAAAATTTGGACCGGGGAGCGAACCAGTGTTTTATGGACCGAGGACTGGACCGAAATTTCATGTTATTTGTGACCCATATTTTACAAACCGGACCGGACCGAAATTTTAAGGCCCGGATCGGATCGGTGAACTGAAATATTTGAAAAGATGGACCGTGGACCGAACCAGACCGGATCCGGTCCAATTTGGTGCATGCCTACAAAATGGGTGCAAAATTTAAAGTTTAATAAATGGATTCATAACAAGTGTTGCATAACCAAAAATAGCCATTTGGCGAGGGCACAAATGGGCATGACTGGTTGGCATGTCTGCCTGCAGCTCGCAGAGCTCAGTTTCGAAGCCCTCCCCCTAACCACTAACCCATGTATCAAAAAGAAAAAAAAGAAATAGCCATTTGGCAACGTTTTAAGGATAACGCAATTCTAACGGTATAACACACCAAACTACATCCCGTTGTACTAAATTTCTACTTTTGACTTGGATCATTAGATGATTCCTATCTCATTCCTTAATGGGCTGTTAGGACGAAGACAATAATACGACATGGACCATGCCTTACAATATTTGTATTGTGGCGAACTTGAAGCTGATTCTTGGGCCAGTTTCAACATGGCACAGAACCATATGTAGCCCATTAGAACTGATTCATTACTCTCCTTATCAAAAAAAAAGAACTGATTCATTACTCGCAATCTCTTGCGGGTTGACTATAAGCTACAACATTTGAGCATCTCAATAACATTCATAGTTGACCGATTTATTTAAATAGGAATTAACCCATTGATCAACCATACGAATTCATGTTGACCAAGTGAATCAACCCGTCCGTAAGGTATAAAAGATTATAAATTGAGTTATTATGGTGAAAGTTCACAACGATCCTTGGGTCATTTATGCAAGATTCACGTATTTTACCTGTGCGAATTTCCAAATATTTTAGCATTTTTTATTTTGCTTATTTGATGTCATTTTCTATAATGGGTACTATAACTGAAAACATATTATATTTCAATTTTCAATAACACAAATTATGCTTACTTTTGAGGCGAAAGGGTGTGACCAGCTGGTCGACACGCCCGACCTGTGCCAAAATCGTCCGGATTCAAGTCCTCATGCTAACTTCTAACACCTAAACCTCTAACTCCCTATCAAAAAAAATAAAAAATTATGCTTACTTTTTACCTTTTTTTGTTTAGCATAAATAATATTAGTGGTAATTATGAAAGTTAAATAATGAGGTCAAGGAAATTAATCGGGACTAAAAAAAAGAAACAAGCATTAAATTCCCGTAAAGACCACAATTCCCCGCCAATTTATGGCGCGAGATCCTATGTGGCACTCCCACGTGTGCATCCACGTCACCACTCCCGCCAAACAGCCCTACTTCTTAATCTCATACCTTCCGCCTCCTCCTTTCTAGCCGCATCAATCTCCAAAAATGGATTCAACCGCAGCGTCGGAGACCACTCGATCGACAAGGTCAACGAACGACACGGCGATTGGCGCCTCCTTGAACCCACTTCCGGGTCCAATTTCGTCTTCTGTGGTTTCTTTGTCGATGAAGTCTCAGTCATCAGCTGGTTCGAAAGATCCGTGGATCTTGCCGACGCCTGAGAAGCCGATACAGTTGCGCGGAAGAAACCGGGGACTCGCGATGACTACGACGAACGGATTGCTTGAATCGGCCGGTCACGAATCGGCGATCCGATCGATCAAGCGGAAGATATTGTCGATTCCAGATGAGAAGTCGAAGCCCGAGAACGCGGATGAGCCCGGGTCGAGCTCGAAGCTTCCGGAAAAGTGAGATTTTTTGATTTTCTTAAATCATAATTTTTTTAGCTTTGTTCAAAGTTTTGATGCTGTGTATTTCAGATACGAGATGCTTTGCAAGACGTTTCACAGCTTGCATTATGTTGTAAGGCTGATGCGGATGAAGGGAGTGACACCGGCGTTCTCAAATGTGTGCCCTAAAGTTGAGCAGCTTACTGATAGGTAATTGCGATTCGAAATTTCTTGTGTTATTACTTAAAATGTGAGCTTGGTTGATTAGGTCTTTGTTTATTTGATAGTAATTATATTTGTAGGAGGTTTTCTTATGAGCAGTTGGCTCAGTTGAAGTTCATACTACCAGAAGCCATTGTGTTGAAAAAAGTCTCAATTTTGGATGAGTCAACCAGCTGTATGAAGTATGATATTCATATAAGCTTTGATATGGATGGTGTCAAAACTGATGGGAATGCGGAAAGTGGAAGTGGGAAGCTGCAGCTGAGTAAGGTCTTCAGGTTGCGTCTGGTTAATTTTGTGAAGTCTCATTCTGAGGTAATGAAATTGGATCCTGTTTCTAATCGAACATGAACCTTTAGAATAAGTTATAGCTTAGAGTCTATTTGTAATACTCAAAAAGTCTTATATTAAAGACCGAAGTATGGACTCGAATTGGTTTGTGCATTATACCTTTAGGGTTTTATATAATTGGGTTTATAATTCCAGATGGCACTGCTGATGAGCGCATGATTAATACCATTCAGTTGCATTTGAACTTTGAATATGGCATCATCTAACAGATTCTATCCCTTTTCTTATGGTTCACTAACTATTATCTGCACAATGGCTGGTTAACTGAACAACTTTCGAAATACATATCTGCTGCTTAAATAAAGTTTGGTTTTTATATTTTTATGATGAGGCTTCTGTATCTAATAAGTATTGATGTGTGATCAGGAATGTGAAGTTCCAGAAGGGCCTCTACCAGAGCCATTTGGTAGGCCAAGTGAAGAATCGTCTTTATATTCATTTGAGCCTACAAACTCACCAGTGAGTGTCGACACTGCTCCAGATCATCTATTGGAAGAGAAGATAACTGCATCGCACCTTCCTCATTCTTTCCGTAAGCGCTTCTCTAAAAAGGTTGGAAGTCAAGAAATAACCAGGAGTTGTTTGTCTAGTCATCCTCAGACATCAGAAATCGCAGTTACAAAGTCAAAAACTAGCAGATGCGCCTCCAAGGAAGAGCTTGATGTTCTAGTTACTCCATCTACAATGGATTCTTGTATGGAAATACCACAATGTTACTCTGATGCGGCACCAATTGCAGCTCCTTGTGTTTCATCAACTAGTCTGCTTGCAACTCCATGCAAGAATACAACCTTGTTGGATAACAGGCATTGCACTCAAAAGACTCCTTCAAAACTTGATTCTATTCCACTTACTCCAATGACAGCCACTCCTGCTTCATTAACACCTAAAAGATCATTGATGAGCCCAGATGATGAGGATTCCAAGAAGAACTCGAACAAGCTTGTGAGGCGCGCACTGCGACTGCCAGCAAGATCATTGAAATTTGACAATCCTTTGGAAAATGCCAACTCCGAGGAGGACAGAGTGAAGCAGGCTTCATGCTCGTCTGTAGAAAGTAAACTTTTAGACATCCTCGATGAGGATCTTTTGCAATCAGTAAGTCTCCCCTCTACTTTTTAATTTGAACTACACGTAAAGGCAAAATGTAGTCATGGCTTGATTATTCGTAGCAGATAATGGAGAAAGAACAAAAGGCAAGGGAAGAAAACGATCCTGTCATTTCACAGGCAAAGAGTCGGCGTGACATGCTTGCTGGCCTCCCCAAGCTATTTGACATGGTTCACTTCTACTTCCAGTCCATAAAACGTTCCATAGTAACAAAAGAGGAGTTCATGCACAGCATTCTTGCGTCCCACTCTGATTTTCTTGAAATGAGTAAGTCATATCTATAAAGTTGAATTTCACTACTCAATTTGACTTGCCGAACTATTCACTCTATCTTAATAGACTAATTCCTATCTTAATGCATCATCACAGAAATGGTAGAAGAACAGCTGAAGCTTTTACAAGAACTAGCTCCAGAGTACATCTCAGAGAGCATTGCATCAAGTGGTGATTGCCTCCTCAGGTGACACCTTTGTCACTAACACTTGAATACTTTTACTACTTTCCACACTGTATATTTCTTTACTTGGAACGGCTACAGGTCTGTTGAGCTAAATAAAATGTCTAAATCTCTTGCAGGGTTAACAAGGTGCGGGATGTGGAGTCCATTCGGGCACGACTAGATGAAGCTAAATGAAGTAAGTAGTCAATAGGATTTCACTTTATAACTGATTAGCCTCAATTAGCAAATTGTTATGTAGATATAGAAACATGTTTGCCTTACCGATTTTGGGGAAAGGTAAAAGGAGAATCAGGAATGATAGAGGAGAGATTGGAAGAAGGAAGCATCAAGTGGTATCGGAGTTGCTGGAATCAGGAAAAAAGCTTTTAAAGGATCTGAGCGATGAATTTGAAGACCGCATGATCATGATGCATAAGGAGAGGATTGACAAGTGGAGAAGAGAGGGTCTCGGCCGTACTAGCAGGGCCAGGGAACCTCCTAAGTCATAGAGATTTGAGTCAGTGTTAAGCTAGTTTTTAATCTTTGGACTGGTTAAGTTTTCAGGGTCCCTTGTAAGGGCTGTTTAATTTTCAGTGTCGGTGTTAGACGTTTCTCAAGGTCCTGGTCGCGGCAAGAGGATAGTTGTAAGAGTCGCTACAATCTCGGTGGTAGCTAGTGTATTTCGGTGGCATTTGACCACTAATGAATCAAAAAAAAATGTTTGCCTTACCCACTGACACTGAGCAGGCCTAATCTTACAAGGAGCTCGAGAAACAACTGGAACTTAATTTAACATATTGAAAATTTAAGCATAGTGGTGGTCTATTAGTTAATGAATCATATACTATTACTTAATTTAAAATATCAACTGAAGACACCTCACGCGTGATGCTTCCTCCGGCCGTCAAGATGGACGTGTCGTGTCTTACGACAGTAAAGGTGCCCAAGGTGGCTTGAGCTCCAAGTGTCGAGAATGTATCGATGATGATTTGGGATAGTTGTGCGGATCAATGCATGGTAAAGATACCGAACACGGCCTGCGCTTCAAGAGTGAAGAAATGTACATATGATTTCGGATCCGAGCAATATGTCATATGCATTGTATTATTCATAATTATTATACTTCATTATAAAAAAAACATCAAAAATGAAATCATAACAAAAAATGTACATCAATTATTCTTGCTGGTCTGGTCACCTTCCTTGGCGTGAGGCTAAGTGGAGCTTCTTTCTGCTCTCGTCTAGTTAACTTGTCATAGTTTTTAAGTCCTCTTTGTAGCCTTCATTTGAGTTTCAGGTGACGTGCTATCTTTGATAGGAAACTGGGCTGTGAAGGACACGAGTGTAGCCTTTCCCAGTTTTTCATTGGAAATTCGGCCGGAGCCTCATTGTCATTTTGAAGTTGGCTGACGAGTCGCTTCTTCTGTTTGGCCGGTTTGGCATGGATTGGCTTGGGTGATTTCAAGGTTTCAAGACAATAGCAGCAGATGGATCGATTATCTTTGCATGGAATGCTTTTCTTGTTTAGACGTGTTGTCCCTGTAATTGTTGGTCGGTTACTTTGCTGTTGTTGTAATCTTTGTTCTTCAAGCCTTTGTATGCCATTTTTATTATATCAAAAATAATAATTTATTCTTGATGTTGTCGTCCCCATGTTTTGGAGAACAAATTGATGCTAGCAAGTTGTGGAGAACATGTTCCGCTTGTTCATTCATTTACTCACAACTGACGAGACATGCTCCCTTCATCTATTATTCCATCCTTATCTTTTTACCAAAAATTCACTATTCAATTTTTCTTCAGAATTATGCATCGTGTCTTGGTCAAAATAACAGGTTATATAACATATCATCATTTCTATTTTATCTACACATCAAAATTCATAATATCATACTTAAATTTTAGTAACACACAGCTAGCTGAGATAGTCGTCGGCACACCGATACATTAATTACCTCTAAACAGACCTGTGATGTGGTTTGGTTCAATTATTGTGATCCATAAAGCATCATCATACCCTCCAATTTTATTATTTTGCGGTCATTCGGCGGGTACACTGTACCTCAAAATTCATTCAACATATCAATCAAATCTGTTTTTGTCCCCCCCGTTGCCTCTGTGTCGGCACTGATATAACTCTACTCTAAATATAATCAATTTGTGGTTCAATTATTCATCTCGTTTGTTTATTGTGTTAAACACTCATAAAGTCATGCTCGATAAATCTCACCCTTCATTCGTATGCATGCAGTGTCGGTCAAACAACAGAAAACAAATAAAATCATCCTTAAAGTTAAACATGTGGATATTAATCAAAAAAAAAAAAGTTAAACATGTGCATACCGTTTTATAATGATGTGGATGAGATCGCTTTGATCATATTCAATTATAAGTTAAATTAAAGTTGTGACTACATCGCCAGTACATCCTCACATGTTGGCCATGTCCAGCTGGAACCTGTCTTTTATGTTTAATATATAAAACAATTATATTGATTTTATTGCATAGCTAAAAACTTTAGGTAGATATAATTTCTGGCTGTGGGAGCCTTTTGTTAAGAATTCCTTATAATGTAAAAAGTCTTGAATTTAAATTTTGTCATAAGATCGTTTTTAAACTCGAATTCATTTCCTTTACATATTCTTGATTATTTTAGTATGAAATACAGTTCTAAAAGTATTTATAGTTAAAAGTCTTAGTTAAAAATACATCACGAAATAAATTACACTATTCCGATAATTTTATTAGTATAAAATTAATGAGTTCTTCAGATGCATCTTTCGGATTCGGTCTGCGCTTCATTTGTGAATATATATACTAATAATTTTAAGCAATATATATCTTATGATCGAGCTGTCTTGATAAAGAGTTTAATGAAACTATTCTGATATTTATAACTTGTTCCATGGGATTAAAAAAAAATTCTTTGACAACCATACGGGATTACGGGCCATGGCAACAGAGACAAATAAACAAAGAACTCCGTCCAAGGCTTTAAAACGAAAACGAAAACGTAACAAAAAGCCGCTAAAGTCACCCGCGTTATTACTAGCCAAGTAGGTCCCGCGACCTCTCCCCGCTCGGTGGTAAAGTCCACACGTTCCTCGCTCGGGCTCAGACGTGGCAGCGAATCCGGACCCACGCGGCGCGCATCAATCACCTGCTCGATCGGTGCCAGCCCACACTCATTTGTCCTCCTGTCCCTCACGCACGTTGTCTTCACGTGACCCACTTTCGCGACCGGTTTTTTAAATAAGAATTGAGCTGTTGTGATTGGTTTCGTGTTCGGACCTTTTGGTCGTCGTCGGTTGGAATTTGTTTGACTCGGGTGCTATATTTTTTTTTTTTTTAGGGAAAATGACAAAGAGGGGTATGAACTATCACTCATTAACAAATCACGGTCCGAACTATGAAAATTGACAATCAAGGGCAATTTCAAAATATTTTGATCCTCAATTTCACAATTAAGGGCAAGAAAGTGTTTTCAATTCATTCGTTTAGTTAACTTTGTTAATTGATAAGTGATATTTCATCAATTAAATGACTTCATCAATTAAGTGTTATATATGAAGCAAAATATTTTGAAATTGCCCTTAATTGTCAATTTTCATAGTTCGGACCGTGATTTGTCAATGGATAGTAGTTTATACCCCTCTTTGTCATTTTCCCTTTTTTTAATGGACCAAAATTTCCCTTGGATATTTTTTGGTTTGTGAATTGAACCGGTTTCGGGGAATTGGGATGAGTGATGGGGGGTACAGTCGTACACTGAAAGGTGTGGGAAAAGGACTGCTTTTGTGGGGTAGGTCAATCTTTACAAATACACGCAACTTGAAATACTTCACCACACCATTGGCGTGATGCGGATTTGGGCCTATGGAATGTAAAGACGGTTCAATAGCCGGATGATGGATTAGCATGACACGGATCGCGCTGTTACGTTTTCTGTGTCTTTTTGCTTTTTTTGTCAATGGTTGTTGTATTTTCTTTATGTTTGTTGCTGGTCCGGTTTGTATTAGCCTCTGTTCCATCAAAAAAAAGAAATCTTCACCACGCCTATCAAAAAAAAAGAAAATACTTCACCACAGAGGTGAAGTATATAACACAAACTGAACATAATAATTGAGTTTCTCAACGTTTTTATGTACAGCTTGTTTAAATACATTACAACAAAGAAAAAGTATTCGATGTAAAAGGTATATTTTTGTAATAAGTACAAATTAATTTTTCGTGTCGAATTATAAAATATTATTGACGAACTATGTTCGATGAACTTAATATTTTGTACCAAAAATATGATTTGGCCCTCACCTTTCCTCTTATGATAAATTTTGAAAGATCGACTTTGAAGTTACTTTTCAAGCATGAATCAACTTCCTTTTTTGTAATTACTTAATTTTGTTTGGATCTTATAATTTTAAGGTGAGGAAAATGAAATGGAAAATATGTAAGAATAATGGACTTTTTCATTTTGCTTTCCTTAAATAATTAAGCAAAGTTGTTCTCATTTTCTTCAAATACGCCATCCTTTGAAATTTCATTGAAAGCAGCAGACCTATATTGTATGGAGGTGGATCATATGTCTACATAAATATGCAATTTTAGCAAGGCTTTTCTTAGTGATCGTCCAGCCGACATTTTCCCTCACTAGTCCATTGACACTGTGTGTATTTATATCACTATGTAGTTAGGGTGTCCATCATGTTTAGCCATTTAGAGTATATACATCCGTTGAGGAAGTTCTCTATTTTGAGAATTTCCTCAAATTACACTTTCTGTTACTATTCAACCCAATAGGAGGTTCTATTCGCGTTATTTATACAACGATTCGACATATAGGACCTCCTATTACTACTCATCGAATAATTTTCTTTTGAATTATCAATTCACAAGTAACTGTATTTAAATTATAGATGAAAATTTGACACTATGAGCAATAGATTAATTAATCAAACAAGGCAGGGGCATCATTATATTCGCCCTAAAAACACGAATTTACCCTTCAGATGAAGGAATTCGCCCTAAAAACGCCGAGCTCATGTCATAGCGATGAGTCTACATCAGAACGTCGTTTCCACCCAATAAATACTAGGCTTTCATCAAATTCTGACACGAACTCAGAAACATCAAATGATCCGAGTCTGCCGCGTCCCACCGCAACATTAAGCGCCGCGTTCTCTTCAGACATTACTTCCTAATGTCAACGTAGAACACGGTGATAACGTAGTGTACGAACGCGCGGAACTTTCCCTCCGCGTCCCATGTAGACTTTAAGGCTGCATCGCGTTCTGTTCAGACATTATCGCTTAATGTCAACGTGCGACGCGACGCTAACGTCAAAGCCGGACGCGCGGCGGTTTGCTTTACTGTTCATCATCATCTTAAAACGCTGCAATAGATCGGACACAGGTTTAGGAGAATCGATCGATGATCAGAAGTTCATACGGCGATTGATGGGGTTTAATTGGAGTTTAATTGGAGTTTAAAATAAGGCAATTGATTTTTGGAGGACGTCCGCTCAAACGTGCTGCTCGAGCACGTCCTCGGCAACGGACGTCCTCCTTCAACCGCTGCATAATTTGTTTTACAGGACGTCCTCAAAACGAGATAGGACGTTCTCAAAATCACTACCGGTGTATATGCTCTTAGGAAATCTTTATCGGTCGCAATGATTGGCGTTCGTTCCCTGATTCGATTTCTTGTATTTATTTTTTTGTTGAGTTTTTGTTGTTAGTTGGTTAATAAATTTTTTGTTGTGTCACCGTACATGTGTATATACTATATCGATAAAGCTTGATTTTTAAATGTGTATGGAAACTTAATATGAGAAATATGTGCTTCAATTGATAAAAATAGTATACCATATAAAAAAAATTATACTACATAATGCCTAAATGTTCTGATTTTTTCCGACTAGTGATGAATTCATGAAAGAAAAAAACAATGGATGTGGCATTAGTTATGATGTGGGTCCAAAACATTCACTAACTCACTATTGCATAGTTATTAAAACCGGATGGACCGGCAACCGATCACCGGACCGGTTCGGTTTTGTAATCGGACCAGTTTACATTCGATCCGGTCAAAACACGGTTGACCCGGTCAAGACCCGATCGTTTGAACCGGGTTGACCCGATTTTACATTAAAACTGATTTGATCGGTCTGTTTTGGTCTGAAAAAATACTTATTTTTTTGACTTGGATAAGAATCGAACCTGGTCTTCCTCTATAATTATCATCTCTCCTTCCACCAAGGTAAACATGATTCTTGTTTTATTATTTGTTTCAATAATGTATATTCATTTATCAAATCTATAAAATTTATTACTTATTATCAATTTAACTAGAAATTCAATTAGTCTCAGAAATCCCTTATTGTTGTGACTTGCAAATTAAGACTAAAATTGTTATTGTTGTTTTATTATTGTTGTATTATTGATTTGTACTTTATCCAATTCTAAAATTGACAATTTGTTATGACATTTTGTTGTAATCAGATAATAAACATGTAATATTTATTCAAGTCATAAATATGTTAAATTATAATATCATAAATAAGTATTTTATTTTTATTTTTTAATATGTGCGGGTCAATCCGGTTCAACCCGGTTGAACCATTGACCCTGTGACTTGATCGATTCAATCTACTGGTCGGTTTTAATAACATTGCACTATTGTCTTCACCAAAAAGAAAATAAAACACGCTGAAATTGAAAAGTTGGGGGAGGGGCCTTAATGCAGAGCAAACGCAGAGAAAGCTTGAATTAGGGAAAACCCTAGTTCTGTATTTTTATTCAACTAAAACTGCTAATGAAGAGTACATAAGTTTGTTTAAATAGGGAAAAAAGCTGCCTAATAAGAAAATTACCAAAAACCTAAAACTGCTAAAAACCGAAAATATCTAAAAACATTAAAATTCAAAATAAAATAGGCAACTCATATCCTGCTAACTTGCACAATCTTCGTTATCGCCAATCTGTCTGCATCATCTCCTCCCGGGTCGAGAAGATTCGGCCTCGAATCCGAACCCATCTCCGTATCAGAAGACGCACCTTGAAACTGAATCAAATGCTTAACATTGAACACATCCGAAGTGCGAACATGGCTAGGCAGGGTCAATAAGTCCGAACGCGCGCGGGGAACAACACCATACACCAATCCACCTTCCAACGCCAAATTTGAGCCAATGCGTGCAACAGCGTCAACATGATTGTCACTCCCATATTTGCAATTTTTTGCGTGACTTGAGGCATCTACCTGGCCAAGGCATAGCTCCATTGAATGATAATCATGATGCCCCTTGGGCGAAGAGCCAAATTGCACTTTCAGATGATCATTACATGTTCCTATAGGACCCGATAGACCTCCTGAATTCATATCTGATTCTAGAGGCACCATAGATGGCAAATCACCATTGACACCTTCAGCTGTTTCTCCCTCTGGTTCAGAGTCATCCGCTTGCACATCGTTTACCATAGCTGTATGGTCTATACCTTCCACATTGGGATGTATGATACTCTCCGATAAATCTTCAACAGTATTTACCTGCGGGACAGGAGCTTGCAGTGCTCTTTCTGACAATGTTTCAGCTTCTATTTGATCACGCTCTTCCTCAACCACGTCATCACCATATACATCAAAAACAGGATCTCCTTCTGGAGCAGGGACATCCTCGGGAGCATCATGCGTAAACAGTTCACGGGAACTCGAAACTTTAGGGCACTCCGCTTGACGATGCCCAATCTCTCCGCAGCCCTGGGAGCACTCCGCTTGACGATGCCCCATCTCTCCGCCATCAAAGACAGGGATATCAACTCGGAACCCAAGCTCCCACCGTCGGTCACGCTGAATGTCTAGCTCCGCGAACAGGTTATCCTCAGCCACAATGTCGGCATCGACATAGTGAGCTTCAAGTTCGCCCAAACGACGAGTTAGATAGTCAACCTGTCGGCGCAGGTCAGCAGTCTCACGAACTCTGAAATCCTCGATATCACGCTCCACAGCAGCAGCACCGCCTCTGGGTCTACCTCTAGCCATCGCGCAGGACCACCGTAGTCTGATACCAGATAATGCAGAGCAAACGCAGAGAAAGCTTGAATTTGGGAAAACCCTAGTTCTGTATTTTTATTCAACTAAAACTGCTAATGAAGAGTACATAAGTTTGTTTAAATATGGAAAAAAGCTGCCTAATAAGAAAATTACCAAAAACCTAAAACTGGTAAAAACCGAAAATATCTAAAAACATTAAAATTCAAAATAAAATAGGCAACTCATATCCTGCTAACTTGCACAATCTTCGTTATCGCCAATCTGTCTGCATCAGGCCTCTCATAAATAATAAATGGACCCAAATTAGAGGGACATTCTATTCGACGAAATGGAAATGTGAACTAAAAATGTATAATAGAGTATAACCAAAGTGAAGTTATGCTATATGTAATACAAAAAAGTAAAGTTATATGGCTCCGCTAGAAGTAAAGTCTGCATTTCTAGAAAATGGAAATAGTTAACCCCAAATGACCCTTTTTTATTTTAAAATGTTTAACATTATTTGATGTAATTAGGGCTTCATGTTTCTAATAAAAATCTGATACTTTTAGTTGAAATAAATGTTTTTTAATTACTTAGAAACATACTATCAAAAAAAAAAAAATACTTAGAAACATAACGGCAGTACCGCAACAATAACACTTGCTTCTTCGTCGGTAGCTGCTGATATTGATTCGATCATTTTATCTAATCTTATCCTGAAATTCACTTCTTTGTGACTCAACTCAATTACAAAATAATGAAATTTTGCAATGTATGATGGCTGATGCGTTTGTGATTTTTCTTCTCAGAGCATCCCACCATGGTTTTTTTGAGCATCAAAAGTGAGCATGGGAGATGATCAAAAAAATCATATATCCCCACCATGGTTTTTTTGAGCATCAAAAAAAGCATCACATGGTTTTTTATGAAAATGAGCATCCCATGCTCTTTTTTCATGTTTTGAGCATGAGAATGAGCCAATCGCAACGCGACACGTGTCATGTGTAAGAAACAGTACAGTTTTTATTTTGATCTTGCAACGAATATATCTTCCAAATTACAAATTAAAAAAAATCAAAATAAATACCAATATTCATAATTTTTTGAGCTCTATAAAACGAGATACACTTTGATATATTTTTATTAATCTTAACATTTATGAGCTATATTTTATGTAGTGATGAGAGAGATTGATGATAAACTTTTTTTTGGATCATGAGTGGGGTGCATGTGATTGAAAAAAACCATGAGGGATGATTAGATGAGAGAGAAAAAGGATGAGAGAGATGGATGTATGATTTTTTTGATCATGGTGGAGGATGCTCTCGGTCTAAACAAATTGAAGTTTAGCTAAATTACCTGATTTCTTTGAAAATTTTACGTAGAAATGAACGTAAAACAGTACAACTATTTAAAAGCAGAATTTCCTATTGGATCAAACATGTCATCGCCAGTTTCTCAACCAATCACAAATCGGCGTTTCACACGCGCCTTCCAAAGCTCGTGAGAATCGAACACGAACACGGTCTGGTCCGAAACTGCGGCGGTTTGGTTAAAAGTCCAAAATGTGAACCGCCACTTGCGGGGTTTTAACTTTGAAATTTCGTCGGTCCATTCAATCAAACTGACATACGTACATTACACGGATGTTGTTATCTTAACTTAACCTACACCTCTAAATTCGTAATTACGCTAGTCACTAGTTCCAATCAAGTTTGGCGCTTTTTTTGACTAATGTGAAATTTTAAATTAATTACAAACTGATTCATTGGACGAATGATGGAGATTGTGAAAAGGGGATATAATCAGTTAATTAGAGTAATTGAATGCATATGAATTTGAGATATAATTATATTCAAAATATTTTGGCGAGAACAATCTGAGAAAATGAATTCACCGTATAATCAAATCTCCAAATCTCCATAGGTAATAATAATAATATCGGATTAAGATATTAAGTATGAAAATATTAAAATTATTTAATTTTAACTGCGCATTAAATTGTAATTCTAAGATTCTGGTGATTTTATTTGTGTGGGAAAACCGCTGGCGGTGACGGTGAGGAAGGGACGCTGCTCGTGAGAATAACGTGAATACTTTTTTCCGAAAATAAAAAAATGGTAAAAAATTAAATACAAAAGAGAGAGAGAAAGAAAAAGTTAATTAAAGGAGAGAGAGAGTGAGCTTCAACGTCACGACAGAGGAGTGGGAAGCAGCTGCAGCTGATGATGATGTTAACGAGTGATGATTCAAAGCCAGCTAGCTTCACATTATAAACCACTGAACACACCCATCTTCCCCATTTCAAATCAAATTCCTTTTTCCTCCCACCACTCATTCCTCTCTCCTCTTCCACCTGTCAACGCATTGAAATCACTTCATCCCCCCTCCGAAATCCTCATCGTTGAATTCACTTCCGGCTGCAATTTCCAGTTATCACTCTCTTGCAGGTATCATTCGGTTCAATTTTATACCCTACCGGTTCAATTTGGTGATTGTTTGTGATAATTTGAGTTCTCACTTCACCTCCGACTTCCGCCTCGCAGGAAATTTCGCCTTCACCTTCGTTGACGTTGACCACTCTCGATTGAATCAAACGCCTTCTCCAAGGTCAGTTTTTCAGCCCTAATTTTCAATTTCCGATTACTGTCGGCGGTTTTTTTACTCTTTAAAAAAAGAATCGAAATGTTGTAATTGTAATTATGTCGACTGTTTAACGACAGGATTACCACTACCATCCTTTTTGAATTAATTCAAAAACCAACCAATCACAACCCGACACGTCGGATTCACGACGTGTCATCTGCCTAACATTTTCCAAAACCCTATTTACACCAAAACGTAACCATTTTTAGTAAAGTGCAAATTCACTTTCCGTATTTTCGATAATAAAAACGACGCGTGAACCGAAAACACGCCTTGCCTTAAGCGCAAAACGATAGACTCTTCAGTCGTTTTATGCACGTTAAATTCCCTCTCACTTGGTAAGTTTCTTCTCGTTCTGACGTTTCGTACAAATCCTTTTTCTGCTTTTTTATCGTTTCAGATTCCTCAGTCGTAATTCATGGCCGGAGTTGAACTCAGTTTCGCTGAAGACGTTAATTGCGGCAGCTTCTTTGACCAAATTGATGACTTCCTCGATATCCCTGACGAGAGCTGCAACAATCTGAACGGAGAAAATGACTTCTTTTGTGAGGATTATAAGGATTTCCCAACCATTTGGACCGAGTCGGACGACGCGTTTAAGGAACCGAAGTCAGTTTTTTCGGAGAACAATAGTAACTCAAGTTCCGACCTCTCTAATGAGCTCTATGTTCCGGTGAGTCGCTGTGTATTTTCAATTTGTTAAACTTTCAAATTCTTCATTTTTTATTGAAATTTGAATTTTAAATTCGAAATAATATTTCTTCAAGATATATTTTTTATTATTAATTTAGATAAATGGCATTGATATACTAATATTAATATAGTTATGATTTTATGTATTTGTGTGATTACTTTTTTTTTAATTTGGATGAAAATATTCATCTTGTTAAATGCTACAAAAATGCTGAATCTTTGTAATTGTTATTTGTTTGATTGTGTTATCACTCCAGTGTCCAGTGACACAACTTGGGTTCTTGATTTATGTATTCATTAATTCTGACTATATTTGTAGAATTATTACTGCATAATTTGCCGGTAAAAAAATATTTGACATTTTTAATGGTGTTGATACTGAAGTGTGAATTTCATTGTGTTTCAGTACGAAGATATTGCTCAGCTAGAGTGGCTTTCGACCTTTGTCGAGGATTCTTTCTCTCCCGGGAACAGCTTGACCATTGATGTTGTTGCGAACTCAGTTCCGAACAATGTGGTGTCTCCTTCGCCCACTCAATTTCAGATGTCGAGCCCTATCTCTGTACTGGAGAGTAGCAGCTCCAATTATGCTGGAGGGAAAGTCATGCCTGTCAAATTGGCTGCACCAACTAGTGGTCGGTGTGGGCGTGCTCGCAGCGAGCGCCCTCGTCCTCCAACTTTCACTCGCCGGCCTTCAATGCAGCTCATACCACCCAGTTCTTCTTTCACAAAGGCTGGAAATTCTGAACTCGAATGTTTTGGTGAGTTTGGTAATTCGTTCAAGATCCGAAAGTCAGCTGCTTCAAGCACGGAGCACAAGAAGAAGAAAAAGATTAAGCTGTTGGAATCTGCGGAGGTGGACCAGAATGAAAATCCCAATCCTTTTACTCAAGGGGCAGTAAGGAAATGCCAGCACTGTGAGATCACCAAGACTCCACAGTGGAGAGCTGGTCCCATGGGTCCAAAAACTCTTTGCAATGCTTGTGGAGTTCGCTACAAGTCAGGCAGGCTTTTTCCCGAGTATCGTCCAGCAGCTAGTCCAACATTCGTTCCTACCATCCATTCAAATTCGCATAAGAAGGTCCTTGAGATGAGAGTCAAAACATTCAGCCAGACCGGTTCTCCCTTGATCGAAGACTCTTGCAATACCGACATCGAATTGGTGCCGAATAAGAACATCTAAAGGAGCCAAAGAGATCATCATCATCATCATCACCCTCCTCCACATTGGAACACAACTGCCGGTCATGAATTTCTCTCCTGCCATTTTCTTACGGTTCTTTCATTCACATTTTTATTTGATTTGTTATTTGTACAAAAATGGTATGGAGAGAAATAGGATGAAGAAACTAGAGATTACCATAAGTTAGCCAGGTAGTGTTAGCCTAGCCAGACTTGTAAGTTTAGGATTTAGGGAGGGTAGAAGGATGCTTAGGTTTTTTTTTCTTCATTTTCACCAGATGTTTGTTTTCAGTCTGTCAGACTTGTGTCATTCTCCCTTTATTGGGACCCCTTTTTGCAGTTTCATTCTATCTTGGAATTTCTGAACTCAGTGCTTCTGAGCTTCTTTTTTTTTAGAACTTATGCTTCATTTCTGAACTCAAACTCTCAACTTTGCTTCATGTTTAAGTTAAGTACTTCAGATTTTAAGTTCAATTCTGCAGTTAAAATCTAGCTAACAGGCATAAAGTGTACTGTTACCACATGAGGCATTGCAGTACAGAGCCATAAGTGTGTGCACATGCAACCCAGGCTGGAGCTGGACCTGGACCATCACCATATGTCCATATGGAAGGTGCACATGGGTGAGTCATGTCTATAAACAGAACAGAGAAAATGACTATGACATACTATCTCTTTGAAAACACTGCTTGCTGCCTGCCGTTGATGTTTTTGATTTTCAAAATGAGTTGTTTTGATTTGAAGATGAATGCTTGGACGTGAATTTCGCACCAACCAACAACTTTTCAAACATTAATGCTGGTAGTTTGGTAGTAATCTGAATGATGGATGTGATCATGTTCTCATGATCATGGGACCTTAAATTAGATTCTAAGCAAAGGGTGTCGTTTAGTTGCTGATTCAATGGTGAAATCATGCATCATTGCTTGCTTCAAACATAAGAAAATATGATGTTCTTGGACCACTTCATTCAACATATGTACTAGTAATGTTGAGGCCCATAATGGCTGGCCGAGTAATAAGACAATGCATCATCACAAGTATCAACTGTTAGGGAAAATATCTGGTGCAGTGCAGTCAAATGTTAGCATGTCAAAACGATATTGTTTCAAAATTACCAACTCTTCGAGATTCTGATATTGAATCCTCATGACCTCGAAGAGTTCGTATATTCCTCAAATGTTCCTATTTGGTCAAGCAAAAAAAGGCAATAAGGCTTGTTTGGGTTTCTTCTTCTAGCTTTGCAATTTTGTGATGATCCTTTATTTGTGGATTATCCAAAAAAACTAGTGAATCCTCAAATGGCTGGGCTATAGTAAATACCTGAAAATATTTCTAATGTTTGCCGTTGTTAATTGCCTACACTTGAAACAAGATGGAGAGAACAACACGAATCGTCGAATCCTGCACGGTTGTCCCATCAACATACCAGCCCGAAGGCATCCCCAAAAGGATTGATCTCACTCCATGGGACCTTCAATTCCTACTTCGCGGTCCTATGCAATTTGGCCTCCTTTACAACGCCTCCACGCCCAATTCGATCCATTCCTTGAAAGACTCGTTATCTCGCACGCTTGATTTCTTTTACCCTCTGGCTGGTCGTTTGGCCTCGATCAAGGATAGTTCCAGCGAATCTACTTTGTTCTACATTCAATGCAACAATGCAGGAGTAGAGTTTGCTCATGCAGTAGCGGAGAACATCAACGTTGCTGATATCGTTCAGCCCGTGTACGATTCATCCATCATTTACTAATTGTTCTTAGAGAATGATCTGATGAACATTGAGTGTGATTCGAAGCCTTTTCTTGCGGTGCAAGTTACCGAGCTGGGTGATGGAGGCTGCTTCATTGGATGCCGCTTGAGCCACCTTTTCGCGGATGGAAGCTCCTTTTGGCATTTCGTGAATTCCTGGTCAGATATCTGTCGTGGATCCGAGAGTTTAAAGAATCCACCAGTCGTAGATCGTTACTATCCTAATCGATCTCAAATTTGGATCCCGAACCGATTACTTGCTACCCAAGGCACTCATAGTAAAAATTCAAACACATTCAAAGAGAGGATTTGCAACTTGCCCAAGGAGAAAATAATCTCACTGAAACAAAAAGCTATTAATGAAACTGGAAATGTGAAAATCTCATCTCTGCAAGCAATCTTAGCTTACATATGGCAAGCTGTTTCCATCAACCGCCACGTCCACGACGACGATATTTTCCTCACTATGGTAGTTGATGACAGGACAAGGACAGAGCCACCCTTGTCCAATCACTACTTAGGCAACGCGTCGCGTTTGGCCATAACGAGCTTAAAAGGCAAGGAAATAATGGCTGAAGACGGGCTAGGTCGTGCTGCCTCGCAGCTGAACAAAACTGTCGCTGCTCAAACTAGGCCTGGGCTCGGTTCGGTCCCAATTTTTGTGAAAACCGACCCGAAACCCGAAAATTTGGTTCGGTTCGGGTTCGGTCTTTTTGAAAGTGAAAACCGACCAAAGCCCGATTTTTCGGGTTTCGGGTCGGTTCTGTCTTTTTCGGGCTTTTTTTTGGCGATTTTTCGGGTTTTCACGATTTTTCGGTCTATTTTCGGTCTTTTTCGGTCGGTTCGGTCTTTTTCTGTAAATTGACAGAAAACACATATTTTCGGTTCGGTTCGGGCTTTCGGTCCGAGAAAAATGCAAAACCGAGACCGAACCGAATCTCACCATTCGGTTCGGGTTTTTTTCGGTTCGGTTTTCGGTCCGATAAGAACCGACCCGTTCGGGCTTTTTTCGGTTCGGTTCGGTTCGGTCTTCGGTTTTTCAGGTCTGGACGCCCATGCCTAGCTCAAACCAATTCGGCTGCTAGAGATTTCATTCGGTCATGGATTGTGAACCCAAAGTTAATACCTCCGGGTATAATTGCAATGAAGAACTCACTTGGTATCAGTAACTCACCGAGGTTTGATGTATATGGAAATGACTTCGGTTGGGGGCGACCGTTGGCTGTGAGGAACGGCGTTGGCAACTTACTCGGGGAAAAGGTTACGCTTTTTGCTGGGGCGGAGGAGGGTTGTTTTGACCTTGATCTTTGCTTGTGTGTGGAGACTCTAGAGGGACTTGAGAAGGAGGAAGAGTTTGTGCATTATGATGTTTCTTATCTTAAGACCAACTAGAAAATTGTCTTTATGAGGTCCCTCGTTCATCAATAATCCTTATACTTATTCTACAGTTGAAGTTCAAATGACTAGCAGAAGACTCGGAAATAGTATATGCATATATTCTGAAATTTCTACGAGCAGGATTTTTGCACGCATCGGGTTTCGATGAAAAAATGAAAGTACTACCGGAGGTCCTTTCGACGATCGTTTACTACAGCTCTTTGACTTCTGTCTTGAAGACCATTTTGATCCATAGAGACTACCTGAGACATTTGTGAGAGTGTAAACAATTTAAGTATCAATGAAACCAATGCTTATTTTTGTTTCCGTTGACGTGTTTTGCTGTTAAAATGGAAGCTGTGAGAAACATTGTTTGAATTTATAAAGAAAAGATAGCTTGGGGAACAAGTAATTCTGGTCGGGTACTGACCCGAGTCAAACCGCTCGAACATGGTCGATTTGGTGGGCCGGCCCAGAAATGGATTCGTCCTCGTCCTCGTCCTCGTCGTAGCATATTAGGGCTTCGCAAAGTTGAGAGAGAGTATAAAGGCTGCTCTTCAGCATTTTGCTGCAATTTTTCACAAGCCTAATCGCCGAACGAGAGCTTCGAAATTGCACCAATGGCACCAAGGAAGGCGGTAAGGACCAGTCGAAATCCTGATCTAATTCGGGGGATCGGGAAGTATTCGCGGTCGCAAATGTACCATAAAAGAGGTCTGTGGGCGATTAAGGCGAAGAACGGCGGCGTGTTCCCCCGCCACGATCCGAAGCCGAAAGCTCCCGAAGCGGCTGAGAAGACCGCTAAGTATTATCCGGCGGAGGATGTGAAGAAGCCGCTTGTCAACAAGCGAAAGCAGAAGCCGACAAAGCTCAGGTAACAACTTGCAGCTCTTCGTACTTTTATTTTGCTTTAATGCGTGGTCATTGGGGTGACCATTGCACGCAATTTTTATGATTGTGTACTGAATGCGAAATGGGAGGAAAAATGTGAGTGTGGTACTAAGAAGATTGCAGTTTTCTGATTGAGGTGATTGTGGTTAATTTTCAGGGCAAGTATTACTCCGGGAACCGTGCTGATTATATTGGCTGGGAGATTCAAGGGAAAGAGAGTTGTGTTTTTGAAGCAGCTGTCTTCTGGATTGCTTTTGGTTACTGGTGAGTTGTGCTGCTTTGAATGAGTGATGTATCTTTGGAACTTGATATTTTGAACATGATCATTAGACTTGCTGAAGCAATTCATTTTGCGGTTGGTGCTTTTGATGTTTTTCTAGCTAATGTTTTTCATGAGTGGATGCAATTGTTGCTGGGTGATTTAGTTGTGTTTAGAGAGTTGGGTGACAGGGCGAATAAAATTGTGCTCTGTAGGTTAAGTATCATCTTTTGTTGGGTTCATGATTAGATAAACAACTTGGTCGGCTTAGGGTTGTATGTGGTAATCACTAATCAGAACATAATCTATTCATGTATGAAATGACATATTTTTATCATTGACATTCATTCTGTGCAACTGATTCTTATAATTTTCTGCATTCAGGCCCATTTAAGATAAATGGAGTTCCTTTAAGAAGGGTCAACCAATCCTATGTGATTGCAACTTCCACAAAAGTTGACATCAGTGGAGCTGATGTCTCTAAGCTTGATGACAAGTTCTTCGCCAAGGCTGTTGAGAAAAAGAAGAAGAAGGGTGAGGGAGAGTTCTTCGAAGCTGAAAAGGAGGTAAGTTACTCTGGTCGCCTTCATGAACATTGCTTAAAAGCACTCTTTAAGTGAATTCTGATAGGCTAACTCATATACAAATGCAGGAGAAGAGCACCTTGCCTCAAGAAAAGAAAGATGAGCAGAAGAATGTGGATGGTCCTTTGATCAAAGCCATTGAAGGGGTTCCAGATTTGAAAACATATCTGGCAGCTAGGTTTTCACTGAAGGCGGGCATGAAACCTCATGAGCTTGTCTTCTAGATCAAAGCCATTAGTACTCTTCTTTAGAAGTACTCAAATCTTAAAGCTTTTGTTTTACATATTCTGTTATTGAGAAACAAGACACTTCATGCTGAGCTCGTCGCCATCAATATAATCCTTGCCTTTTAGCTCTCTCATAGGTTATTTATTTTCCGTAGAGTGTTTTGTGTTTAGGGTCGAAAGTGTTTTGAGGTTTTGTTTATCATAATATTACATGAACATTATTATTTTGGAGCCTTACCTAAGTACAATGGAATCTCGTAAAAGGGTTACAGTTTTGATTTAATTTTAAAATTTATCACTTAGTGGCAAAGTATATCATCAATGTTTCTTGTATGTATTCTTGATATGTGATTCTTCAGAAACTTATTTTGTCTTCAGTTTGGTAAAAATATCATATATACATTTGTTTTAAAAAATTTATATGTTGGGTTCCACTTTTAAGAGCATCCTCCACCATGATCAAAAAAAAGCATACTATCCATCTCACTCATCTTTTTTCTCTCTCATCTAATCATTCATCATGGTTTTTTCAATCACATGCACCACACTCATGATCTAAAAAAAAAAAATTATCATCAATTTCTGTCATCACTACATAAATTATAGCTCATAAATGTTAAGATTAATAAAAATATATCAAAGTGTATCTCGTTTTATAGAGTTAAAAAAATTATGAATATTGGTATTTATTTTGATTTTTTTAATTTGTAATTTAGAAGATATATTCGTTGTAAGATCAAAATAAAAACTGTACTGTTTCTTACACAGGACACGTGTCGCGTTGCGATTGACTCATTCTCATGATCAAAACACAAAAAAATCATGAGATAATCTTTTTTAGAAAAAACCATGAGATGATCTTTTTAATGATAAAAAAATCATGGTGGGGGTGTATGATTTTTTTGATCTTTCCCATGATCACTTTCTATGGTTCAAAAAAGCATGGTGCGGATGCTGTATAATGAAACAAATTTCAAAATCCTAATTGCTAAACTGGTTCGATTCCTGAATCCGAGCCAGTCTCATAATTTTCCGGTTCAATCGAAACAACCGTAACCCTCCATATAAATCTCCTGCAACCGGAACTCCAGCGTACGTATAAAATCCTGAAGTGGCTGCTAAAAGAACTGCGTTCTGGTGGCTGATAAACAACCATTCGTGTGACGGTCGTCTTTCGCAGAAGCCCTAATGGCGCGACGTCAGTCTGCAAAACTCGCTCACTTACTAACTCGATCCTCCGACCTCCTCTACGTTCCCCGTCAATCCGTATGCCTCATTTCGCATTCAAAAATCGCAACTTTCTTGCGTGAATTTATTTTCGGGGGTTAATTTTGACTGAGGGTGTGATAATTTCTTGTTTTGTCTTGAATTTCAGATATCCGACGTGGTTTTTAGAGGAGGAAGCAGAGCGTTTAGTGGAGGAATTTGTAAACCCCAAGGGGTTTTAGGATGTGCTAATTTGAGAAGAAACGGTATGTTGAAGTATTCTGTGATGCGTGTTCTTTTCAAGCGAAATTATTTTTTCTTGTGAGTTGTTTTATTGTGTGGCGTCTCGAGTGAACCTTGGCCTCGATGGAATTGATATTTGATGTGAAATTATTAGTTTCGATTTCAACTCTACTGAATATAAAACATTTATTTAAATTTGGATTTCGAATGTTGATGTGAAATTGTTTTTCGAATGGTGATTTGTTGGATGAATTGCTTTTATGACTGTAGAGTTGTATGTTGAAGTATTCTTTTTATTTGGATTTCCTGAGAAGGGTGACTAGGGTTTTAGTCTTTAGGTTAAAGATGTGTTGTTGTGTCTTGGTTGGTGAATTGAATGTCTTTTTAAATCCTGGATGATTGTGTGAAATTCGGTATTGCACTTTCTGTCGAAGATAAAGTGCTGACTTTTGTTTAGAATTTTTGAAATTTGTGATGTTTTACTGTTTCGTATTATGAGAGAAAAGAGGCGAAGTTTTTCTATGAGGTTCAGGAAATTTCAGTGGTTAATAGAAGTATATGATCTCTTGTGGACATCTAGGTGGTTATGTTGGAAGAACTGGAGTTTTTTATGTATCTTATATAATGTTTTTATAGTTCTATATTTCGCCTTGTAATTGGATTTATGTTTATTACGCCATTGTGTGCAGTTCATCCCAAAAACGGGCTGCTTTTTGGGAAACTTAATGCTCAATGCTTTGCAGCAAGATCAATACATGGCACAGGTACTTTTTAATACTCTTTCACATGCCATATTCTGAGATTCTGGCTTTTTTTTGGTAAGGCAGTATTACTGAGGCACCGAAAAAAGGGGGCACAACATGGTTACTCAAGGTCTATAATAGTGTATATGAAGACTACTAGATAATATAGAAAATCAGCATGAGCGCTTGTAAGGTCTCTGTCAAATAGAACTATGTCTGTTAATGGTCAGCAAAAGACATTCTTGGCAAAATAAATAAGGCGTGTTGTCGGTTCATAAGCTGATGGACGAATGTATGATCATGATCAGGCACCTGTGTTGTCTCCACACCTTCGCAACATCGCTTCCAGTTTTATTACTTGCAATTGTTATTTTTTCCCAGAAGGATTTATGACTTGAAAGAATGATGTTGCATGGGCTTCTTGAAACGAAGAAATTCCGTATCCCCTGCAAATTCAATATTATTGCAATGTAATTTTGAAATGGGTTCTTCATGAAGAAAATCACCGAAACTGTTATCTCTGTTCTCAGTTCCACTGGCTGATTACTACGACGTGCTTGGTGTTAGAAGGAATGCCACTGCCTCCGAAATAAAGAAAGCATATTATGGGGTACGTTCCGAATGTGATTCACATTTGATGTCTGATCAGATAGTATATTGCTGCCAACTACATACTACCTGCGAGAAAACGATTATCTAAAATTCACGTGTTGTAAGTTTGTGCTTGCCTACGTTTGTGGAATTATGATCCATAATACACCTCTGATACATTTTTCCCTTGCAGATGGCTAAGAAGTTACATCCTGATCAAAATAAAGATGATCCAGAAGCTGAGAAAAAATTTCAAGAAGTTTCAAAAGCTTATGAAGTAAGTTCTTTTTGTCTTATAAAGTAATTCAAGAGGTATTTATCTTTTTTTTTCTTGTGTTCTGAAAGCCTTACCTCTATCTGCAGATCTTAAAGGATGAAGAAAAGAGATCAGTTTATGACCAGGTACACTTCATTCCTTTTAATTATTTTTTTAAGTTTAAACACTGTTTTATGTTAGCAAATAATGTTTACAAAATCCTAAGATGGTTACTGTTTATAATGTATATATTACTCCCGGTTTCTATACATCAGATAGGGGGCCTGGTCAGAAATGGAAGCTACACCATCTCCAACTCATTGTTGTTATGCGTTCATTTCTCTTCTGATTATTCAACAAAATCTTTTAATCGTCTCTTGTGTATTGAAATGATTTTTAACTGCAAAGCTTCCCTCTGGAAAATGTTTTCATTATTCAACTACTCTGATCATTTTTCATGGATTTTGTCATCTGCGAAAACACAAGATGTCACTCATCACTTTTGCGATTGTAATAGTCTTATTGATGTCTCTCGCTGCTCTTCTTATAGGACAAGAAAAAAATGACGACCTTTTCATCATCATTAACAGATTCAGAGCATCCTCCGTCCTTTTTGACCGTGTCATACAGGAATGGTTGCAAAAACTGTCAATTTCATCTTTTTTGTGCTTGATGGAAACTTGCAGGTTGGTCATGATGCTTTTGAAAGTCAGCAAGAAGGCGGCCCTGGCCCTAGTTATTCGCAGAGCCCTTTTGAAGACATGTTTAATTCAGATGTAAGCTCTTTCAAAAACTGTTGGATTATACTGTAACATTGGTGGCCTTCTTCATAGTGTTGATGTCTGCAAAGAGTTGGTGCATTCATTAGTTTTTAAACAATTTCATTGATACTGAACACTGTAATTTTATGACACTGCTAATATGTTCTAGTGTGCTTTATACTTTCAAAATGGTTGACCTAATTATTTCCAAACTTGATGTTGCAACCTAATGTGGAATTGTAACCACTGGAACAGTTTTTGAAGAATATTTTTAGACAAAACCTCCGTGGTGATGATGTCAAGGTACTTAATTTTTTTATTCAACTTTCTCTTGTCTTTTCTGTTTTAGCTTTCACTAAATGGGTTATGTGCTTGCATCTGTTAGGTAACACTTGAGCTGTCGTTCATGGAAGCTGTTCAGGGTTGTGCCAAAACTGTGACATTCTTGACCAGTTTACCTTGTGAAGCTTGTGGTATGACTTAAGTTTTAGTGGAACCCTTTCTTAGCTAATGTTGAATAGCAAAGCTTGATAAAGTATACTTACCTGTCAACTCTTTTAGGCGGAAGTGGCGTTCCCCCTGGCACAAGACCGGAAACATGCAAGCGTTGTCGAGGCTCGGGCATGGTCAGCAATATATATCCATGCAACATGTGCAACTATTTAGAGAAATTGTTCTAAAGCTAACACTTGTTAGCTGCAATTTAGGTTTCTATGCAAACGGGTCCCTTCAGGATGCAGTCTACTTGCTCAACATGTGGTGGATCTGGGAAGCTTGTGACGGTAGACATCGATTTTATATCGACTATGAATTCCATTATTTCATACCTAAATTTCATATCAATCAACCAAGTATTTTTATTTGTTTCTAAGATATATTTTCTTAGAGCGTGTCATTTTAATGGAGTTTACTATCGTTCTAGAACTTATGCAAATCTTGTGGGGGTGAGAGGCTGATTAAAGGACGGAAGTCGGTGAACTTGAATATAATGCCAGGTGCGTCATCTTTCCATTTTGTTTTTTTTTGTTTCTTGGGCATAATATATATTGGTTTCTCGCGGTCCACATTACAAAAATCTTATAGGTTTAATAGTTTGAATAGTTGTGACTTGTGAGTGGTATGTGATTTTTTTTCCCTATGGAGATCTCTCGTTTTCCAATTTTGCTCGCGTAAGTGTAGATTTATATTTTCCTTTGAGTAGTTACTTCAGTTTTCTGCTTATGTGGACTTCTTAAACCGAAGATTTTGGAAGGTCATCCTGCTGTGATTAACGGCTACATCAAACAAAAATATTCCATGATGATGTTTAGTGATTTGGACATAGATGGGTTTTTCCATAACAAGTACATGAACCATAAAGCATACCAATTCAAAGCAGAGTATGCACGGTGGTGGTCATGGAGTATGGTATAATGATGTGTTGTATACAGTTTTCATTCATGAAAGACCATAGAAGCTTTTGATATTTCAGAGATGGAGTAGTGGCACACTTATTGTTATCTTCACGACATCAATTTATTAGTTTCCACAAAATTTACTATCTTTCTTCGTTAGTTGTAGCTTCTGATGAGTTTATGTTGTTAGACTGATGCACCTGATGGTGGAAAAGTTAGCGCAACACTTTATAACTGCCCTCAATATATCCTTAAAAGTTCATATTTGTGTACATGTAATTGCTTTTCTCACAATGTCTCATCTTGAAACCTTCAGGTGTTGATGAGAATGAACAGATTAAGGTTCCTAGATGTGGTGGAGCAGACCCAGATGGAAACCAGCCTGGTGATCTGTATGTTGTGATTAAGGTAGAACTCCAACTATGGAGTGTTCATCCCTTTCTCTCTAGTGAAAACTCTTAAGCAAATTTGCTAAAACCTGAAGTTAAGATCGGCAATGTTCTTGGCGATTCTTTCATTTCTAACGTTAAATCATTTTCCTACATAGGTTCAAGAGGATCCGGTTTTCCGCAGAGAAGGAGCTGACATCCATGTCGATGCTGTTTTAAGTGTTACTCAGGTATTGTGATATTATGGGTATCATCTTTTGTCGTATATTGTCAAAAAGTACTTCACTGGTTTACTTTTGCTGTTTGAGTACAACGCTAAACATATCTTTTTCTTCTTTTGACATTGTGGTCTTTTAAATCTATTTTACAAAGATCACGTTGCAGGTTTTAAACACATCTTTCGTAACTCTACTTTTATAAAGTTTTGTTGTGGCTTGTCATGTTACACCTAGTTTTGACTTTCAATTTTTCTTTTACATTGTGAGTAACTTAGTTATGTCATTCGCTGAGTATGTTAGTATTAAATAGCTTCAACGTTCTTTTATAGGCAATTTTGGGAGGAACCATTCAAGTGCCAACTCTCACAGGGGATGTTGTTCTCAAGGCGAGTACTTTTTGCTTATTGCTAAACCTCTGATAGTGAGATGTGTATTGCTCAGTTAATTTACGGCATATTATTTCATTTTGTTCTTGTAGGTTCGCCCTGGTACCCAGCCTGGTCAAAAAGTAGTACTTAAGAAAAAAGGTAATCTTCGTTCAAGGAAGAGAGGATAAATGTTTTGGTGAACCCATTCTACAGAACATGAAATTTGAACTGAATGCAAAAAAGTGACTCTTATGTCGTGTAACAGGGATCAAGACAAGGGGTTCAATAACATTTGGCGACCAATATGTGCACTTCAACGTCAGCATCCCAATGTATGTTTCCTTCTTTCACCTTAACTGCAAAATAATTCTGCAATACTGTTTCATAGGAGTCACGCTGCATTAAGCTCTTTTACCAAGTTCATCATAGGAAAATAAAGATAGGTACCTTTAACACTAATAATCGAGTTCATGCATGGTCTAGTAGAGTAAAATTTGTGACTATGATGCTTGTGGACTTCCATGTCTTCAACGTCGTATATAATTACTGTGTTTATGCTGTGCAGAAATTTAACTCAAAGACAACGACAATTAATTGAAGAGTTTGCAAGAGAAGAAAATCTAGCATACAACAAAGGTTCAGCTTCAGCAGCTGCAGCCGCATCTGGGTAGCCATGTCATAGTTAGTTTAAGTGTAACATTACTTACTAAATTAAAAGCACGAAGGTAAAAATTACAGGGGATTTGTAAGTTGCCTTTAGCCATCAGCGTCTCCCATGTTAACATTTTTTTGCTTGAAGGAGGTAATAAAATACAATAAACTCTAAATTGATGTAATTTGTATGGTATATTACTCTAGTGTCGTATTTGAGTTTGGATTTTACGGTTTTCGATGAGATCGGAATTGTCAATACAGGTTCGTCGAGACAGGTTTCCTTCGAACAGTCTCACGTGACAGTCCCACATCCAATCTTATATGGTCACGCCGGTGTTCTCGATGAAAACTGGGTTGATCATGCAAATTTAATTAAAAATTACATATCGAAACTGAAACAAGTGAGAATCACTCTTTTACTTGAGAACAAAGAATTGATGATTTTAAGTTATTTTTCATGAATTTTTGTAGTTTGCTGTGAACTTTGACGTAAAAATAATCGGTTCATGGAAATGTGCATAGTCATAGAAAATTGTCCTAAGTTCGTCCGTTTTCAATTTTCAAGTAAAAAGATGATTCTCACCCGGACCTGACCCTCGAAACTCAAAATACGATAAAATCCAAGCTAAAAAAACTACAGTTAAGCGAAACCCTAATCTACTTTGAGGGATAGAGACCACAAGATTGTGTTGAGTTTCTTCAATAATCAGGACCAATTAGAGTTAGTGTTGACGGTGAAGCCCGTTTTCTCCACCGGGCCGGCCCACCCCACGAAACCAGATCCCTCTATATAACCAACCTCAGCTGCGCTATCACTCCCAAATCAGAGCCTCTTTCTAGGGTTTTTAGAAACTTCAATCTAGTTTTATTTTGTGTTTGCAAGAATAGGTTCGATGCCACGTCGACGGTAGCTGTTGCTATGACCGACGATGCTATGATTGAACCGATACAAATTTCATGTTTCGCATGCTGATAGGAATCTGTGGATTTCAAATTTTCCGGTTAATCCACGGAGCCGTTTACTGCGATTACATATTTTTGATAAATTTTGAAAATTGTTATTGATGATGGAGCCGGTGATGATTGTCTAATGTTGGAATTACCGACTGAGTTATTCGTTGATGTCGAATTGACTGGCTGTGGTTCTGAGGCGCCATTATCTATTTCTGTTTTAATTTATTCAACTTTGCACTGAGCGATTCGCTTTCTGAACCAGATTTTGCGTCCCTATGTATTCAGGTTCGGAAACTATTTACCGACAATCTGAATCTCTCAGAAGCACAAAGTCAGTTTGTTTGTCCAACTAAACTTTTTAATTAAACACGAAAGTAACGGCAGAAAGACCCAACCATATAATATCTGTAAGTGGCAATGGGATTGTAGAAAGAATGTATATGGAACCCATATCTATTCTCGTTTTCCATTTTGTATAAAAGACCAAACAAATCCTGTAGTTGCTCACTGTTATTGAAATGCAAATTCAATTAATTCAGATAGGAAAATTGAGTTTCAATGACTGTTACAACTTACTGCAAAGACCATGACAGAGTTAGGAATTTTGTGCACGTATAAAGTTGGCACATTTCCTTCTAGATCGCTCCACACACCAGGACCCTATTATCTTTCAATTCTACCATTATTTGGAAGAGGACAAACACTGCACATCAGTAATATGCCTTCCTAGGATTGTTCTGAAAAAATTATCAAGAACACAAACACAACCTTGATAGTAACTAAAAATGTCGTCCCAAAAATCAGGATTGTTCTAGTATAAGCCAAAACAAAATACCAATGAAGAGATTATTAATGTTTGGAAGCTTAAGAAATAATCTGTACAAGGGGATTTGGTTTGTGGCAGTATCCAAGCATCATTCGCTTCTCATACTGCTCATATATGTCATCATCTCCCAAGTTATCCTTCACGTTTCCTGCCATTTGCAATACCACCTGGAAGTTCCCAAACCTTCCCCTGAAGTTCAGTAAAGAGGATAGTATCGACCCACAGAGCTATTGTACAAGTCCCCCTCATAAGAGGGGGCGATAATACGAATAAGAAGATAGTAAAATGGCACATCTAAAGTATATACCTTCTCTCCGCTCCATCCCATTTTGGATAAAAGTTTATATCCAACATTATCAGTCTGAATCTTTGCTCTTTCAGCAGCCTCCTTGGCAGCTTTTTGTGGAGCAGCAGTGCAACCACACATGAACTTCTCAAGCTCTTCGGGCCGGATATAATCACCCATGTGGCGACCCTTAGTACCTGATCAAAATAAGCAGACATTAAGAGCTGGCAATTATTTCCTTATACGATACAACCGAAAAGACCCTTCATAATCAAAGAATTCACTCATATTTGCTGTCATTTATTTTTGTAAAATGTGAGTCTGAGATCATGGCAACCAACCAGAGGTGGCGGACAGACCAGACGACGGAGCACGGCGGAGCAAGTGGTAGTCGAAGATAGTATGATCAGCAATGCTATTTGAAGACTGAAGACTCAGACTGGAAACGACAGCGTTTGGTCAGGTTTGAATGTCGGTTATAAGTCGTTATTCGAACGGCTAGTCGAGTCTGTAAGTGTCTGATACTTAGGGGGTCATATTGTAAGTCCGTAAAACTTAGAGGACTAACTTGCGAGGCGGTAGGAAGTCTGTATTTAGAAATCCCAGAATTGGGATTTTGGGTTATGATGAACTCGATAGAGAGCGGAGAGCGATTGAGAGTGAGTGAAGGCTGAAGCTTGTAATTGTTGGACGCACGAAGCTCGAACGAGTGTGGCGAAGACTCTGGTTGCATCAATTGAATAAAAGATCGGTCTTGGTTTGCTGGAGTAGGTTTGGTCACCCCGGCCATTCCGAACCAGGGTAAATCCTGTGTGATTTGTGTTTCCGTATTCGTTTGATTTGCGTTCGTGTTTGTTAATCGATCCTTAAGAAACAACAATTGGTATCAAGATTGAAAGGTTCGATGGGAAGGGGGATTTCTCGCTCTGGAAAATGAGAATGCAGGCCATTCTGTGACAGTTGAAAGTATCAAAGGCATTGGAAGGTGAGAACAAACTACCTGCTTCAATGTCTCAAGAGGAGAAGGAGGAGGGTATGGAATTGGCTTATAGTACACTAGTCTTGCATCTTGATGATACGGTGTTAAGGGAGGTGTTGAGGGAGAAAACTGCGGCTGGGATTTGGACGAAGCTTGAGTCCTTGTATATGACAAAGACGCTAACTAACAAGATTTACTTGAAGGGAAAACTGTTCGGATTTAAGATGAACAATAGCAAACCGATTAAAGAATTTCTGGATGATTTCGCCAAGATCATCATTGATCTTGAGAATATAAAGGAGAAGGTGGAGGACGAAGATCAGGCCATAATGATCTTGAATGCTCTACCACCAGAATATGCTACTCTAGTGGAAACAATGAAGTATGCTAGAGAAACACTGTCCATGGAAGAAGTCTTAGCAGCCCTCAAGTCTAAACAAATTGAGTCCAGATCCAACCATGACAATGCTGATGGGCTAGTAGCACATGGGAAGCATTTTAAGTCAAGTTTCCAGAAGAAAAGTGCCAAGCACAAGTTCCAGAAGAAGCCAACTACTCCCCAAGCCCAAAGAACTGATCAGAAGAAGCTCAAATGTTATCTTTGCCACAAGGAAGGTCACTTTAGAAGGGACTGCCCAGAAAGAAAGAAGAATGGTGGTGGTCAGAAGGAAGAACATGGTGATGCTGCTCTAGTAGAAGATGGATATGAAAGTGCTGATCTCCTAGCAGTCATAGATGGTGATCCAAACACCAAATGGATATTAGACAGTGGATGTTCCTACCACATGACACCAAATAGATCATGGTTCCACGATTTGGAAGAAAAGAAGCAAGGAATTGTCCACCTTGGAAACAACAAATCATGCACCATGACTGACATTGGATCAGTGATGCTAAGGATGGAAGATGGCCATGAAGTTCTTCTTCCTAGGGTAAGGTATGTACCTGAACTCAATAGAAATTTAATTTCCCTTGGCATGCTAGATAATCAGGGATATACATTTAAAGCTGAAAATGGGTCTATGAAATAACTAAGGGTGCACTGCTAGTCATGAAAGGAATAAGGATGAATGTCATATATGTTTTACTTGGTAATACCATAGTAGGAAGTGTAGTTAACTACTCTGAAATACAAGATACTGATTTTTCTTTATGGCATTTGAGACTTGCACATGTAGGAGAAAAAGGTTTGATTAAACTGCATGAGCAGGGCTGTCTAGGTTCTAGTAAGCCTGGGAAATTAACCTTTTGTGAAAACTGTGTATTAGGAAAATCCAGTAAAGTAAAATTCAGCAAGGCCATTCATAGAACTACTTGTATATTAGACTATGTGCACTCAGACTTATGGGGACCAACTAGGACTGAATCCCATAGTGGCAAACGATATTTTATGACTTTCATAGATGATTTTTCGAGAAGAGTGTGGATATACTTCCTTAGCAAGAAATCTGAAGCTTTTGAGACTTTTAAAACTTGGAAAACACTTGTAGAAAACCAGACTGGGAAACATATTAAAAGGCTAAGGACAGATAATGGGTTAGAATATCTTGATAGTGGTTTCATTAACTTCTGCAAGCTTGTTGGCATAGCAAAGCATCATACTGTTGCAGGGAACCCACATCAGAATGGGCTTGCGGAAAGGTACAACAGAATCATCTTGGAAAGGGTAAGGTGTATGTTACTCCAAGCAGGTATGCCTAGGTTTTCTGGGCTGAGGCTGCTAGCACTGCATGTTTTCTTATTAATAGATGTCCTTCCTTTGCAATAGAATTTAAAACACCTATGCAAATGTGGTCTGATCACCCTGAAGATATTCTAGACTTAAAGTGTTTGGTTGTTCAGCATATGCACATGTGAAACAAGATAAACTTGAGCCTAGAGCACTAAAATGTATTTTTCTGGGTTATCCAGATGGGGTGAAGGGGTATAAGCTATGGTGTTTAGAGAAGAATCATAAAAGGACATTTGTTAGTAGAGATGTGGTGTTTAATGAGAGTGAGTTTCCCTTAGTCCATCCTTATTCATGATCTTAAAACAAAGATCGTGAGATTGTTTCTTGGTAAAAGATTATGTTACAATCTTTTCTCAAAAATTCATTCTTAATAATGATTAAATAAAAAAGATCATCCCATTGTACCTTATATATTACTATTAAAATTTATATCAAATAAAATATGCTCAATCCATATTAAAATGGATATCAATTTATAGAGCTTGGAAAAATAAAATTATTGATACATTTTTTATTTATTTTCATTGTATATATATTCATTATTTAGGTTTTTTTATAATTGAAACTAAACATTTTTTCTGGCCAATCAAAATGTGCCAAGTATGAACCAAGTTGAGCCTTAAATGAAATATATTAATACTCAATTACACGTGTCTTCCTTTTAAGGATCCATTAGGATCGTGATTTCAATCGAGCGATGCAACTTTTTCACAATCTTCTATGGGACAATCTTTCTTTTTTTGTCTATTAAGAGTCAAAAATCAAAGATTGCAGCTACAATCTTTTTTTATGTGTTCTATTAAGGATGCCGTTAGGAAAGATAAGGAGAAGCCAACTCAGGTGGAGCAGGGGAATGCTATAGAAATTAGTGGTGCTAGGACTAATAGTACCTTAACTCAGGTGGAGCAGGGAGGAGGAGTAGAACCAGAAATTGTGATAAATGAACCCCCTGCCCAAGAGTCAAGTGACCCAGTAGAAGAGGTGGAGCAAAGCACCAGTGTAGTTCCCAGAGTTCCCCAAAACTATGCCCTTACTAGAGATAGGGAGAGGAGGGTATCTAAGAAAACTATCAGATATGGTTATGATGATGTGGTAGCCTTTGCCTTTAATGTAGCTGAAGATATACAAGAGAGTGAGCCTAAAACTGTAAGGGAAGCCTTATAAAGTAAAAATTCAGAATTCTGGTATCAAGCAATAGAGGAAGAAATACAGTCCCTAAATAAGAACAAAACCTGGGATTTAGTTGAGAAACCTGCTGGAGTGAAATTAGTAGGTTGTAAATGGGTGTTCAAATATAAAGAAGGAATCCCATGGGTAGAGGAGCCTAGGTATAAGGCTAGGCTTGTGGCAAAAGGGTTTACACAAAGGGAAGGTGTGGATTTTAATGAGATTTATTCACCTGTGGTAAAACATAGGTCTATGAGGATTGTCTTATCTATTGTTGCTCATGATAACTTAGAGTTGGAACAACTTGATGTTAAAACTGCATTTTTACATGGCAATTTAGATGAAACAATATATATGTCTCAGCCTGAATGTTTTGTCACTCATAATGCTGAAACCACAGTTTGCCTACTGAAAAAATCTCTTTATGGTCTCAAACAATCACCTAGGCAATGGTATAAAAGATTTGATGAGTTTATGCTGAGTTGTGACTATAAAATGTCAAGTTATGATTGGTGCATATACTATAAATTTTGGGAAAATGGTTCTGCTGTTTACCTTTTATTATATGTGGATGACATGTTGATTGCCAGTGATAATATGCATCTTATAACTGAACTGAAGCATCAGTTAAGCTCTCATTTTGAAATGAAGGATCTTGGCCATGCTAAGAAGATACTAGGTATGAACATTGTGAGAGATAGAGATAAAAGTATGCTATTTCTGAATCAAACTGATTACCTAACAAAGCTGGTAAGTAAGTTTGACATGTCTGATGCAAAACCTGTTTTGATCCCTTTAGCTCAACATTTTAAATTGTCTACTGAACAGTGCCCAAAGAATGAGTCTGAAGCTGAGTATATGAATAACATTCCTTATGCTAATGATGTAGGGTGTTTAATGTATTCAATGGTTTGTACTAGACCTGATTTAGCTCATAGTGTAAGTGTTGTTAGTAGGTATATGGCTCATCCTGGTAAACAACACTGGTATGCTATTAAATGCCTGTTCAGATATTTAAAAGGGAGTTTGGAAAAAGGTTTATTATTTGGTGAAGCTAACAAGGGAAGTGAAGCTGTGGTGGGATTTGTAGATTCTGATTTTCCAGGAAGCATTGATACCAGGAAATCCCAAACTGGATATGTGTTTACAGTCTATGGAACTGCAATGAGCTGGAAGGCAAGTTTGCAAGCAATGGTGACCCTTTCAACAACTGAAGCAGAGTTTGTGGCAGTGACTGGAGCAGTGAAGGAGGCACTCTAGCTAAAGGGGTGTTGGCTGAACTGGGAAAAGGTCAAGGCTGTGTGAAGATCTGATGTGATAGTCAAGGGGTCATACACTTATCAAAGCATCAAGTCTTTCACGAGAGGTGATGAGTCGTATTTATACGACTCGTCGAGTCAATTAATCTCATTTATTTCGACAGTTTTATATGCGAACGTTTACTTTTTAGTATGGTTTTGCATTTCAGGTGTTTCGGAAGCTCTAGAAGGAAACGCGCATAAAAGATGGCTTTTCGAGCCAAAAACATCACAGTTTCAGAATAGACCTTTGGACCTTCGACGGAGCGCTGGGAATGAACCGCTGATCAGAAAAATGCGAGTCATATGCCGTTGCGTAGCTATCTCAATTCCCTACAACTCTCTAGTTCACACCGAGAGTATCCGAGGTCGTTTAGATGGTCAAATCAGTAGCCGAAGTCGGTACTCAATGCTCACCGCGTTTCGTAGAGACATTAGCGCGACGCTAATGTCTGAAGCAGACGCGGCCGTAACGTTAAGGCGAAACGCGGTCGCTACTGTCAGCACGCGTTTTGATGACGTCAGCAAGCCCGAAACTTGGAAATTGAGCCCGAAAACAGATTTGGAAACCCTAGTTTATTATAAAGAAGAAGCTTGGGTTAGGGTTTTCAAAATCTGATCATCCATCATTCTACGAAGACCAAGACGGCTCTGGAGAAGACGCAAGCTTTCGACGAGAGAGAAGATTTCCCTACTTTCATTATGCGTTTTTCCATAATTATGTGTAGCTAAACCTTTAATTCAGTTTAGGGTTTCGTTCATTGTGACACATGTTTGGAGATTCCGTTCTTAATGCAATTTTATGTTTCTCTAGTTCTTGTGCTTATTCCATGAATTAATTTGTGAGGTTAAGTGGAAGCTTTGTCGCAAAGCTTAATCAAACAATTAATTCTTATCGTTAATATCTACTGGAAACTTTGTCGTAAAGGTAGATCGCAACACCTAGATAAAATAATACCTTTGTCGGATTATTGTATTTAGGAAAGAACTAGAAATCTAACCCCCCTTTAGGAATTGCCTTTGTCGGAATTCCACACTAAGAAACAAAGATTTGATCATTAGATATCTATGATAAACATGTCACAATAGAAACCCTAAGCTGAATGTTCTCTCTGATTGAATTCGTTTCCTATTTTCTTCTTTGCACTCTTTACTGCTCAAAACCCCCTTTCTTTATTCGTTTTCAGATACAGCTTCAGCAACACCAGCTCCCTTGGGTTCGACCCTGCTTGCCGCTACACTAGCTAAAAGCAGGAGTTTTATAAATTAATAAATCTGACGCGTCAGACGACGCGCGTCAAGAGGTCCAAGCATATCGACGTGAAGCTCCATTTCGTGAGGGACATCATAGAGACTGGAGCTGTACAAATGGTGAAGATTGACACAGAAGAAAACCCAGCTGATATGCTAACCAAAACAGTTCCGGGCACTAAATTCCTTTTGTGCTTGGATCTGATAAAGCTGGTGAAGAAGGGCTGATGAAGCCCGGCCACGACCGATCTGAATGATCTTTGACTCAAGGTGGAGATTTTAAAATGTGAGTCTGAGATCATGGCAACCAATCAGAGGTGGCTGACGGACCAGACGACGGAGCACGACGGAGCAAGTGGTGGTCGAAGATGGCAGTATGATCAGCAAGGCTATTTGAAGACTGAAGACTCGGACTGGAAACGACAGCGTTTGGTCAGGTTTGAATGTCGGTTATAAGTCGTTATTCCAACGGCTAGTCGAGTCTGTAAGTGTCTGATACTTAGGGGGTCATATTGTAAGACCGTAAAACTTAGAGGACCAACTTGCGAGGCGATAGGAAGTCTGTATTTAGATATCCCATAATTGGGATTTATGGTTCTGATGAACTCGATAGAGAGCGGAGAGCGATTGAGAGTGAGTGAAGGCTGAAGCTTGTAATTGCTGGACGCACAAAGCTCAAACGAGTGTGGCGAAGACTCAGGTTGCATCAATTGAATAAAAGATCGGTCGTGGTTTGCTGGAGTAGGTTTGGTCACCCCGGCCATTCCGAACCAGGGTAAATCCTGTGTGATTTTTGTTTCCGTATTCGTTTGATTTGCGTTCGTGTTTGTTAATCGATCCTTAAGAAACAACAATTTTCAGTATGCAGCTTCGCCAATCACAGATGGACATATAACATATAAGGCTTGGGTTGTTTCCTCTTCTCTTCCTGGGCAGCTTTCTTCATATAAAGTTCCATTATTGCTACCGGATCAGCACTAGATGGAGCACTTGATTCACCTGCGCATATTAATTTTTTTTAAAAGTATTTTGTATCAAATCATATACCTACCATATGGCATGCAGGATTTTACCGGACACAGGTTGCTATAATATAAACTAAAAGAAGATTGAATAGGTCAAAGAGAAGATGTGAATGTAATTACTAGTTGTAGGGAAATTATTGGGGGCCTCAAGATGAAATTGGGTTCCATTGAAGTTAGGAAGACTAGTGAGATAGATAGACAGTGGCTATGTAGAATGGGCATGTTGCAATAATTTGGTTGGTGTTGTGTTGAGCTGTGTTTTAGGTGCGAGCTCCCATTGGCCCTTTGTTTGGTGGTTTCAGGTTGTTGAGTTGGTTTGTGGTGTTGGTCCCTCTTTTGAATGAAATTCACTTTTATTCAAAAAAAAAAAGTTTCTTTTGGAACTTATCAAATATTCTATATGGTTAAACCATCCTGTATTCATATATAGGGTGTAAGAGCAGTGGAAATGTGCATTGTCCATGATCATTCAGGCAGATGGCCGTTTTCTAACAATTATGAACTATGTAAATTGGTTCAAACGGGCAAGATATTCTCCTGACCTATTCGGTCTTATGGAACATGATATACTTAAAGCATATCCACAACACATTAATGTGTAAATTAAAAATTTAAGAACATGACAGACAACAATGAAATCTAAAAACATGTAACTTCATATTATCCTCCATCTGGAGCCATACAATCAGTCGGCTCATATAATGCAGAAGCACCGATATGATAATTTGCCTTCGGGTGATGTGACCTTTGATAAGCATTGGTTGATTGCTCAACTATTTGTTTGGACCATGTGTACATTGTTTGTTCAGACTAATGAAAAACTACCAGCTTGTCAAACTAAGAATTCATATATTCGCAATCAAATGCACATCGTAAAATTCAGTCAGTGTACCCTGTTTGATTCATTCAGTCATTAAATAAGTGTTCAACAAGTAGAAATAAGTTCCATCAAAAAAAGAAGAAGGAGAAGAGTAGAAATCAGACTGAGTAATCACGTAAATAGTGCAAACTAAGTTGGGCTAAGAAACTAAGCATCCCTTCTAATTAAACAAGTAGAGCACCAAGATGGAGATATAAAAAACACTGACCCTTATTACTATTAGATGTCTGTGACAGAGCTTTCTCTTCTTAAATAATTCTATACTCACTCGTAGTATTTGTAATCAGCACAGCTCTCATCATATAAGAATCGGCAAGTGTCGGTACAAAGAAGTTAACTCAATATGCATTTCTGAAGACATGTATCAGCTTTTTCATAGACAATACGATTAATAATATTATAATAAAGTTACGAAGACGATCAAATAAAGCCAATGAAAGGACATATTAGAAAACTGTTCACACCACAAAATAAATATGTGTTAGAGATGGTCTTTGATTGGAGCCATCTTATCTATCAGGGTTGTACTCCATTCCATCGCGCAGCGGTACGCTTCTGATTGAACGCAGAGTTTTAAGTAAATGTTTTGATTAGTGCAAGGAAAGGCGAGAACGAACGGTCAGGATGATTTCAAATTAGCCTAAAGACATGATCCGACGACTGTGAAAAATCGCAAAAAAATTTGGACCATTTCTCGATTTGTGCGTGTCATCCTTGCGCAGGGGCCATGCTAATCTTCTCTGTATCGTTCCAATTTTATCGGATGTCCCCGAAGGGACACATAATGCTGTGCGGAGTGAATATATAAAATATGATGTTTTATGCACACTGGGCGGTGTGGGTTAAGCGCTAAATAAGAACGTCGTCGTTCTACCATCGATGAGTCGAGCGAGGCTGGTTTTAAGAAGAGTGTGAAGTCATGTTAGCTTGGTGCTTGGTCTCCTGTTGGAGCCCTAATTTTGCTGATATGTGAGTAATTTGCTAGAAACGGGAAAGTACGGATTTTTATCTTAGGTTGTGGATTCATTTTAAGGATTCTGCTATTGATTGATGGATTAAAGCATAAAACCAGTGCTTGCTGTGGGTGCAAATTGCTGTCAATTATCTCGGCAAAGCAGACTGTTTTTTATCTGGACAATGAAGAAAGCTTGATTGGCACTATCCAGCTATGGCACTTCTTTCTCCATTAACATCTTCGGCGCCATGTTGGTCCAGGTTTGTCCCCAAATGTACACACATGGCCGCACTTCTCTCCCATTGTGGGACGAACGGTTTCCTCCATCTGGGCTCCTCAGTTCACGCTTCCATTGTCAAGAAAGCATACTTTTTTCACCTGGACTATGAAGAAAACTTGAACAATGTGGTCGTTGTTTGGAATTCCCTGCTCAACATGTATGTTAAATGTGGTTTGCTTAGGGATGCGGCTAGATTGTTTGATGAAATGCCTGTGAGAGATACTATATCGTGGAATACTATGATTTCTGGGCAATTGAGTTATCGAGGATTGGAGTTCGGGTTTCAGAATTTATTTTCTTAGAGCGTGTCATTTTAATTGAGTTTACTATCGTTCTAGAACTTATGCAAATCTTGTGGGGGGGTGAGAGGCTGATTAAAGGACAGAAGTCGGTGAACTTGAATATAATGCCTGGTGCGTCATCTTTCCTTTTTGTTTCTTGGGCATAACATATATTGGTTTCTCGCGGTCCACATTACAAAAAATTTATAGGTTCAATAGTTGTGAGTGGTATGTGATTTTTTTTCCTACGGAGATCTCTCATTTTCCAATTTTGGTCGCGTGTAGATTTATATTTTCCTTTGAGTAGTAACTTCAGTTTTCTGCTTATGTGGACTTTTAAACCGACGACTTTGTAAGGTCATCCTGCTGTGATTAACGGCTACATGAAACAAAAATATTCCATGATGATGTTTAGTGATTTGGACATAGATGGGTTTTTCCATAACAAGTACATGAACCATAAAGCATACCAATTCAAAGCAGAGTATGCACGGTGGTGGTCATGGAGTATGGTATAATGATGTGTTGTATACAGTTTTCATTCATGAAGGACCATAGAAGCTTTTGATATTTCAGAGATGGAGTAGTGGCACACTTATTGTTATCTTCACGACATCAATTTATTAGTTTCCACAAAATTTACTATCTTTCTTCGTTAGTTGTAGCTTCTGATGAGTTGAGAAAGCTATGTTGTTAGACTGATGCACCTGATGGTGGAAAAGTTAGCGCAACACTTTATAACTGCCCCTCAATATATCCTTAAAAGTTCATATTTGTGTACATGTAATTGCTTTTCTCACAATGTCTCATCTTGAAACCTTCAGGTGTTGATGAGAATGAACAGATTAAGGTTCCTAGATGTGGTGGAGCAGACCCAGATGGAAACCAGCCTGGTGATCTGTATGTTGTGATTAAGGTAGAACTCCAACTATGGAGTGTTCATCCCTTTCTCTCTAGTGAAAACTCTTAAGCAAATTTGCTAAAACCTGAAGTTAAGATCGGCAATGTTCTTGGCGATTCTTTCATTTCTAACCTTAAATCATTTTCCTACATAGGTTCAAGAGGATCCAGTTTTCCGCAGAGAAGGAGCTGACATCCATGTCGATGCTGTTTTAAGTGTTACTCAGGTATTGTGATATTATGGGTATCATCTTTTGTCGTATATTGTCAAAAAGTACTTCACTGGTTTACTTTTGCTGTTTGAGTACAACGATAAACATATCTTTTTTTTTGTTTTGACATTGTGGTCTTTTAAATCTATTTTACAAAGATCACGTTGCAGGTTTTAAACACATCTTTCGCAACTCTACTTTTATAAAGTTTTGTTGTGGCTTGTCATGTTACACCTAGTTTTGACTTTCAATTTTTCTTTTACATCGTGAGTAACTAAGTTATGTCATTCGCTGAGTCTATTAGTATTAAATAGCTTCAACGTTCTTTTATAGGCAATTTTGGGAGTAACCATTCAAGTGCCAACTCTCACAGGGGATGTTGTTCTCAAGGCGAGTACTTTTTGCTTATTGCTAAACCTCTGATAGTGAGATGTGTATTGCTCAGTTAATTTACGGCATCTTCCTTCATTTTGTTCTTGTAGGTTCGCCCTGGTACCCAGCCTGGTCAAAAAGTAGTACTTAAGAAAAAAGGTAATCTTCGTTCAAGGAAGAGAGAGGATATATGTAGCATATTATTATTTTGGTGAACCATCTACAGAACATGAAGTTTGAACTGAATGCAAAAAAGTGACTCTTATGTTGTGTAACAGGGATCAAGACGAGGGGTTCGAAAACATTTGGCGACCAATATGTGCACTTCAACGTCGGCATCCCAATGTATGTTTCCTTCTTTCGCCTTAACTGCAAAATAATTCTGCAATACTGTTTCATAGGAGTCACGCTGCATTAAGCTCTTTTACCAAGTTCATCATAGGAAAATAAAGATAGATACCTTTAACACTAATAATCGAGTTCATGCATGGTCTAGTAGAGTAAAATTTGTTACTATGATGCTTGTGGACTTCCATGTCTTCAACGCCGTATATAATTACTGTGTTTATGCTGTGCAGAAATTTAACTCAAAGACAACGACAATTAATTGAAGAGTTTGCAAGAGAAGAAAATCTAGCATACAACAAAGGTTCAGCAGCTGCAGCCGCATCTGGGTAGACATGTCATAGTTAGTTTAAGTGTAACATTACTTACTAAATTAAAAGCACGAAGCTAAAAAATTACAGGGGTTTTTTAACTTGCCTTTTGCCATCAGTGTCTCCCATGTTAACATTTTTTTTTTCTTTGCTTAAAGGAGGTAATAAAATACAATAAACTCTAAATGATGTTATATTTATGGTATATTACTCTTGTGTCGTATTTGAGTTTGGATTTTACAGTTTTTGATGAGATCGGTATTGTCAATACAGTTTGGTCGAGACAGGTCTCCCACATCCAATCTGATATGGTCAGGCCGGTGTTCTCGATGAAAATTGGGTTGATCATGCAAATCTAATTAACAAATACATCGAAACTCAGGGAGCGGATTAAATGAGAATCACTCTTTATTTTAGAACAGAGAATTGAGCGAATTTTAGGTTTTTTTCCATGAATATTTTTGTAGTTTGCTGTGAACTTTGACATAAAGATAGTTCGCCGCGTAATTTAGTTTATAAATCATCGGTTCATGGAAAAGTGCATAAAGTTCATTGGGAAAAGAGTCTAAAGTTTGCCGGTTCTCAGTTTTCAAGTAAGAAGATGTTTCTCACCCGACCCTGACAGCCAAACTCAAAATACGATAAAATTCAATCCAAACTCAAAAAAATTATTTGGAAGAGGACAAACACTGCACATCAGTAATATGCCTTCCTAGGATTGCCCTGAAAAAATTATCAAGAACACAAACACAACCTTGATAGTAACTAAAAATGTCGTACCAAAAATCAGGATTGTTCTAGTATAAGCCAAAACAAAATACCAATGAAGAGAATATTAGTGTTTGGAAGCTTAAGAAATAATCTGTACAAGAGGATTTGGTCTGTGGCAGTATCCAAGCATCATTCGCTTCTCATACTGCTCATATATGTCATCATCTCCCAAGTTATCCTTCACGTTTCCTGCCATTTGCAATACCACTTCTGGAGGTCCCCGGACCTTCCCCTGAAGTTCAATAAAGAAGATAGTATCGACCCACAGAGCTATTGTACAAGTCCCCTCATAAGAGGGGGCGATAATACGAATAAGAAGATAGTAAAATGGCACATCTAAAGTCTATACCTTCTCTCCGCTCCATCCCATTTTGGATAAAGGTTTATGTCCAACATTATCCGTCTGAATCTTTGCTCTTTCAGCAGCCTCCTTGGCAGCTTTTTGTGCAGCAGCAGTGCAAGCAGACATGAACTTCTCAAGCTCTTCGGGCCGGATATAATCACTCATGTGGCGACCCTTAGTACCTGATCAAAATAAGCAGACATTAAGAGCTGGCAATTATTTCCTTATACGATACAACCGAAAAGAGCCTTCATAATCAAAGAATTCACTCATATTTGCTGTCATTTATTTTCAGTATGCAGCTTCGCCAATCACAGATGGACATATAACATATAAGGCTTGGGTTGTTTCCTCTTCTCTTCCTGGGCAGATTTCTTCATATAAAGTTCCATTATTGCTATCGGATCAGCACTAGATGGAGCACTTGATTCACCTGCGCATATTAATTTTTTTTAAAGTATTTTGTATCAAATCAAATACCTACCATATGGCAAGCAGGATTTTGCCTGACACCGGTTGCTATAATATAAACTAAAAGAAGAATGAATAGGTCAAAGAGAAGAGGTGAATGTAATTACTAGTTGTAGGGAAATTACTGGGGGCCTCAAGATGAAATTGGGTGCCATTGAAGTTAGGAAGACTAGTGAGATAGATAGACAGTGGCTATGTAGAATGAGCATGTTGCAATAATTTTGTTGGTGTTGTGTTGAGCTGTGTTTTAGGTGGGAGCTCTCATTGGCCCTTTGTTTGGTGGTTTCAGGTTGTTGAGTTGGTTTGTGGTGTTGGTCCCTCTTTTGAATGAAATTCACTTTTATTCAAAAAAAAGTTTCTTTTGGAACTTATCAAATATTCTATATGGTTAAACCATCCTGTATTCATATATAGGGTGTAAGAGCAGTGGAAATGTGCATTGTCCATGATCATTCAGGCAGATGGTCATTTTCTAACAATTATGAACTATGTAAATTGGTTCAAACGGGCAAGATATTCTCCTGACCTATTCGGTCTTATGGAACATGATATACTTAAAGCATATCCACCACACATTAATGTGTAAATTAAAAATTTAAGAACATGACAGACAACAATGAAATCTAAAAACATGTAACTTCATATTATCCTCCATCTGGAGCCATACAATCAGTCGTCTCATATAATGCAGAAGCACCGATATGATAATTTGCCTTCGGGTGATGTGACCTTTGATAAGCATTGGTTGATTGCTCAACTATTTGTTTGGACCATGTGTACATTGTTTGTTCAGACTAATGAAAAACTACCAGATTGTCAAACTAAGAATTCATATATTCGCAATCAAATGCACATCGTAAAATTCAGTCAGTGTACCCTGTTTGATTCATTCAGTCATTAAATAAGTGTTCAACAAGTAGAAATAAGTTCCATCAAAAAAGAAGAAGAAGAAGAGTAGAAATCAGACTGAGTAATCACGTAAATAGTGCAAACTAAGTTGGGCTAAGAAAATAAGCATCCCTTCTAATTAAACAAGTAGAGCACCAAGATGGAGATATAAAAAACACTGACCCTTATTACTATTAGATGTCTGTGACAGAGCTTTCTATTCTTCAATAATTCTATACTCATAGTATTTGTAATCAGCACAGCTCTCATCATATAAGAATCGGCAAGTGTCGGTACAAAGAAGTTAACTCAATATGCATTTCTGAAGACATGTATCAGCTTTTTCAAAGACAATACGATTAATAATAGGGAAAAGTACATAAAGGGTACCTGAACTATCGCCTAATTCCAATGTGTGGGCTTAACTATAAAAAGTTCCAAAGAGGGGGCGAACTTTGGTTAGTCTTTCCAAAGAAGGGGCACGGTCAAACCTGAACTATCGCCTAATTCCAAAGTGTGGGCCGAACTATAAAAAGTTCCAAAGAGGGGGCGAACTTTGGTTAGTCTTTCCAAAGAGGGGGCGAACTATAAAAACTTGAACTATCATTTTTTTTAAATCAAAACATTAATTTAAATTAATTTATATAAATTAATAAACAAGAATAACGGAATTTTATAAATCTGAAGTTTATATTCCCTAATCCCTACTACAAAATTGAATTTTATATTCCCTAATCCCTACTACAAAATTGAATTTTATAAAATTCAGATTTATAAATTCAGATTTTGTACAAAATTCAGATTTATAAAATTCCGTTATTTTGTAGTAGGGATTAGGGAATATAACATTCAATTTTGTAACAGAATTAATAAACAAGAATAATGGAATTTTATAAATCTGAATTTTGTACAAAATCTGAATTTTATAAAATTCAATTTTGTAGTAGGGATTAGGGAATATAAAATTCAGATTTATTTATATAAATTAATGTGTAAGAGGAATTAAATCTGAATTTTATATCCCATACTACAAAATTGAATTTTATATTCCCTATAAATTGATGCAAATGTGTAAGAAGAATTAAATTTTCCTACTATCATTTTTTTAAAATCAAATTATAAATTTACATTTATTTATATAAATTAATAAACAAGAATAACGGAGTTAACGGTGCGTTTGACGGAGTTAACGGCGCGTTGGACGGAATTGGACGGAGTTAACGGCGTGTTTGACCGTACCCCTTCTTTGGAAAGACTAACCAAAGTTCACCCCCTCTTTGGAACTTTTTATAGTTCGGCCCACACTTTGGAATTAGGCGATAGTTCAGGTTTGACCGTGCCCCTTCTTTGGAAAGACTAACCAAAGTTCGCCCCCTCTTTGGAACTTTTTATAGTTAAGTCCACACATTGGAATTAGGCGATAGTTCAGGTACCCTTTATGTACTTTTCCCTTAATAATATTATAATAAAGTTACGAAGACGATCAAATAAAGCCAATGAAAGGACATATTAGAAAACTGTTCACACCACAAAATAAATATGTGTTAGAGATGGTCTTTGATTGGAGCCATCTTATCTATCAGGGTTGTACTCCATTCCATCGCGCAGCGGTACGCTTCTGATTGAACGCAGAGTTTTAAGTAAATGTTTTGATTAGTGCAAGGAAAGGCGAGAACGAACGGTCAGGATGATTTCAAATTAGCCTAAAGACATGATCCGACGACTGTGAAAAATCGCAAAAAAATTTGGACCATTTCTCGATTTGTGCGTGTCATCCTTGCGCAGGGGCCATGCTAATCTTCTCTGTATCGTTCCAATTTTATCGGATGTCCCCGAAGGGACACATAATGCTGTGCGGAGTGAATATATAAAATATGATGTTTTATGCACACTGGGCGGTGTGGGTTAAGCGCTAAATAAGAACGTCGTCGTTCTACCATCGATGAGTCGAGCGAGGCTGGTTTTAAGAAGAGTGTGAAGTCATGTTAGCTTGGTGCTTGGTCTCCTGTTGGAGCCCTAATTTTGCTGATATGTGAGTAATTTGCTAGAAACGGGAAAGTACGGATTTTTATCTTAGGTTGTGGATTCATTTTAAGGATTCTGCTATTGATTGATGGATTAAAGCATAAAACCAGTGCTTGCTGTGGGTGCAAATTGCTGTCAATTATCTCGGCAAAGCAGACTGTTTTTTATCTGGACAATGAAGAAAGCTTGATTGGCACTATCCAGCTATGGCACTTCTTTCTCCATTAACATCTTCGGCGCCATGTTGGTCCAGGTTTGTCCCCAAATGTACACACATGGCCGCACTTCTCTCCCATTGTGGGACGAACGGTTTCCTCCATCTGGGCTCCTCAGTTCACGCTTCCATTGTCAAGAAAGCATACTTTTTTCACCTGGACTATGAAGAAAACTTGAACAATGTGGTCGTTGTTTGGAATTCCCTGCTCAACATGTATGTTAAATGTGGTTTGCTTAGGGATGCGGCTAGATTGTTTGATGAAATGCCTGTGAGAGATACTATATCGTGGAATACTATGATTTCTGGGCAATTGAGTTATCGAGGATTGGAGTTCGGGTTTCAGAATTTATTTTCTTAGAGCGTGTCATTTTAATTGAGTTTACTATCGTTCTAGAACTTATGCAAATCTTGTGGGGGGTGAGAGGCTGATTAAAGGACAGAAGTCGGTGAACTTGAATATAATGCCTGGTGCGTCATCTTTCCTTTTTGTTTCTTGGGCATAACATATATTGGTTTCTCGCGGTCCACATTACAAAAAATTTATAGGTTCAATAGTTGTGAGTGGTATGTGATTTTTTTTCCTACGGAGATCTCTCATTTTCCAATTTTGGTCGCGTGTAGATTTATATTTTCCTTTGAGTAGTAACTTCAGTTTTCTGCTTATGTGGACTTTTAAACCGACGACTTTGTAAGGTCATCCTGCTGTGATTAACGGCTACATGAAACAAAAATATTCCATGATGATGTTTAGTGATTTGGACATAGATGGGTTTTTCCATAACAAGTACATGAACCATAAAGCATACCAATTCAAAGCAGAGTATGCACGGTGGTGGTCATGGAGTATGGTATAATGATGTGTTGTATACAGTTTTCATTCATGAAGGACCATAGAAGCTTTTGATATTTCAGAGATGGAGTAGTGGCACACTTATTGTTATCTTCACGACATCAATTTATTAGTTTCCACAAAATTTACTATCTTTCTTCGTTAGTTGTAGCTTCTGATGAGTTGAGAAAGCTATGTTGTTAGACTGATGCACCTGATGGTGGAAAAGTTAGCGCAACACTTTATAACTGCCCCTCAATATATCCTTAAAAGTTCATATTTGTGTACATGTAATTGCTTTTCTCACAATGTCTCATCTTGAAACCTTCAGGTGTTGATGAGAATGAACAGATTAAGGTTCCTAGATGTGGTGGAGCAGACCCAGATGGAAACCAGCCTGGTGATCTGTATGTTGTGATTAAGGTAGAACTCCAACTATGGAGTGTTCATCCCTTTCTCTCTAGTGAAAACTCTTAAGCAAATTTGCTAAAACCTGAAGTTAAGATCGGCAATGTTCTTGGCGATTCTTTCATTTCTAACCTTAAATCATTTTCCTACATAGGTTCAAGAGGATCCAGTTTTCCGCAGAGAAGGAGCTGACATCCATGTCGATGCTGTTTTAAGTGTTACTCAGGTATTGTGATATTATGGGTATCATCTTTTGTCGTATATTGTCAAAAAGTACTTCACTGGTTTACTTTTGCTGTTTGAGTACAACGATAAACATATCTTTTTTTTTGTTTTGACATTGTGGTCTTTTAAATCTATTTTACAAAGATCACGTTGCAGGTTTTAAACACATCTTTCGCAACTCTACTTTTATAAAGTTTTGTTGTGGCTTGTCATGTTACACCTAGTTTTGACTTTCAATTTTTCTTTTACATCGTGAGTAACTAAGTTATGTCATTCGCTGAGTCTATTAGTATTAAATAGCTTCAACGTTCTTTTATAGGCAATTTTGGGAGTAACCATTCAAGTGCCAACTCTCACAGGGGATGTTGTTCTCAAGGCGAGTACTTTTTGCTTATTGCTAAACCTCTGATAGTGAGATGTGTATTGCTCAGTTAATTTACGGCATCTTCCTTCATTTTGTTCTTGTAGGTTCGCCCTGGTACCCAGCCTGGTCAAAAAGTAGTACTTAAGAAAAAAGGTAATCTTCGTTCAAGGAAGAGAGAGGATATATGTAGCATATTATTATTTTGGTGAACCATCTACAGAACATGAAGTTTGAACTGAATGCAAAAAAGTGACTCTTATGTTGTGTAACAGGGATCAAGACGAGGGGTTCGATAACATTTGGCGACCAATATGTGCACTTCAACGTCAGCATCCCAATGTATGTTTCCTTCTTTCGCCTTAACTGCAAAATAATTCTGCAATACTGTTTCATAGGAGTCACGCTGCATTAAGCTCTTTTACCAAGTTCATCATAGGAAAATAAAGATAGATACCTTTAACACTAATAATCGAGTTCATGCATGGTCTAGTAAAGTAAAATTTGTTACTATGATGCTTGTGGACTTCCATGTCTTCAACGCCGTATATAATTACTGTGTTTATGCTGTGCAGGAATTTAACTCAAAGACAACGACAATTAATTGAAGAGTTTGCAAGAGAAGAAAATCTAGCATACAACAAAGGTTCAGCAGCTGCTGCCGCATCTGGGTAGACATGTCATAGTTAGTTTAAGTGTAACATTACTTACTAAATTAAAAGCACGAAGCTAAAAAATTACAGGGGTTTTTTAACTTGCCTTTTGCCATCAGTGTTTCCCATGTTAACATTTTTTTTTTTTTTGCTTAAAGGAGGTAATAAAATACAATAAACTCTAAATGATGTTATATTTATGGTATATTACTCTAGTGTCGTATTTGAGTTTGGATTTTACAGTTTTTGATGAGATCGGTATTGTCAATACAGTTTGGTCGAGACAGGTCTCCCACATCCAATCTGATATGGTCAGGCCGGTGTTCTCGATGAAAATTGCGTTGATCATGCAAATCTAATTAAAAAAATAATCACTCTTTATTTGAGAACAGAGAATTGAGCGAATTTTAGGTTTTTTTCCTTGAATTTTTGTAGTTTGATGTGAACTTTGACATAAAGATAGTTCGCCGCGTAATTTAGTTTATAAATCATCGGTTCATGGAAAAGTGCATAAAGTTCATTGGGAAAAGAGTCTAAAGTTTGCCGGTTCTCAGTTTTCAAGTAAGAAGATGTTTCTCACCCGACCCTGACATCCAAACTCAAAATACGATAAAATCCAATCCAAACTCAAAAAAATTATTTGGAAGAGGACAAACACTGCACATCAGTAATATGCCTTCCTAGGATTGCCCTGAAAAAAATTTCAAGAACACAAACACAACCTTGATAGTAACTAAAAATGTGGTACCAAAAATCAGGATTGTTCAAGTATAAGCCAAAACAAAATACCAATGAAGAGAATATTAGTGTTTGGAAGCTTAAGAAATAATATGTACACGAGGATTTGGTCTGTGGCAGTATCCAAGCATCATTCGCTTCTCATACTGCTCATATATGTCATCATCTCCCAAGTTATCCTTCATGTTTCCTGCCATTTGCAATACCACTTCTGGAGGTCCCCAGACCTTCCCCTGAAGTTCAATAAAGAAGATAGTATCGACCCACAGAGCTATTGTACAAGTCCCCTCATAAGAGGGGGCGATAATACGAATAAGAAGATAGTAAAATGGCACATCTAAAGTCTATACCTTCTCTCCGCTCCATCCCATTTTGGATAATAGTTTATGTCCAACATTATCCGTCTGAATCTTTGCTCTTTCAGCAGCCTCCTTGGCAGCTTTTTGTGCTGCAGCAGTGCAAGCAGACATGAACTTCTCAAGCTCTTCGGGCCGGATATAATCACCCATGTGGCGACCCTTAGTACCTGATCAAAATAAGCAGACATTAAGAGCTGGCAATTATTTCCTTATACGATACAACCGAAAAGAGCCTTCATAATCAAATAATTCACTCATATTTGCTATCATTTGTTTTCAGTATGCAGCTTCGCCAATCACAGATGGACATATAACATATAAGGCTTGGGTTGTTTCCTCTTCTCTTCCTGGGCAGCTTTCTTCATATAAAGTTCCATGATTGCTACCGGATCAGCACTAGATGGAGCACATGATTCACCTGCGCATATTAATTTTTTTTAAAGTATTTTGTATCAAATCATATACCTAACATATGGCAAGCAGGATTTTGCCTGACACCGGTTGCTATAATATAAACTAAAAGAAGATTGAATAGGTCAAAGAGAAGAGGTGAATGTAATTACTAGTTGTAGGGAAATTATTGGGGGGCTCAAGATGAAATTGGGTGCCATTGAAGTTAGGAAGACTAGTGAGATAGATAGACGTGACTATGTAGAATGTGCATGTTGCAATAATTTTGTTGGTGTTGTGTTGAGCTGTGTTTTAGGTGGGAGCTCCCATTGGCCCTTTGTTTGGTGGTTTCAGGTTGTTGAGTTGGTTTGTGGTGTTGGTCCCTCTTTTGAATGAAATTCACTTTTATTCAAAAAAAAGTTTCTTTTGGAACTTATCAAATATTCTATATGGTTAAACCATCCTGTATTCATATATAGGGTGTAAGAGCAGTGGGAATGTGCATTGCCCATGATCATTCAGGCAGATGACCGTTTTCTAACAATTATGAACTATGTAAATTGGTTCAAACGGGCAAGATATTCTCTTGACCTATTCGGTCTTATGGAACATGATATACTTAAAGCATATCCACAACACGTTAATGTGTAAATTAAAAATTTAAGAACATGACAGACAACAATGAAATCTAAAAACATGTAACTTCATATTATACCCTATTGTCCTCCATCTGGAGCCATACAATCAGTCGGCTCATATAATGCAGAAGCACCGATATGATAATTTGCCTTCGGGTGATGTGACCTTTGATAAGCATTGGTTGGTTGCTCAACTATTTGTGTGGACCATGTGTACATTGTTTGTTCAAACTAATGAAAAACTACCAGCTGGTCAAACTAAGAATTCATATATCCACAATCAAATGCACATCGTAAAATTCAGTCAGTGTACCCTGTTTGATTCATTCAGTCATTAAATAAGTATTCAACAAGTAGAAATAAGTTCCATCAAAAAAAGAAGAAGGAGAAGAGTAGAAATCAGACTGAGTAATCACGTAAATAGTGCAAACTAAGTTGGGCTAAGAAACTAAGCATCCCTTCTAATTAAACAAGTAGAGCACCAAGATGGAGATATAAAAAACACTGACCCTTATTACTATTAGATGTCTGTGACAGAGCTTTCTCTTCTTAAATAATTCTATACTCACTCGTAGTATTTGTAATCAGCACAGCTCTCATCATATAAGAATCGGCAAGTGTCGGTACAAAGAAGTTAACTCAATATGCATTTCTGAAGACATGTATCAGCTTTTTCATAGACAATACGATTAATAATATTATAATAAAGTTACGAAGACGATCAAATAAAGCCAATGAAAGGACATATTAGAAAACTGTTCACACCACAAAATAAATATGTGTTAGAGATGGTCTTTGATTGGAGCCATCTTATCTATCAGGGTTGTACTCCATTCCATCGCGCAGCGGTACGCTTCTGATTGAACGCAGAGTTTTAAGTAAATGTTTTGATTAGTGCAAGGAAAGGCGAGAACGAACGGTCAGGATGATTTCAAATTAGCCTAAAGACATGATCCGACGACTGTGAAAAATCGCAAAAAAATTTGGACCATTTCTCGATTTGTGCGTGTCATCCTTGCGCAGGGGCCATGCTAATCTTCTCTGTATCGTTCCAATTTTATCGGATGTCCCCGAAGGGACACATAATGCTGTGCGGAGTGAATATATAAAATATGATGTTTTATGCACACTGGGCGGTGTGGGTTAAGCGCTAAATAAGAACGTCGTCGTTCTACCATCGATGAGTCGAGCGAGGCTGGTTTTAAGAAGAGTGTGAAGTCATGTTAGCTTGGTGCTTGGTCTCCTGTTGGAGCCCTAATTTTGCTGATATGTGAGTAATTTGCTAGAAACGGGAAAGTACGGATTTTTATCTTAGGTTGTGGATTCATTTTAAGGATTCTGCTATTGATTGATGGATTAAAGCATAAAACCAGTGCTTGCTGTGGGTGCAAATTGCTGTCAATTATCTCGGCAAAGCAGACTGTTTTTTATCTGGACAATGAAGAAAGCTTGATTGGCACTATCCAGCTATGGCACTTCTTTCTCCATTAACATCTTCGGCGCCATGTTGGTCCAGGTTTGTCCCCAAATGTACACACATGGCCGCACTTCTCTCCCATTGTGGGACGAACGGTTTCCTCCATCTGGGCTCCTCAGTTCACGCTTCCATTGTCAAGAAAGCATACTTTTTTCACCTGGACTATGAAGAAAACTTGAACAATGTGGTCGTTGTTTGGAATTCCCTGCTCAACATGTATGTTAAATGTGGTTTGCTTAGGGATGCGGCTAGATTGTTTGATGAAATGCCTGTGAGAGATACTATATCGTGGAATACTATGATTTCTGGGCAATTGAGTTATCGAGGATTGGAGTTCGGGTTTCAGAATTTATTTTCTTAGAGCGTGTCATTTTAATTGAGTTTACTATCGTTCTAGAACTTATGCAAATCTTGTGGGGGGGTGAGAGGCTGATTAAAGGACAGAAGTCGGTGAACTTGAATATAATGCCTGGTGCGTCATCTTTCCTTTTTGTTTCTTGGGCATAACATATATTGGTTTCTCGCGGTCCACATTACAAAAAATTTATAGGTTCAATAGTTGTGAGTGGTATGTGATTTTTTTTCCTACGGAGATCTCTCATTTTCCAATTTTGGTCGCGTGTAGATTTATATTTTCCTTTGAGTAGTAACTTCAGTTTTCTGCTTATGTGGACTTTTAAACCGACGACTTTGTAAGGTCATCCTGCTGTGATTAACGGCTACATGAAACAAAAATATTCCATGATGATGTTTAGTGATTTGGACATAGATGGGTTTTTCCATAACAAGTACATGAACCATAAAGCATACCAATTCAAAGCAGAGTATGCACGGTGGTGGTCATGGAGTATGGTATAATGATGTGTTGTATACAGTTTTCATTCATGAAGGACCATAGAAGCTTTTGATATTTCAGAGATGGAGTAGTGGCACACTTATTGTTATCTTCACGACATCAATTTATTAGTTTCCACAAAATTTACTATCTTTCTTCGTTAGTTGTAGCTTCTGATGAGTTGAGAAAGCTATGTTGTTAGACTGATGCACCTGATGGTGGAAAAGTTAGCGCAACACTTTATAACTGCCCCTCAATATATCCTTAAAAGTTCATATTTGTGTACATGTAATTGCTTTTCTCACAATGTCTCATCTTGAAACCTTCAGGTGTTGATGAGAATGAACAGATTAAGGTTCCTAGATGTGGTGGAGCAGACCCAGATGGAAACCAGCCTGGTGATCTGTATGTTGTGATTAAGGTAGAACTCCAACTATGGAGTGTTCATCCCTTTCTCTCTAGTGAAAACTCTTAAGCAAATTTGCTAAAACCTGAAGTTAAGATCGGCAATGTTCTTGGCGATTCTTTCATTTCTAACCTAAAATCATTTTCCTACATAGGTTCAAGAGGATCCGGTTTTCCGCAGAGAAGGAGCTGACATCCATGTCGATGCTGTTTTAAGTGTTACTCAGGTATTGTGATATTATGGGTATCGTCTTTTGTCGTATATTGTCAAAAAGTACTTCACTGGTTTACTTTTGCTGTTTCAGTACAACGCTAAACATATCTTTTTTTTCTTTTGACATTGTGGTCTTTTAAATCTATTTTACAAAGATCACGTTGCAGGTTTTAACGCAACTCTACTTTTATAAAGTTTTGTTGTGGCTTGTCATGTTACACCTAGTTTTGACTTTCAATTTTTCTTTTACATCGTGAGTAACTAAGTTATGTCATTCGCTGAGTCTATTAGTATTAAATAGCTTCAACGTTCTTTTATAGGCAATTTTGGGAGGAACCATTCAAGTGCCAACTCTCACAGGGGATGTTGTTCTCGAGGCGAGTACTTTTTGCTTATTGCTAAACCTCTGATAGTGAGATGTGTATTGCTCAGTTAATTTACGGCATCTTCCTTCATTTTGTTCTTGTAGGTTCGCCCTGGTACCCAGCCTGGTCAAAAAGTAGTACTTAAGAAAAAAGGTAATCTTCGTTCAAGGAAGAGAGGATAAATGTAGTATATTATTGTTTTGGTGAACCATCTACAGAACATGAAATTTGAACTGAATGCAAAAAAGTGACTCTTATGTTGTGTAACAGGGATCAAGACGAGGGGTTCGATAACATTTGGCGACCAATATGTGCACTTCAACGTCAGCATCCCAATGTATGTTTCCTTCTTTCGCCTTAACTTCAAAATAATTCTGCAATACTGTTTCATAGGAGTCACGCTGCATTAAGCTCTTTTACCAAGTTCATCATAGGAAAATAAAGATAGATACCTTTAACACTAATAATCGAGTTCACGCATGGTCTAGTAGAGTAAAATTTGTTACTATGATGCTTGTGGACTTCCATGTCTTCAACGTCGTATATAATTACTGTGTTTATGCTGTGCAGAAATTTAACTCAAAGACAACGACAATTAATTGAAGAGTTTGCAAGAGAAGAAAATCTAGCATACAACAAAGGTTCAGCAGCTGCAGCCGCATCTGGGTAGACATGTCATAGTTAGTTTAAGTGTAACATTACTTACTAAATGAAAAGCACGAAGCTAAAAATTACAGGGGTTTTTTAACTTGCCTTTTGCCATCAGTGTCTCCCCACCCCATCTATGTTAACATTTTTTTGCTTGAAGGAGGTAATAAAATACAATAAACTCTAAATTGATGTAATTTATATGGTATATTACTCTGGTGTCGTATTTGAGTTTGGATGAGACAGGTCTCCTTCGAACAGTCTCACGTGACAGTCCCACATCCAATCTTATATGGTCACGCCTGTGTTCTCGATGAAAACTGGGTTGATCATGCAAATCTAATTAAAAAATACAATACGAAACTGGAACAAATGAGAATCACTCTTTTACTTGAGAACAGAGAATTGATGATTTTAAATTTTTTTTCATGAATTTTTGTAGTTTGCCGTGAACTTTGACGTAAAGATAGTTTGTCGAGAACTTTAGCCTTCAAATCATCGGCTCATTGAAAAGTGCATAGTCATAGAAAAGAGTCTTAAGTTCGTTGGTTTTCATTTTTCAAGTAAAAAGATGATTCTCACCCGGACCTGACCCTCGAAACTCAAAATTCGATAAAATCCAAGCTAAAAAAACTACAGTTAAGCGAAACCCTAATCTACTTTGAGGGATAGAGACCACAAGATTGTGTTGAGTTTCTTCAATAATCAGGACCAATTAGAGTTAGTGTTGACGGTGAAGCCCGTTTTCTCCACCGGGCCGGCCCACCCCTACGAAACCAGATCCCTCTATATAAAACCAACGTCAGCTGCGCTATCACTCACAAATCAGCGCCTCTTTCTAGGGTTTTTAGAAACTTTTACATCGTGTTTGCAAGAATAGGTTCGATGCCACGTCGACGGTAGCTGTGGCTATGACCGACGATGCTATGATTGAACCGATACAGATTTCATGTTTCGCATGCTGATAGGAATCTGTGTATTTCAAATTTTCCGGTTAATCCACGGAGCCGTTTACTGCGATTACATATTTTTGATAAATTTTGAAAATTGTTATTGATGATGGGGCCGGTGATGATTGTCTAATGTTGGAATTACCGACTGAGTTATTCGTTGATGTCGAATTGACTGGCTGTGGTTCTGAGGCGCCATTATCTATTTCTGTTTTAATTTTTTCAACTTAGCACTGAGTGAATCGCTTTCTGAACCTGATTTTGCGTCCCTATGTATTCAGGTTCGGAAACTATATACCGACAATCTGAACCTCTCTGAAGCACAAAGTCAGTTTGTTTGTCCAACTAAACTTTTTAATTAAACACGAAAGTAACGGCAGACAGACCCAACCATATAATATCTGTAAATGGCAATGGGATTGCAGAAAGAATGTATATGGTAGTACCCATATCTATTCTCGTTTTCCATTTTGTATAAAAGACCAAACAAATACTGTAGTTGCTCACTGTTATTGAAATGCAAATTCAATAAATTCAGATAGGAAAATTGAGTTTTCAATGACAGTGTTACAACTTACTGCAAAGACCATGACAGAGTTAGGAATTTTGTGCACGTATAAAGTTGGCACATTTCCTTCTAGATCGCTCCACACACCAGGACCATATTATCTTTCAATTCTACCATTATTGGACAAACACTGCACATCAGTAATATGCCTTCCTAGGATTGTCCTGAAAAAATTATCAAGAACACAAACACAACCTTGATAGTAACTAAAAATGTCGTCCCAAAAATCAGGATTGTTCTAGTATAAGCCAAAACAAAATACCAATGAAGAGATTATTAATGTTTGGAAGCTTAAGAAATAATCTGTACAAGGGGATTTGGTCTGTGGCAGTATCCAAGCATCATTCGCTTCTCATACTGCTCATATATGTCATCATCTCCCAATTTATCCTTCACGTTTCCTGCCATTTGCAATACCACTTCTGGAGGTCCCCAAACCTTCCCCTGAAGTTCAATAAAGAAGATAGTATCGACCCACAGAGCTATTGTACAAGTCCCCTCATAAGAGGGGGCGATAATACGAATAAGAAGATAGTAAAATGGCACATCTAAAGTCTATACCTTCTCTCCGCTCCATCCCATTTTAGATAAAAGTTTATGTCCAACATTATCCGTTTGAATCTTTGCTCTTTCAGCAGCCTCCTTGGCAGCTTTTTGTGCAGCAGCAGTGCAAGCAGACATGAACTTCTCAAGCTCTTCGGGCCGGATATAATCACCCATGTGGCGACCCTTAGTACCTGATCAAAATAAGCAGACATTAAGAGCTGGCAATTATTTCCTTATACGATACAACCGAAAAGAGCCTTCATAATCAAAGAATTCACTCATATTTGCTGTCATTTTTTTTTGTAAAATGTGAGTCTGAGATCATGGGAACCAACCAGAGGTGGCGGACGGACCAGACGACGGAGCACGGCGGACCAGTATGATCAGCAAGGCTATTTTAAGACTGAAGACAAAAATTGGAAACGACCGCGTTTGGTCAGGTTTGAATGTCGGTTATAAGTCGTTATTCCAACGGCTAGTCGAGTCTGTAAGTGTCTGATACTTAGGGGGTCATATTGTAAGTCCGTAAAACTTAGAGGACTAACTTGCGAGGCGGTAGGAAGTCTGTATTTAGAAATCCCAGAATTGGGATTTAGGGTTCTGATGAACTCGATAGAGAGCGGAGAGCGATTGAGAGTGATTGAAGGCAGAAGCTTGTAATTGTTGGACGCACGAAGCTCGAACGAGTGTGGCGAAGACTCCGGTTGCATCAATTGAATAAAAGATCGGTCTTGGTTTGCTGGAGTAGGTTTGGTCACCCTGGCCATTCCGAACCAGGGTAAATCCTGTGTGATTTGTGTTTCCGTATTCGTTTGATTTGCGTTCGTGTTTGTTAATCGATCCTTAAGAAACAACAATTGGTATCAAGAGCTTGTAAGCGGCGCAATGACATCGACTAAAGTCAAGATTGAAAGGTTCGATCGGAAGGGGGATTTCTCACTCTGGAAAATGAGAATGCAGGCCATTCTGTGACAGTTGAAAGTATCAAAGGCATTGGAAGGTGAGAACAAACTACCTGCTTCAATGTCTCAAGAGGAGGAGGAGGCTATGGAATTGGCTTATAGTACACTAGTCTTGCATCTTGATGATACGGTGTTAAGGGAGGTGGCGAGGGAGAAAACTGCGGCTGAGATTTGGACGAAGCTTGAGTCTTTGTATATGACAAAGACGCTAACTAACAAGATTTACTTGAAGGGAAAACTGTTCGGATTTAAGATGGACAGTAGCAAACCGATTGAAGAATTTCTGGATGATTTCGCCAAGATCATCATTGATCTTGAGAATATAAAGGAGAAGGTGGAGGACGAAGATCAGGCCATAATGATCTTGAATGCTCTACCACCAGAATATGCTACTCTAGTGGAAACAATGAAGTATGCTAGAGAAACACTGTCCATGGAAGAAGTCTTAGCAGCCCTCAAGTTTAAACAAATTGAGTCCAGATCCAACCATGACAATGCTGATGGGCTAGTAGCACATGGGAAGCATTTTAAGTCAAGTTTCCAAAAGAAAAGTGCCAAGCACAAGTTCCAGAAGAAGCCAACTACTCCCCAAGCCCAAAGAACTGATCAGAAGAAGCTCAAATGTTATCTTTGCCACAAGGAAGGTCACTTTAGAAGGGACTGCCCAGAAAGAAAGAAGAATGGTGGTGGTCAGAAGGAAGAACATGGTGATGCTGCTCTAGTTGAAGATGGATATGAAAGTGCTGATCTCCTAGCAGTAATAGATGGTGGTCCAAACACCAAATGGATACTAGACAGTGGATGTTTCTACCACATGACACCAAATAGATCATGGTTCCACGGTTTGGAAGAAAAGAAGCAAGGAATTGTCCACCTTGGAAACAACAAATCATGCACCATGACTGGCATTGGATCAATGAGGCTAAGGATGGAAGATGGCCATGCAGTTCTTCTTCCTAGGGTAAGGTATGTACCTGAACTCAAGAGAAATTTAATTTCCCTTGGCATGCTAGATAATCAGGGATATACATTTAAAGCTGAAAATGGGTCTATGAAAATAACTAAGGGTGCACTGCTAGTCATGAAAGGAATAAGGATGAATGGCATATATGTTTTACTTGGTAATACCATAGTAGGAAGTGTAGTTAACTACTCTGAAAAACAAGATACTGATTTTTCTTTATGGCATTTGAGACTTGCACATGTAGAAGAAAAATGTTTGATTAAACTGCATGAGCAGGGCTGTCTAGGTTCTAGTAAGCTTGGGAAATTAACCTTTTGTGAAAACTGTGTATTAGGAAAATCCAGTAAAGTAAAATTCAGCAAGGCCATTCATAGAACTACTTGTATATTAGACTATGTGCACTCAGACTTATGGGGACCAACTAGGACTGAATCCCATAATGGCAAACAATATTTTATGACTTTCATATATGATTTTTCGAGAAGAGTGTGGATATACTTCCTTAGCAAGAAATCTGAAGCTTTTGAGACTTTTAAAACTTGGAAAACACTTGTAGAAAACCAGACTGGGAAACATATTAAAAGGCTAAGGACAGATAATGGGTTAGAATATCTTGATAGTGGTTTCATTAACTTCTGTAAGCTTGCTGACATAGCAAAGCATCATACTGTTGCAGGGAACCCACAGCAGAATGGGCTTGCGGAAAGGTACAACAGTACCATCTTGGAAATGGTAAGGTGTATGTTACTCCAAGAAGGTATGCCTAGGTTTTCTGGGTTGAGGCTGCTAGCACTGCATGTTTTCTTATTAATAGATGTCCTTCCTCTGCAATAGAATTTAAAACACCTATGCAAATGTGGTCTGATCACCCTGAAGATTATTCTAGACTTAAAGTGTTTGGTTGTTCAGCATATGCACATGTGAAACAAGATAAACTTGAGCCTAGAGCACTAAAATGTATTTTTCTGGGTTATCCAGATGGGGTGAAGGGGTATAAGCTATGGTGTTTAGAGAAGAATCATAAAAGGACATTTGTTAGTAGAGATGTGGTGTTTAATGAGAGTGACTTTCCCCTTTGGAAAGATAAGGAGAAGCCAACTCAGGTGGAGCATGGGAATGCTATAGAAATTAGTGGTGCTTGTACTGATAGTACCTTAACTCAGGTGGAGCAGGGAGGAGGAGTAGAACCAGAAATTGTGATAAATGAACCCTCTGCCCAAGAGTCTAGTGACCCAGTAGAAGAGGTGGAGCAAAGCACCAGTGTAGTTCCCAGAGTTCCCCAAAACTATGCCCTTACTAGAGATAGGGAGAAGAGGGTATCTAAGAAAACTATTAGATATGGTTATGATGATGTGGTAGCCTTTGCCTTTAATGTAGCTGAAGATATACATGAGAGTGAGCCTAAAAATGTAAGGGAAGCCTTAGAAAGTAAAAACTCAGAATTCTGGTATCAAGCAATAGAGGAAGAAATACAGTCCCTAAATAAGAACAAAACCTGGGATTTAGTTGAGAAACCTGCTGGAGTGAAATTAGTACGTTGTAAATGGGTGTTCAAATATAAAGAAGGAATCCCATGGGTAGAGGAACCTAGGTATAAGGCTAGGCTTGTGGCAAAAGGGTTTACACAAAGGGAAGGTGTGGATTTTAATGAGATTTATTCACCTGTGGTAAAACATAGGTCTATAAGGATTGTCTTATCTATTGTTGCTCATGATACCTTAGAGTTGGAACAACTTGATGTTAAAACTGCATTTTTACATGGCAATTTAGATGAAACAATATATATGTCTCAGCCTGAATGTTTTGTCACTGATAATGCTGAAACCACAGTTTGCCTGCTGAAAAAATCTCTTTATGGTCCCAAACAATCACCTAGGCAATGGTATAAAAGATTTGATAAGTTTATGCTGAGTTGTGACTATAAAAGGTCAAGTTATGATTGGTGCATATACTATAAATTTTGGGGAAATGGTTCTGCTGTTTACCTTTTATTATATGTGATGTGGATAACATGTTGATTGCCAGTGATAATATGCATCTTATAACTGAACTGAAGCAGCAGTTAAGCTCTCATTTTGAAATGAAGGATCTTGGCCATGCTAAGAAGATACTAGGTATGAACATTGTGAGAGATAGAGATAAAGGTATGCTATTTCTGAATCAAACTGATTACCTAACAAAGCTGGTAAGTAAGTTTGACATGTCTGATGCAAAACCTGTTTTTATCCCTTTAGCTCAATATTTTAAATTGTCTACTGAACAGTGCCCAAAGAATGAGTCTGAAGCTGAGTATATGAATAACATTCTTTAAGCTAATGTTGTAGGGTGTTTAATGTATTCAATGGTTTGTACTAGACCTGATTTAGCTCATAGTGTAAGTGTTGTTAGTAGGTATATGGCTCATCCTGGTAAACAACACTGGTATGCTATTAAATGGCTGTTCAGATATTTAAAAGGGAGTTTGGAAAAAGGTTTATTATTTGGTGAAGCTAAAAATGGAAGTGAAGCTGTGGTGGGATTTGTAGATTCTGATTTTCCAGGAAGCATTGATACCAGGAAATCCCAAACTGGATATGTGTTTACAGTATATGGAACTGCAGTGAGCTGGAAGCCAAGTTTGCAAGCAATGGTGACACTTTCAACAACTGAAGCAGAGTTTGTGGCAGTGACTGAAGCAGTGAAGGAGGCACTCTGGCTAAAGGGGGTGTTGGCTGAACTGGGAAAAGGTCAAGGCTGTGTGAAGATCTGCTGTGATAGTCAAGGGGCCATACACTTATCAAAGCATCAAGTCTTCCACGAGAGGTCTAAGCATATCGACGTGAAGCTCCATTTCGTGAGGGACATCATAGAGACTGGAGCTGTACAAATGGTGAAGATTGACACCGAAGAAAACCCAGCTGATATGCTAACAAAAACAGTGTCGGGCACTAAATTCCTTTTGTGCTTGGATCTGATAAAGCTGGTGAAGAAGGGCTGATGAAGCCCGGCCACGACCGATCTGAATGATCTTTGACTCAAGGTGGAGATTGTAAAATGTGAGTCTGAGATCATGGCAACCAACCAGAGGTGGCGGACGGACCAGAATACGGAGCACGGCGGAGCAAGTGGCGGTCGAAGATGGCAGTATGATCAGCAAGGCTATTTGAAGACTGAAGACTCAGACTGGAAACGATAGCGTTTGGTCAGGTTTGAATGTCGGTTATAAGTCGTTATATCAACGGCTAGTCGAGTCTGTAAGTGTCTGATACTTAAGGGGTCATATTGTAAGACCGCAAAACTTAGAGGACCAACTTGCGAGGCGGTAGGAAGTCTGTATTTAGAAATCCCAGAATTGGGATTTAGGGTTCTGATGAACTCGATAGAGGGCGGAGAGCGATTGAGAGGGATTGAAGGCTGAAGCTTGTAATTGCGGGACGCACGAAGCTCGAACGAGTGTGGCGAAGACTCTGGTTGCATCAAATGAATAAAAGATCGGTCGTGGTTTGCTGGAGTAGGTTTGGTCACCCCGGCCATTCCGAACCAGGGTAAATCCTGTGTGATTTGTGTTTCCGTATTCGTTTGATTTGCGTTCGTGTTTGTTAATCGATCCTTAAGGAACAACAATTTTCAGTATGCAGCTTCGCCAATCACAGATTGACATATAAAATATAAGGCTTGGGTTGTTTCCTCTTCTCTTCCTGGGCAGCTTTCTTCATATAAAGTTCCATTATTGCTACCGATCAGCACTAGATGGAGCACTTGATTCACCTGCGCATATTAAATTTTTTTAAAAAAATTTTTTGTATCAAATCATATACCTACCATAAAGTTCTATGGTTGCTATAATATAAACTAAAAGAAGATTGAATACGTCAAAGAGAAGAGGTGAATGTAATTACTAGTTGTAGGGAAATTATTAGGGGCCTCAAGATGAAATTGGGTGCCATTGAAGTTAGGAAGACTAGTGAGATAGATAGACAGTGGCTATGTAGAATGGGCATGTTGCAATAATTTTGTTGGTGTTGTGTTGAGCTGTGTTTTAGGTGGGAGCTCCCATTGGCCCTTTGATTGGTGGTTTCAGGTTGTTGAGTTGGTTTGTGGTGTTGGTCCCTCTTTTGAATGAAATTCACTTTTATTCAAAAAAAAGTTTCTTTTGGAACTTATCAAATATTCTATATGGTTAAACCATCCTGTATTCATATATAGGGTGTAAGAGCAGTGGAAATGTGCATTGTCCATGATCATTCAGGCAGACGGCCGTTTTCTAACAATTATGAACTATGTAAATTGGTTCAAACGGGCAAGATATTCTCCTGACCTATTCGGTCTTATGGAACATGATATACTTAAAGCATATCCACAACACATTAATGTGTAAATTAAAAATTTAAGAATATGACAGACAACAATGAAATCTAAAAACATGTAACTTCATATTATACCATATTGTCCTCCATCTGGGAGCCATACAATCAGTCGGCTCATATAATGCAGAATCACCGATATGATAATTTGCCTTCGGGTGATGTGACCTTTGATAAGCATTGGTTGGTTGCTCAACTATTTGTGTGGACCATGTGTACATTGTTTGTTCAGACTAATGAAAAACTACCAGCTGGCCAAACTAAGAATTCATATATCCACAATCAAATACACATCGTAAAATTCAGTCAGTGTACCCTGTTTGATTCATTCAGTCATTAAATAAGTGTTCAACAAGTAGAAATAAGTTCCATCAAAAAAAGAGAAGAAGAGTAGAAATCAGACTGAGTAATCACGTAAATAGTGCAAACTAAGTTGGGCTAAGAAACTAAGCATCCCTTCTAATTAAACAAGTAGAGCACCAAGATGGAGATATAAAAAACACTGACCCTTATTACTATCAGATGTCTGTGACAGAGCTTTCTCTTCTTCAATAATTCTATACTCATAGTATTTGTAATCAGCATAGCTCTCATCATATAAGAATCGGCAAGTGTCGGTACAAAGAAGTTAACTCAATATGCATTTCTGAAGACATGTATCAGCTTTTTCATAGACAATACGATTAATAATATTATAATAAAGTTACGAAGATGATCAAATAAAGCCAATGAAAGGACATATTAGAAAACTGTTCACACCACAAAATAAATATGTGTTAGAGATGGTCTTTGATTGAAGTCATCTTATCTATATCAGGGTTGTACTCCATTCCATTCCATCTTATATGGAGAATCGCAGCGGTACGCTTCTGATTGAACGCAGAGTTTTAAGTAAATGTTTTGATTAGTGCAAGGAAAAGCGAGAACGAACTGTCAGGATTGTTTCAAATTAGCCTAAAGACATGATCCGACGACTGTGAAAAATCGCAAAAAAATTTGGACCATTTCTCGATTTGTGCGTGTCATCCTTGCGCAGGGGCCATGCTAATCTTCTCTGTATCGTTCCAATTTTATCGGATGTCCCCGAAGGGACAATTAATGCTGTGCGGAGTAAATATATAAAATAGACTTTTTATTACTCATGGGCGGTGTGGGTTTATAAGACCATAAACGTTAAATAACGAAACGTAGTCGGATTGATGTTAGCTTGGTCTCCTGTTCGAGCCCTAATTTTGCTGATATGTGAGTAATTTGCTAGAAACTGAAAGTACGGATTTTTATCGTAGGTTGTGGATTCATTTTAAGGAGATTCTGCTAATGATTGATGGATTAAAGCATAAAACCAGTGCTTGCTGTGGGTGCAAATTGCTGTCGGCAAAAGCAGACTGTTTTTTATCTGGACAATGAAGAAAGCTTGATTGGCACTATCCAGGTATGGCACTTCTTTCTCCATTAACATCTTCGGCGCCATGTTGGTCCAGGTTTGTCCCCAAATGTACACACATGGCCGCACTTCTCTCCCATTGTGGGACGAACGGTTTCCTCCATCTGGGCTCCTCAGTTCACGCTTCCATTGTCAAGAAAGCATACTTTTTTCACCTGGACTATGAAGAAAACTTGAACAATGTCGTGGTTGTTTGGAATTCCCTGCTCAACATGTATGTTAAATGTGGTTTGCTTAGGGATGCGGCTAGATTGTTTGATGAAATGCCTGTGAGAGATACTATATCGTGGAATACTATGATTTCTGGGCAATTGAGTTATCGAGGATTGGAGTTCGGGTTTCAGAATTTATTTTCTTAGAGCGTGTCATTTTAATTGAGTTTACCATCGTTCTAGAACTTATGCAAATCTTGTGGGGGGTGAGAGGCTGATTAAAAGGACAGAAGTCGGTGAACTTGAATATAATGCCTGGTGCGTCATCTTTCCTTTTTGTTTCTTGGGCATAACATATATTGGTATCTCGCGGTCCACATTACAAAAATTTTATAGTTTGAATAGTTGTGAGTGGTATGTGATTTTTTTTCCTATGGAGATCTCTCATTTTCCAATTTTGCTCGCGTGTAGATTTATATTTTCCTTTGAGTAGTAACTTCAGTTTTCTGCTTATGTGGACTTTTAAACCGACGACTTTGTAAGGTCATCCTGCTGTGATTAACGGCTACATGAAACAAAAATATTCCATGATGATGTTTAGTGATTTGGACATAGATGGGTTTTTCCATAACAAGTGCACGAACCATAAAGCATACCAATTCAAAGCAGAGTATGCACGGTGGTGGTCATGGAGTATGGTATAATGATGTGTTGTATACAGTTTTCATTCATGAAAGACCATAGAAGCTTTTGATATTTCAGAGATGGAGTAGTGGCACACTTATTGTTATCTTCACGACATCAGTTTATTAGTTTCCACAAAATTTACTATCTTTCTTCGTTAGTTGTAGCTTCTGATGAGTTTATGTTGTTAGACTGATGCACCTGATGGTGGAAAAGTTAGCGCAACACTTTATAACTGCCCTCAATATATCCTTAAAAGTTCATATTTGTGTACATGTAATTGCTTTTCTCACAATGTCTCATCTTGAAACCTTCAGGTGTTGATGAGAATGAACAGATTAAGGTTCCTAGATGTGGTGGAGCAGACCCAGATGGAAACCAGCCTGGTGATCTGTATGTTGTGATTAAGGTAGAACTCCAACTATGGAGTCTTCATCCCTTTCTCTCTAGTGAAAACTCTTAAGCAAGTTTGCTAAAACCTGAAGTTAAGATCGGCAATGTTCTTGGCGATTCTTTCATTTCTAACCTTAAATCATTTTCCTACATAGGTTCCAGAGGATCCGGTTTTCCGCAGAGAAGGAGCTGACATCCATGTCGATGCTGTTTTAAGTGTTACTCAGGTATTGTGATATTATGGGTATCGTCTTTTGTCGTATATTGTCAAAAAGTACTTCACTGGTTTACTTTTGCTGTTTCAGTACAACGCTAAACATATCTTTTTTTTCTTTTGACATTGTGGTCTTTTAAATCTATTTTACAAAGATCACGTTGCAGGTTTTAACGCAACTCTACTTTTATAAAGTTTTGTTGTGGCTTGTCATGTTACACCTAGTTTTGACTTTCAATTTTTCTTTTACATCGTGAGTAACTAAGTTATGTCATTCGCTGAGTCTATTAGTATTAAATAGCTTCAACGTTCTTTTATAGGCAATTTTGGGAGGAACCATTCAAGTGCCAACTCTCACAGGGGATGTTGTTCTCAAGGCGAGTACTTTTTGCTTATTGCTAAACCTCTGATAGTGAGATGTGTATTGCTCAGTTAATTTACGGCATCTTCCTTCATTTTGTTCTTGTAGGTTCGCCCTGGTACCCAGCCTGGTCAAAAAGTAGTACTTAAGAAAAAAGGTAATCTTCGTTCAAGGAAGATAGGATATATGTAGCATATTATTATTTTGGTGAACCATCTACAGAACATGAAGTTTGAACTGAATGCAAAAAAGTGACTCTTATGTTGTGTAACAGGGATCGAGACGAGGGGTTCGATAACATTTGGCGACCAATATGTGCACTTCAACGTCAGCATCCCAATGTATGTTTCCTTCTTTCGCCTTAACTGCAAAATAATTCTGCAATACTGTTTCATAGGAGTCACGCTGCATTAAGCTCTTTTACCAAGTTCATCATAGGAAAATAAAGATAGATACCTTTAACACTAATAATCGAGTTCATGCATGGTCTAGTAGAGTAAAATTTGTTACTATGATGCTTGTGGACTTCCATGTCTTCAACGCCGTATATAATTACTGTGTTTATGCTGTGCAGGAATTTAACTCAAAGACAACGACAATTAATTGAAGAGTTTGCAAGAGAAGAAAATCTAGCATACAACAAAGGTTCAGCAGCTGCTGCCGCATCTGGGTAGACATGTCATAGTTAGTTTAAGTGTAACATTACTTACTAAATTAAAAGCACGAAGCTAAAAAATTACAGGGGTTTTTTAACTTGCCTTTTGCCATCAGTGTTTCCCATGTTAACATTTTTTTTTTTTTTTTTGCTTAAAGGAGGTAATAAAATACAATAAACTCTAAATGATGTTATATTTATGGTATATTACTCTAGTGTCGTATTTGAGTTTGGATTTTAAAGTTTTTGATGAGATCGGTATTGTCAATACAGTTTGGTCGAGACAGGTCTCCCACATCCAATCTGATATGGTCAGGCCGGTGTTCTCGATGAAAATTGGGTTGATCATGCAAATCTAATTAAAAAATACATCGAAACTCAGGGAGCGGATTAAATGAGAATCACTCTTTATTTGAGAACTAAGAATTGAGCGAATTTTAGGTTTTTTTCCATGAATTTTTGTAGTTTGCTGTGAACTTTGACATAAAGATAGTTCGCCGCGTAATTTAGTTTATAAATCATCGATTCATGGAAAAGTGCATAAATTTCATTGGGAAAAGAGTCTAAAGTTTGCCGGTTCTCAGTTTTCAAGTAAGAAGATGTTTCTCACCCGACCCTGACAGCCAAACTCAAAATACGATAAAATCCAATCCAAACTCAAAAAAATTATTTGGAAGAGGACAAACATTGCACATCAGTAATATGCCTTCCTAGGATTGCCTTGAAAAAATTATCAAGAACACAAACACAACCTTGATAGTAACTAAAAATGTCGTACCAAAAATCAGGATTGTTCTAGTATAAGCCAAAACAAAATACCAATGAAGAGAATATTAATGTTTGGAAGCTTAAGAAATAATCTGTACAAGAGGATTTGGTCTGTGGCAGTATCCAAGCATCATTCGCTTCTCATACTGCTCATATATATCATCATCTCCCAAGTTATACATCACGTTTCCTGCCATTTGCAATATCACTTCTGGAGGTCCCCAGACCTTCCCCTGAAGTTCAATAAAGAAGACAGTATCGACCCACAGAGCTATTGTACAAGTCCTCTCATAAGAGGGGGCGATAATACGAATAAGAAGATAGTAAAATGGCACATCTAAAGTCTATACCTTCTCTCCGCTCCATCCCATTTTGGATAAAAGTTTATGTCCAACATTATCCGTTTGAATCTTTGCTCTTTCAGCAGCCTCCTTGGCAGGTTTTTGTGCAGCAGCAGTGCAAGCATACATGAACTTCTCAAGCTCTTCGGGCCGGATATAATCACCCATGTGGTGACCCTTAGTACCTGATCAAAATAGACAGACATTAAGAGCTGGCAATTATTTCCTTATACGATACAACCGAAAAGAGCCCTCATAATCAAAGAATTCACTCATATTTGCTGTCATTTATTTTCAGTATGCAGCTTCGCCAATCACAGATGGACATATAACATATAAGGCTTGGGTTGTTTCCTCTTCTCTTCCTGGGCAGCTTTCTTCATATAAAGTTCCATTATTGCTACCAGATCAGCACTAGATGGAGCACTTGATTCACCTGCGCATATTAAAAATATTTTGTATCAAATCATATACCTACCATATGGCAAGCAGGATTTTGCCTGACACGAGTTGCTATAATATAAACTAAAAGAAGATTGAATACGTCAAAGGGAAGAGGTGAATGTAATTACTAGTTGTAGGGAGATTATTGGAGGCCTCAAGATGAAATTGGGTGCCATTGAAGTTAGGAAGACTAGTGAGATAGATAGACAGTGGCTATGTAGAATGGGCATGTTGCAATAATTTTGTTGGTGTTGCGTTGAGCTGTGTTTTAGGTGGGAGCTCTCATTGGCCCTTTGTTTGGTGGTTTCAGGTTGTTGAGTTGGTTTGTGGTGTTGGTCCCTCTTTTGAATGAAATTCACTTTTATTCAAAAAAAGTTTCTTTTGGAACTTATCAAATATTCTATATGGTTAAACCATCCTGTATTCATATATAGGGTGTAAGAGCAGTGGAAATGTGCATTGTCCATGATCATTCAGGCAGACGGCCGTTTTCTAACAATTATGAACTATGTAAATTGGTTCAAACGGGCAAGATATTCTCCTGACCTATTCGGTCTTATGGAACATGATATACTTAAAGCATATCCACAACACATTAATGCGTAAATTAAAAATTTAAGAACATGACAGACAACAATGAAATCTAAAAACATGTAACTTCATATTATACCATATTGTGGGAGCCATACAATCAGTCGGCTCATATAATGCAGAAGCACCGATATGATAATTTGCCTTCGGGTGATGTGACCTTTGATAAGCATTGGTTGGTTGCTCAACTATTTGTGTGGACCATGTGTACATTGTTTGTTCAGACTAATGAAAAACTACCAGCTGGTCAAACTAAGAATTCATATATCCACAATCAAATACACATCGTAAAATTCAGTCAGTGTACCCTGTTTGATTCATTCAGTCATTAAATAAGTGTTCAACAAGTAGAAATAAGTTCCATCAAAAAAAGAGAAGAAGAGTAGAAATCAGACTGAGTAATCACGTAAATAGTGCAAACTAAGTTGGGCTAAGAAACTAAGCATCCCTTCTAATTAAACAAGTAGAGCACCAAGATGGAGATATAAAAAACACTGACCCTTATTACTATCAGATGTCTGTGACAGAGCTTTCTCTTCTTCAATAATTCTATACTCATAGTATTTGTAATCAGCATAGCTCTCATCATATAAGAATCGGCAAGTGTCGGTACAAAGAAGTTAACTCAATATGCATTTCTGAAGACATGTATCAGCTTTTTCATAGACAATACGATTAATAATATTATAATAAAGTTACGAAGATGATCAAATAAAGCCAATGAAAGGACATATTAGAAAACTGTTCACACCACAAAATAAATATGTGTTAGAGATGGTCTTTGATTGAAGTCATCTTATCTATATCAGGGTTGTACTCCATTCCATTCCATCTTATATGGAGAATCGCAGCGGTACGCTTCTGATTGAACGCAGAGTTTTAAGTAAATGTTTTGATTAGTGCAAGGAAAAGCGAGAACGAACTGTCAGGATTGTTTCAAATTAGCCTAAAGACATGATCCGACGACTGTGAAAAATCGCAAAAAAATTTGGACCATTTCTCGATTTGTGCGTGTCATCCTTGCGCAGGGGCCATGCTAATCTTCTCTGTATCGTTCCAATTTTATCGGATGTCCCCGAAGGGACAATTAATGCTGTGCGGAGTAAATATATAAAATAGACTTTTTATTACTCATGGGCGGTGTGGGTTTATAAGACCATAAACGTTAAATAACGAAACGTAGTCGGATTGATGTTAGCTTGGTGCTTGGTCTCCTGTTCGAGCCCTAATTTTGCTGATATGTGAGTAATTTGCTAGAAACTGAAAGTACGGATTTTTATCGTAGGTTGTGGATTCATTTTAAGGAGATTCTGCTAATGATTGATGGATTAAAGCATAAAACCAGTGCTTGCTGTGGGTGCAAATTGCTGTCGGCAAAAGCAGACTGTTTTTTATCTGGACAATGAAGAAAGCTTGATTGGCACTATCCAGGTATGGCACTTCTTTCTCCATTAACATCTTCGGCGCCATGTTGGTCCAGGTTTGTCCCCAAATGTACACACATGGCCGCACTTCTCTCCCATTGTGGGACGAACGGTTTCCTCCATCTGGGCTCCTCAGTTCACGCTTCCATTGTCAAGAAAGCATACTTTTTTCACCTGGACTATGAAGAAAACTTGAACAATGTCGTGGTTGTTTGGAATTCCCTGCTCAACATGTATGTTAAATGTGGTTTGCTTAGGGATGCGGCTAGATTGTTTGATGAAATGCCTGTGAGAGATACTATATCGTGGAATACTATGATTTCTGGGCAATTGAGTTATCGAGGATTGGAGTTCGGGTTTCAGAATTTATTTTCTTAGAGCGTGTCATTTTAATTGAGTTTACCATCGTTCTAGAACTTATGCAAATCTTGTGGGGGGTGAGAGGCTGATTAAAAGGACAGAAGTCGGTGAACTTGAATATAATGCCTGGTGCGTCATCTTTCCTTTTTGTTTCTTGGGCATAACATATATTGGTATCTCGCGGTCCACATTACAAAAATTTTATAGTTTGAATAGTTGTGAGTGGTATGTGATTTTTTTTCCTATGGAGATCTCTCATTTTCCAATTTTGCTCGCGTGTAGATTTATATTTTCCTTTGAGTAGTAACTTCAGTTTTCTGCTTATGTGGACTTTTAAACCGACGACTTTGTAAGGTCATCCTGCTGTGATTAACGGCTACATGAAACAAAAATATTCCATGATGATGTTTAGTGATTTGGACATAGATGGGTTTTTCCATAACAAGTGCACGAACCATAAAGCATACCAATTCAAAGCAGAGTATGCACGGTGGTGGTCATGGAGTATGGTATAATGATGTGTTGTATACAGTTTTCATTCATGAAAGACCATAGAAGCTTTTGATATTTCAGAGATGGAGTAGTGGCACACTTATTGTTATCTTCACGACATCAGTTTATTAGTTTCCACAAAATTTACTATCTTTCTTCGTTAGTTGTAGCTTCTGATGAGTTTATGTTGTTAGACTGATGCACCTGATGGTGGAAAAGTTAGCGCAACACTTTATAACTGCCCTCAATATATCCTTAAAAGTTCATATTTGTGTACATGTAATTGCTTTTCTCACAATGTCTCATCTTGAAACCTTCAGGTGTTGATGAGAATGAACAGATTAAGGTTCCTAGATGTGGTGGAGCAGACCCAGATGGAAACCAGCCTGGTGATCTGTATGTTGTGATTAAGGTAGAACTCCAACTATGGAGTCTTCATCCCTTTCTCTCTAGTGAAAACTCTTAAGCAAGTTTGCTAAAACCTGAAGTTAAGATCGGCAATGTTCTTGGCGATTCTTTCATTTCTAACCTTAAATCATTTTCCTACATAGGTTCCAGAGGATCCGGTTTTCCGCAGAGAAGGAGCTGACATCCATGTCGATGCTGTTTTAAGTGTTACTCAGGTATTGTGATATTATGGGTATCGTCTTTTGTCGTATATTGTCAAAAAGTACTTCACTGGTTTACTTTTGCTGTTTCAGTACAACGCTAAACATATCTTTTTTTTCTTTTGACATTGTGGTCTTTTAAATCTATTTTACAAAGATCACGTTGCAGGTTTTAACGCAACTCTACTTTTATAAAGTTTTGTTGTGGCTTGTCATGTTACACCTAGTTTTGACTTTCAATTTTTCTTTTACATCGTGAGTAACTAAGTTATGTCATTCGCTGAGTCTATTAGTATTAAATAGCTTCAACGTTCTTTTATAGGCAATTTTGGGAGGAACCATTCAAGTGCCAACTCTCACAGGGGATGTTGTTCTCAAGGCGAGTACTTTTTGCTTATTGCTAAACCTCTGATAGTGAGATGTGTATTGCTCAGTTAATTTACGGCATCTTCCTTCATTTTGTTCTTGTAGGTTCGCCCTGGTACCCAGCCTGGTCAAAAAGTAGTACTTAAGAAAAAAGGTAATCTTCGTTCAAGGAAGATAGGATATATGTAGCATATTATTATTTTGGTGAACCATCTACAGAACATGAAGTTTGAACTGAATGCAAAAAAGTGACTCTTATGTTGTGTAACAGGGATCGAGACGAGGGGTTCGATAACATTTGGCGACCAATATGTGCACTTCAACGTCAGCATCCCAATGTATGTTTCCTTCTTTCGCCTTAACTGCAAAATAATTCTGCAATACTGTTTCATAGGAGTCACGCTGCATTAAGCTCTTTTACCAAGTTCATCATAGGAAAATAAAGATAGATACCTTTAACACTAATAATCGAGTTCATGCATGGTCTAGTAGAGTAAAATTTGTTACTATGATGCTTGTGGACTTCCATGTCTTCAACGCCGTATATAATTACTGTGTTTATGCTGTGCAGGAATTTAACTCAAAGACAACGACAATTAATTGAAGAGTTTGCAAGAGAAGAAAATCTAGCATACAACAAAGGTTCAGCAGCTGCTGCCGCATCTGGGTAGACATGTCATAGTTAGTTTAAGTGTAACATTACTTACTAAATTAAAAGCACGAAGCTAAAAAATTACAGGGGTTTTTTAACTTGCCTTTTGCCATCAGTGTTTCCCATGTTAACATTTTTTTTTTTTTTTTTGCTTAAAGGAGGTAATAAAATACAATAAACTCTAAATGATGTTATATTTATGGTATATTACTCTAGTGTCGTATTTGAGTTTGGATTTTAAAGTTTTTGATGAGATCGGTATTGTCAATACAGTTTGGTCGAGACAGGTCTCCCACATCCAATCTGATATGGTCAGGCCGGTGTTCTCGATGAAAATTGGGTTGATCATGCAAATCTAATTAAAAAATACATCGAAACTCAGGGAGCGGATTAAATGAGAATCACTCTTTATTTGAGAACTAAGAATTGAGCGAATTTTAGGTTTTTTTCCATGAATTTTTGTAGTTTGCTGTGAACTTTGACATAAAGATAGTTCGCCGCGTAATTTAGTTTATAAATCATCGATTCATGGAAAAGTGCATAAATTTCATTGGGAAAAGAGTCTAAAGTTTGCCGGTTCTCAGTTTTCAAGTAAGAAGATGTTTCTCACCCGACCCTGACAGCCAAACTCAAAATACGATAAAATCCAATCCAAACTCAAAAAAATTATTTGGAAGAGGACAAACATTGCACATCAGTAATATGCCTTCCTAGGATTGCCTTGAAAAAATTATCAAGAACACAAACACAACCTTGATAGTAACTAAAAATGTCGTACCAAAAATCAGGATTGTTCTAGTATAAGCCAAAACAAAATACCAATGAAGAGAATATTAATGTTTGGAAGCTTAAGAAATAATCTGTACAAGAGGATTTGGTCTGTGGCAGTATCCAAGCATCATTCGCTTCTCATACTGCTCATATATATCATCATCTCCCAAGTTATACATCACGTTTCCTGCCATTTGCAATATCACTTCTGGAGGTCCCCAGACCTTCCCCTGAAGTTCAATAAAGAAGACAGTATCGACCCACAGAGCTATTGTACAAGTCCTCTCATAAGAGGGGGCGATAATACGAATAAGAAGATAGTAAAATGGCACATCTAAAGTCTATACCTTCTCTCCGCTCCATCCCATTTTGGATAAAAGTTTATGTCCAACATTATCCGTTTGAATCTTTGCTCTTTCAGCAGCCTCCTTGGCAGGTTTTTGTGCAGCAGCAGTGCAAGCATACATGAACTTCTCAAGCTCTTCGGGCCGGATATAATCACCCATGTGGTGACCCTTAGTACCTGATCAAAATAGACAGACATTAAGAGCTGGCAATTATTTCCTTATACGATACAACCGAAAAGAGCCCTCATAATCAAAGAATTCACTCATATTTGCTGTCATTTATTTTCAGTATGCAGCTTCGCCAATCACAGATGGACATATAACATATAAGGCTTGGGTTGTTTCCTCTTCTCTTCCTGGGCAGCTTTCTTCATATAAAGTTCCATTATTGCTACCAGATCAGCACTAGATGGAGCACTTGATTCACCTGCGCATATTAAAAATATTTTGTATCAAATCATATACCTACCATATGGCAAGCAGGATTTTGCCTGACACGAGTTGCTATAATATAAACTAAAAGAAGATTGAATACGTCAAAGGGAAGAGGTGAATGTAATTACTAGTTGTAGGGAGATTATTGGAGGCCTCAAGATGAAATTGGGTGCCATTGAAGTTAGGAAGACTAGTGAGATAGATAGACAGTGGCTATGTAGAATGGGCATGTTGCAATAATTTTGTTGGTGTTGCGTTGAGCTGTGTTTTAGGTGGGAGCTCTCATTGGCCCTTTGTTTGGTGGTTTCAGGTTGTTGAGTTGGTTTGTGGTGTTGGTCCCTCTTTTGAATGAAATTCACTTTTATTCAAAAAAAGTTTCTTTTGGAACTTATCAAATATTCTATATGGTTAAACCATCCTGTATTCATATATAGGGTGTAAGAGCAGTGGAAATGTGCATTGTCCATGATCATTCAGGCAGACGGCCGTTTTCTAACAATTATGAACTATGTAAATTGGTTCAAACGGGCAAGATATTCTCCTGACCTATTCGGTCTTATGGAACATGATATACTTAAAGCATATCCACAACACATTAATGCGTAAATTAAAAATTTAAGAACATGACAGACAACAATGAAATCTAAAAACATGTAACTTCATATTATACCATATTGTGGGAGCCATACAATCAGTCGGCTCATATAATGCAGAAGCACCGATATGATAATTTGCCTTCGGGTGATGTGACCTTTGATAAGCATTGGTTGGTTGCTCAACTATTTGTGTGGACCATGTGTACATTGTTTGTTCAGACTAATGAAAAACTACCAGCTGGTCAAACTAAGAATTCATATATCCACAATCAAATACACATCGTAAAATTCAGTCAGTGTACCCTGTTTGATTCATTCAGTCATTAAATAAGTGTTCAACAAGTAGAAATAAGTTCCATCAAAAAAAGAGAAGAAGAGTAGAAATCAGACTGAGTAATCACGTAAATAGTGCAAACTAAGTTGGGCTAAGAAACTAAGCATCCCTTCTAATTAAACAAGTAGAGCACCAAGATGGAGATATAAAAAACACTGACCCTTATTACTATCAGATGTCTGTGACAGAGCTTTCTCTTCTTCAATAATTCTATACTCATAGTATTTGTAATCAGCATAGCTCTCATCATATAAGAATCGGCAAGTGTCGGTACAAAGAAGTTAACTCAATATGCATTTCTGAAGACATGTATCAGCTTTTTCATAGACAATACGATTAATAATATTATAATAAAGTTACGAAGATGATCAAATAAAGCCAATGAAAGGACATATTAGAAAACTGTTCACACCACAAAATAAATATGTGTTAGAGATGGTCTTTGATTGAAGTCATCTTATCTATATCAGGGTTGTACTCCATTCCATTCCATCTTATATGGAGAATCGCAGCGGTACGCTTCTGATTGAACGCAGAGTTTTAAGTAAATGTTTTGATTAGTGCAAGGAAAAGCGAGAACGAACTGTCAGGATTGTTTCAAATTAGCCTAAAGACATGATCCGACGACTGTGAAAAATCGCAAAAAAATTTGGACCATTTCTCGATTTGTGCGTGTCATCCTTGCGCAGGGGCCATGCTAATCTTCTCTGTATCGTTCCAATTTTATCGGATATCCCCGAAGGGACAATTAATGCTGTGCGGAGTAAATATATAAAATAGACTTTTTATTACTCATGGGCGGTGTGGGTTTATAAGACCATAAACGTTAAATAACGAAACGTAGTCGGATTGATGTTAGCTTGGTGCTTGGTCTCCTGTTCGAGCCCTAATTTTGCTGATATGTGAGTAATTTGCTAGAAACTGAAAGTACGGATTTTTATCGTAGGTTGTGGATTCATTTTAAGGAGATTCTGCTAATGATTGATGGATTAAAGCATAAAACCAGTGCTTGCTGTGGGTGCAAATTGCTGTCGGCAAAAGCAGACTGTTTTTTATCTGGACAATGAAGAAAGCTTGATTGGCACTATCCAGGTATGGCACTTCTTTCTCCATTAACATCTTCGGCGCCATGTTGGTCCAGGTTTGTCCCCAAATGTACACACATGGCCGCACTTCTCTCCCATTGTGGGACGAACGGTTTCCTCCATCTGGGCTCCTCAGTTCACGCTTCCATTGTCAAGAAAGCATACTTTTTTCACCTGGACTATGAAGAAAACTTGAACAATGTCGTGGTTGTTTGGAATTCCCTGCTCAACATGTATGTTAAATGTGGTTTGCTTAGGGATGCGGCTAGATTGTTTGATGAAATGCCTGTGAGAGATACTATATCGTGGAATACTATGATTTCTGGGCAATTGAGTTATCGAGGATTGGAGTTCGGGTTTCAGAATTTATTTTCTTAGAGCGTGTCATTTTAATTGAGTTTACCATCGTTCTAGAACTTATGCAAATCTTGTGGGGGGTGAGAGGCTGATTAAAAGGACAGAAGTCGGTGAACTTGAATATAATGCCTGGTGCGTCATCTTTCCTTTTTGTTTCTTGGGCATAACATATATTGGTATCTCGCGGTCCACATTACAAAAATTTTATAGTTTGAATAGTTGTGAGTGGTATGTGATTTTTTTTCCTATGGAGATCTCTCATTTTCCAATTTTGCTCGCGTGTAGATTTATATTTTCCTTTGAGTAGTAACTTCAGTTTTCTGCTTATGTGGACTTTTAAACCGACGACTTTGTAAGGTCATCCTGCTGTGATTAACGGCTACATGAAACAAAAATATTCCATGATGATGTTTAGTGATTTGGACATAGATGGGTTTTTCCATAACAAGTGCACGAACCATAAAGCATACCAATTCAAAGCAGAGTATGCACGGTGGTGGTCATGGAGTATGGTATAATGATGTGTTGTATACAGTTTTCATTCATGAAAGACCATAGAAGCTTTTGATATTTCAGAGATGGAGTAGTGGCACACTTATTGTTATCTTCACGACATCAGTTTATTAGTTTCCACAAAATTTACTATCTTTCTTCGTTAGTTGTAGCTTCTGATGAGTTTATGTTGTTAGACTGATGCACCTGATGGTGGAAAAGTTAGCGCAACACTTTATAACTGCCCTCAATATATCCTTAAAAGTTCATATTTGTGTACATGTAATTGCTTTTCTCACAATGTCTCATCTTGAAACCTTCAGGTGTTGATGAGAATGAACAGATTAAGGTTCCTAGATGTGGTGGAGCAGACCCAGATGGAAACCAGCCTGGTGATCTGTATGTTGTGATTAAGGTAGAACTCCAACTATGGAGTCTTCATCCCTTTCTCTCTAGTGAAAACTCTTAAGCAAGTTTGCTAAAACCTGAAGTTAAGATCGGCAATGTTCTTGGCGATTCTTTCATTTCTAACCTAAAATCATTTTCCTACATAGGTTCAAGAGGATCCGGTTTTCCGCAGAGAAGGAGCTGACATCCATGTCGATGCTGTTTTAAGTGTTACTCAGGTATTGTGATATTATGGGTATCGTCTTTTGTCGTATATTGTCAAAAAGTACTTCACTGGTTTACTTTTGCTGTTTCAGTACAACGCTAAACATATCTTTTTTTTCTTTTGACATTGTGGTCTTTTAAATCTATTTTACAAAGATCACGTTGCAGGTTTTAACGCAACTCTACTTTTATAAAGTTTTGTTGTGGCTTGTCATGTTACACCTAGTTTTGACTTTCAATTTTTCTTTTACATCGTGAGTAACTAAGTTATGTCATTCGCTGAGTCTATTAGTATTAAATAGCTTCAACGTTCTTTTATAGGCAATTTTGGGAGGAACCATTCAAGTGCCAACTCTCACAGGGGATGTTGTTCTCGAGGCGAGTACTTTTTGCTTATTGCTAAACCTCTGATAGTGAGATGTGTATTGCTCAGTTAATTTACGGCATCTTCCTTCATTTTGTTCTTGTAGGTTCGCCCTGGTACCCAGCCTGGTCAAAAAGTAGTACTTAAGAAAAAAGGTAATCTTCGTTCAAGGAAGAGAGGATAAATGTAGTATATTATTGTTTTGGTGAACCATCTACAGAACATGAAATTTGAACTGAATGCAAAAAAGTGACTCTTATGTTGTGTAACAGGGATCAAGACGAGGGGTTCGATAACATTTGGCGACCAATATGTGCACTTCAACGTCAGCATCCCAATGTATGTTTCCTTCTTTCGCCTTAACTTCAAAATAATTCTGCAATACTGTTTCATAGGAGTCACGCTGCATTAAGCTCTTTTACCAAGTTCATCATAGGAAAATAAAGATAGATACCTTTAACACTAATAATCGAGTTCACGCATGGTCTAGTAGAGTAAAATTTGTTACTATGATGCTTGTGGACTTCCATGTCTTCAACGTCGTATATAATTACTGTGTTTATGCTGTGCAGAAATTTAACTCAAAGACAACGACAATTAATTGAAGAGTTTGCAAGAGAAGAAAATCTAGCATACAACAAAGGTTCAGCAGCTGCAGCCGCATCTGGGTAGACATGTCATAGTTAGTTTAAGTGTAACATTACTTACTAAATGAAAAGCACGAAGCTAAAAATTACAGGGGTTTTTTAACTTGCCTTTTGCCATCAGTGTCTCCCCACCCCATCTATGTTAACATTTTTTTGCTTGAAGGAGGTAATAAAATACAATAAACTCTAAATTGATGTAATTTATATGGTATATTACTCTGGTGTCGTATTTGAGTTTGGATGAGACAGGTCTCCTTCGAACAGTCTCACGTGACAGTCCCACATCCAATCTTATATGGTCACGCCTGTGTTCTCGATGAAAACTGGGTTGATCATGCAAATCTAATTAAAAAATACAATACGAAACTGGAACAAATGAGAATCACTCTTTTACTTGAGAACAGAGAATTGATGATTTTAAATTTTTTTTCATGAATTTTTGTAGTTTGCCGTGAACTTTGACGTAAAGATAGTTTGTCGAGAACTTTAGCCTTCAAATCATCGGCTCATTGAAAAGTGCATAGTCATAGAAAAGAGTCTTAAGTTCGTTGGTTTTCATTTTTCAAGTAAAAAGATGATTCTCACCCGGACCTGACCCTCGAAACTCAAAATTCGATAAAATCCAAGCTAAAAAAACTACAGTTAAGCGAAACCCTAATCTACTTTGAGGGATAGAGACCACAAGATTGTGTTGAGTTTCTTCAATAATCAGGACCAATTAGAGTTAGTGTTGACGGTGAAGCCCGTTTTCTCCACCGGGCCGGCCCACCCCTACGAAACCAGATCCCTCTATATAAAACCAACGTCAGCTGCGCTATCACTCACAAATCAGCGCCTCTTTCTAGGGTTTTTAGAAACTTTTACATCGTGTTTGCAAGAATAGGTTCGATGCCACGTCGACGGTAGCTGTGGCTATGACCGACGATGCTATGATTGAACCGATACAGATTTCATGTTTCGCATGCTGATAGGAATCTGTGTATTTCAAATTTTCCGGTTAATCCACGGAGCCGTTTACTGCGATTACATATTTTTGATAAATTTTGAAAATTGTTATTGATGATGGGGCCGGTGATGATTGTCTAATGTTGGAATTACCGACTGAGTTATTCGTTGATGTCGAATTGACTGGCTGTGGTTCTGAGGCGCCATTATCTATTTCTGTTTTAATTTTTTCAACTTAGCACTGAGTGAATCGCTTTCTGAACCTGATTTTGCGTCCCTATGTATTCAGGTTCGGAAACTATATACCGACAATCTGAACCTCTCTGAAGCACAAAGTCAGTTTGTTTGTCCAACTAAACTTTTTAATTAAACACGAAAGTAACGGCAGACAGACCCAACCATATAATATCTGTAAATGGCAATGGGATTGCAGAAAGAATGTATATGGTAGTACCCATATCTATTCTCGTTTTCCATTTTGTATAAAAGACCAAACAAATACTGTAGTTGCTCACTGTTATTGAAATGCAAATTCAATAAATTCAGATAGGAAAATTGAGTTTTCAATGACAGTGTTACAACTTACTGCAAAGACCATGACAGAGTTAGGAATTTTGTGCACGTATAAAGTTGGCACATTTCCTTCTAGATCGCTCCACACACCAGGACCATATTATCTTTCAATTCTACCATTATTGGACAAACACTGCACATCAGTAATATGCCTTCCTAGGATTGTCCTGAAAAAATTATCAAGAACACAAACACAACCTTGATAGTAACTAAAAATGTCGTCCCAAAAATCAGGATTGTTCTAGTATAAGCCAAAACAAAATACCAATGAAGAGATTATTAATGTTTGGAAGCTTAAGAAATAATCTGTACAAGGGGATTTGGTCTGTGGCAGTATCCAAGCATCATTCGCTTCTCATACTGCTCATATATGTCATCATCTCCCAATTTATCCTTCACGTTTCCTGCCATTTGCAATACCACTTCTGGAGGTCCCCAAACCTTCCCCTGAAGTTCAATAAAGAAGATAGTATCGACCCACAGAGCTATTGTACAAGTCCCCTCATAAGAGGGGGCGATAATACGAATAAGAAGATAGTAAAATGGCACATCTAAAGTCTATACCTTCTCTCCGCTCCATCCCATTTTAGATAAAAGTTTATGTCCAACATTATCCGTTTGAATCTTTGCTCTTTCAGCAGCCTCCTTGGCAGCTTTTTGTGCAGCAGCAGTGCAAGCAGACATGAACTTCTCAAGCTCTTCGGGCCGGATATAATCACCCATGTGGCGACCCTTAGTACCTGATCAAAATAAGCAGACATTAAGAGCTGGCAATTATTTCCTTATACGATACAACCGAAAAGAGCCTTCATAATCAAAGAATTCACTCATATTTGCTGTCATTTTTTTTTGTAAAATGTGAGTCTGAGATCATGGGAACCAACCAGAGGTGGCGGACGGACCAGACGACGGAGCACGGCGGACCAGTATGATCAGCAAGGCTATTTTAAGACTGAAGACAAAAATTGGAAACGACCGCGTTTGGTCAGGTTTGAATGTCGGTTATAAGTCGTTATTCCAACGGCTAGTCGAGTCTGTAAGTGTCTGATACTTAGGGGGTCATATTGTAAGTCCGTAAAACTTAGAGGACTAACTTGCGAGGCGGTAGGAAGTCTGTATTTAGAAATCCCAGAATTGGGATTTAGGGTTCTGATGAACTCGATAGAGAGCGGAGAGCGATTGAGAGTGATTGAAGGCAGAAGCTTGTAATTGTTGGACGCACGAAGCTCGAACGAGTGTGGCGAAGACTCCGGTTGCATCAATTGAATAAAAGATCGGTCTTGGTTTGCTGGAGTAGGTTTGGTCACCCCGGCCATTCCGAACCAGGGTAAATCCTGTGTGATTTGTGTTTCCGTATTCGTTTGATTTGCGTTCGTGATTGTTAATCGATCCTTAAGAAACAACAATTGGTATCAAGAGCTTGTAAGTGGCGCAATGACATCGACTAAAGTCAAGATTGAAAGGTTCGATCCGAAGGGGGATTTCTCACTCTGGAAAATGAGAATGCAGGCCATTCTGTGACAGTTGAAAGTATCAAAGGCATTGGAAGGTGAGAACAAACTACCTGCTTCAATGTCTCAAGAGGAGAAGGAGGAGGGTATGGAATTGGCTTATAGTACACTAGTCTTGCATCTTGATGATACGGTGTTAAGGGAGGTGGCGAGGGAGAAAACTGCGGCTGAGATTTGGACGAAGCTTGAGTCTTTGTATATGAAAAAGACGCTAACTAACAAGATTTACTTGAAGGGAAAACTGTTCGGATTTAAGATGGACAGTAGCAAACCGATTGAAGAATTTCTGGATGATTTCGCCAAGATCATCATTGATCTTGAGAATATAAAGGAGAAGGTGGAGGACGAAGATCAGGCCATAATGATCTTGAATGCTCTACCACCAGAATATGCTACTGTAGTGGAAACAATGAAGTATGCTAGAGAAACACTGTCCATGGAAGAAGTCTTAGCAGCCCTCAAGTTTAAACAAATTGAGTCCAGATCCAACCATGACAATGCTGATGGGCTAGTAGCACATGGGAAACATTTTAAGTCAAGTTTCCAGAAGAAAAGTGCCAAGCACAAGTTCCAGAAGAAGCCAACTACTCCCCAAGCCCAAAGAACTGATCAGAAGAAGCTCAAATGTTATCTTTGCCACAAGGAAGGTCACTTTAGAAGGGACTGCCCAGAAAGAAAGAAGAATGGTGGTGGTCAGAAGGAAGAACATGGTGATGCTGCTCTAGTTGAAGATGGATATGAAAGTGCTGATCTCCTAGCAGTAATAGATGGTGATCCAAACACCAAATGGATACTAGACAGTGGATGTTTCTACCACATGACACCAAATAGATCATGGTTCCACGGGTTGGAAGAAAAGAAGCAAGGAATTGTCCACCTTGGAAACAACAAATCATGCACCATGACTGGCATTGGATCAATGAGGCTAAGGATGGAAGATGGCCATGAAGTTCTTCTTCCTAGGGTAAGGTATGTACCTGAACTCAAGAGAAATTTAATTTCCCTTGGCATGCTAGATAATCAGGAATATACATTTAAAGCTGAAAATGGGTCTATGAAAATAACTAAGGGTGCACTGCTAGTCATGAAAGGAATAAGGATGAATGGCATATATGTTTTACTTGGTAATACCATAGTAGGAAGTGTAGTTAACTACTCTGAAAAACAAGATACTGATTTTTCTTTATGGCATTTGAGACTTGCACATGTAGAAGAAAAAGGTTTGATTAAACTGCATGAGCAGGGCTGTCTAGGTTCTAGTAAGCTTGGGAAATTAACCTTTTGTGAAAACTGTGTATTAGGAAAATCCAGTAAAGTAAAATTCAGCAAGGCCATTCATAGAATTACTTGTATATTAGACTATGTGCACTCAGACTTATGGTGACCAACTAGGACTGAATCCCATAGTGGCAAACAATATTTTATGACTTTCATATATGATTTTTCGAGAAGAGTGTGGATATACTTCCTTAGCAAGAAATCTGAAGCTTTTGAGACTTTTAAAACTTGGAAAACACTTGTAGAAAACCAGACTGGGAAACATATTAAAAGGCTAAGGACATATAATGGGTTAGAATATCTTGATAGTGGTTTCATTAACTTCTGTAAGCTTGCTGACATAGCAAAGCATCATACTGTTGCAGGGAACCCACAGCAGAATGGGCTTGCGGAAAGGTACAACAGTACCATCTTGGAAAGGGTAAGGTGTATGTTACTCCAAGCAGGTATGCCTAGGTTTTCTAGGCTGAGGCTGCTAGCACCGCATGTTTTCTTATTAATAGATGTCCTTCCTCTGCAATAGAATTTAAAACACCTATGCAAATGTGGTCTGATCACCCTGAAGATTATTCTAGACTTAAAGTGTTTGGTTGTTCAGCATATGCACATGTGAAACAAGATAAACTTGAGCCTAGAGCACTAAAATGTATTTTTCTGGGTTATCCAGATGGGGTGAAGGGGTATAAGCTATGGTGTTTAGAGAAGAATCATAAAAGGACATTTGTTAGTAGAGATGTGGTGTTTAATGAGAGTGACTTTCCCCTTTGGAAAGATAAGGAGAAGCCAACTCAGGTGGAGCAGGGGAATGCTATAGAAATTAGTGGTGCTTGGACTGATAGTACCTTAACTCAGGTGGAGCAGGGAGGAGGAGTAGAACCAGAAATTGTGATAAATGAACCCTCTGCCCAAGAGTCTAGTGATCCAGTAGAAGAGGTGGAGCAAAGCACCAGTGTAGTTCCCAGAGTTCCCCAAAACTATGCCCTTACTAGAGATAGGGAGAAGAGGGTATCTAAGAAAACTATTAGATATGGTTATGATGATGTGGTAGCCTTTGCCTTTAATGTAGCTGAAGATATACATGAGAGTGAGCCTAAAAATGTAAGGGAAGCCTTAGAAAGTAAAAACTCAGAATTCTGGTATCAAGCAATAGAGGAAGAAATACAGTCCCTAAATAAGAACAAAACCTGGGATTTAGTTGAGAAACCTGCTGGAGTGAAATTAGTAGGTTGTAAATGGGTGTTCAAATATAAAGAAGGAATCCCATGGGTAGAGGAGCCTAGGTATAAGGCTAGGCTTGTGGCAAAAGGGTTTACACAAAGGGAAGGTGTGGATTTTAATGAGATTTATTCACCTGTGGTAAAACATAGGTCTATAAGGATTGTCTTATCTATTGTTGCTCATGTGGAACAACTTGATGTTAAAACTGCATTTTTACATGGCAATTTAGATGAAACAATATATATGTCTCAGCCTGAATGTTTTGTCACTGATAATGCTGAAACCACAGTTTGCCTGCTGAAAAAATCTCTTTATGGTCCCAAACAATCACCTAGGCAATGGTATAAAAGATTTGATGAGTTTATGCTGAGTTGTGACTATAAAAGGTCAAGTTATGATTGGTGCATATACTATAAATTTTGGGGAAATGGTTCTGCTGTTTACCTTTTATTATATGTGATGTGGATGACATGTTGATTGCCAGTGATAATATGCATCTTATAACTGAACTGAAGCAGCAGTTAAGCTCTCATTTTGAAATGAAGGATCTTGGCCATGCTAAGAAGATACTAGGTATGAACATTGTGAGAGATAGAGATAAAGGTATGCTATTTCTGAATCAAACTGATTACCTAACAAAGCTGGTAAGTAAGTTTGACATGTCTGATGCAAAACCTGTTTTGATCCCTTTAGCTCAATATTTTAAATTGTCTACTGAACAGTGCCCAAAGCATGAGTCTGAAGCTGAGTATATGAATAACATTCTTTAAGCTAATGTTGTAGGGTGTTTAATGTATTCAATGGTTTGTACTAGACCTGATTTAGCTCATAGTGTAAGTGTTGTTAGTAGGTATATGGCTCATCCTGGTAAACAACACTGGTATGCTATTAAATGGCTGTTTAGATATTTAAAAGGGAGTTTGGAAAAAGGTTTATTATTTGGTGAAGCTAAAAATGGAAGTGAAGCTGTGGTGGGATTTGTAGATTCTGATTTTCCAGGAAGCATTGATACCAGGAAATCCCAAACTGGATATGTGTTTACAGTCTATGGAACTGCAGTGAGCTGGAAGCCAAGTTTGCAAGCAATGGTGACACTTTCAACAACTGAAGCAGAGTTTGTGGCAGTGACTGAAGCAGTGAAGGAGGCACTCTGGCTAAAGGGGGTGTTGGCTGAACTGGGAAAAGGTCAAGGCTGTGTGAAGATCTGCTGTGATAGTCAAGGGGCCATACACTTATCAAAGCATCAAGTCTTCCACGAGAGGTCCAAGCATATCGACGTGAAGCTCCATTTCGTGAGGGACATCATAGAGACTGGAGCTGTACAAATGGTGAAGATTGACACCGAAGAAAACCCAGCTGATATGCTAACCAAAATAGTGTCGGGCACTAAATTCCTTTTGTGCTTGGATCTGATAAAGCTGGTGAAGAAGGGCTGATGAAGCCCGGCCACGACCGATCTGAATGATCTTTGACTCAAGGTGGAGATTGTAAAATGTGAGTCTGAGATCATGGCAACCAACCAGAGGTGGCGGACGGACCAGAATACGGAGCACGGCGGAGCAAGTGGCGGTCGAAGATGGCAGTATGATCAGCAAGGCTATTTGAAGACTGAAGACTCAGACTGGAAACGGCAGCGTTTGGTCAGGTTTGAATGTCGGTTATAAGTCGTTATATCAACGGCTAGTCGAGTCTGTAAGTGTCTGATACTTAAGGGGTCATATTGTAAGACCGTAAAACTTAGAGGACCAACTTGCGAGGCGGTAGGAAGTCTGTATTTAGAAATCCCAGAATTGGGATTTAGGGTTCTGATGAACTCGATAGAGAGCGGAGAGCGATTGAGAGGGATTGAAGGCTGAAGCTTGTAATTGCGGGACGCACGAAGCTCGAACGAGTGTGGCGAAAACTCTGGTTGCATCAATTGAATAGAAGATCGGTCGTGGTTTGCTGGAGTAGGTTTGGTCACCCCGGCAATTCCGAACCAGGGTAAATCCTGTGTGATTTGTGTTTCCGTATTCGTTTGATTAGCGTTCGTGTTTGTTAATCGATCCTTAAGGAACAACAATTTTCAGTATGCAACTTCGCCAATCACAGATTGACATATAAAATATAAGGCTTGGGTTGTTTCCTCTTCTCTTCCTGGGCAGCTTTCTTCATATAAAGTTCCATTATTGCTACCGGATCGATCAGCACTAGATGGAGCACTTGATTCACCTGCGCATATTAAATTTTTTTTAAAAATATTTTGTATCAAATCATATACCTACCATATGGCAAGCAGGATTTTGCCTGACATGGGTTGCTATAATATAAACTAAAAGAAGATTGAATATGTCAAAGAGAAGAGGTGAATGTAATTACTAGTTGTAGGGAAATTATTGGGGGCCTCAAGATGAAATTGGGTGCCATTAAAGTTAGGAAGACTAGTGAGATAGATAGACAGTGGCTATGTAGAATGGGCATGTTGCAATAATTTTGTTGGTGTTGTGTTGAGCTGTGTTTTAGGTGGGAGCTCCCATTGGCCCTTTGATTGGTGGTTTCAGGTTGTTGAGTTGGTTTGTGGTGTTGGTCCCTCTTTTGAATGAAATTCACTTTTATTCAAAAAAAAGTTTCTTTTGGAACTTATCAAATATTCTATATGGTTAAACCATCCTGTATTCATATATAGGGTGTAAGAGCAGTGGAAATGTGCATTGTCCATGATCATTCAGGCAGACGACCGTTTTCTAACAATTATGAACTATGTAAATTGGTTCAAACGGGCAAGATATTCTCCTGACCTATTCGGTCTTATGGAACATGATATACTTAAAGCATATCCACAACACATTAATGTGTAAATTAAAATTTTAAGAACATGACAGACAACAATGAAATCTAAAAACATGTAACTTCATATTATACCATATTGTCCTCCATCTGGGAGCCATACAATCAGTCGGCTCATATAATGCAGAAGCACCGATATGATAATTTGCCTTCGGGTGATGTGACCTTTGATAAGCATTGGTTGGTTGCTCAACTATTTGTGTGGACCATGTGTACATTGTTTGTTCAGACTAATGAAAAACTACCAGCTGGCCAAACTAAGAATTCATATATCCACAATCAAATACACATCGTAAAATTCAGTCAGTGTACCCAGTTTGATTCATTCAGTCATTAAATAAGTGTTCAACAAGTAGAAATAAGTTCCATCAAAAAAAGAGAAGAAGAGTAGAAATCAGACTGAGTAATCACGTAAATAGTGCAAACTAAGTTGGGCTAAGAAACTAAGCATCCCTTCTAATTAAACAAGTAGAGCACCAAGATGGAGATATAAAAAAACACTGACCCTTATTACTATCAGATGTCTGTGACAGAGCTTTCTCTTCTTCAATAATTCTATACTCATAGTATTTGTAATCAGCATAGCTCTCATCATATAAGAATCGGCAAGTGTCGGTACAAAGAAGTTAACTCAATATGCATTTCTGAAGACATGTATCAGCTTTTTCAAAGACAATACGATTAATAATATTATAATAAAGTTACGAAGAGGATCAAATAAAGCCAATGAAAGGACATATTAGAAAACTGTTCACACCACAAAATAAATATGTGTTAGAGATGGTCTTTGATTGGAGTAATGTTTTGATTAGTGCAAGGAAAGGCGAGAACGAACGGTCAGGATTGTTTCAAATTAGCCTAAAGACATGATCCGACGACTGTGAAAAATCACAAAAAAATTTGGACCATTTCTCGATTTGTGCGTGTCATCCTTGCGCAGGGGCCATGCTAATCTTCTCTGTATCGTTCCAATTTTATCGGATGTCCCCGAAGGGACAATTAATGCTGTGCGGAGTAAATATATAAAATAGACTTTTTATTACTCATGGGCGGTGTGGGTTTATAAGACCATAAACGTTAAATAACGAAACGTAGTCGTATTGATGTTAGCTTGGTGCTTGGTCTCCTGTTCGAGCCCTAATTTTGCTGATATGCGAGTAATTTGCTAGAAACTGAAAGTACGGATTTTTATCGTAGGTTGTGGATTCATTTTAAGGATTCTGCTAATGATTGATGGATTAAAGCATAAAACCAGTGCTTGCTGTGGGTGCAAATTGCTGTCGGCAAAGCAGACTGTTTTTTATCTGGACAATGAAGAAAGCTTGATTGGCACTATCCAGGTATGGCACTTCTTTCTCCATTAACATCTTCGGCGCCATGTTGGTCCAGGTTTGTCCCCAAATGTACACACATGGCCGCACTTCTCTCCCATTGTGGGACGAACGGTTTCCTCCATCTGGGCTCCTCAGTTCACGCTTCCATTGTCAAGAAAGCATACTTTTTTCACCTGGACTATGAAGAAAACTTGAACAATGTCGTGGTTGTTTGGAATTCCCTGCTCAACATGTATGTTAAATGTGGTTTGCTTAGGGATGCGGCTAGATTGTTTGATGAAATGCCTGTGAGAGATACTATATCGTGGAATACTATGATTTCTGGGCAATTGAGTTATCGAGGATTGGAGTTCGGGTTTCAGAATTTATTTTCTTAGAGCGTGTCATTTTAATTGAGTTTACCATCGTTCTAGAACTTATGCAAATCTTGTGGGGGGTGAGAGGCTGATTAAAAGGACAGAAGTCGGTGAACTTGAATATAATGCCTGGTGCGTCATCTTTCCTTTTTGTTTCTTGGGCATAACATATATTGGTTTCTCGCGGTCCACATTACAAAAATTTTATAGTTTGAATAGTTGTGAGTGGTATGTGATTTTTTTTCCTATGGAGATCTCTCATTTTCCAATTTTGCTCGCGTGTAGATTTATATTTTCCTTTGAGTAGTAACTTCAGTTTTCTGCTTATGTGGACTTTTAAACCGACGACTTTGTAAGGTCATCCTGCTGTGATTAACGGCTACATGAAACAAAAATATTCCATGATGATGTTTAGTGATTTGGACATAGATGGGTTTTTCCATAACAAGTGCACGAACCATAAAGCATACCAATTCAAAGCAGAGTATGCACGGTGGTGGTCATGGAGTATGGTATAATGATGTGTTGTATACAGTTTTCATTCATGAAAGACCATAGAAGCTTTTGATATTTCAGAGATGGAGTAGTGGCACACTTATTGTTATCTTCACGACATCAGTTTATTAGTTTCCACAAAATTTACTATCTTTCTTCGTTAGTTGTAGCTTCTGATGAGTTTATGTTGTTAGACTGATGCACCTGATGGTGGAAAAGTTAGCGCAACACTTTATAACTGCCCTCAATATATCCTTAAAAGTTCATATTTGTGTACATGTAATTGCTTTTCTCACAATGTCTCATCTTGAAACCTTCAGGTGTTGATGAGAATGAACAGATTAAGGTTCCTAGATGTGGTGGAGCAGACCCAGATGGAAACCAGCCTGGTGATCTGTATGTTGTGATTAAGGTAGAACTCCAACTATGGAGTCTTCATCCCTTTCTCTCTAGTGAAAACTCTTAAGCAAGTTTGCTAAAACCTGAAGTTAAGATCGGCAATGTTCTTGGCGATTCTTTCATTTCTAACCTTAAATCATTTTCCTACATAGGTTCCAGAGGATCCGCTTTTCCGCAGAGAAGGAGCTGACATCCATGTCGATGCTGTTTTAAGTGTTACTCAGGTATTGTGATATTATGGGTATCGTCTTTTGTCGTATATTGTCAAAAAGTACTTCACTGGTTTACTTTTGCTGTTTCAGTACAACGCTAAACATATCTTTTTTTTCTTTTGACATTGTGGTCTTTTAAATCTATTTTACAAAGATCACGTTGCAGGTTTTAACGCAACTCTACTTTTATAAAGTTTTGTTGTGGCTTGTCATGTTACACCTAGTTTTGACTTTAAATTTTTCTTTTACATCGTGAGTAACTAAGTTATGTCATTCGCTGAGTCTATTAGTATTAAATAGCTTCAACGTTCTTTTATAGGCAATTTTGGGAGGAACCATTCAAGTGCCAACTCTCACAGGGGATGTTGTTCTCAAGGCGAGTACTTTTTGCTTATTGCTAAACCTCTGATAGTGAGATGTGTATTGCTCAGTTAATTTACGGCATCTTCCTTCATTTTGTTCTTGTAGGTTCGCCCTGGTACCCAGCCTGGTCAAAAAGTAGTACTTAAGAAAAAAGGTAATCTTCGTTCAAGGAAGATAGGATATATGTAGCATATTATTATTTTGGTGAACCATCTACAGAACATGAAGTTTGAACTGAATGCAAAAAAGTGACTCTTATGTTGTGTAACAGGGATCGAGACGAGGGGTTCGATAACATTTGGCGACCAATATGTGCACTTCAACGTCAGCATCCCAATGTATGTTTCCTTCTTTCGCCTTAACTGCAAAATAATTCTGCAATACTGTTTCATAGGAGTCACGCTGCATTAAGCTCTTTTACCAAGTTCATCATAGGAAAATAAAGATAGATACCTTTAACTTAGAGGACCAACTTGCGAGGCGGTAGGAAGTCTGTATTTAGAAATCTCAGAATTGGGATTTAGGGTTCTGATGACCTCGATAGAGAGCGGAGAGCGATTGAGAGTGATTGAAGGCTGAAGCTTGTAATTGCAGGACGCACGAAGCTCGAACGAGTGTGGCGAAGACTCAGGTTGCATCAATTGAATAAAAGATCGGTCGTGGTTTGCTGGAGTAGGTTTGGTCACCCCGGCCATTCTGAACGAGGGTAAATCCTGCGTGATTTGTGTTTCCGTATTCGTTTGATTTGCATTCGTGTTTGTTAATCGATCCTTAAGAAACAACAATTTTCAGTATGCAGCGTCGCCAATCACAGATGGACATATAACATATAAGGCTTGGGTTTTTTTTATAGCTTAAAGGAGGTAATAAAATATAATAAACTCTAAATGATGTTATATTTATGGTATATTACTCTAGTGTCGTATTTGAGTTTGGATTTTACAGTTTTTGATGAGATCGGTATTGTCAATACAGTTTGGTCGAGACAGGTCTCCCACATCCAATCTGATATGGTCAGGCCGGTGTTCTCTATGAAAATTGCGTTGATCATGCAAATCTAATTAAAAAATAATCACTCTTTATTTGAGAACAGAGAATAGAGCGAATTTTAGGTTTTTTTCCTTGAATTTTTGTAGTTTGATGTGAACTTTGACATAAAGATAGTTCGCCGCGTAATTTAGTTTATAAATCATCGGTTCATGGAAAAGTGCATACAGTTCATTGGGAAAAGAGTCTAAAGTTTGCCGGTTCTCAGTTTTCAAGTAAGAAGATGTTTCTCACCCGACCCTGACATCCAAACTCAAAATACGATAAAATCCAATCCAAACTCAAAAAAATTATTTGGAAGAGGACAAACACTGCACATCAGTAATATGCCTTCCTAGGATTGCCCTGAAATTTTTTTCAAGAACACAAACACAACCTTGATAGTAACTAAAAATGTGGTACCAAAAATCAGGATTGTTCTAGTATAAGCTAAAACAAAGTACCAATGAAGGGAATATTAGTGAGTGGAAGCTTAAGAAATAATATGTACACGAGGATTTGGTCTGTGGCAGTATCCAAGCATCATTCGCTTCTCATACTGCTCATATATGTCATCATCTCCCAAGTTATCCTTCATGTTTCCTGCCATTTGCAATACCACTTCTGGAGGTCCCCAGACCTTCCCCTGAAGTTCAATAAAGAAGATAGTATCGACCCACAGAGCTATTGTACAAGTCCCCTCATAAGAGGGGGCGATAATACGAATAAGAAGATAGTAAAATGGCACATCTAAAGTCTATACCTTCTCTCCGCTCCATCCCTTTTTGGATAATAGTTTATGTCCAACATTATCCGTCTGAATCTTTGCTCTTTCAGCAGCCTCCTTGGCAGCTTTTTGTGCTGCAGCAGTGCAAGCAGACATGAACTTCTCAAGCTCTTCGGGCCGGATATAATCACCCATGTGGCGACCCTTAGTACCTGATCAAAATAAGCAGACATTAAGAGCTGGCAATTATTTCCTTATACGATACAACCGAAAAGAGCCTTCATAATCAAAGAATTCACTCATATTTGTTGTCATTTATTTTCAGTATGCAGCTTCGCCAATCACAGATGGACATATAACATATAAGGCTTGGGTTGTTTCCTCTTCTCTTCCTGGGCAGCTTTCTTCATATAAAGTTCCATGATTGCTACCGGATCAGCACTAGATGGAGCACATGATTCACCTGCGCATATTAAATTTCTTAAAAGTATTTTGTATCAAATCATATACCTAACATATGGCAAGCAGGATTTTGCCTGACACCGGTTGCTATAATATAAACTAAAAGAAGATTGAATAGGTCAAAGAGAAGAGGTGAATGTAATTACTAGTTGTAGGGAAATTATTGGGGGCTCAAGATGAAATTGGGTGCCATTAAAGTTAGGAAGACTAGTGAGATAGATAGACGTGACTATGTAGAATGTGCATGTTGCAATAATTTTGTTGGTGTTGTGTTGAGCTGTGTTTTAGGTGGGAGCTCCCATTGGCCCTTTGTTTGGTGGTTTCAGGTTGTTGAGTTGGTTTGTGGTGTTGGTCCCTCTTTTGAATGAAATTCACTTTTATTCAAAAAAAAGTTTCTTTTGGAACTTATCAAATATTCTATATGGTTAAACCGTCATGTATTCATATATAGGGTGTAAGAGCAGTGGGAATGTGCATTGCCCATGATCATTCAGGCAGATGACCGTTTTCTAACAATTATGAACTATGTAAATTGGTTCAAACGGGCAAGATATTCTCCTGACCTATTCGGTCTTATGGAACATGATATACTTAAAGCATATCCACAACACGTTAATGTGTAAATTAAAAATTTAAGAACATGACAGACAACAATGAAATCTAAAAACATGTAACTTCATATTATACCATATTGTCCTCCATCTATCTGGAGCCATACAATCAGTCGGCTCATATAATGCAGAAGCACCGATATGATAATTTGCCTTCGGGTGATGTGACCTTTGATAAGCATTGGTTGGTTGCTCAACTATTTGTGTGGACCATGTGTACATTGTTTGTTCAGACTAATGAAAAACTACCAGCTGGTCAAACTAAGAATTCATATATCCACAATCAAATGCACATCGTAAAATTCAGTCAGTGTACCCTGTTTGATTCATTCAGTCATTAAATAAGTGTTCAACAAGTAGAAATAAGTTCCATCAAAAAAAGAAGAAGGAGAAGAGTAGAAATCAGACTGAGTAATCACGTAAATAGTGCAAACTAAGTTGGGCTAAGAAACTAAGCATCCCTTCTAATTAAACAAGTAGAGCACCAAGATGGAGATATAAAAAACACTGACCCTTATTACTATTAGATGTCTGTGACAGAGCTTTCTCTTCTTAAATAATTCTATACTCACTCGTAGTATTTGTAATCAGCACAACTCTCATCATATAAGAATCGGCAAGTGTCGGTACAAAGAAGTTAACTCAATATGCATTTCTGAAGACATGTATCAGCTTTTTCATAGACAATACGATTAATAATATTATAATAAAGTTACGAAGACGATCAAATAAAGGCAATGAAAGGACATATTAGTAAACTGTTCACACCACAAAATAAATATGTGTTAGAGATGGTCTTTGATTGGAGCCATCTTATCTATCAGGGTTGTACTCCATTCCATCTTATATGGAGGATCGCAGCGGTAAGCTTCTGATTGAACGCAGAGTTTTAAGTAAATGTTTTGATTAGTGCAAGGAAAGGCGAGAACGAACGGTCAGGATGGTTTCAAATTAGCCTAAAGACATGATCCGACGACTGTGAAAAATTGCAAAAAAATTTGGACCATTTCTCGATTTGTGCGTGTCATCCTTGCGCAGGGGCCATGCTAATCTTCTCTGTATCGTTCCAATTTTATCGGATGTCCCCGAAGGGACACATAATGCTGTGCGGAGTGAATATATAAAATGTGATGTTTTATGCACACCGGGCGGTGTGGGTTAAGCGCTAAATAAGAACGTCGTCGTTCTACCATCGATGAGTCGAGCGAGGCTGGTTTTAAGAAGAGTGTGAAGTCATGTTAGCTTGGTGCTTGGTCTCCTGTTGGAGCCCTAATTTTGCTGATATGTGAGTAATTTGCTAGAAACGGGAAAGTACGGATTTTTATCTTAGGTTGTGGATTCATTTTAAGGATTCTGCTATTGATTGATGGATTAAAGCATAAAACCAGTGCTTGCTGTGGGTGCAAATTGCTGTCAATTATCTCGGCAAAGCAGACTGTTTTTTATCTGGACAATGAAGAAAGCTTGATTGGCACTATCCAGCTATGGCACTTCTTTCTCCATTAACATCTTCGGCGCCATGTTGGTCCAGGTTTGTCCCCAAATGTACACACATGGCCGCACTTCTCTCCCATTGTGGGACGAACGGTTTCCTCCATCTGGGCTCCTCAGTTCACGCTTCCATTGTCAAGAAAGCATACTTTTTTCACCTGGACTATGAAGAAAACTTGAACAATGTGGTCGTTGTTTGGAATTCCCTGCTCAACATGTATGTTAAATGTGGTTTGCTTAGGGATGCGGCTAGATTGTTTGATGAAATGCCTGTGAGAGATACTATATCGTGGAATACTATGATTTCTGGGCAATTGAGTTATCGAGGATTGGAGTTCGGGTTTCAGAATTTATTTTCTTAGAGCGTGTCATTTTAATTGAGTTTACTATCGTTCTAGAACTTATGCAAATCTTGTGGGGGGTGAGAGGCTGATTAAAAGGACAGAAGTCGGTGAACTTGAATATAATGCCTGGTGCGTCATCTTTCCTTTTTGTTTCTTGGGCATAACATATATTGGTTTCTCGCGGTCCACATTACAAAAAATTTATAGGTTCAATAGTTGTGAGTTGTATGTGATTTTTTTTCCTACGGAGATCTCTCATTTTCCAATTTTGGTCGCGTGTAGATTTATATTTTCCTTTGAGTAGTAACTTCAGTTTTCTGCTTATGTGGACTTTTAAACCGACGACTTTGTAAGGTCATCCTGCTGTGATTAACGGCTACATGAAACAAAAATATTCCATGATGATGTTTAGTGATTTGGACATAGATGGGTTTTTCCATAACAAGTGCACGAACCATAAAGCATACCAATTCAAAGCAGAGTATGCACGGTGGTGGTCATGGAGTATGGTATAATGATGTGTTGTATACAGTTTTCATTCATGAAAGACCATAGAAGCTTTTGATATTTCAGAGATGGAGTAGTGGCACACTTATTGTTATCTTCACGACATCAGTTTATTAGTTTCCACAAAATTTACTATCTTTCTTCGTTAGTTGTAGCTTCTGATGAGTTTATGTTGTTAGACTGATGCACCTGATGGTGGAAAAGTTAGCGCAACACTTTATAACTGCCCTCAATATATCCTTAAAAGTTCATATTTGTGTACATGTAATTGCTTTTCTCACAATGTCTCATCTTGAAACCTTCAGGTGTTGATGAGAATGAACAGATTAAGGTTCCTAGATGTGGTGGAGCAGACCCAGATGGAAACCAGCCTGGTGATCTGTATGTTGTGATTAAGGTAGAACTCCAACTATGGAGTGTTCATCCCTTTCTCTCTAGTGAAAACTCTTAAGCAAATTTGCTAAAACCTGAAGTTAAGATCGGCAATGTTCTTGGCGATTCTTTCATTTCTAACCTTAAATCATTTTCCTACATAGGTTCAAGAGGATCCAGTTTTCCGCAGAGAAGGAGCTGACATCCATGTCGATGCTGTTTTAAGTGTTACTCAGGTATTGTGATATTATGGGTATCATCTTTTGTCGTATATTGTCAAAAAGTACTTCACTGGTTTACTTTTGCTGTTTGAGTACAACGATAAACATATCTTTTTTTTTCTTTTGACATTGTGGTCTTTTAAATCTATTTTACAAAGATCACGTTGCAGGTTTTAAACACATCTTTCGCAACTCTACTTTTATAAAGTTTTGTTGTGGCTTGTCATGTTACACCTAGTTTTGACTTTCAATTTTTCTTTTACATCGTGAGTAACTAAGTTATGTCATTCGCTGAGTCTATTAGTATTAAATAGCTTCAACGTTCTTTTATAGGCAATTTTGGGAGGAACCATTCAAGTGCCAACTCTCACAGGGGATGTTGTTCTCAAGGCGAGTACTTTTTGCTTATTGCTAAACCTCTGATAGTGAGATGTGTATTGCTCAGTTAATTTACGGCATCTTCCTTCATTTTGTTCTTGTAGGTTCGCCCTGGTACCCAGCCTGGTCAAAAAGTAGTACTTAAGAAAAAAGGTAATCTTCGTTCAAGGAAGAGAGAGGATATATGTAGCATATTATTATTTTGGTGAACCAATCTACAGAACATGAAGTTTGAACTGAATGCAAAAAAGTGACTCTTATGTTGTGTAACAGGGATCAAGACGAGGGGTTCGATAACATTTGGCGACCAATATGTGCACTTCAACGTCAGCATCCCAATGTATGTTTCCTTCTTTCGCCTTAACTGCAAAATAATTCTGCAATACTGTTTCATAGGAGTCACGCTGCATTAAGCTCTTTTACCAAGTTCATCATAGGAAAATAAAGATAGATACCTTTAACACTAATAATCGAGTTCATGCATGGTCTAGTAGAGTAAAATTTGTTACTATGATGCTTGTGGACTTCCATGTCTTCAACGCCGTATATAATTACTGTGTTTATGCTGTGCAGGAATTTAACTCAAAGACAACGACAATTAATTGAAGAGTTTGCAAGAGAAGAAAATCTAGCATACAACAAAGGTTCAGCAGCTGCTGCCGCATCTGGGTAGACATGTCATAGTTAGTTTAAGTGTAACATTACTTACTAAATTAAAAGCACGAAGCTAAAAAATTACAGGGGTTTTTTAACTTGCCTTTTGCCATCAGTGTTTCCCATGTTAACATTTTTTTTTTTTTTTTGCTTAAAGGAGGTAATAAAATACAATAAACTCTAAATGATGTTATATTTATGGTATATTACTCTAGTGTCGTATTTGAGTTTGGATTTTACAGTTTTTGATGAGATCGGTATTGTCAATACAGTTTGGTCGAGACAGGTCTCCCACATCCAATCTGATATGGTCAGGCCGGTGTTCTCGATGAAAATTGCGTTGATCATGCAAATCTAATTAAAAAATAATCACTCTTTATTTGAGAACAGAGAATTGAGCGAATTTTAGGTTTTTTTCCTTGAATTTTTGTAGTTTGATGTGAACTTTGACATAAAGATAGTTCGCCGCGTAATTTAGTTTATAAATCATCGGTTCATGGAAAAGTGCATACAGTTCATTGGGAAAAGAGTCTAAAGTTTGCCGGTTCTCAGTTTTCAAGTAAGAAGATGTTTCTCACCCGACCCTGACATCCAAACTCAAAACACGATAAAATCCAATCCAAACTCAAAAAAATAATTTGGAAGAGGACAAACACTGCACATCAGTAATATGCCTTCCTAGGATTGCCCTGAAAAAAATTTCAAGAACACAAACACAACCTTGATAGTAACTAAAAATGTGGTACCAAAAATCAGGATTGTTCTAGTATAAGCTAAAACAAAGTACCAATGAAGGGAATATTAGTGAGTGGAAGCTTAAGAAATAATATGTACACGAGGATTTGGTCTGTGGCAGTATCCAAGCATCATTCGCTTCTCATACTGCTCATATATGTCATCATCTCCCAAGTTATCCTTCATGTTTCCTGCCATTTGCAATACCACTTCTGGAGGTCCCCAGACCTTCCCCTGAAGTTCAATAAAGAAGATAGTATCGACCCACAGAGCTATTGTACAAGTCCCCTCATAAGAGGGGGCGATAATACGAATAAGAAGATAGTAAAATGGCACATCTAAAGTCTATACCTTCTCTCCGCTCCATCCCTTTTTGGATAATAGTTTATGTCCAACATTATCCGTCTGAATCTTTGCTCTTTCAGCAGCCTCCTTGGCAGCTTTTTGTGCTGCAGCAGTGCAAGCAGACATGAACTTCTCAAGCTCTTCGGGCCGGATATAATCACCCATGTGGCGACCCTTAGTACCTGATCAAAATAAGCAGACATTAAGAGCTGGCAATTATTTCCTTATACGATACAACCGAAAAGAGCCTTCATAATCAAAGAATTCACTCATATTTGTTGTCATTTATTTTCAGTATGCAGCTTCGCCAATCACAGATGGACATATAACATATAAGGCTTGGGTTGTTTCCTCTTCTCTTCCTGGGCAGCTTTCTTCATATAAAGTTCCATGATTGCTACCGGATCAGCACTAGATGGAGCACATGATTCACCTGCGCATATTAAATTTCTTAAAAGTATTTTGTATCAAATCATATACCTAACATATGGCAAGCAGGATTTTGCCTGACACCGGTTGCTATAATATAAACTAAAAGAAGATTGAATAGGTCAAAGAGAAGAGGTGAATGTAATTACTAGTTGTAGGGAAATTATTGGGGGCTCAAGATGAAATTGGGTGCCATTGAAGTTAGGAAGACTAGTGAGATAGATAGACGTGACTATGTAGAATGTGCATGTTGCAATAATTTTGTTGGTGTTGTGTTGAGCTGTGTTTTAGGTGGGAGCTCCCATTGGCCCTTTGTTTGGTGGTTTCAGGTTGTTGAGTTGGTTTGTGGTGTTGGTCCCTCTTTTGAATGAAATTCACTTTTATTCAAAAAAAAGTTTCTTTTGGAACTTATCAAATATTCTATATGGTTAAACCGTCATGTATTCATATATAGGGTGTAAGAGCAGTGGGAATGTGCATTGCCCATGATCATTCAGGCAGATGACCGTTTTCTAACAATTATGAACTATGTAAATTGGTTCAAACGGGCAAGATATTCTCCTGACCTATTCGGTCTTATGGAACATGATATACTTAAAGCATATCCACAACACGTTAATGTGTAAATTAAAAATTTAAGAACATGACAGACAACAATGAAATCTAAAAACATGTAACTTCATATTATACCATATTGTCCTCCATCTATCTGGAGCCATACAATCAGTCGGCTCATATAATGCAGAAGCACCGATATGATAATTTGCCTTCGGGTGATGTGACCTTTGATAAGCATTGGTTGGTTGCTCAACTATTTGTGTGGACCATGTGTACATTGTTTGTTCAGACTAATGAAAAACTACCAGCTGGTCAAACTAAGAATTCATATATCCACAATCAAATGCACATCGTAAAATTCAGTCAGTGTACCCTGTTTGATTCATTCAGTCATTAAATAAGTGTTCAACAAGTAGAAATAAGTTCCATCAAAAAAAGAAGAAGGAGAAGAGTAGAAATCAGACTGAGTAATCACGTAAATAGTGCAAACTAAGTTGGGCTAAGAAACTAAGCATCCCTTCTAATTAAACAAGTAGAGCACCAAGATGGAGATATAAAAAACACTGACCCTTATTACTATTAGATGTCTGTGACAGAGCTTTCTCTTCTTAAATAATTCTATACTCACTCGTAGTATTTGTAATCAGCACAACTCTCATCATATAAGAATCGGCAAGTGTCGGTACAAAGAAGTTAACTCAATATGCATTTCTGAAGACATGTATCAGCTTTTTCATAGACAATACGATTAATAATATTATAATAAAGTTACGAAGACGATCAAATAAAGGCAATGAAAGGACATATTAGTAAACTGTTCACACCACAAAATAAATATGTGTTAGAGATGGTCTTTGATTGGAGCCATCTTATCTATCAGGGTTGTACTCCATTCCATCTTATATGGAGGATCGCAGCGGTAAGCTTCTGATTGAACGCAGAGTTTTAAGTAAATGTTTTGATTAGTGCAAGGAAAGGCGAGAACGAACGGTCAGGATGGTTTCAAATTAGCCTAAAGACATGATCCGACGACTGTGAAAAATTGCAAAAAAATTTGGACCATTTCTCGATTTGTGCGTGTCATCCTTGCGCAGGGGCCATGCTAATCTTCTCTGTATCGTTCCAATTTTATCGGATGTCCCCGAAGGGACACATAATGCTGTGCGGAGTGAATATATAAAATGTGATGTTTTATGCACACCGGGCGGTGTGGGTTAAGCGCTAAATAAGAACGTCGTCGTTCTACCATCGATGAGTCGAGCGAGGCTGGTTTTAAGAATAGTGTGAAGTCATGTTAGCTTGGTGCTTGGTCTCCTGTTGGAGCCCTAATTTTGCTGATATGTGAGTAATTTGCTAGAAACGGGAAAGTACGGATTTTTATCTTAGGTTGTGGATTCATTTTAAGGATTCTGCTATTGATTGATGGATTAAAGCATAAAACCAGTGCTTGCTGTGGGTGCAAATTGCTGTCAATTATCTCGGCAAAGCAGACTGTTTTTTATCTGGACAATGAAGAAAGCTTGATTGGCACTATCCAGCTATGGCACTTCTTTCTCCATTAACATCTTCGGCGCCATGTTGGTCCAGGTTTGTCCCCAAATGTACACACATGGCCGCACTTCTCTCCCATTGTGGGACGAACGGTTTCCTCCATCTGGGCTCCTCAGTTCACGCTTCCATTGTCAAGAAAGCATACTTTTTTCACCTGGACCTGGACTATGAAGAAAACTTGAACAATGTCGTGGTTGTTTGGAATTCCCTGCTCAACATGTATGTTAAATGTGGTTTGCTTAGGGATGCGGCTAGATTGTTTGATGAAATGCCTGTGAGAGATACTATATCGTGGAATACTATGATTTCTGGGCAATTGAGTTATCGAGGATTGGAGTTCGGGTTTCAGAATTTTAAAGAGATGCAGGATGTGGGTACGCATAGGTTTGATCAGGCAACTCTTACTACAGTTTTGTCAGCTTGTGATGCGCAAGATCACCATCGTGTTACTGAGATGGTTCATTGCTTAGTTGTTTCAAATGGGTATGGTCAGGTAACTTCTGTTGGAAATGCCTTGATAACATCTTACTTCAAATGTCAGCAGTCTTGTTCAGGAAGTAAAGTATTTGAAGAGATGTTTTATAGAAATGTTGTTACTTGGACTGCAATTATATCTGGTCTTGCTCAAAACATGTTATACGAGGATAGTCTAAACATGTTTGTGAGTATGACTAGGGGATTGGTACGCCCCAACAGTTTGACATATTTGGGTGTGTTGTCAGCATGTTCTGGTCTAAATGCCTTACGAGAAGGGTGCCAGGTTCACGGGCTTGTCATGAAACTGGGACTTCATTCAGATGTTTGCCTCGAGAGTTCACTCATGGATATGTATTGTAAATGTGGAAATATGGAAGATTCTTTGAGAATATTCGAGTCTGCGGACAAGATTGATGATGTTTCTTTGACTATAATACTCGTGGGTTTTGCTCAGAATGGATATGAAGAAGAGGCTAGAAGAATGTTTGTGCAAATGGTAAAGGGAGGTATCGATATTGACCAGAATATGATATCAGCTATTCTTGGAGTTTTTGGATATGATACTACTTTGGCCTTTGGTACACAAATCCACTCATTAATCATCAAAATAGGCTTTAGTTCTAATATCTTTGTCAGCAATGGCCTGATTAACATGTACTCCAAGTGTGGAAATTTGGTAGAAGCTTACCAAGTCTTCAGTAAAATGACAACAAGGAATGAAGTTTCCTGGAATTCCATAATCGCGGCTTATGCTCGCCATGGAGATGTAACCAGAGTATTAGAGTTATATGATGATATGCGATCTGATAATTTACTTCCTACAGACGTAACATTTTTATCCCTCCTTCATGCTTGTAGTCATGCTGGTTTAGTTGAAAAGGGCATGGCATTCCTGAAATCCATGTCCCTGGTTTATGACCTTAAACCAAGGATGGAGCATTATGCCTCCATTGTGGACATGTTGGGCCGAGCACGTCTACTCAGAGAAGCTCGTGACTTTATTGAGGGCCTTCCTGAGCAGCCTGGTATAACAGTGTGGCAGGCACTGCTTGGTGCTTGTAGCATCCATGGCGACTATGGGTTGGGTAAATATGCAGCTAATCAGTTAAGCTTGGTAGCGCCCGAGACTGCTGCTCAATATGTTTTGATGGCTAATATTTATTCTTCTGAAGGTAAATGGAAGGAGAGGGCAGGGGAAATCCGGAAAATGAAGGAGATGGGTGTGAAAAAAGAAACTGGTGTTACTTGGATAGAGATTGAAAAGGAAGTCCACAGTTTTGTAGTTGCTGATAAAATGCATCGTGATTCCAATACCATTTATGAGGTTATTGCAAAGTTGTACAGCGTAATGATAGATGAAGGCTATATTCCGGATAAGAGATATATTCTTTTTCCAATGAAGCGAGATGGAGATGTTATGAAATGAAGATCAATGGACGAATCCAAAGCTTAGATCTCCATGATACATCATACATCGCAAAAGTTCGACATAAACAAGTCATTTAATTCCTGGTCATGGGTTCCTGTATGCAATGTACTAATTTGTTGAGTAAAGTTTGCACCTCGTGGCCCTAGATTCATGCATAATTTTCTGCTGCAGCCCGTGAAGATCATAGGTCCTCACCTGGTATGTTCGTTCTTTGACATTTACACACGAATATACCTCCATTCCACCATGGACTTACAAAATACAAGCTCTTGGACAGCTGAATGTTCAAGTGACATCTGAGATGGAGGGAAATATTTGTTTGGTTGAACATCTTCAGCACAAAATGTATCTATTGCTCCTGGTGCAACAATTCAATATACATTTCCCGAGGTCTGTTCTATTTGTATTGTGCCCCTTAATTATCTTACTTAACTATGATTTTTTGTTTATGTATTACAAAAACTGGTTTCTATTTGATTTCATATGTATGTAGTTTATCTATTCATGTGCCCTTGAAGTATCTTCCTGGATAACAATTGTTAGGAATTTTATATGGTGGCCAACCTGCAGCTATTTTTCTACAAGGCAAATTTTGGTGGTCAAATGGCATGGAAGAACAATCCTTGTATAAAGTTGTATATGTGTAGATGTGAAAGGACATGGAGAATCTGACTTTTGGAACAATCCATTCGGGTTTCGCAAAATTGAGTCATGTCGACAGTTCAACTGGTGGCAGGTGAAGTGATTTTGAGACAGTAGATGTTTTCATTTCTGACTTACAAGGTTTTATTAACTGTAATGTGTCGTCAATACAGAGTCATTAAGGTCAATGGGCAGCCTATCAAAAAAGCGTTATGAGACAGATATCAAGTTCCATGCGGATATGAACTTTAGCATGATTCGTTGCTGGGATTGGAGCTTAGCTGAGCGACCACAGTTTTATCGTCACTGTGAATATATGGTCTGCGAGTGAGTGTTATGCGGCTGTTTCATTCTTCGCCTCACTTTCAAGCTCTTGTAAACTTTTAATTTCCTCAATGTTTTTTTGTCTACACTAAAAATTTATGCACTTTCTCTCTTGCAAATACCAAATTTTTGTTGAACTGCATTTCACTTACTCTTTCCTTTGGCATGCCCTGCAGACACATTCTCAAGACGTACCAGCTAAACTCTATTCCAGAAGGTCATATAGTCCTTTGCAAGAACGTGGCTTTATCATTACCAAATCCAGAACATTCAAACCTCTAATTAACCGCATCCATCCTCAAGGAATTAAAACTGGTGGAAGCTTATGGAATCGCAGCCAAAAAACTACAAGCTCACCCTTCCTATAGTGAGCTGGCCTAAACAAACAACCCTAGACTGTATTCAGCTTTTCATATTTTGTTTCTTGTGAGTTTCCTTGTATCGTCATTTGCAGATACAGATACATGGTTGTACTGATTACTGGGATTGAGATAATCAAAACTAGAGAAAAATGGAGCACTATAATTAACAGTGCTTTGTACAGAGATACTTTGTTTGATGGATACTCATACACCAAATATACCATCCATCCAGTTTCTTTTCATCTCCTACAGTGAAGAGTGAGACAGTTTTCTATTGGGCGGCGGGTGCTATTAAAAACCTTCTTCAGCACTTTTTATAGGGAATGGTATGAACAAAAGTGAAGCACCAAGTACACCTTCAGCTATCAGAGGTTTTAATCAATGCAATGAAAAAACATAAATGATTAACACAAACAAAAGTTGGGTGCAAATAACTGTTTTAATAAGTTCAACCAGGGAGCAAAAGGCAACAGACCAGAGTTCAAAACACAAAAAATAGGGATTCAAGAGTTTCCCTGCAGAAATTTGCACCTACAGAAACAAAAAGCATATAATAAGTGTGCTGGGTTCTCACAGCTTAGTCGACTTCCTCGATCTTAGGGCCAGGGCCTCCGGCAGAAGAGGGAGGAGCATCATCATCCATTTCAGCACCAGGGGCACCACCAGCGCCTTGGTACATCTTCGCAATGATTGGGTTGCAGATGCTCTCTAACTCCTTCAACTTGTCCTCAAACTCATCAGCCTCGGCAGTCTGGTTGCCATCAAGCCACTGAATGGCACCCTCAATGGCATCATCGATCTTCTTCTTGTCAGCGGCAGGCAACTTCTCGCCAATCTTCTCATCCTTGATGGTGTTCCTCATGTTGTATGAGTAGTTCTCCAGAGCATTCTTTGCCTCAACCTTCTTCTTGTGCTCTTCATCCTCAGATTTGTACTTCTCTGCCTCCTGGACCATCTTCTCAATGTCTTCCTTGGATAGCCTGCCCTTGTCGTTGGTGATGGTGATCTTGTTCTTCTGCCCAGTGGTCTTGTCCTCAGCAGAGACATTTAAGATACCGTTGGCATCAATGTCGAAGCAGACTGTGATCTGGGGAACACCTCTGGGAGCTGGTGGAATGCCAGAGAGCTCGAACTTCCCAAGCATGTTGTTGTCCCTTGTTCTGGTTCTCTCGCCCTCATATACTTGGATCAACACACCAGGCTGATTGTCAGAGTACGTCGAGAACACCTGCTCCTTCTTAGTGGGAATGGTAGTGTTACGTGGGATCAAAACAGTCATAACACCTCCGGCAGTTTCAAGACCAAGGGATAGAGGGGTGACATCCAACAACAAAAGGTCTTGCACCTTCTCATTTCCTTCACCACTCAAGATAGCGGCCTGAACAGCAGCACCATAGGCAACGGCCTCATCTGGGTTGATGCTCTTGCACAACTCCTTTCCATTGAAAAAATCTTGAAGAAGCTGCTGAACCTTGGGAATTCTAGTGGAACCACCAACAAGAACAACATCGTGAACAGTGCTTTTGTCCATCTTGGCATCCCTCAAACATTTCTCCACAGGCTCCATACACTTTCTGAACAAGTCCATGTTCAGCTCCTCAAATCTAGCACGAGTGATGGTCGAGTAAAAGTCAACACCTTCATATAAGGAGTCGATCTCAATGGTGGTTTGGGCAGTGGAAGACAAAGTCCTTTTCGCTCTCTCACACGATGTCCTCAACCTTCTCAAAGCTCTAGGGTTTCCGATGATATCCTTCTTGTGCTTCCTCTTGAACTCCTGGACAAAGTGGTTCACCATTCTATTGTCAAAATCTTCACCTCCAAGATGAGTGTCTCCAGCGGTGGCTTTGACCTCAAATATACCCTCTTCAATTGTCAAGAGGGAAACATCAAAAGTACCACCTCCAAGATCAAAGATAAGCACATTCTTCTCACCAACGCTGGTTGCCTTTTTGTCAAGACCATAAGCGATGGCAGCAGCAGTTGGCTCATTGATAATCCTCATCACATTAAGCCCGGCAATAACTCCGGCATCCTTGGTCGCCTGACGCTGAGAGTCATTAAAGTAAGCCGGAACCGTCACCACAGCGTTCTTGATGGTTGAACCAAGATAAGCCTCCGCAATCTCACGCATCTTAATGAGAACCATGGAAGAGATTTCCTCTGCAGCAAATTGCTTCTCCTCACCCTTGTAATCAACCACAATCATAGGCTTATCAGCTGGTCCGGGAATGATCTTGAAAGGCCATAATTTCATGTCACCTTGAACTGGGGCGTCACTGAACCTCCTTCCAATCAACCTTTTAGCATCTGGATCAATTGAAAACACACTTTTAGTCACAAACTTCACATACATACAAAATCAACCAAAACTTATTAAACTACTACAGTTCAAGTTTAAACAGTTACTGATAGATGACTTTAACACTCTGAACATGTATCAACATAGAAATCCAACACTAAGTAAAAAATATTGATGATATTAGCTAACTAACAGCAACTGAGTCACTCAAAATCCTATATGCCGGTAGTGAATAAAAAAAGGGCAGATTCAAATTGACATCAGCAAACATGAAAGTGGATCTGGCTATGAACAAGCAGATCTGAACACCAAACCGCAATAATGAAACTCCTGCAATCCTAATTACATCCTATCTAGGTTGTCAGACTACGATCAGCTTTCAAGTCAACGAGTCAAACAACGCATTGACACGATCTACCAATGTTCAATTGACTCCAGCAACCAAAAGACACAGATCTACTCAATTCAGCTCAACTGAACCAGATCCAATGAAACTCTGAGTTCAAAATTCAACAGTAGCTTACCGAAGACAGTGTTGATGGGGTTCATGGCGACCTGGTTCTTGGCAGCATCACCAATCAACCTCTCGGAATCAGTGAACGCAACGTACGAGGGAGTCGTCCTGTTCCCCTGGTCATTTGCGATGATTTCAACGCGGTCGTGCTGCCAGACTCCGACGCAAGAGTAGGTGGTTCCGAGATCAATTCCGATAGCCGGACCTTCTCCTTTCCCAGCCATAATCTCTCGTTATCAAAAATCGTATATTAAAATAAGTGAGCAAAGAGAGATTTAGTAGCCTGAGATTCCGAAATCTGCAGGTAGCTAGGGTTTGGGGGAGAGAGGAGGAGTGAAGATGTGCGACGAGATGAATTTATAGATTTGCGGTTTGGGATCTAGAAGGTTCACTTGGACGGAGATATGTGATTTTGACCGTTGGATTCTGCACATGCTGAATGGACCATTGCGATTGGTTGTAATTTCCGTGTTGTGCGGATTAGGGGTTTCTTTCACATTGCTCATTCCTAATTTTAATCTGTGTCGGTCTCGGAGGCGGCTCGCTCTCGCTCTGTCTTTTTCTTTTGGTTCACTCCCATTAAATAAAAATCAAAGCAAGGGAAAGAAAGGAAAAATGAAAAATTAACAAATTGAATAAATAGCAATTTGAGTAAACACATTTTATTTATGGGATCAGAATTTGGCTATAAAAATTGGAACACAAAGCAGAGACAGAAATATTGCCAGGTTAATTAGTCTAGGAAGAACTTGATGATGATGGCGTTGCAGATGCTCTGTAAGTCCTGCAACTTCTCTTCGTACTCATCGGCCTCTGCCAATTGGTTGGCATCAAGCCATTTACTGGCACCCTCAATAATTTCTTCAATCTTTTTCTTATCAGTGGCAGCCATGTTCTCTGTTTTCTTCTTATTCTTGATAGCATTCTTCATTTTGATCGAGTAGTCCTCCAATGCGTTCTTAGCCTCGACGGTATTTTTATGCTTCTCATCATCAAACTTGAATTTATTTGCCTTCTGAACCATTTTCTCGATGTCTTCCTCAGAAAGTCTGCTGATGGTGAGCTTCTTCTTCTGCCCGGTGGTCTTGTCCTCAGCAGATACATTCAGAAAGCCGTTGTGATCAATGTCAAAGCAGACCGTGATCTGTGGAACACCTCTCGGAGCTTGTGGAATGCCAGACAGCCAGAACTTGTCAATCATGTTATTGTCCCTCGTACTGAGTCTCTCACCCTCATATACTTGGATCAAAACACCAGGCTGATTGTCAAAGTAGGTCGAGAACACTTGCTCCTTCTTAGTGGGAATGGTAGTGTTACGTGGGATCAAAACAGTCATGACACCGCTTCCGACAGTTTCAATACCAAGGGAGACACCTTCAACAGTTTCAATACCAAGGGATAGAGGGGTGACATCCAACAACAAAAGGTCTTGCACCTTCTCATTTCCTTCCCCACTCAAGATAGCAGCGTGAACAGCAGCACCATAGGCAACGGCCTCATCTGGGTTAATGCTCTTGCACAACTCCTTTCCATTGAAAAAATCTTGAAGGAGCTGTTGAACCTTGGGAATTCTAGATGAGCCACCAACAATCACAACATCATGGATATCGCTCTTGTCCATCTTTGCATCCCTCAAACATCTCTCAACTAGCTCAATGCACTTTAGGAACAAGTCCATGTTAAGTTCCTCAAATTCAGCACGGGTGATCAATGAGGAGAAGTCAACACCATGATATAAAGAATCGATTTCAATTGTAGTTTTGGTAGTGGATGAAAGAATCCTTTTCGCCTTTTCACATGATCTTTTCAACTTTGTCATGGCTCTAAGGTTACCAGTGATATTCTTCTTATGCTTCCACTTGAACTCCTGAACAAAGTGGTTCACCATTCTGTTGTCAAAATCCTCGCCTCCAAGATGAGTGTCACCGGCTGTGGCTTTAACCTCAAATATACCCTCTTCAATTGTTATGAGCGACACATCAACACTACCACCTCCAAGATCAAAGATCAGCACATTCTTCTCACCAACACTGGTTGCCTTTTTGTCAAGGCCGTATGCGATGGCAGCGGCTGTTGGCTCGTTAATAATACGCATCACATTGAGTCCAGCAATAAATCCAGCATCCTTGGTGGCCTGACGCTGAAATTCATTGAAGTAAGCCGGAACAGATACCACAACATTGCTGATTGTCGTACCCAGATAAGCTTCAGCAATCTGCCGCATCTTATATAAAATCATGGATGATATCTCCTCAGGAGCAAATTGTCTCTTATCACCCTTGTAGTCGACCACAATCATGGGCTTGTTGGATGGCCCTAAGATGATGTTGGAAGGCCACAACGTCATGTCATTTTGAACTACGTTATCCGTGAATTTCCTACCAAGCAGTCTCTTGGAATCTACATACTCAAATGTCAAACAATTCAAAGACCAGTTAGGAACAAATACATTTTTACAACACTTCATAGTAAATTATATTATTATTTGAACATCAAAATGTCGATTTTACAGAAAGAAACCATTGATGGGGTTTATCACAAGTAATGAAGAGCGCTCAAATTCATCCCTCATGCACTATCTTTTACCTAAAAACAAAAAAGCGTAAAACCAGATTCCAAGGTGCAAAGTGAGTATCCCTGGATCCACTAAAATAGTATAGGATTTAATTGAACTTCCTACACTTCTTAAGTACTAAAAACCTCTCCTAAATAACAGAAACCTCATCGAGTATTTTTATTCACAGTTCATTCATCTGCTCTCTGCTTCCAATAACTTCCGGACAATCTAGAATGGCCGGAGCTCCTAATGCTACTATCAATATCAAATCAGTTTATCAGACTACAACTGATTGGGTTAACGAGTCAAACAACACGCTGACTCCGATGTCCGATCTATGCATGTTCAAACAACTTCAACAATTATTGAAAGATACAGATCTATACGAACTCAAAATTTAGAGTTTAGGAGCAGCTTACCGAAAACGGTGTTGGTGGGGTTCATGGCAGCCTGATCCATAGCAGCAACGCCAATCAATCTTTCGGAATCTGTGAAAGCCACAAACGATGGAGTGGTCCTGTCCCCTTGATCATTTGGGATGATCTCAACGTGGTCGTTGAGCCACACTCCGACACAAGAGTAGTTGGTTCCGAGATCGATTCCGATTGCCAGACCTTCTCCTTTCCTGGCCATAATAAGTAATAAATCTTTAACAAAGATAGAAAAACTCTAACAACAAAATAATGAATAGAGAGAGATGTAGGAGCTCGTGATCAGGAGATTGGCAGGCAGGTAAAGGTTCTGGAGAAGAATGGAGGATAGTAGTTAGTAAAGAAAGGAAAATATGAGTTGACGTCAACTCTGAACGCAGCCTGTAAATGTAAGATTAGTTATGACCTGGGTTCATATAATAAAATAGACTTGAACAGAAACACGATTAAATATTTATATGGGCAGTTTAAATTTCAATTTTTTAATTTAATTAAGTACTTTTAAGCAACCGATATAAGCTAATAGTCTGTTCTTTTTAAACTTAAAACATAAATACTTAAGTTCTATTGACGTGAATAGAATTTCAAAAATGATTCCACTACAGTTGGGAAAGAAACACTAACCCTCTTGGGAAGAAGTTGGCCACATTGAGTCTTGAGAAATCCTATAAGATTGCGCACATTAAACTTCAGCGGGGAGAAAAGGTCACCAGCTGAGGATAATTGCTCTTTGAAGGCTGCAAGAAAAAAGTGATTTCACATGTTAAACAGGGATCGAAAAGTGACAATGCACAAGATAACCAATCGAAACACAAAATAAAGACCACAATTCCCCATAAAAATCCGCACTTATTTAAATATCAAGCATAGACATAAATGTTGTAGGTTCTCAGTGCTTAGTGTAGGAACAACTTGATGATGATGGCGTTGCAGATACATAAATCTCAGGATGTGCAAAGGGGTGAACAATCTGACAAGCGCGGCTTGACTAACTTTTGGAGGAGGGTTTGGTCGTGTAAGGTCCCTAATAAGATCAAAATTCTTTGTTGGAGATTATATTATAATAGTCTTCCTGATGCTAAAAATCTATTAAGGAGAGGCCTACCTATAGATTCTCATTCCAAGTTATGTGGTTTTGCTATTGAATCAGCAGTTCATGTCTTCAAAAACTGTTGGTCGACCTCAGAACTCTGCGCCAGATTGGAATTACAGTTGCCTGATTTTGAACACCAAGAGGTGGACCCAGCAAACTGGGTGTGGACATGCTCGTCTTTGCTAAGCTCGGAAGATTTAAGAAAGTTCCTGGTAGCGTTATGTGGGATCAAAACGGTCATGACACCTCCCCTGGTCATTTGCGATGATTTCAACGCGGTCGTGCTGCCAGACTCCGACGGTGGTTCCGAGATCAATTCCGATAGCCGGACCTTCTCCTTTCCCAGCCATAATCTCTCCTTATCAAAAACCAAATATTAAAATGAGTGAGCGTGGAGAGATATAAGAGCCTCAGATTCACAAATCTGCAGGCAGCTAGGATTTGGGAGAAGAGAGGAGGATAGAAGTTGTTGAAGCATATGAATTTAATAAGGGAAAAGTATGCCCTTAACTACCGTTCCAATTAGAGGGTTAAACTATCAATTTTTTCAATTAAGGGCAAAATAAAATATAATTTGATCAATTTTTTAATACCGAGCATCGTAGCTTCACCGTAATTAAATTTCGAACTCAATCATGTGAACCTCGTTGAAAATAACTCGATGATCGCATCATAAACTCTTAACGTATTGAATCGATCTTTCTTCTTTAAACATCAATAGACTTTTTATTGAGTCGTTATTAACGGGATTCACATGATTGAGTTTGCAATTTAATCACGGTGAATCTACGGTGCTCGGTGTTCGAAAATTGATCAAAGTATTTTTTATTTTGCTCTTGATTGGAAAAATTGATAGTTTGGACCTTCAATTGGAAAATGACGGTAGTTCGGGACACCAATTTATACTTTTCCAATTTAATAATTTATAGATTTGGCGATTAGGTTCATTTGGATGGAGAGGAATATTTTCCAAGTTGCTAAAAAAAATGTCAATTTTACTCAATCTCCTTATTGGTTTTCTAATTTACACTAGTTTTCTAAGACGTCGTTGCCAAATGCATCTTAACCTTAAAACACTCGTGCCAACAGCGGCTTAAGCCTCGTGACGTTTTTGCGCCAAAATATGTGAGTCAACAGCTGATGTGATCGTTTAAATCTATTTTTATTAAAACGTCGTGCGTAACAGCGGCTTAAGTTTCGAGCCCTAGATTTTCTCTTCATCGTTTCGTTCCAACAAATCTCCCAAAATCGCACTTCCGTATTCTCCCATTCGCTGCTCCACCACGCTGCGCGTCGTCCGTCCGCCGCCCCATCTTCGCTCTCCGTGCCATCATCCTACGCCTGTATCGCCGTCGCTTTCCTCCCATTTTCTATTAGAACGCTGCTACCAACATCGTTTTAAGGTGAGACGATGTCTCTAACAGCGGCTTACGTTTGTTTGGTAATATTATGCCACATGACTGCATATTTTGGCACAAAAACGCCACGAGGGTTAAGCCGTTATTGGCAGGAGCGTTTTAAGTTTAAGACGTCTATGGCAACGACGTCTTAGAAAACTTCTGTAAATTCATTTTTTACCAATTTGGAAAATTTTCCCACAAAACATGGGAGCAGAATTTGACTACAAAAATTGGAACGAAAAGCATAGACAAAAATATTGCAGGTTAATTAGTCCAGGAAGAACTTGATGATGATGGCGTTGCAGATGCTCTGTAAATCCTGCAACTTCTCTTCGTACTCATCAGCCTCTGCCAATTGGTTGGCATCAAGCCATTTACTGGCGTCCGCAATAACGTCTTCAATCCTTTTCTTGTCAAAGGGAGCCATGTACTCTGTTTTCTTCTTATTCTTGATGGCATTCCTCATTTTGATTGAGTAGTCCTCTAAAGCATTCTTAGCCTCCACAGTCTTTTTGTGCTCCTCATCATCAGTCTTGAACTCTTTTGCCTTCTGGACCATTTTCTCAATCTCCTCTTTAGAAAGTCTGCCCTCATCATTTGTAACGGTGATCTTGTTCTTCTGCCCAGTGGCCTTGTCCTCAGCAGACACATTCAAAATACCGTTGGCATCAATGTCAAAGCAGACTGTGATCTGGGGAACACCTCTCGCAGCTGGTGGAATGCCAGAGAGCCAGAACTTACCAATCATATTATTGTCTCTTGTCCGGGTCCTTTCACCCTCATATATTTGAATCAAAACAGCATGCTGACTGTCAAAGTAAGTGGTGAATACCTGCTCCTTAATAGTGGGAATGGTAGTGTTACGCGGGATCAAAACATTCATGACACCGCCTCCCACATTATCAATACCAAGGGAGAGACCTTCGACAGTTTCAATACCAAGGGAGTGATGGGTGACATCCAACAACATAATGTCCTGCACCTTCTCATTTCCCTCGCCACTCAAAATTGCTGCCAGAATAGCAGCTCCATAGGCAACAGCCTCATCCGGGTTAATGCTTTTGCACAACTCCTTTCCATTGAAGAGTTTTTGAAGCAGTTGTTGGATCTTGGGAATTCTAGTAGAGCCACCAACAAGCACAACATCATGAACATCGCTCTTGTCCATCTTGGCATCCCGCAAACATTTCTTAACTGGTTCCATACACTTCCGAAACAACTCCATGTTCAGTTCCTCAAATCTATCACGAGTGATGTTCAAGGAGAAGTCATTACCATCATATAGAGAATAAATTTCAATTGTGGCTTTGGCAGTGGATGATAGAATCCTCTTCGCCTTTTCACATGATGTCCTCAACTTTGTCAACGCTCTACGGTTATCAGTGATATCTTTTTTGTGCTTCCTCTTGATTTTTTGAACAAAGTGGTTCACCAATTTTGTGTCGAAGTCATCACCTCCAAGATGAGTGTCACCAGCAGTAGCCTTAACCTCAAAAATACCCTCTTCAATTGTTACTAGCGACACATCAACACTACCACCACCAAGATTAAATATTAGCACATTCTTCTCACCAACACTTGTTCCCCTCTTGTCAAAGCCGTATGCGATGGCAGCAGCACTTGGATCGCTAATAATACGCATGATATTGAGCCCAGCAATAGCTCCGGCATCCTTGGTCGCCTGACGTTGAGAGTCATTGAAATACGCTGGGACACACACCACAGCATTCCTTATGGTTGAACCAAGATAAGCCTCAGCAATTTTTCGCATGTTAAAGAGAACCATAGATGAGATCTCCTCTGCAACAAATTGCTTCTCCTCACCCTTATAGTCAACCACAATCACAGGCTTATCGGCTGACCCAGGAATAACCTTGAAAGGCCACAACATCATGTCACTCTGAACAGATGCATCGCTGAATCTCCTTCCATGCAGTCTCTTTGAATCTGCATATGCATATATAAACTGTTACAACACCTCTTAATAAAGTGTGTCATCATTTCAATGTCAAAAATGGTGCATATTTAATCCATATAATTTCAAACCCGATCTAGTCAAACTTAAAAGTCAGCTGATAAGGGCAACTTACCAAAGATGGTGTTGATGGGATTTACGGCGGCCTGATTCATGGCAGCATCGCCAATCAACCTCTCCGAATCTGTAAATGCGACGTACGATGGGGTGGTCCTGTTCCCTATGTCATTTGGGATGATCTCAATGTGTCCGTTCTGACACACTCCGACACAAGAGTAGTTGGTTCCGAGATCGATTCCAATTGCCGGACCTTCTCCTTTCCCAGCCATAATATCTCCTATATAAAGTTGAAAACTCTAACAGAAAAGGAAATGAGTTGGGAGATCTGTCTGCCGGAGAAGTTTGGAGGAGAGTAATAGACAGAGAAAATGAGTTGACATGAATTCTGAAGGTGACTTCAATTAAATAGTCTTAACAGAGAAGCATATGATTAAATATTTGTATGAGAATACAACATGCCTTCCATTCAACTCAAGTTTCAGTTGTTTAGCTTAGTACTTTCGTAGTTAGTTTAAGTACTTAAATTACTTAAGTAGCTTGAGTGAATAATCTTTTCTTTTAAACTTAAAAACTAAATAGTTCAATTAATTAAGTGCTTAAATATTAGAGTTACATTTTCAATTTAATTCTTCTGTTTAAGTTATTACACTCAACTCAATTTTGTTGACTAGATTAAAGTTTTAGAGCAAACTCTATTGATAGGAACGGGATTAAAATTTAACTCAAACATGAGAATTGAGCTGATACACTTAAGTGTTTAACTTGTATTTTATCTTTTTGAGTTCAAAAAAAGTGAATTATTTAATTTAAATATAATTTATAAAAAATTGAACTGTTCGAATGAAATTTTACCTTAACAGATAATAGATCATCACTCTTCTTTGGACTTCAACCACTGCAACTTCACATTTCATGATTTCAACCTAAGAATAGTTTTTATAACGATTTCTCAATCAACAAGCATGCTTATAAAACATTGTTGATGTGACAAAGAGCAAATTCCAAAAAATACTCTAAACTTCCCAAAAAGTAACTCATTAAACTACTTGATTCTAAGGCTAACCTGTGGACTCTATGCAATACCGATTCTTTAAAACAATAATGTAACCTTTAGGTTAGGTTTGCCTTGGTTATATTCAATGGTTTCAACCCACAAATCCTATTAAAAGACTTCGGCAGGCATGGTGGCTGCTAGTCTGGAGAAACATCAACATAAAAAAAAATACTAAGATATGGCTGCTACTTTGAAGAAATTTTGCATAAAGTGTTGGAAAAAATGCTTCTTCGTACAAAGAAATTGGCCATGAGATATATTTTTTAAAATAGGATTAAAATATCTTGTAATGTGATGAATAATATTGATTATTTTCATAAAAAAAATCAAAGTTCAAATGAATGTGATACCGATGTTCAAAGGACATTCCGGAATAATAAAATCGTTAATTAATTGATAATACAACTCTCAACCTTTTAAGCAAAAAAAATTCAGAGAAGTGTTTTTTTTTTGTCTCACGTGGCTTAGAACTTGTGTGAGGATAAGTTTAGACATAACTGTATTTTTCATACTTAATAAAATGAGTTATCAATAAGGCTATCTCACTATAATCTCAAGAAGTTCCAAGTATACAAATCTATGCAAGGCAAGCTTAATTGTGCGATAAACTGAGTCCAATGAACAATGTTAACAAAGATGAAATTCTAAAGGACAAGGTACTTCCTGAATATCAGTGTCGTCGGGCGTCGACCAGAAGCTCAAACCAGTCGCTAGATTATACGCACACTTTAAGGGAAGAGCACCATAACTCGCAGTCGGCGCAGGCGAGCGCACTTGCAAAACTTCAGGCAGACGCCAATTCACTTCAAGATTGCCAAGAAGATCAAAGCACAAGAAATCCCCAAATTTCAAACGTGCCCTAATCCCGCAGGGGAACTAAGCTCAAATACGAAGCTCACACCAGACGAAACGGCACCGTTTCAAGGAGATGTCAACCAAATCCGCGCGACTCACGAATGCCGCCATCGTTGCAGGCTTGCAGCTTATATTAGATTTAAAACGGCGAAGCTTTGCTCGCGTCTTCAAATGCCTCTTCGCGCCCTAGCCAAACGTCGTTTCTTCCGGTTCTAAACTCTACTCTTTAAACGAACCAAGCTTGAACAATCTAATACTCGAGTCGATTCGTTTGCAGCCCTAGCCTTGGAGCTTAAATTACAAACACATTTGGCTTACAAAAATCCTTACAGTTTGTCATTGGATCTTCTAATTAGGGGTCGGCAATAGGCAGGGTAAGGGCTAATGGGCAGGATAAGAATATTTTTCCTTGATCATATGAACAGTACAGTGCAGGGTAAGGGCATGGTAGATCAATTTTTCTAAGCTCGTAGGGTACCCATGGACAGGGTAATATTAGGGTAGGGTAGGGTAGGGTCAAGTAGTGCAAATTTAAGCATATTTTGAAAAAAAAATTCATAATATGAATGAAAATAGTAGGATAAGACAGGGTATGATAGGGTATGAAGGTAGTGTATGATATTAGGATAGGAGGGCAGGGTAGCGTCTATTTTTTCGTGACCCTTATCCTGCCTAAGGCTTTGTGGGCAGGATACGTTAGGATGAGGATAGGGCAGGACATGGTACGTATCGGACAGGATACGAACATGGTACAGATCGGACAGGATAAAGGTGACCCTAAGGGCATTACCCTAGGGTCAAATGCCTACCCTACTTCTAATCAATAATATGAGCCCACGAACCATATTAAAAGACTTTAGCAGAGGTCTCTTGATGACTTGACTTGAGCAAAGGTCACGGGTTCAATTCCTTTGCTAAATATCTTTAAAGTTGAAATATTTAATTCGATCGAGCCTGTCACACTGTAATAATGTGGTCGCACTCGATTAGTGTCAAAAAAGAAAGTGATTTCCAACATTAAACAGGGATTAAAAAGTAACAATAAAGAAGTTAACCATTCGAAACAAAAAAAATAAAGGTCACAATTTATAAATCTGTACTAATTGAAACAAAAAGCATAGGCAATAAATGTTGTAGTTTCTCACTGCTTAGTCTAGGAAGAACTTGATGATGATGGCGTTGCAGATGCTCTGTAAATCCTGCACTTATCGGCCTTAGCCAATTGGTTGGCATCAAGCCATTTACTGGCATCCTCAATAACGCCTTCAATTTTTTTCTTATCAGTGGCAGCCATGTTCTCTGTTTTCTTCTTATTCTTGATGGCATTCCTTATTTTGATCGAGTAGTCCTCTAAAGCATTCTTCGCCTCCAGTCTTTTTGTGCTCCTCATCATCAGACTTGAACTTTCTTGCCTTCTGGACCATTTTCTCAATGTCTTCTTTAGAAAGTCTGCTGACGGTGAGCTTGTTCTTCTGCCCTGTGGTCTTGTCCTCAGCAGATACATTGAGAATGCCATTGGCTTCAATGTCAAAGCAGACCGTGATCTGTGGAACACCTCTCGGAGCTGGTGGAATACCAGACAGCCAGAACTTACCAATCATGCTATTGTCCCTCGTACTGATTCTCTCACCCTCATATACTTGGATCAAAACACCAGGCTGATTGTCAAAGTAGGTCGAGAACACTTGCTCCTTCTTAGTGGGAATGGTAGTGCTACGTGGGATCATAACAGTCATGATACCGCCTCCAGCAGTTTCATAACCAAGGGAGAGACCTTCGACAGTTTCAATACCAAGGGAAAGAGGGGTGACATCCAACACCAAAGTGTCATTTTCCTCGCCACTCATGATAGCGGCCTGAACAGTAGCTCCATAGGCGGCAGCCTCATCTGCGTTAATGCTCTTGCACAGCTCCTTCCCGTTGAAAAATTCTTGAAGCAGTTGCTGTACCCTGGGAATTCTAGAAGAGCCACCAACAAGCACAACATCATGGATATCGCTCTTGTCCATCTTTGCATCCCTCAAACATCTCTCAACTAGCTCGATGCACTTCAGGAACAAGTCCATGTTAAGTTCTTCAAATTCAGCACGGGTAATGGTTGAGGAGAAGTCAACACCATGATACAAAGAATCGATTTCAATTGTGGTTTTGGTAGTGGATGAAAGAATCCTCTTCGCCTTTTCACATGATCTTCTCAACTTTGTCATGGCTCTAGGGCTACCAGTTATATTCATTTTATGCTTCCACTTGAACTCCTGGACAAAGTGGTTCACCATTCTGTTGTCAAAATCCTGACCTCCAAGATGAGTGTTACCCGCCGTAGCCGTAACTTCAAAAATACCCTCTTCTATTACTAGGAATGATACATCACAAGTACCGCCACCAAGACTGAATACTAGCACATTCTTCGCACCAATTTCTCTCTTGTCATGGTTGTATGCAATGGCAGCAGCTGTTGGCTCGTTAATAATACGCATCACATTGAGTCCAGCAATAAGTCCAGCATCCTTGGTGGCCTGCCGTTGAGATTCGTTGAAGTAAGCCGGAACAGATACCACAACATTTATGATTGTCGAACCAAGATAAGCTTCAGCAATCTCCCGCATCTTATATAAAACCATGGATGATATCTCCTCCGGAGCAAATTGTCTCTTCTCACCCTTGTAGTCAACCACAATCATGGGCTTGTTGGCTGGCCCTAGGATGATGTTGAAAGGCCACAACTTCATGTCATTTTGAACTACGTTATCCGTGAATTTCCTACCAAGCAGTCTCTTGGAATCTACATACTCAAATGTCATACAGTTTAAAGACTAGTTAGGAACAATTTCTAAGTAACACATACATTTTTTATAACACTGCTAAGTAAATTATATTATTATTGGAACGTCAAAATGTCGATTTTACAAACAAAAAGCAAACCGTGATGGGTTTACAAGTAAAAAATTGTTCAAATCATAAAAAATCAATATAGAGGGCATTCAATCTAAAGAACAGACCATAATATTTTTATGATGTATATATATAATGCTAATTAAAATCAAGAACACAGTGATTCACAGTTGCAACGGTTACCCTAACATGAAAACCCTGTTGTTTTCAATTACATTTTACTGTTAAATACGAACCTGATCTGAGCTGCCAACAGACACTACCAACTGGAACCAGATTATAAGATCAATTTAGTAGAATACATGGCGTTCCCTATAAGTTATTTACTTGGGAGAATATAGTATAATGAAAAGAACAAAAATGATTATTTTACTATTTTGTAGATTCATAGATAAAATATAAAAGGTCCTACACTTTTGTCTTTTACCTAAAAAAAAGGTATAAAATCATATAACTACTATTTTGGTTATACGGATTCAAAGGTGCAGAGTGAAATCCATGAATCGGCCAAATAGTGTAGGATCCTATTAAAGCTCCTAAACTTTTAATTACTTATACCTCTCATTTATAACAGAAACCTCATCATTACTTTTTCTACACAGTTCTTTCATCCGCTCTCTGACGTCAACATCAATTCTAAAAGTCGCTTCCAATCGCTTCTGGCCATCCTAATGCTAATAACAATCAAATCTAGTTTATCAGGCTACAATCGCTTGGGTTAACGAGTCAAACAACAAGTTGATTCTGATATATGCATGTCAAACAACTCCAACAATTATTGAAAGGTAGAGAGATCTATACGAACTCAAAAGTAAGAGTTTAGGACAGCTTACCGAAGACGGTGTTGGTGGGGTTCATGGCAGCCTGATCCATAGCAGCAACGCCAATCAATCTTTCGGAATCTGTGAAAGCCACACACGAAGGAGTGGTCCTGTCCCCTTGATCATTTGGTATGATCTCAACGTGGTTGTTGAGCCACACTCCCACACAAGAGTAGTTGGTTCCGAGATCAATTCCGATCACCGGACTTCGTCCTTTCCAAGCCATATAATAACTCTTTTACAAAGATCAAAATTTCTAACAATGAATATAGAGAGATGTAAGAGCCCGTGATCAGGACTCAGGAGATCGGCACGGTAGCTAAGGTTCCGAAGAAGAATGGAGATTAGTAGTTAGTAAATAAAGGAAATGAGTTGACGTTAACTCTGAATGCAGACTGCAAATGTAAGATTAGTTTTGACCTGGGTTCATCATATAATTAAATAGACTTGAACACAAGTTTACTATTTAAGTTAGTTACTTAAACTATTAATTGCCTGTTCTTTTAAACAAGAATAAGTCAGTTTATGCTATTATTACTGTTAATAATCCTATCTTACTGAAGCACACAATATCCAATTCGGACAATGTGGAATCTTCGCTCATCAAATGTCTTTGGTAGTTTTGCAGCTGACGATTTCCTTCCTCGTTATATTGTTGAGATTAGTTGATAGTCACAAACACCAACCATGACACCTGGTATCATGTCATAGAGATACTAAAAGTGACATTCTAATGAGGCAACTCATTTGTAATCTATACGGTGCATTTTATTTTCGTTCAGACCCCATCAATGAAGAGTCAAAATTTACTCTCTTATTGTTAAGTGTAAGGGACAAATTAATCCGGACCCGTGCAAAAGTATGCGTCTCTACAATCAACTTTCGAGATTCTGAGTTCCATCCGGAACGATCGGGAAATATATGAAACTTAACCTAAATATGAGAACTGAATAATAAAATAACTGACTTAAATTAAGTGTTAACTGAAAATTGAAAGACAAACACCTTAAGAGAAGAGCACCCTAAGACGCAGTCGGCACAGACGACCGCACTCGCGCTAGGAACTCGAAGACGCGCTCGCAGAACTTCAGGCAGACGCCAATTCGCTTCACGATCGCCAAGAAGATCAGAGCACAAGAAATCCCCAAATTGCAGACGTGCCCTAATTCGGCAGGGGAACTCAGCTCAAATACACAGCTCACAAAAAGACGAAACGGCACCGTTCCGGGTAGATATCCGCCGTGCGCCTCACTATTGCGCCGTCGTTCGACTTAGGTGCGGCTTATACTGGATTTAAAACGGCGGCGCTTTGCTCGCGTCTTCAATTACCTTTTCGCGCCCGAGCCAAACACCACCGCCTCGTTTCTTCCAGTTCTAAACTAAAGTCTTGGTGATGGTGCCGTGATCATACGACGCCGTTTTCAGCTCGTTTCAGCAGTAACAAGAGAAGGCCAAGTCCTGAACCCGAAAAACTTATCCCTGCACATGACTCGTTCTAGCAGTTCTAGGTACATCATCATAATTCTTAACAACCAACAATACAACTCTAAAGCTTGGGATTGCAAACACATTTGGAATACTATAATCCTTGAGCAGAGGTTACTGGGTAAGGTTACGGTTCAATTCCTTGCTAAATAGGAACAATACACAAGATACGAGCAAGGGATTAAAAGTTAACAATACACAAGATACGCACTGCTTAGTGTAGGAACAACTTGACGATGACGGGGTTGCAGATGCTCTCTAAATCCTGCAACTTCTCTTCATACTCATCAGCATCTGCAAACTGGTTGGCATCAAGCCACTTAGTGGCATTCTCAATAACGCCTTCAATTTTTTTCTTATCAGTGGCAGCCATGTTCTCTGTTTTCTTCTTATCCTTGATGGCATTCTTCATTTTGATCGAGTAGTCCTCCAATACGTTCTTAGCCTCCACAGTCTTTTTGTGCTCCTCATCATCATACTTGAACTTTTTTGCCTTCTGGACCATTTTCTCAATGTCTTCTTTAGAAAGTCTGCCCGTATCATTGGTGACGTTGATCTTGTTCTTCTGCCCGGTGGTCTTGTCCTCAGCAGACACATTCAAGATACCGTCGGCATCAATGTCAAAGCAGACTGTGATCTGTGGAGCACCTCTGCGAGCTGGTGGAATGCCAGAAAGTTCAAACTTACCAAGCAAGTTATTATCTCTCGTCGTGGTTTCCTCACCCTCGTACACTTGGATCAACACACTAGACTGATTGTCAGAGCTAATGGAGAACACCTTCTCCTTCTTGGTAGGAATGGTAGTGTTATGTGGGATCAAAACGGTCATGACGCCTCCGGCAGTTTCAAGACCAAGGGGAAGAGGGGTGACATCCAACACCAAAGTGTCCTGCACCTTCTCATTTCCCACACCACTCAAGATAGCTGCCTGAACAGCAGCTCCATAGGCAACAGCCTCATCGGCGTTAATGCTCTTGCACAACTCTTTTCCGTTGAAGATTTTTTGAAGCAACTGTTGGATCTTGGGAATTCTAGTACAGCCACCAACAAGCACAACATCATGAACATTTCTCTTGTCCATATTGGCATCCACCAAGCATTTCTTAACTATGTCCATACACTTTCGAAACAAGTCCATGTTGAGTTCCTCAAATCTATCACGAGTGATGTTCAAGACGAAGTCGTTACCATCGTACAGAGAATAAATTTCAATCGTGGTTTTGGTAGTGGATGAGAGAATCCTCTTCGCTTTTTCACATGATGTTCTCAACTTTGTCAAGGCTCTTGGGTTATTAGTGATATCCTTCTTTTTCTTCCTCTTGATTTTGTCCACAAAATGGTTTACCATTCTTGTGTCGAAGTCCTCACCTCCAAGATGAGTGTCACCGGCAGTTGCCTTAACCTGGAGAATACCCTCTGCAATTGTTAAGAGCGAGACATCAACAGTTCCACCACCAAGATTGAATACTAACACATTCTTCTCACCAACACTGTCTCCCTTCTTGTCAAGGCCGTATGCGATGGCAGCAGCAGTTGGCTCACTAATAATACGCAACACATTGAGCCCAGCAATAACAGCAGCATCCTTGGTCGCCTGACGTTGAGAGTCGTTGAAGTAAGATGGAACAGACACCACAACATTCTTGACGATCGAACCAAGATAAGCCTCAGCAATTTTTTGCATCTTAAAAAGAACCATGGATGAAATCTCCTCTGCAACAAACTGCTTCTCCTCACCCTTGTAATCAACCACAATCATAGGCTTATCGGCTGGGCCTGAGATAATCTTGAAAGGCCACAACATCATGTAACTCTGAACTGAGGGGTCGCTGAATTTCCTTCCAATCAACCTCTTCGAATCTGCATATGCATACAATTTTAGATCCAATCAACCTCAAAAAGTCATATAATATATCAACCTCAACAAGTCATATAATATATCGATCAACCTCAAAAAGTCATATAATATGTGGAACATACTGAAGACAGTGTTGATGGGATTCACTGCGGCTTGATTCATAGCAGCATCTCCTATCAACCTCTTCGAATCTGTAAACGCTACGTACGATGGGGTGGTTTTGTTCCCTATGTCATTTGCGATGATCTCAACCCGTCCGTTCTGCCACACTGCCACACAAGAGTAGTTGGTTCCGAGGTCGATTCCGATCGCCGGACCTTCTCCTTTCCCAGCCATAATATATGCCTTACAAGGATCAAAACTCTATTAAGAGAACTTACTTGAGAGATTTGTGTAGACAGCTAAGGTTTTAGGAGAAGTTTGGAGGAGAGTAGCAGAGAGGGATAAATTGGAAATGAGGGTTAGTTCAGTTAAATAGACTCCAATATAGTGAAAATAATGTATGAGGTATGAGAATACAGTGGAGCGCTTCTTTGAGGCGGTGTTGGTAGAATGAGACAGTGAAGCACGTTGTGAGTCATTCATTGTGATGGGTGGTAGTGAATAGTATAGTGTGCGTTCACACTGCTTGTGACACTTGGACACGTGACGCGCCCATAAAATACGAGAATTATATGTGTGACTGAGATCCTGTCTCACAACCTCATTCTAATTTTATTACCTCATTTGCCTCATATGAGAATACACCATGTCTTAAAAACTCAGCTCAAGTTTCAGTTGTTTAGTTTAGTAGTTATTTTAAGTAATTAAATTGCCTAAGTTAAGTTGATAACTTAACTCAAACAGGAGAATTGAACCGGGATAATACTTTTTTGAGTTCAAAAAATTGAATTAGCTTCTATCAACAAAAAAAATAAATTGAATTAGCTAATTAAAATATATTTTATAAAAAATTGAACTGATCGAATGAATTTTGACTCTATGGCTAACATGTGGACTCTAAGCAATATTGATTCTTTAAAACAATAATGTAACCTTTAGCTTTATGTTAGGTTTGCCACAATGATTTCAACCCGCAAATCCTATTAAAAGACCAAAGACTTGAGCAGGGATGGTGGCTGCTGATTGGGAGAAACAAACAATATTCTCGTTTCTACCTTTGGTATGATTTTGGTAAAATGTCTTCGGAGTGTTTAAGTACAAGTCTTTCTCAAAAAAAAAAAAAGTACAAATCAAGGAACTCGCGTACAGAAGTTTCCTAATCTGAAAATTTCCAGATATCGATCTAATGGAGATTGGAGTCGACTGACGAGAAAGTAGAGATTAGATATTCAGAAAGAATATCTGCAAATCGGTTGGAGATCCTCAGCATGCCATAACCAGGAAGAAATATATGCGGAAGGATCTTATGAAGATTGGATAAGATATCTAGATAATATTTAGGAATATTTTCTAAAGGGGAGCGCTCGGTTGAGAATCCTTGAAAATTCGAGAACCCAAATCTCACCATTAGATCATGAGCATCTTTGAATCTGCATGTGACACATGTCCAAAAAGGAAAGTAAAAAAATGCGGCTTTGAAAACTGCACATGTGACACATGTCACCACCAAAATCCATCTTACATTTTAAATGGTAAAGATTACGGTCTCAAATTCTCAAAAAAATAAATTCTCATTTGAACGCTCCTCTTTCAGGAACGATCAAATGAGGCCGGGCTTTAGGGCTGAAACCATGAGGCACGATGCTATTGGATCAGTAATTTAGGAGGGTGGTTAATCTGCTGACATGTGGCATGAGGCTTTATGCATTTATATGGAGTTTTATAAGAAAATGGTGAAAATGAGGGGTGTTTTGGGGAAACAAATTCCCACATATGTGACATGTGCTGACACAAAAACAGCCTTCCCTTTATGTCAAATCAAACTTTTGCTTTTATGTCAATCGGCTTTGTCCGAATAAAAAATAGAATATGCACGTGAACCTACTAAACCCTTTATACTTTAAAAACTGTATTTTATTTATACTTTAACTTTAAAAACTAAGAGTGACAACATATATTCCGTACTACACCTTTCAAAAAAAAAAACTTTATATTCCGTACTATATTTTTTTTATACTTTATCAACTTTAAAAACTAAAGAGTGACAGTAGTCGAATGAAGGTGCAACAGCGCTGACGAAGGGACGGGTTTTTTGGTCCATGTAAGTGGGTTCCGCTTATGAGGATTTTTGTCTCAATCGTTATGGTCTGAACTTTTCTCGTCGTCTGTTTGGACACAATTCTTGTATAATTATGTTTCTTTTCGATCGGTGGTTGGTCGGTGTTTTCGGCAGGCGGATGCGCTTGGATGTTGACGACTGTCGTCCTGACTTTTTCATGTTGTGAATGACGAGATGATGTGCCCATGCCAGAGGCGAAGTGGAGCAGCTGACTGAAGTTTATTCACATTTATCTTTTATTGTGTACTGTTCACAACTGGATGTTATTTCCCAACTTTAAGTCTTCGATTTGCTATCTCTGTAATTTACGACTTATCAAAAAAATAAAAATAAAGTACATTTTTTATCCAGCTGCAGCGCTTATCTCGTCTACTATTTTATCATCTGACCATAAGTAATGTAAAATTATTGACAACATATAACTCATTCGTGAAACACGGAATTACTTTTGGTTATTTTAAAAGTAATCACTTAGGATTTTATATACGAAAGTTAATAGTTGGGTTCACTTAAACAGTATCTAATAGCATTCCCATCATGATTTTTATTATCATAGAAAAGTATCATGAGAGATGATCAAAAAAATCATGCATTCCACCATGATTTTTTTGATCATAAATTTGATCATGAGACGTGAGCCAATCGCAACGCGACACGTGTCCTGTGTAAGAAACAGTACAATTTTTATTTTGATCTTGCAACGAATATATCTTCTAAATTATAAAATAAAAAAAATCAAAATAAATATCAATATTCATAATTTTTGAGCTCTATAAAACGAGATACACTTTGATATATTTTTATTAATCTTAATATTTATGAGCTATAATTTATGCTGATGAGAGAGAATGATGATGAACTTTTTATTTGATCATGAGTGAGATGCATGTGATTGATTTGGTCATGGAAATAATTAAGTGAGAGAGAAAAATGATGAGAGAGATGGATAACATGATTTTTTTTGATCTTGGTGGAGATGCTCTAACAACAGCTTTTAAGCTTGTTCTATCCACTACATCAAACTTGGCAAAACGTGGGAAATAAAGTCAAAAAATAAATACTTACTAGTCAAGCATGTACTTTTAAGTTTTGAGCCACTGATTTTGCCCTCGAACTCGATCAATTTGCCTGAGCAGCTGAGCTTCAGTAATTTTCTTCAGCCGCAACCGTGGGCATAGGAATAATTCAAAAGCATTGAGCTTAGTCTTTCAGACCAAGGTTGCAGAAAATGTCAGGTGGGCATCGGGCGGAAAGGGTCTCCAATGATTAATCGGGGCCTAGGCGGGGATTAATCGGTTTTGAATTTTTAATATTTGTAAATATATAATTATATACTATCGAGAAAAAAAATATAATTATATATAAATAATTAAATATACAAACTTCTTCTTCCATATTCTCCCGAATGTAGACTTTTAATCAATTCATAGTTCAAACACATTGACATTGCAAATAAATATGAACATTGTAATTGTAAATGGCGTCATCCACATTAACATTGTTAATCAAATTCGAATTATGAAAAATAAGAATCAAGCAGCATAAACAATACAATCCAAATCCATAGTTGCAATAATAAGTTAATTTTTTAAAATTTACAAATAAACCCTTGAAGTTTGAATATTGACATGTAGTTGATCATTCCGCCTAGAAACCGATTTAGACCGTCCAGAAGCCGATTACACCGCCTAGACCGCCCAGGCGCCGCCCAGAAACCGCACAGGCGCCACAACCGCCTAATTGGTCAAAACGGAACGGGTTCAAGAAAATTGCCGCCTAGGCGGTCTAGGCAGTCGTTTTCTTGAACACTGTTTCAGACTATAGCAGTAAGTAGTTACAAGTGATCCAGCGCATTCTTTGTATCCTTTACAAATATTCACGGCTCCTGTAGCCGAGTACAGTCAAGAAGAGCCAGAAGGCCGACACCAGGACTGACTTTGTTGATACTACCCGCTCTGAAATTTCTCCAACTTATTCCAAAACTTGATAATGCTGTGTCGAACAGTTTGTTCTTACATCATGCCATTCCCAAAAAGAATCACGGCAAAGGAACAAACGCTCATCTCCAGAAGCATTCCCTTAGAAAAGAGACAATGGTCCGCACTTCTGTTTTGCGCGTTTGTAAGTTTTTATTGAGGTGTCTGCACCATTTTTTTTGTTTTGCTACATTGAAGATAGATTGCCTGAGCTGTTGCACATGCAGTCGGGGAAAGGGTACTTGGTAACATCTCTGCCTGGTTTGCTGGTCCTGAGTTCTGGCTCCCCGAGTAAATTGTGATGCAAATCCCTAATTATTCTGCTAAATTCCACTTCCGGAAGGGAATGGTTCATTAAGTATGGAAGTATTTGTCTTTTGTTCGGAGTAATATACTTCTTGTGCCCAGCGTACGCCCTGTGACCCTGCACAGCCAAATCCCAAATTAATAACGATACTGAAATGTTATCCGGATAGAACTACTCAACTACTCATGCTTGATGCTTTCGCAGCTCGAAATAGTATTATTAAGGTTGGTTTATTTTGTAAACGCATACCCATTTGCCTATTGTTATATGTTCTTTTATCAGAAATGAAAAGTTGAAAACCATCTCTCGACTGATATACAGATCCAACTACAAGGACTGCTGATACCTGTATGGCGCGTCCCATATTTCCTCCATGAGATGGCATAAATACATTGCTGTTTTCAGAAACTATGTAATCGATGGCTGCCATTAGGGACGCTTTGTTTGCAAATGGGTCAAGTTCACCAGGCAAGGCAAGATCTTCCTTGTTGTAACAGTGAGGAAACTCTTGTATTAATGGTAGCAATGCTTGCTTCCCACCTATAGGCTCGCCTCCAGCCCAATATATTATTGCACTCCTAGGAGCTCCCAAAGCCTTCAGCAGCCTTTGATCCAAAATCAGATGAAAAAATTATAAATGGTTCAGAAATTTATAACTGGTGAACATAAGTCTCGGGAATTGATAACTCACCTGGTAACCTCCATTGTGTTTAGAGGACACAGGCCTGTGAGCTTCCGCTCATGGTAGCTCATGTTAGATTTTGCAGTTAACAGCTCCGGTCTCAATTTTCTTTCTTGATGTATTATCTCATCAAAATCATGGCTCAATCCAGGAAGACAACCTGTTCTGACCCAAACATCTTTTTCCATTCGTAGATGAAGAGCAATGTAGGGTCCCTTGCTTCGCATCCTCTCTGCAATTTTATTGCCAAGTTCGAAAACTGGACGAGCAAATCGCAAAGCATGAAATGCCACCTGCAGTAATAGACAAGCAATACTCAGCGCTTGATTGATGTTTCATTGTCGGACAATAAATAAATAGATGGTAAATATTTAGATCCCTAACCTTCTGAGTTGATACTAGTAATTGCAGAAAGTAGATGCTTTCGCGACTGACTTTTCTTTTCCAAATAGCATGACTACAAGACATTATCTCTATATGAAAAATATGACAAAATTACCTTGCATCTGAGTTTCTGAAGATCGGGAAGGAGATCTTTTGAGAGTCGCGAATCTAGACCCCGCAAAAGCAAAAGACCTTCGCGGCTAAGCTGCATAATGCAACAACTGAAGCTAGTCAACAACATTTACCGACCATTCATTTAATATGCAGCCGACTCTCTACTTCTAGCCTGATAGAAAGTATTCACATGTAAATGTAACATTTGGCTAACACTCGTGATAACGAGTTTGTCAATATCATGAAGTTACTATAAATAAATTTAAAACAGAATTGTATAATCAGCTGAACATAATAAAACATACGGATATAAGTGAAAATATGCTACCTAGTTTAATCACATCATAAGTTGCTAACAGCCATCATTAAAATCCAAGAACGTGAAACCAAAATAGGACATTTATAACAGGATCTAACAACGAATTATACCTTTTTGTGATAATGCAAACGGATCCACCTTGGAGAGACGTTCATTGAGTTCAGCTTCTCCTCCACTGGTCTAGACATGAGATGAGCCGATGGCAAAGATGAAACTACATGAACATCCTCGGCAAGAGTTCTCTTGAAGTGCTCCATGTCAAATATGTCGGAAAATTCACTAAAACACATTTACAGATTCAACGATCAATTCCATTCAGACTATCCCTGAATGCCAGTTCCATCACCAAATACTACTTACAAGTCTATTACTTCTAAAAGGGAACGCAAATCCGCAACAAACAAAACATCAAGGACAAGGGGCATAAGCAATTTACTAAGCTCAAAACAACAACGAAAATCAAGTTTAAAATGCTCAAAAAAAGGGACAATGATTGATACCTTTCATCGCCCCATACGAGATTGGTCTGCAAAATGGGAACAACCAAAGAAGCCCCAAGAATCCTGGCAATCACCACAGCATCAACAATCTGATTCCTCTGCTGATTCATCCCACCAGAAACCACAACCATCAAATGATGTATATATATAATGCTAATTAAAATCAATATGTACTCCACAGTACCAACTGGAACCAGATTATAAGATCAATTTAGTAGAATACATGGCGTTCCCTATAAGTTATTTACTTGGGAGAATATAGTATAATGAAAAGAACAAAAATGAATCTTTTACTATTCTGTAGATTCATAGATAAAATATAAAAGGTCCTATACTTATGTCTTTTACCGAAAAAAGGGTATAAAATCATATACCTACTTTTTTGGTTTTCTACGGATTCAAAGGTGCAGAGTGAAATACATGAATCGGCCAAATAGTGTAGGATCCTGTTAAAGCTCCCAAACTTTTAATTAATTAAACCTCTCATTTATAACAGAAACCTCATCATTATTTTTTCTACACAGTTCTTTCATCCACTCTCTGAAGTCAATAACAATTCTAAATGTCGCTTCCAATCGCTTCTGGCTATCCTAATTCTAATAACAATCAAATCTAGTTTATCAGGCTACAATCGCTTGGGTTAACGAGTCAAACAACACGTTGACTCCGATATATGCATGTTCAAACAACTCCAACAATTATTGAAAGGTAGAGAGATCTATACGAACTCAAAAATAAGAGTTTAGGACAGCTTACCGAAGACGGTGTTGGTGGGGTTCATGGCAGCCTGATCCATAGCAGCAACGCCAATCAATCTTTCGGAATCTGTGAAAGCCACACATGATGGAGTGGTCCTATCCCCTTGATCATTTGGTATGATCACAATGTGGTTGCTTAGCCACACTCCCACACACGAGTAGTTGGTTCCGAGATCAATTCCGATCGCCGACTTTGTCCTTTCCGAGCCATATAATAACTCTTTTACAAAGATCAAAACTCTAACAATGAATATAGAGACATGTAGGACCCCATGATCAGGAGATCGGCACTGTAGCTAAGGTCTTGAAGAAGAATGGAGATTAGTAGTTAGTAAATAAAGGAAATGAGAGGTGACGTCAACTCTGAATGCAGACTGCAAATGTAAGATTAGTTTTGACCTGGGTTCATCATATAATTAAATAGACTTGAACACAAGTTTACTATTTAAGTTAGTTACTTAAACTATTAAATTGTCTGTTCTTTTAGACTTAAAACTTAAATACTTAAGTTCAATTGACTGTGACCAGAATTTCAAAATTAGGTTCCACTATACAGTTGAGAAAGAAACAAAAACCCTCATGGGATGAAGTTGGCTAGGTTATTGAGTCTTGAGAAGCCCTAGAAGACCGCTCCCATTATACATCAGCAAGGAGAATAGGTCATCAGCCGAGGGTAATTGCGCGTTGAAGGCTGCAAGTGGGGTATGAAAACTAACCTGTAGATTGAAGTTGTTTAGTAGTGTTGACAGTTTTACCAAAAGTGCTAATACTATTTTTTTTAAACGAAAATGATCAAATCCGTTACTTGAATAGTGTCTACTACTACTTTTACCACTAGACCGTCCTCAAATCTACTGAATAATAGTAAAAAAAAAACAAATGTGATTTGAAGGTCCAAAAACATTCTTCCTGGCCGTGCGAAAGTATGCGTCTCGAGAATCAACTTTCGAGATTCTGAGTTCCATCCGGAACGATCGGGAAATATATGAAACTTAACTTAAATATGAAAACTGAATAATAAAATATGTGACTTAAATTAAGTGTTAACTAAAAATTGAAAGACAAACACCTTAAGAGAATAGCACCTTAAGTCGCAGTCGGCACTGAAGACCGCACTAGCGCTAGGAACTCGAGGACGCGCTCGCAGAACTTCAGGCATACGCCAATTCGCTTCACGATCGCCAAGAAGATCAGAGCACAAGAAATCCCCAAATTGCAGACATGCCCTAATTCGGCAGGGGAACTCAGCTCAAATACACAACTCACACAAGACGAAACGGCACAGTTCCGATTAAAAGCATTCCGCGCGCCTCTCTATTGCGTTGCGCCGTCGTTCGACTTAGGTGTGGCTTATACTAGATTTAAAACGGAGGCGCTTTGCTCGCGTCTTCAAACGCCTTTTCGCGCCCGAGCCAAACACCCCCGCCTCGTTTCTTCCAGTTGTAAACTAAAGTCTTGGTGCCGTGATCATACGACGCCATTATCAGCTCGTTCAGCAGTAACAAAAAGTCCAAGTCCTGAACCCAAAAAGCTTATCCCTGCACATGACTCGTTTTAGCAGTTCTAGGTCCATCATTTTTAACAAACCAACAATACAACTCTAAAGCTTAGGACTGCAAACACATTTGGAATACTGTAACCCTTTAGCAGAGGTCTCTTGATGGCTGCCATTTCCACATTTTCTATCCACAAAGTTGAAGTTGCAGCCCTGATCTCGTATATTAGTTTATCATCTGATCATAAGTAATTGACAGAATAAGCAATTGGTGAAACATGAAATTACTGGGTAAGTTTACGGTTCGATTCCTTGCTAAACACCTTTAAAGTTGAATTTTTTTTAATTCGGTCGAGCCTGTCACACTATAGTGATTAGTCGCACACAAATAGCTTTCAAAAAAGGAAAGTGATTTCACATTTCAAACAGGGATTAAAAGTTAACAATACACAAGATACGCACTGGTTAGTCTAGGAACAACTTGACGATGATGGCGTTGCAGATGCTCTCTAAATCCTGCAACTTCTCTTCGTACTCATCAGCCTCTGCCAATTGGTTGGCATCAAGCCATTTACTGGCATCCTCAATAACGCCTTCAATCTTTTGCTTATCAGTGGCAGCCATATTCTCTGTTTTCTTGTTATTCTTGATGGCATTCCTCATATTGATTGAGTAGTCCTCCAAAGCATTCTTCGCCTCCACCGTCTTTTTATACTTCTCATCATCAGACTCAAATTTCTTTGCCTTCTGAACCATCTTCTCGATGTCTTCCTCAGAAAGTCTACCCGTATCATTGGTGACGTTGATCTTGTTCTTCTGCCCGGTGGTCTTGTCCTCAGCAGACACATTCAAGATACCGTTGGCATCAATGTCAAAGCAGACTGTGATCTGTGGAACACCTCTGGGAGCTGGTGGAATGCCAGAAAGTTCAAACTTACCAAGCAAGTTATTATCTCTCGTCGTGGTTTCCTCACCCTCGTACACTTGGATCAACACACCAGTCTGATTGTCAGAGTTAGTGGAGAACACCTTCTCCTTCATGGTAGGAATGGTAGTGTTATGTGGGATCAAAACGGTCATGTCGCCTCCGGCAGTTTCAAGACCAAGGGGAAGAGGGGTGACATCCAACACCAAAGTGTCCTGCACCTTCTCATTTCCCGCACCACTCAAGATAGCAGCCTGAACAGCAGCTCCATAGGCAACAGCCTCGTCGGCGTTAATGCTCTTGCACAACTCCTTCCCATTGAAGAGTTTTTGAAGCAATTGTTGGATCTTGGGAATTCTAGTAGAGCCACCAACAAGCACAACATCATGAACATTTCTCTTCTCCATCTTGGCATCCTGCAAGCATTTCTTAACTAGGTCCATACACTTTCGGAACAAGTCCATGTTAAGTTCCTCAAATCTATCGCGGGTTATGTTCAAGGAGAAGTCGTTATCAATTTCAATCGTGGTTTTCGTAGTGATTGAGAGGATCCTCTTCGCGTATTCACATGAATTTCTCAACCTTGTCAAGGCTTCTGGGTTATTAGTGATATCCTTCTTTTTCTTCCTCTTGATTTTTTGCACAAAATGGTTTATCATTCTTGTGTCAAAGTCCTTGCCTCCAAGATGAGTGTCACCGGCAGTTGCCTTAACCTCGAAAACACCCTCTTCAATTGTTAAGAGCGAGACATCAACAGTTCCACCACCAAGATTGAATATTATCACATTCTTCTCACCAACACTCGCTCCCTTCTTGTCAAAGCCATATGCGATGGCAGCAGCAGTTGGCTCACTAATAATACGCAACACATTGAGCCCAGCAATAACTGCAGCATCCTTGGTCGCCTGACGTTGAGAGTCGTTGAAGTAAGATGGAACAGACACCACAACATTCTTGACGATCGAACCAAGATAAGCCTCAGCAATTTTTTGCATCTTAAAAAGAACCATGGATGAAATCTCCTCTGCAACAAACTGCTTCTCCTCGCCCTTGTAATCAACCACAATCATAGGCTTATCGGCTGGGCCTGCGATAATCTTGAAAGGCCACAACTTCATGTCACTCTGAACAGAGGGGTCGCTGAATCTCCTTCCAATCAACCTCTTGGAATCTGCAAATGCATACAACTTTAGATCACGCAACACCTCTTAATAAACTGTATCATCATTAGTAGGTCATATTTTATAATCTTTGCTTGATTGATGAGTTTCTACAAGTACTTCAAATTTCAAGCTCATATAAATAGCAGAACATGTATTGTGGCACTCAATAGTCAATAGAGTCAGCAGATTATAAATCTACGTTTCCGGATGAGAAAGACAATCAACACGGGGTGCCTCAGTCTAGGCATCTTCAAACAACAGGAATGAGATCCGGTGCATCCAAGCAAAAAATAACAATTTAAAAAATAATGTAATTTTGGAATTAATTTTTAATTTAGCCTAAATCCAAATTTGATTTCCCCGTGTCACCAATTTCCAAATTGATTTTCTAAAATAGTCACATTCCCTTAGGCGTTGTTGCCAACGGTGTCTAAGATATAAAGCGCAGTTGCCAACAGCGCTTTAATCCTAGCGTCGTTTTTATACGATATAATGTTTAGTCAGGACTTATGTGCCAATTTTTTAAGCGCCATTAGTAGGAGCGCCTAAGTAGATATATTTTCTCCTCAACTTTCTCTCACTCGCGATTATCTGAAGAGAAAATATCTCAATAGGTGTTGTTAGTAATGGCGCCTAAAAAAATTACCACGTAAGCACATGACTCAACATGATATTGAGTAAAAAACGACACTAGGATTAAAGCGCTATTGGCAACGGCGCTTTATGTCTTTGGGGCGATTCAGTGGCGGATCTAGAACTTCGTGTGAGGGGGTCCCAAAAAAATTTATTGATGAATAAGGGTACATGTTCGATTCGCCAATTTTTTTTCTGTATATATATTACTTATATTTGTTGATATAAGTCATTTTCTAGTAAAATATTAAAGTTTGAATTCATATAAAGTTCATTGACGCTCTAACTTTGAGAGGTCATGAAAGACACAACCATTACCCTATAAGATCGAGATATATATCATTGGAGAGATAATTTGACGGCCTTCACCTCTAAAGTTGATAGCTTGATATCAATCAGACGTTTAAGCAACCAAAAACATACGTAAAGTAAGAACGCATAACAAGTGTACATAGTCAATCACATGTAACCTGAACAACTTTGCTAACATATAACGGGTAGACTGAGCATCACTTGAGAAATCAATCACCTTGAGCATGAAGCTAATGATAAGGGCTACAACTTCTATGCTAACATCTAGACACAAGTATAGTGTTAAGGTGACCGAAAACTAAGTCAAAACATGTTAAATGTTTGAAGTCCGCTAATAATTAGCCAACCTTTTGAAACTCATAAAGGCATCATCCGGTGTCCGTTGAAGATGATCTATGTATTGTTAGAAAGCTAATTGAATGTTCTATAAATTTCATGTTTAATGCTAGATGAATTTTGAAGGTTAAGCTAATGAAATCAGCGATCAAAGATAAATGATTAATTGAAATTTTCCGAAATTGAGGGGATCCGAGCCAATCTTCTGAAGCTCATAGAGGTGTCATCTGGTGTCTGTTGATGATGATCCATATATGTATAGAAAGCTAATTGAATGTTCTATAACTTTCATTTTCACTTAAAGATGAAATTTGGAGGTTAAACTAAAAACACAGCGATAAAAAATAGATGATTGATCGAAGTTTGCCGAAATCAAGGGGGTCAGAGCCAACTTTCGGAAGCTCATAGAGACGTCATGCGGTATCCGTTGAAGATGATCTATATATGAATATAAATCTAATTGAATGTTCTATAACTTTCATGTGTATTACGAGATGAAATTAGGAGGTTAAGCTCAGAAAAATAGCAACCGAAGATAGATGTTTAATAAAAAAAATTCAAAAAAAAATTGTGTCAAATGTGAGAGGGGTCCTGGGACCCCCCGGGACATGGTTGCATCCGTGACTGGCGCCATTGACAACTGTGCCTAAGGAAATGTGACCATTTTGGAAAACCAATTTAGAAATTGGCCAAACGGGAAATTAAATTTAGATTTAGGCTAAATTATAAAAAAATTCGTAATTTTGTCTGTTCCAAAATTGAACCATTCTATAACCAATTTAGGTTATAGAATGGTTTAATTTTTATTTTGGAGGTTATATTATTGTAAAGACAGTTCTAATATTATTTATCGCAACTACATAGCCTATTTTTCACTAGGCTGCACCCGATAGGAATTCACAACTTCAAGTCTACAACAAGTATCAAATGGTACACATAGCTCACCCATATAAATCCAAATCAGATTTAATCAACCTCAAAAAAGTGATATAATATGAGCAACTTACCGAAGACGGTGTTGATGGGATTCCCTGCGGCTTGCCATCTAGCAGCATCGCCAATCAACCTCATCGAATCTGTAAACGCTACGTACGATGGGGTGGTTTTCTTATTCCATATGACATTTTCGATGATCTCAACCCGTCCGTTCTGCCACACTGCCACACAAGAGTAGTTGGTTCCGAGGTCGATTCCGATCGCCGGACCTTCTCCTTTCCCAGTCATAAGAGTAGTCCGTTCTGCCACACTGCCACACAAGAGTAGTCCGGAAATTACTTAAGAGATCTGTGTAGACAGCTAATGTTTTAGGAGAAGTTTGGAGAAGAGTAGCAGAGAGGCAGAAAATGGAAATGAAGGTTAGTTCAGTTAAATAGACTTTAACACAGAAAGATATAGTTGTATGAGATATGAGAATACACCATGTCTTTTAACTCAGCTCAAGTTTCAGTTGTTTAGTTTAGTAGTTATTTTAAGTAATTAAATTACCTAAGTTAAGTTAATAACTTAACTCAAACATGAGAATTTAACTGAGATAATACTTAAGTATTTGTCTATTTAAGTTCAAAAAATTGAACTGATCGAATGAATTTTGACTCTATGGCTAACATGTGCACTCTAAGCAATATTGATTCTTATTCAAAGATTTCAACCCGCAAATCCTATTAAAAGACTAAAGACTTATTAAGCAGGGATCGTGTCTGCTGATTGGGAGAAACAAATCAGATTGTTATTTGTTGTAACTCAGGACTACAAGATTAATCCAATTGTGTTGTTATTGCCCAATTATCCAAACCTAATATCGATTAGAGAATTGATAATTTACGGAAAGTAAATTGACACACCGATTTATAGTGGTTCCTCTCTAGGTGAGAAGGTAATCCACTTGAGCTCACTAGCTCGCCGATTTCACTATGAAGAACGTCGGAATCGACCAAAACGTCGCCGGAGTACAAATCTGGGATTACAAGCTTCGAATGAAAACTATGAACTGCGATCTCTCTATGGACCGATCCACTTGCTCCAATCGAACGCCAAACGATGCGGAATCCCCTTGCGACTGAAAGCCCTCAATCAATTTCTTGAACGAATCTCTCTTGGACTTCGAACGAACGTGATTTGTGTTTCTATCCGATAAAAACCTAAATGAGCTCGAGAACGAAGCTTAAATACGAATTCCTCCAGATGCAATCCAAGCCGTCCGTTCCATCTAATCTTGACCGTCTGATTTGAAACATACTCGCGCCACGGATCGAGCTGACGTGGCGCGCTTTTATTCGTCGCTCGCCAACAGCTTTACCGAACTCCAGGAGCAACAGCAACGAGAGCAACAGCAACGAAAGCAACAGCAACGAACTCCAGGAGCAACAGCCGCTCGGATACTCGGACGCTCGGACAGGTGCCCGGTCGGGTGCCCGATCTGCCAAGGCTATTCAACTCCAAATCTAGCTGCTTTAAAACCTTCAATCCTCCACCTAAAGCAGCTATTCCTTTAAGCCACTTTAGGCCTTCAACTTGATCCCAAACAACCCTTACATAGTGAAATCAAACAAGCCCTTTCATTGCTCAACCTGCAAAACAGATTACTCTACATACAAAAGTTTCAAGCAAAGCTTGAACTTGGTATTAGTGACAATCTTTGTTCCCATATCAGCAGGATTATATTCAGTTCCTACTTTCTCAACCACAACATCACCATTTTCTATCTTGTCTCTAACAAAGTGATACTTAATGTCAATGTGCTTAGAACGTTCATGGTATACAGGGTTTTTACTTAGGCATATGGCAGATTGGCTATCACACCTAACTACAGCATTTTCACTAAACAGTTTAGCTTCACTTAACATACCCTGCAGCCACATAGCTTCTTTCACAGCATCACACAAAGCAATATATTCAGACTCAGTAGAAGAAATAGTGACTATTGATTGGAGTTGGGATTTCCATGAAACACAGCAAGCACCAGGAGTAAAATATAATGCAGTTGTTGATTTTCTAGTGTCTCTATCACCACCAAAGTCAGCATCAACATACCCAATCAGTTTTATATCATTCTGTCTCTTTTTATAGCATAAACCAACATCCAATGTACTTCTTATATATGCAAAAACATGTTTCAGAGCTAGCCAATGTTCAGGTCATGGGTTGGACATAAATCTACTTAACAAAGATATGGCATAAGACAAGTCAGGTCTAGAACTAATCATGGCATACATGACTGATCCTATAGCATTAGCATATGGCACTTGTTCCATTTTAGCACATTCAACATCAGATTTAGGACTTTGAGACTTAGACAGAATAAAGTGAGGAGCTAATGGCACTTGTACAGTTTTACAATCAAGACTACTAAACTTAGATACTATTTTCTCTAAGTAAGGCCTTTGATGTAGTTTTAGAAAACATTTGCTCCTATCTCTATCAATAACCATGCCTAGTATTTTCTTAGCCTTTCCTAAATCTTTCATGTCAAATTCTGAACTTAACTGAGATTTCAGCATGTTAACCTTATCAACTGACTTGCTTATTAGCAATATATCATCCACATATAACAGCATGTAGACAGGGCACTCATCAACAGATGCATAATAAAAACATGGATCAAAGTTGCTTCTCACATAACCAATTTTCAGCACATAGGAGTCAAATCTTTTATACCAAAGTCTGGGACTTTGTTTCAATCCATACAAAGATTTTTTCAAATAGCAAGCATGTTCAGGGTATTTCTTATCAACAAAACCAGGAGGTTGCTTCATGTAAATTTGCTCATCTAACTCTCCATGAAGGAAAGCAGTTTTAACATCAAGTTGTTCAAGTTCTAAGTCATTAATAGCAACCAATGCAAGCATGATTCTAATAGTCTTAAACTTGACAACTGGTGCAAATATTTCATGGTAATCAATACCTTCCTTTTGGGTGAATCCCTTAGCAACCAGCCTTGCCTTGTACCTTGGTGGATCCTCATCCTTGATCCTGAACAGCCACCTGCAATCAACCAGTTTATGGTGTTCTGGCTTCTTGACCAGAACCCAAGTTTGGTTAGTCTTATGAGACTCCATTTCATCAAGCATAGCAGCCTTCCATTTCTCACTGTCCCTACCCTCAATGGCTTCCTGATAAGTATCTGGTTTATTTTTAATTTCCTTAGCAGCTATTAGGGCAGTGGACACTAGATCAGCTTCAGAATATCTAGGGGGAACTCTAGGCACTCTTCTAGGCCTATCTCTGGCAAGCTGCCAATCTGCTAACACATCCTGGGTAGCTAACTCATGTTCCTCCACCTGATCTAAGTTCTCAGCTTGTTCATTAGGTTCATTCTGGTCATTGCCTGGTTCTGGTTGGGGCATATCTTGTTCTACCTGATTTTCTACCTGATCTGGCTGTTCATCATCTATGGGAGGATCTATGTCAAATAGGGTTCTATCTGATGGTGGTGCAGGGGAGCTATCTGAATTTGCTGCAATGTTATTCTTATATGGGAAAGTGTTCTCATAAAAAATAACATCTCTACTAATCAATATTTTAATTCCCCTAGCATTCATGTCCCACAATCTATAGCCTTTAGTTCCCATTGATCTCTGATATCCTAGAAAAATACACTTAGTTGATCTAAGATCTAATTTTCCATCCCTAGTATGAGCATAAGCAGCACATCCAAATATTTTCAGTTCATTCAAATCAGGTTTCTTACCATTCCACATTTCCATGGGACACTTAAACTCAAGCATCCTATTAGGACTTCTATTAACAAGATAAGTAGCAGTATAGAGAGCTTCACCCCAAAAAGACTTAGGTAAACCAGAAGTGAATAACAAGCATCTCAGTTTATCAAGTAATGTTCTATTCATTCTTTCAGCCACTCCATTTTGTTGAGGAGTTAATCTAACAGTCTTATGTCTCAATATACCATGATCATTGCAAAAGTTATCAAACTCAGCATTACAGAATTCCAAACCATTGTCAGTTCTCAATGCCTTAACCTTTTTATTAGTCTGATTTTCCTCTAACATTTTCCACTCTTTAAACTTAGTGAAAGCCTCATCTTTTGTTTTCATGAGAAAGGTCCAAACTCTCCTAGAGTGATCATCTACAATGCTCAGAAAATACTTATTTCCACCATGAGTTTCATTAGACTCTGGTCCCCACAAATCAGCATGTAAGTACTCTAAGATTGTCTTGCTTGAGTGAACTCCACTAGTGAACTTCAGCGTGTGCTGTTTGGCTAGGACACAGGGCTCACAGAAGGGTAACTGGGTCACCTTTTCAGCAAGGATACCTTGCTTATTCAGGCACTCCAGTCCCTGTTGGCTCATATGCCCTAGTCTAAGATGCCACTTCACAGTTGCATCTTCACAAACAGCAGGGCAGGCTTCCTTAGTGTCACCATGGTGTGAACCATCAAGAATATACACACTGCCAGTCTTATTTCCAGTTAAAACTTGCCTATCATTTTTAAGCACAGCAAGCACACCATTCTTAGCATTGTAAGAGCAACCAGAATCATCAAGAGCACCAAGGGAAATTAAGTTTCTTCTCAAGCCAGGGACATATCTTACCTTAGTTAAGGTCACTAATTTGCCATTAGTTAATTTCAGGTTTATACTACCTATTCCCATGACTTTACACATATTGTCATTTCCCATGTACACATTTTCACTGGCAGTGTGGGCTAAGTCCTTGAACCAATTTTTGTTGGGACACATATGAAAAGAACAGCCTGAATCCAATACCCATTCATCACTGAGATTCCCACTGGTGACAGTTAGAACCTCAGATGATGGACTGGTCTTATCAGATGTCAAGGCTAAGTTAGTTTCAGAGTTCCCATTAGTCTTAGACTTAGCTAACCATTTATAGCAGTTTCTCCTTAAATGACCCATCTTCCCACAGTGATAACACTTAGTTTGTGAGGACTGACCCTGTTTAGAGCTATTCTCATCTGAGTTATTATTATCTTTTCCATCAGACTTAGGTTTGGGCTTAAACTTATGTTTGTTGTTCTGAAAAGAAGACTTGTTAGACTTAACAAACAAACCAGAAGCAGATTTAGCTTTTTGACCTTTTAGTTCTAATTCCCTGGTTTTCAAAGCAGTGCAAAATCTATCATAAGAAGGCACATCACCAGTATATTGGAAAGCATCTTTCACAACATGATAAGACTCAGGTATAGCATTCATCAATATCATTACAAGACTAGTCTCATCAAGAGCTTGTGCATTATCTCTAAGCATCAAAGACATTTTCAAGAACTCATCAAGATTTTCATCTATAGTTCTAGCAGAATTCATCTTATATGCAAACATGGATGCTTTCACATATGACAAGTTTGGGGCAATCTGATTAGCATGCAATGTTTCTAGCTTTTTCCACATTGCAAGAGGAGTTTTACAGTCACATACCTTTCTGATAATGCTGTCCCCAAGGCTCAGAATTAGCAGATTGTATGCCTCAACCTCTATATCAGATTTCCTCTTCTTTTCATCCTCAGTCCACTTGGTGGCTTCCTCTTCTAGGGCTACCAGAACCTTGTGCTGAGACAGAACGGCCTTCATCTTGAGGCACCAGACTTGAAAGTCTCCTTTCCCATCATAGGGAGCAATCTCTATCCTTGCTTGCACCATTTCCACCTCGCAAGTGAAACAAGCAAGCACAAGAATCAATTTAATCAAAGTATAGCACAGTTAACAACAACAACCAAGAATGGATCGACAAAGCTCTAGATACCACTGTTGTAACTCAGGACTACAAGATTAATCCAATTGTGTTGTTATTGTCCAATTATCCAAACCTAATATCGATTAGAGAATTGATAATTTGCGGAAAGTAAATTGACACACCGATTTATAGTGGTTCCCCTCTAGGTGAGAAGGTAATCCACTTGAGCTCACTAGCTCGCCGATTTCACTATGAAGAACGTCGGAATCGACCAAAACGTCGCCGGAGTACAAATCTGGGATTACAAGCTTCGAATGAAAACTATGAACTGCGATCTCTCTATGGACCGATCCACTTGCTCCAATCGAACGCCAAACGATGCGGAATCCCCTTGCGGCTGAAAGCCCTCAATCAATTTCTTGAACGAATCTCTCTTGGACTTCGAACGAACGTGATTTGTGTTTCTATCCGATAAAAACCTAAATGAGCTCGAGAACGAAGCTTAAATACGAATTCCTCCAGATGCAATCCAAGCCGTCCGTTCCATCTAATCTTGACCGTCTGATTTGAAACATACTCGCGCCACGGATCGAGCTGACGTGGCGCGCTTCTATTCGTCGCTCGCCAACAGCTTTACCGAACTCCAGGAGCAACAGCAACGAGAGCAACAGCAACGAAAGCAACAGCAACGAACTCCAGGAGCAACAGCCGCTCGGATACTCGGACGCTCGGACGGGTGCCCGGTCGGGTGCTTGCTCGGGTGCCCAGTCGGGTGCCCGGTCTGCCAAGGCTATTCAACTCCAAATCTAGCTGCTTTAAAACCTTCAATATTCCTACGTTTGGTATAGTTTTGGCAAAACGTCATCAGAGTATTTAAGTACAAGTCAAAGAACTGTTAAATCGAAGATTGGGACTTGCATACAGCGCTGAACTGAAGAATGGAAGTTTCCTAATCTGGAAATTTCCAGATGTCGATCTAACTGAGATTGGAGTCGGTTGACGAAAAAGTAGAGATTAGATATTCAGGAGTTTTTTTTAAAATGACCCAATTGAGTTTGGGGATTTTAAAACTGACCCACGCGAGTTTCACATTTCAAAACTGACCCATTTTTAATGAAACCGGATCCCCGGGTTCCGGTTTATAGTGAAACCGAGCTGATGTGGCTCAAGGGGAGGACGTGGACGCCACGTAAGACCGGATATTTTTTGATATTTTTTATAAAACCGGTGTTCGGGGATACGGTTTTTGGCAATTTTTTTATAAAATCGGCGTTCGGGGATACGGTTTTTGGCGACTTTAATTTTTGTTTTGTTGTTAAACCGTTATTACGGTCTGTATTTAAAATAAAAAGATACACCAGTTTGGACATTAGAAACAAAATTGTAGTAAAATAAAAGTGAACAACAACAGTACTATAGGTACTCGGATATTGGATTTAGCTTGCATTGGCGAAGGGACAAGACCTTCTATTATGACCAGTTTGATGACATAATTTGCACCTTTGAATTCTGTCTGGGGGTTGTGATGATGAAGCCTCTCCTTGAGTACTGGACTGGCCGACATCCCTCTGGTCCATTTCAGTACGCCTGCGCCTTGTCGGATTTCTACCGACGTTTGTACGTTTGAAGTGAGGATTAGGCATATGTGGAAGTCCATCATAGGGTTCCCAGAAGTCAGAATGAGGTAATGGACTGAAATGGTAACTCCAGGTCATGTTGTAAGCTTCAAGTGTATACTCATGAGGCACATAGGCGCTGTATTCCCTGTTCGTGAACTTACAAACTACAATTGCATGACTACAGGAAATATGAAGTGTCGTCCATTTTCCACATTCACATGTTCTCTCGGGTAGGCAAACTTTCCACAGATGATGCTTTATTCTCGTGGTAACCTGATAAATTCCCTGGGACGGGTTAAAATGTACGACCCTGTGGAACTGTGCCCTTTATCGGAGTTCCTCCAACCTCTCGTGTACCTTTGGTACAAAAACCAAATCCGTATTGTCGTAACGATAACGACGGGTGTTGAAGTATTTATTCAACTGTTTGAAAGTGAACATAACCAATGCTGAAATTGGTAAATCACGTCCGTGCTTGAGAACGCCATTGAACGATTCCAAAGCGTTCGTGGTCATTGAGCCCCATCTCATACCACCAGTATCCATTGCCAAAGACCATAAATGAACGTCCACGTTGCGCAACCACATTCGTACGTCAGGTCTGTCTCTCAATAGTTTCATCAGCTCCTCATGTTGAGCTGCAAACTTTACTCTTTTTTTGACATATGCAACTTTGCCAAGTTTTTTCTTCAAATAAGAGTCTTTGACCTTCGTGTTGAAGTTGCTCTGGAAGTGGTGAACGCAGATACGATGGTAAGCATTAGGAGGCGACCATTGTGGTTCTCTCATAGTAGCCATTATTCCTCCGTGTCTGTCAGATATGACGCACAAGCCTTGACGTGAAGTGACACCCTCTCGAATGCAACTCATGAACCAACTCCAGCTGGAGGCGTTTTCACTCTCGCCCAAAGCAAATGCAACAGGTAAAACACCATTGTTTGCGTCCAATGAGCATGCTACGAGGAGCTTCGCATCGTACTTACCGTACATATGAGTTCCGTCAATGGACAATATAGAACGACAATGCTTAAACGCATGAATACATTCAGCAAATGCCCAAAAAACACGATTTATCTGAATGTACTCACCATCGATTTCTTCTGTATCCCATTTGATAACTGTTTCCGGACTATGATCAACTAAAGCCTTCAAGAGCCATCCCATGTTCCAAATAAGTTAATCATTATTTGTTGCTTCGCTTGCCAAGCTTTCAAGGGGGAAATTTCTAGCCCATACTCTTTATAAATTCTTGCTTGTATCTCTGCTCCACTCAACCGTAATTTTTCTGTCATCACATCCCACAGTTCTTAAGCGATGTACTTAGGCGTCATATGAACGTTGTTGGACATAATTGTGTCGTTCTGACATATGTGGTGGTCACGATGCTTTCGCACTTCCCAACGGTGACTTCCTCTCAGTGCAGCTATCCGGAGGCCCCATGGACAAACTTCTCGACCTTTTCGACATTAAAACACCATAAAAGAAGGGTTAGATTTTTTGACTACGTATTCCACCCATGTCATTATCGCCACTTCCGCACCGCATGTATGGCAAGTTCGTTTGAGTCAAACTCAGTCCCAACTCCAAGGGATTCGCGGAGATCCGGTTGACCGAAATATCCTCCCATATACTCATCGACTGGTTGATTGGTTTCCCATGCTGAAATATCTTCAAAATCCGGATGATCCCATACGTAACGGGGTAGTGCATTCTCGTAATGTGGATTCTCAAAAGCGACCATTTCCAAATTCTCCATTTCTTCTCGGTCGTACTCGTCCATGATTGGAACATCCAAATTATCAAGAGTGGGCGTTTTCATTTCGAAGGAATTTGCTAGAATGAGTGGAATGATGAGAGATTTATAGTAGGAATCGGATTTTGATGTAGAAAATGAATTACAGAACATGGATATTTATAGCAAAAATCACAACGAAAACCGGATCCTCGTAATCCGGTTTTCGGGGAATCTCGACTCGTGCTCGTCGGGTCACTTCTGGTCGGGGCGTCAGAAAATTGGGTCCCGTGGAAATCGGAACCCGGTGACCCGGTCTGTTAAAAAACCTAATTTTGTTTCATATTTCCCCCGAAATTTACCGGAGTAATTTTCGTCTCCCGTATAAAACCGGAACCCGGCGATCTGGTTTATATAGAAACTGGATCCCCGAAATCTGGTTTATATAGAAATCGAATGCCCGAAATCCGGTTTATGAAGAAACCGGATCCCGGAAATCCGATTTGTTACGGCACCCGGCAATTCGGTCTGTTAAAAAACATAATTTTGTTTCATATTTCCCCACGAAATTTACCGGAGTAATTTTCGTCTCCCGTATAAAACCGGATCCCGGCAACCCGGTTTGTTACGAAACCGGAACTAGGCTATTCGGTTTTCCATGAATACCGAATTTCGAGGAACCGGTTTTGTAAGGTAATTCTGCACCGGAAAACGTTGTTCGTGGAAAACTGATTCGCAATAAAACGGTTTAGTGATTCACCGTATTTTACCAAAATTAGTGATATTTAGAAGATTTTCACTGATTTTTATATATTAACCGGACGAATACACCTATTTTTTTATTTTTTGATTAGAATAGTAACCTATTTTGAAAGACATATTTTCATATATATTAACCGAATAAAAAAAGATTTTAACAGGTTTTACAGATAAAACAATAAATTACATTTATATGTAAACTCAATCTCAAAAGAATTTCTTGTTGCGCAGGTTCTTCAGCAATGACTGTTTTGGTGTCGTTCGAGGACGAAGCTGGCGCCCTTGATCTGTTGGAGAAGGTGGCGCCTGTGAGCTCTCCGGACGTGCTGTTGGAGGAGGTGGTGCATGTGAGCTGGATGGTCGATCACAACATTCTGTCTGTGAATCAAGGTTGGTGACATGATCGTCGTCTACACCCATATCAGCATCATCATCACCTGTATGAAATGTATTAGTATATTAATTAAATAAATTAATATACACAAGTAAATTATGAAATTTTACCATTTCCAAACTAAATAAAATTAGGGTTGATATTCAGCAGCCGCAACTCCCCTAAAACCCGTAGTTCCCCCACTACGATATGGAAAATGCGGTGGAACTTCTGTCGCATATGGAGCTCTGGAGTAGTGGTGAATCCATCAGCAGCCTCCGATGCGCAAATGAGCAACGTCCGAATCTATAAGGACAAATTATTAGTTACACATGTAAAACAGTATAATATTTAATTTGTAAACACTAGAAAACTTACAGTACTCGGTAACTCATGGGCACTAGGTCGATATGCTTGAGTATCCTCTTCTTCCAATTTCGGCTGGATAAGACGACGTGTGATCCTTTAATATCAACACATGTATTCATCACTCGGAATAAAAATGTTCTCGCGATCATCGCCGGATCCCCTTGTATTAATCGCTCACATCTACTAGCCCATAAACTGACATATTGGTGGAGGTACACTCTCCAATCTACTCTTTTTTCCTTTCTAAACCGTGGTGCTCATTCTTATACGCTATCGAAGCAGGTGGAATGCTTTGCCTCCATCCAAACTGCCGCATCACACGGATCGGATGATGCCACTCAATTATGTTAAAGCAAATTAGTGGCACATCAGCTGTCCACAATTCCTGTGACTCGACACATACGGGATCAAGTAGGTCAATCAATTCCTCATCATATGGTCTGGAAAAAAAATCACCGTGCACCATTCGCTCTAGCTGATCCCGAAAGAAGACTAGAGCACCACGAGGGACCTCTTGAAAATGTTTTGGTCCGGCCCAATGTCTGCGCATAACAAAATGCATTAGAAAATTAATTAACAGTGAACAATATTCAAGATCAAAACAAATATTATATTACTTACAAGTACGACCAGCAAGGTCTACAAAATGGATGAATATCATCCTCGAGACCTGGAGCCTCTCTCCAATATGGTTGTGGAGCTCCAATACGCATCCGCTCCCAACTCCAAAACTGTAGTAACAGTGGACAGCCAACCATCTGCGACTTCTTAAAATTACTCGCTCTGCACAAGTGACTGTACTTGAAAGCTAACACTGCCCTCCCCGAACTGTATCTCCTGACGTTATCCAAGTCTGCCAACAGTGGGAGATAGTGGAGCGCAACCTGATCACCGTACAAGTCTAAAATTAGCGTCAATCCCAAAAGACACAAAATGTACGCCCTAGCGTATTTCCTCAATGTCTCTTCATCCGCGTCAGCTGGCATATGATTCAGGTAGTTATCGAACCATGTCTTGCTACCCATCGATTTCAGCTTAGGACGGTCCGGCACAGCACCCAATAAACTCATACAAATGGGCTCTCATTCCAACTCTGATAATCCACAAATGGGCTCCCCATCTATCGATAAGCCCGTAAGGAGCGCCACGTCTTGTAGTGTAATGGTAGCCTCCTCTACATTCAAATGGAAAGTGTGTGTCTCGGGACGCCATCTCTCCACTAGCGCGGTGCACAATTTCGGATCTATCTTCACATTGCAAACTTCGGACCAAGGAAGAAACCCAGCATTAGCCACATATGGTGTAAGTCGAGGGTTCAGACTTACGACATTATGACCCACGACCCTCAATGGCTTATCTGACTTAAATTCTCTGTTCATCTTTAAAATGTAAAAAAATTTGTCGTTATAAATATGCAACTGAATTTTAAAAATGTAAAAATTGTTATATGATACGTAACTGTGAAATGACAATCAATCAAAATCATACCTGATTTCTCCAAATCGCTTCAGTGCGATGCATACTTTGCATTGTCAACAAGGATGTAACGATCGGTCCGGGATGAACAAAATCATCAACATCCATGTTCGGATCTACAGTCGCTCGTGAAGATGACGACATATCGCGTTTACTTATGGATCGCCTGTTGCCTGATGACATTTCTGTAACAACCAATAAAAATTAATTATTATCAGTTCGTGAAGTACATCACAATAACAATTACGCTAATTCAGCAACAACCATTAACAAACCAAAATCAAACACCCTAATTCAATAACTATCATAATCGACAATACTATTTTAACGAATATCCAAACCAAAAACGTTCAACAATATCAAACAACCACCAATTCAACGACAATATTTCTTCAACAACCAACATTTCAACGACAATATTTCTCAACAACAATTTCAACAATAATCATGTCAACAATAATCATGTCAAAAATTACACTATTTTGGATATTTACCTACCAATTTTTGAAGAATTCGGCGGAATTTAGGGTTTCGCCAAAATGATGAATTGGTCGGTTGAAATGCTCAAATCAGGGATTCCAATAGGACGTGGCCTTATGAAATTGGACGACAGACGGATGGGGATTCCAATCGGACGAAATCGCTCAGAAGCTGCTGCGGATTTTGGCGAATTAGGGTTTGGAACGCCGGAGAGAATGGGGGAGAAAGAAGCTGCTGCGGATTTTATTCTCGCCAAAAATCGTATCCCCGAAACCCGGTTTTATAAATTTCGCCAAAAATCGTATCCCCGAAAACCGGTTTTATAAAAAAAATATCTGGTGTCACGTGGCGTCCACGTCCTCCCCTTAATCCACATCAGCTCGGTTTTCTTAAAAACCGGATTCCCGGGATCCGGTTAGTTACAAAACACAACTAACCGGATCCTGAGGATTCGGTCTTTTGAAAATCGTAAAAAACCGGATCCCCAGGATACGGTTTCATTAAATATGGGTCAGTTTTGAAATATGAAACTCGCGTGGGTCAGTTTTGAAATGGCCAAACTCGTTTGGGTCATTTTTTAAAAAAAACTCGATATTCAGAAGAATATCTGCAAATCGGTTGGAGATCCTCAGCATGCGGTAACCATGAAGAAATATATGCGGAAGGATCTTATGAAGATTGGATAAGATATCTAAAGAATATTTAGGAATATTTCCTAAATATTTTCTAAGATCTCTCGGACTAATTTGGAAGCCACCGGAGACTATAAATATAATGTTAGGTTTTTCGGATCAGTCAATTCGCTTTTGGAGAAAATACACACGAGTGATCTTGAGAAGATGAGGAGGAGGAGCGACGACCAGCTGATCTTTCCAAATCGAAAAATCAACGGCGCTGAGACAGTTTGTTCAATGTGTTGATCAGATTGTTCCGATTGAACAACCCGATGCACGCACACAGTCATCAATAAGCGCATTCGGGGACTTCGGGAGAGGTCCAATACTAGGTCGGGAGGGAGTCTCGGTCCTACCCACAGGGGATCGAGGGGGAGCCGAGACCGCAAATTTACAAGAAGAAGTGTTAGAGGCTAGGCAATTACATTCGGGAGATTGCAAGAGTAAGACCATCTGTAGCTCTAAACTTTTCAATAATGATTTGCTACCCTTTAGGGCGTGGGAAGCCCCCCAGAGTAGGCTGACTGCCAAACTGGGTATTACATCGTGTGTGTCTACGATGTTTAGTTTCAGTTTCAGTTTGAACAAGTGTTCGAGTCTCAGATCGAATACCACCTGAATCTTGTCTTGAATAGACAACAATATTTCACATATTGAAAGACTTGAAATACATCCACTTTTTTTGATGATAGGAAATACATCAACTTTCTTCTTCTTTTTTTGATAAAAGAACACGGCATACAAAGACTCGGAGAAAGTGGGAAAACACCAACAACAAAGCTAACGACCAACGAGTACAGGAACAAGATATCTAAACATGAAACATAATCCAAGCACAGGTAGTCGATCCACCTGCTGCATGTGATCTTCGCACAGGAAATAGTCCGAAGCCAATCTACGCCAAAATGGCCAAACTGCAGAAGTGACGCATCAGTCCACTTTGAAACGACCATGAGACGCTGGCCAAGTTTCCACGGAAAACTGAGCTAAGCTACACTTGTATTCAATAAATAATAGTTTCCTGTCAATGGTGGGACGTCACCTAAACTCCATAAATGGCAATAAAGAGGACTAAAAGGCAAGAACAAGTTAACTAGCCAGAAACAAGAAGATGTTCCACTTCGCCTCACGCCGAGGGAGGTGATCGGACCATCAAAGACAGAAAAACTAATAGTACAACAAGCGCAGCCGAAAGTGAACAATCCTAAAACAACCTAAAAAGAAAACCCTAAAAAGCTGTACACAACTCCAAAACAGTCACCGGTAACGCGCCAACTCCCTGACCCAAGGCACTCTCGCCAAAGTCTAACTGTCAAAATAAAAGCGCCAAAACCACCAAAGAGAATCCACCTCCCACCATCGTAGCCACTTGACAGAGCACGTCGTTGAGTGCTAAGTAAGATAAATTTATAAGTCCACTACTCGCGACTTCACTATTGGGTAGTAAAGCGGTAAGTAGGGGTCGAACCCAAGGGAGTCAGTGTGGATTAGTTGTTCTTTAAAAAGAAAGAAAAGAAAGTATATACAATTGGTTTTTTTTGGGTTTTGTTGGTTTTTTAGACAGAAAGTAAATGACAGAAAGTAAAGTGCTGAAATTAAGTGCTTGAAGGACAAGACTTACGAAAAGTAAATGCTTGAAGGACAAGACTTGCGGAAAGTAAATGCTTAAAGGACAAGACTTGCGAAAAGTAAATGCTTGAAGGACAAGACTTGCGGAAAGTAAGCAGTTGATATGGACTGAAAGTAAAGTAACAGGTGATATTGCAATTAAAGGAAAGATTCGGTATCAGGGGCCTTGTATCATAGTCTGTTTATCATCGACCTCTAATGATCATACTAAGTGTTTAAAAGTGTATCAAGACCATTTCAAGCACTCGACTTGCCACACCGTCTAGCCCATTTCAAGGCATAGAGCACTTGTTCTATTTAGACTAATACCACATTTCAAGGTATATTAGCCTATGTGCATCCATTTGATCAATCATTTCCGATCAACCAAATGGTGTTTTAAAGAGGTCGAACTCCTCAGATAAGCTTTGCCATTTCAAGCATCCACTTACCCGAGTATGTTCACGAACCCCACGGAAGAGTTTTGCCATTTCAAGCATCCACTCAACCTTGGAAGTTCTGACCTAATATGTGGCACATAGAACAAGTTTTGAACACAAAGAGGCACTAAGAGAAGGGTCTAAAACATTTTATGATACAAGCACACCCCTTCAACCGAATGAAGGGTTTAGCTACGAGTATCCATGGAAGTGGGTATCATAGCTAAGTGCACTAAAAGTAAAGGGTTTTGGAAATCAAAGACAAGGAAAGTAAAGAGGGTTTCGGTTTTTGACAAGGAAAGTAAAGTGAGCAAGAACAAGTAGAGAGCAATTGTGAGGAAATATGTTTGTGTATTGAAGTGTGAAGAAGAGAGATAAGCTCTCAACTTCCTAATATGTAGCATGGGACATTTGATTTCTAAGGCAAAGGACTCCATTTATAAGCAAAGGGAGAAGAGGAGAGCCATCCACTTGTACAATCCTCATCCAAAGCAGCCGGCCAGCTGTCCTCCCTTCAAAAGCCGCCGGCCAGCTTGTCTTCTTCTCCAAAAGCCGCCGGCCATAGGTGGCATTCCCCCCTTGGTTGAATTCTTCTCCAAAAGTCAACCTAAGTCAAAAGGTCTTTTGATTGCGGATTTGGAATGCTGAGGCAATTCTAAGACTAATGGTCGAAGTTGTTTTGCCGGAATCTTCCCGGAACCTGGTCGAAATCCCAAAACGGCCGGAATTGCCCTAGTTTGGCCTTGATCGGGCTTGAGCGGGTTCCACTCGGGCGTTTTGTCTGGGAAGTGAGATCACCCAAGTCATTTGGCATTTAGAACAACTTGGTCGAGCCAGATTTGCCAGATTTCATGGGTTTGGTCGAGCGACTTGGTTTAGGTGCCTATGCGCGCGGGGCCTTTGCTTTGGAATTGAGCCAACTGCCAATCTGCTCGGGCATTCTCCTCGGTTTTCCAACATTGTCCACCTTATTTTCCATTTTGATCACTTTGATCGAGGTGGATTCGTCAGATCAGCTTGTTTGCCCGGGCAACTTGAATTCAGTGCTAGACAGTTTGGGCGTGGCTGGATTTGCTCGGGTCCTGGCTGGCCAGAGTTGGCTGGTGGTGCTTTTTTGGCACAAATCTCCCCTTTTAGGTGTGTTTCCTCTTTAGACTCCAAAATTGCCTGAATACATAAAATGACATTAACAAGCACATGTTCGTGCACTCAAAGTGCCTAATTCGGTGGGTTTAGTGTACTCGATGAATCGTATAAATACGCTCCATCACCACTCCAACAACCTCCGAAAAACCGCACCACCAACACCCGCGCCACTAGCACACCCTCCACACCCCAAAACTTGAAACCAAATCTCCACCAACATCACCCATGACAACCCCTCAACCCCGCCACAGAACCACATCGACGATGAAGAGTGAAACGGATCAGCATAGGAGGGAGTAAGAGGCATACTTGGAACGAGAAATGAAAACGCCAGGGATGAGAAGCGGAGGGATGAGGCGGCGAGGAAACAGGAGGGGGAGAGAGCGATGGGAGGGAGAGGTTGGTGGATCGGCATCCGGTAGAGACTATAGCCTTTAGGGTGGGGAGAATAGCAGTCGCTGTCGGTGTGAACGAAGATCGGACGCTGGGTTGCTGCTAGAAGATTGGAGAAGAAACGCAGAAAGAAGGGGCTTTGTTTGTTGGTTTGACTATGGAAATACATCCACTTAAACAATGGTAAGAGTAAGTTTCCAGCGAGCTTGTGACTATCAGACTTGCGAAGACGTTTTAGCTACGGGCAGGGGCGGCGGCCGTCCACGCTTCCTCACGCCTTGTGCTCCTTTGTGTGCGCCATGTCCAGATCTGCTGAAGAGAGGAGTGCGAGGGGTGGGGTTCGCGCGGCACGGGTGATGTCGCTGCGGTTTTGAGGTGGGGCACAGAGGCGTTTTTGGAGCCAGCTGCGGCTGGGCTTGAACTGCTGGCAGCGTGACTTCGTGCCGGTTTATTATGTGTCGCCGGCGGATGTTCTTCCCAGCAGGACTTGCTAGGCAGAGGTGGATGGGTGGTGGCTCCGACTGGGGCTGGTTTTTGGCTGTTCATATGTACACATGGTGTAGCATAGGCTAGGTAAATCGGGTGGCCGGGTAACACCGGGTTTCTTGTGTAGGCCGGGTAACTCCGGATTGTCGAAGTAGGCCGGGTAAACCGGGTTTGGAATGGCAGGCTTTAATTGCCGGAGCACTTTATAGACATGTGGCCGGGGGCTTCAGTGATGCTTTGAAGCTTGGCGGTAGAGCCGCTTCGTCTATTTGGATATGGATCTTGGAGCCTCTTGTATGTGAAAATGTATCAACAGCTGAGGGATGACATAGCTTAACACGGATCACGCTACCATGTTTTCTGTGTTTATTGGATGCCGTTTCAGGATTGTTGTTCCCTTTTCGTATATGTTGTTGTGCTCTGGTCTGTATTTGCCTCTGTTCCATAAAAAACAATGGTAACAGTAATTTTTAACCACATGGTTGCAGCTGCAGCCCCTATCTCGTCTACAATTTTATCATCTGGCCGTAAGTAATGTGAAATTATTGACAACATGACCCATTGGTGAAACAGGGAATTTACTGTCAATGAAGCGAATAATATTATATACTTTTAAAATAACCAAAAGTAATCACTTAGGATGTTACATACGAAAGTTAATAGTTGGGTTTTCAATTTGATTATCTTGATTTAATTATTTCATTTGATTCAAGTTCACTTTAAACAGTCTCTAACAACAGCTTTTAAGCTTGTTCTATCTGTTGCTCAACTTAGGGGCTGTTCTTTTGAGCTGAAATTTTACTGTACTGAACTTAATTAAACTGTATTGAGTTTAATTTAACTGTACTGCACTTGATTAAACTGTATCGAACTTAATTTAACTGTACTGAACTTAATTTAACTGTATTGAACTTAATTTAACTGTACTGAACTTAATTTAACTGTATCGAGTTTAACTTAACTATACTGAACTTAATTAAACTGTATCGAGTTTAATTTAACTGTACTGAACTTAATTAAACTACATCGAGTTTAACTTAACTGTACTAAACTTAATAAAACTGTATCGAAGTGCAAAAGAACAACCCCTTACACTTTGCAAAACGTGGGAAATGAAGTAGGGGTGTGCTTAACAACAGCTTTTAAGCTTGTTCTATCCATTGCTCAACTTACACTTTGCAAAACGTGGGAAATGAAGTAGGGGTGTGCGTGGGACGGATTTAGTTGGTTTCGAATCCGACTCGAAAAGTGATTGGGTCACTAGTTGAACCCTAACCTGATCCGAAAGCTTAACAGAATAACCCGAACTAAATGATAACTATGTCATTTTTATGCACTTAAACTTAACCATATACTTTACAAAATTGTATTCATGTAAATCACATGCAAAATATACTGAAGATTATGATATAGTTTCGTTTTTCGGTAGACAGCCACTAGCTAGTTTTAGTGTAACTTCTATTTTAAACATATATTAGTGATAAAATAATTGATATGTTAGAGTTGAGTGTATAGTTCGAGACTCGATGCAGACAAACTTATAAGAATTAATTAGTAAATTACACTTTTGTATAAACACTTATGGGATCGGGGTTAACCCTAATCTGTCGTACCTAACACTAGGTCGGGTTCAAGTTTGTCCCAAATTGATCGAGTTGGGACGGATCATTTAGGACGTGACGGATCCTGCTCACCCTTAAAATGAAGTCAAAAAATAAGTACTTACCGGTCAAGTATGTATTTTTAAGTTTTTTTTATGAAGGAGTATAATAGAACGATTCATAATAATTTAATATATAGTATATACTTATATAGAGGAGCGTTCAAATGAGACACCAAAATTAGAATAAGGCAGTGAGGCACAATCTGAGCCACACATCTAACCCCCCGTGCTTTTGGGGCGCGTCACGTGTCCCACTATCAAAAATCAATTAAAAAGCAAAAAGTAAACAACTATTTCCTGCCACATCATCTAAATGAGTGGCTCACAACGTGCCTCACGTGTCTCATTCTACCAACCATACCTCAACCGAGTGCTCCCCTACTTATATATATATGGGAGCACTCGGTTGAGACATGGTTGGTAGAATGATGCACGTTGTGAGCCACTCATTTAGATGATGTGACAGGAATAGTACCGGAATAGTGTTTGTTTTTTGTTTTTTGCTTTTGATAGATTTTTTTTAGTGGGACATGTGGCGCGCGAACAAAGTACGGGGGGTTTGAGTAGGACACGTGGTTGGCTCATATCGTGACTCACTGTCTCATTCTTAGGAGGACTGCCTCATTTGAACGCTCATATATATATAGGAGCGTTCGGTTGAGGCAGAGGTAGTAGAATGAGGCAGGTGAGGCACGATCTGAGTCGTTGATGGAGTTGATCGGAGGCACGTGGCGAAGCCACGTGTTATAGCCATAATTTTGCGTTCACACTATTGCTGGTAGTGTGTTTTACTATTTACCATGTGGCACGTCCACAATCCACGAAATTGATGGATCACTGAAATCGTGTCTCACTTACCACATTCGAACGCTTATATATTGGCTCGAATGAGACATGACTGTAGGCATGTAGGGCTAAAATCATGAGGCACGATACTGATTGTTGGATCAGTAATTTAAGGTGACTGATCTGCTAACATGTGGCATGAGGCTTTATATGGAGTTTTTTAAGAAAATGGTGAAAAGGAGGGGTGTTTTGGGAAAACAGATTCCTACATATGTGACATGTGCTGACACAAAAACAGCTTTGCCTTTATGTCAAATCAAACTTTTGGGGGAATTTTTCCTTAATGTCTGAGAATATGTACTTTATAACAAAAGTGAACCTACTAAACCATTTATATTCCGTACTGTATTTTTTTTTTTTGATTGTAACGTACTGTATTTTTTTTATACTTTAAAAACTAAGAGTGACAGTCGAATGATGGTGCAACAGCGCTAACGAACGTGCATCAGAAACATATAAAATGAAGATGCATAAATCAAACGAAGGTGCACCAGACAGAAATTGAGATTCATCCTTCCAACAGAGGTGTATCCACATGGTTGCAGCTGCAGTCTTTAGGAAATACATCCACTTATTAAGAGTACATTTTTTTTCATCCACAAGGTTGCAGCTGCAGACCTTATTTCGTCTACAATTTTATCATCTAACGTAAAATTCTTAACAACATAACCCGTAATCACTTAGGATTTTAAATACGAAAGTTAATAGTTGGGTTTTCAATTTGATTATCTTGTTTTGATTCAGTTCACTTAAACAGTCTCTAACAACAGCTTTTAAGCTTGTTCTATCCACTGCATCAAACTTGGCAAAACGTGGGAAATAAAGTCAAAAATAAATACTTACTAGTCAAGCATGTATTTTTAAGTTTTGAGCCACTGATTTTGCCCTCGAACTCAATCAATTTGCCTGAGCAGCTGAGCTTCAGTAATTTTCTTCAGCCGCAACCGTGGGCATAGGAATAATTCAAAAACATTGAGCTTAGTCTTTCAGACCATAGCAGTAAGTACTTACAAGTGATCCAGCGCATTCTTTGTATCCTATCCTTTACAAATATTCACGGCTCCTGTAGCCGAGTACAGTCAAGAAGAGCCAGAAGGCCGACACCAGGACTGACTTTGTTGATACTACCCGCTCTGAAATTTCTCCAACTTATCCCAAAACTTGATAATGCTGTGTCGAACAGTGTTCTTACATCATGCCATTCCCAAAAAGAATCACGGCAAAGGAACAAATGCTCATCTCCAGAAGCATTCCTTTAGAAAAGAGACAATGGTCCGCACTTCTGTTTTGCGCGTTTGTAAGTTTTTATTGAGGTGTCCGCACCATTTTTTTGTTTTGTTACATTGAAGATTGATTGCGTGAGCTGTTGCACATGCAATCGGGGAAAGGGTACTTGGTAACATCTCTGCCTGGTTTGCTGGTCCTAAGTTCTGGCTCCCCGAGTAAATTGTGATGCAAATCCCAAATTATTCTGCTAAATTCCACTTCCGGAAGGGAATGGTTCATTAAGTATGGAAGTATTTGTCTTTTGTTCGGAGTAATATACTTCTTGTGCCCAGCGTACGCCCTGTGACCCTGCACAGCCAAATCCCAAGTTAATAACGGTACTTAAATGTTATCCGGATAGTATTCCACTGCTCATGCTTGATGCTTTCCCAGCTCGAAATAGTATTATTAAGGTTGGTTTATTTTGTAAATGCATACCCACTTGCCTATTGTTTCTATGTTCTTTTATCAGAAATATCAGAAATGAAAAGTTGAAAACCATCTCTCGACTGATATATAGATCCAACTACAAGGACTGCTGATACCTGTATGGCGCGTCCCATATTTCCTCCATGAGATGGCATAAATACATTGCTGTTTTCAGAAACTATGTAATCGATGGCTGCCATTAGGGACGCTTTGTTAGCAAATGGGTCAAGTTCACCAGGCAAGGCAAGATCTTCCTTGTTGTAACAGTGAGGAAACTCTTGTATTAATGGTAGCAATGCTTGCTTCCCACCTAGAGGCTCGCCTCCAGCCCAGTATATTATTGCACTTCGAGGAGCTCCCATAGCCTTCAGCAGCCTTTGATCCAAAATCAGATGAAAAAAATTATAAACGGTTCAGAAATTTATAACTGGTGAACATAAGTCTCGGGAATTGATAAATCACCTGGTAACCTCCATTGCGTTTAGAGGACACAGGCCTGCGAGCTTCCGCTCATGGTAGCTCATGTTAGATTTTGCAGTTAACAGCTCCGGTCTCAATTTTCTTTCTTGATGGATTATCTCATCAAAATCATGGCTCAATCCAGGAAGACAACCTGTTCTGACCCAAACATCTTTTTCCATTCGTAGATGAAGAGCAATGTAGGGTCCCTTGCTTCGCATCCTCTCTGCAATTTTATTGCCAAGTTCAAAAACTGGGCGAGCAAATCTCAAGGCATGAAACGCCACCTGTGGTAATGGACAAGTGATACTCAGCACTTGATCCATGTTTCATTGTCGGACACGTAACAAACAGATGGTAAATATTTAGCTCCCTAACCTTTTGAGTTGATACTAATTGCAAAAAGTAGAGACTTTCGCGACTGATTTTTCTTTTTTGAATCGCAAGACCACAAGACACTATCTCCATATGAAAAATATGATTACCTTGCATCTGAGTTTCTGAAGATCAGGAGGGAGATCTTTTGAGAGTCGTGAATCTAGACCCCGCAAAAGCAAAACACCTTCGCGGCTAAGCTGCATAACGCAACAACTACAGTTTGTCAACAACATTTACTGACCATTCATTTGATATGCAGCCGACTCTCTAGTTCTAGCCTGAAAGAAAGTATGCAATAACACTCGCGATAACGAGTTTGTCAAGAACATGAAGTTACTACAAATAAATTTAAAACACAATTTGTATAATCAGCTGAACATAATAAAACATAAGGATATATGTGAAAATATGCGACCTAGTTTAATCACATCATAAGTTGCTAACAGCTATCATTAAAATCCAAGGACGATAAAACCAAAATAGGAAATTTATAACAGGATCTAACAACGAATTATACCTTTTTGTGATAATGCAAACGGATCCACCTTGGAGAGACGTTCATGGAGTTCAGCTTCTCCTCCACTGGTCTAGACATGAGATGAGTCGATGGCAAAGATGAAACTACATGAACCTCCTCGGCAAGAGTTCTCTTGAAGTGCTCCATGTCAAATATGTCGGAAAATTCACTACAACATATTTACAGATTCAATGATCAATTCCATTCAGCCTATCCCTGGATGCCAGTTCCATCACCAAATCCTACTTACAAGTCTATTACTTCTAAAGGGAACGCAAATCGGCAACAAACAAAACATCAAGGACAAGGGACATAAGGAATTTACTAAGCTCAAAACAAAAACAAAAACAAAAATCTAGCTTAGGATACTCAAAAGAGGGACAATGATTGATACCTTTCATCTCCCCAGACGAGATTGATCTGCAAAATGGGAACAACCAAAGAAGCCCCAAGAATCCTAGCAATCACCACAGCATCAACAATCTGATTCCTCTGCTGATTCATCCCACCAGAAACCACAACCATCAAAAACTTACTCTTATCCTTCAAAATCTCCCCACTCTCTCTCCTATACTCCTCACTAAACCCTAAACACGGCCTCAGCCCCAACCCATCCGGCTGCTTCCAGAACTCCCCATCACTCGATTCCACACTCGAATTCAAATACCCATTTGACAAAAACACGTTTCGTGACTCGGCAATCGTGGTACATGTTTCGTCGAGGTCGAGGTTGAGCTGGAATCCCAATCTGAGCATTCCGAAAAGGGTGAAGCAGAGGAGAAGCAAGAACCATAAAGCTGGAGTTTTTATGAAGCTGGAGGGGGTGAAAGTTGAAAAAGTGTGTAGCTTTTTGGGAGCGGTAGAGGTTAGGAGGGATTCGAGGGAGGTGGAGGACGTGATGATCTGGGAGGGGACTGAGATGTAGGATGTCCCCTTGTTCTTAGATTTCGTCATAAACACTTCAAGCTCAAATCTTTTCTTACCTCTTTGGGTTTTTCTCTCTCTCTCAGTGCAATCCGATTCAAGAGAAAGTGGTCTATGGAGAGAGAGGATGGAGTGGCGCGGGAATGGCGGAGGAAGAAGCGTTTGAAGAGAGAGAAAAGATAAACGGATTGATTGATTTATAATTATTGGAATCTTTAATGAAAATATTAAATATAATAAAAATAAATAAAAGTTGCCTTTGTGTGTCTGGCTGTTGTATTTCTGACCGTTAGATTCTGATAGAGATGATCAGAGAGATTGGATATTATAAAATGATGGGATCTACCAACAAGCACAAATTGTCCCTTTTGCGGCCGATCCATGTTCCCGGATGTTGCTGAGCTTCTTTTTAAAACTCTTTTTTCCTTTTTCATCTAATAAAGTTTATTTATGTCTTAAAAAAAGTGCCTCACAAGTAATGTGGATTTCAATTTCATTAATTCAATTAGGAGTAAACATACAGTACAAAATACAAATTTTGTCAAAAATAAATTATAATTCATCGTCAAAAAATTAAAAATATGACATAATTTATAATTCGTTGTCGAAAAATTATATATAAACGAAATTTAACACGATATTTAAGTTCATCCGTTTAAATAATAAAATCAAGAGTCGTAATTAGTTTGTATTTTTTTACAAAAACATGTACTTGATCCTTTTTATTCAATTAAAATGCCATAATTTAGATTTGTGTGATCAGCAGAAAATATTACAAGCAATTGACTTACAATTACAATTAAAAGTCCAAACAAGCCGAGATCATAGCTTGAAACAATCGAGAAATGGTGTTTCAGTTTTTCTTCGGTAAAACGTATCGAGATACTCATCAAATTTGACTGATTTGAAAAGAGCCGGGTTCTCAGATTCCGTAAGTTCATCAACGGGGCCTATATCTGCATTCGAGTTGGGATAGCAGAATGTGATGATGGATATTCTCTCCTGCGAATTGTTTACAACTGCCCTATGCTCTGCAGCCTTGTAAGTTCCATTACTCATTATCTGCATCAACAGTTTTCAAACTTCATCCCAGCGGCAAAAAGTTGAACTCAAGTGTCCAACCAACGAAAAAATAAACCAATACCTCAACAATTTGCCCAACGTTTATAACGAGGGAGTTTTCAATAGGCTGAATGAAGACCCATTGGCCATCTTTATAGACCTGTAACCCAGGCACATCGCCACATTCAAGCAAAAAAGTTATGGCAGAAATGTCACAATGTTTCGCAATCCCAATTGCCTTTTCAGGTTCAGGACAAGGAGGGTAGCAACTCATCCTCATATAATAATGTCCATCCACAAGAGCCTTAGAAAACTCCCGTGCCTTGCTCAGTCCAAGTCCCATCGCCATATACTCCATTATCGAAACCGCTACCTTGTTCACATTCTCCGCATACACCTCCAACTCCTCCCTGATCACAGTTCGTAGTCATTACGATGAATGCAATAAATAATAAACGCACAGCAGATACAACAATTTATTTTTGCGGTCTTCAATTTTTCTAATTTTTTGCGACACCTGAAGTGGATAGGGTTGTCGGGCCATAAGGCCAACTTTCGATCATTTGCTGGCAGCGCTTTAAGGAAGATCATATCTGCCCATTCCAGCTTCTGATCCTTTGATACAACAAATGCTTGGCCATATCCTTCCAGACTACCGGGCTTTTGATCCCATCGCTTTTTCTCCTCTAATGGCAGATCGAAGAACTCTCTTGCGCACTTCTTGATCCTCTCCAAGCTCTCCTCTGCCACTCCATGGTTTATCAGCTGACATATTTTTCCTCAAAATCCATAAGAAAAAAAAAATACAGTTTGGACCAGAATTACAACATTTCGTCATTTCCAGTCTATTTGTTCCAACTTTAAAATTTTATAAAATGTGCAAAAATAAATAAATAAAATTAATTACAGAAACAAGAAAAAAGTACCTGAAAGATGCCCCAGTGTTTGCAAGCGAGGTGGAGTTTGGTCAACTCGGATTGGTGGAACTCAGCGTTGACCAAGTTGCTGAAATCGATGACGGGGACGCGGAGGTGGAGGGGTGCGACGGAGGGGTTTTCGAGAAGGATGTCATCGCGGACATATCTTGGTGGGAGGTTTTGGAGGTGTTGTTTGGACAACTCCTTGACGCTCGGGACTGGAATCGAGCACTCCAAATCCATCGCCGGACAGACTGATCGCTCACTGAAATGCGTTGACGTGTTGTATGATTGGGATGCTATAAAGTTATTTTTGTTTTGTTTATTGTTTGGGTAAGAAATATAAATAAATTATTGTCCTTGATTTTGTAATTTTGATGATGAGACTAAATTTTGGTTTTTTTTTTTTGTGTATTTTCTCGGTAATGAATTATATGAAAAAGTAATAAATTATATCTTTTTTTTCTTTTTTTCGATGACGAACTATAAATCGATTTTGACAAATTTTGTCGTTTGTACCAAAAATCAACTTTGTATCTGATCTTAACATTGTTAATTAATGATGTTTTAGAAACAAAATTCTTAAAGTAAAAATAGTAAAACTTAAAGAATCAAAATTCTTAGACTTGAAGAACAAAATTCGTAATGTAAAAATAGTCTTAAAGAATCAAATTTGTAAAGTTAAAGATCAAAATTCGTAACACCGATAATTATATGGGTACGAATTTACAATAATGCCTTACGAATATAATATAGATGTTCCAATTTTAAAAAAATCCAAAAATTAAGGATCGTTGGATCAAAAATCGAATGAGTATGATTGCTTCTCATTTCTCATCAAATTTGTCACTTCTCATATGATATTTTCCCTAAAATTATATTGTTTCAGGTCAAACCATATTTTTGGTACAAATTACAAATATCATCAGCAAGAAACTAAAAGTACGCCATAGTTCATTAAAAGTGACACAAAATTTGTAATCGAGAAATCAACCATACGACGAAATCCGTCAAATAATCAACTCCAGATTGTCACAGATTTTTATTTTTTTTACAAAAATGTCGTGTTTGCACTTGCACCGTGTTTTTTTCGAACTTTTATTCTAAAGTTATAACTATTTAATTGCATGTGACCCGGACAAGTGAAAACTGTGGGGACCAAAGTAGAAATAACTTGAAACATACCTGGAGAGAAACACACATGGGTCGAAGCTAGGGCTAAGATTTCCAGACTCCGAACTCGATCCGACCAAACTGACACACGCATACGGACTTCACAACACACGACCGGCTACAAACCCTAAAAGAACAACCGACCCACTTTGCGTCTTTTCTTTTCTGTCTCCCCAAGATTCGATCTTGATTCCTTCTACTCGAATTGTGCGAGTTTTTATTAATTTGCTGGTGGATTGAGGATTCCTAGTAGCTGCTGTACTGATCGGGAGTTTGAATTTGTGGGTGGTTCGGCGATTTCAGTTTGAGGGCAAACTGGCGATGGACTTCGAGCCATATGATAGCAGTGGTGAGTTGAGCGTTTTGAAAAGAAAGTTGTGATTTTTATTGAATTTGGTATTGGTTTGTGGATGTGTGTGTGTCAAGTTATTGGCTTTGTTGTGTGTTGGGGATGATTATTGTATTTTGGGTTCGTTTTTGTTGTTTGGAGTTGGATGAGTATGCTGGAATTAGCTTGATACAAGGCATAACATGTTGCTTTGGTTTTATTATCAGTTAAATATATAGTGATTTTTGGTTAATAATGAAATTGGAGTGGTGAATTGGGTGTTCCTTTGTGCTCTTCTATGATGTGCAGTCGCGGCTGAGGCACATTTGAATAAGAATTGCTGTAGATTTGATTTGAAGGATCAAATCTCAGCTTTTCGCACTGTGGCATAACCATGGTGTTTATCTGCTCTTATATCAAAAGTTAAAATTTTGGATATGATAAGAGTTAACGTGTTCATCATTTTGCCGATTTATGTACTCGTTGTGTTTAGCTGATTGGTTAATTTACCCAACAATGCGGGTCATGTAACGGGTGACACCTTGTATGTTTTATTGTTGCATCATTACAAAATTTCAGGATAAATTTTGTTCTAGATTGAGAATGAAGATGGTCTATTTCAGAGTTTACAAATGTATATTCTTTGCAAGTATTTCCCCATCTAACTTAAAGTAAATTTTACGGTTATGCTCAATCTCTCAAAACTTCTTCTATGAGCCCCTGACGAAGCCCGTCTACCTTCTTGCTTCTAAGTAGTGAAATCCCCAACACAACGTCCGTAATGTCTATCTGATCTCTCAAACGAAGTCAATCCTATCTTGTTTATCACTAGTATATTGATCTTCTGTGTGCGTGTCTTTTATATAAGTGTTTATGTTGTGGTCTGCAGTTGAAAATTTTCTGTTTTTTTCCCGTGTCATGGCAGGGACCGATGACGATCTCCCTCCATCTCATCAAAATAGAATTCCAAGAGGACGGCTTGCCGGGAATGGAAGATCTGGTGTTATAGGTTCTGCTCCGTATTCTAGAGTCTATGGTGAAACTGACATGGAAACTGAAATTCGTAACATCGAGAAGGAAGCTTACGTTTCGGTTCTCAGAGCCTTTAGAGCTCAAGCTGATGCCATATCTTGGGTAGTTTGAGAACCTCGATCCTCTAATCAGTTACCTCAACCCGTTCTCCTGCTATTAATTGTGTGATGTGAAATTTGTTTCAGGAGAAAGAAGCATTAATCACTCAACTCAGAAGAGAATTGAGATTATCAGATGATGACCACCGCGATCTTTTAAGGAGAGTAAATGCAGATGATGTCATCAAGAGAATAAGGTATGAAAATGTGGCAGAGGATATCATCGTTACCTAACCATGAGAGGATAAGATGCATTTGTCGTAAATCCTCCCAGCAATGTCTTTTACCTGGCTGTGATGAATGTTTTTGGTGATTCACCAGGGAATGGAGAACGGCAGGTGGTATCCAAACCGGAATAAGTACCAACCAAGTTAGCCATGATCCCTTACCAAGTCCTGCTGCCTCGGCATCACGGAAAAAACAAAAGATTGTGCAGCCAGCACATCAATCATTTAGTGGGCCATCACCTCATCTTCAATCTCAGGCCCCTACATCTAACCCACAATCTTTGTCGGCTGCTAAAAGGGGACAAAATAATGGTCTTAAGGGGAAGAAACAGAAATCTGTAAGTAGAAAACCAATTAGATAATCCCAATTCGGTTATATTCGTTTTCTCTATCTTAGAATCATTGATTATGTTATCTGATTTAAATTCTTCTACCAAGTCATTGCAGTTTGCTTCCTCTGCCTCTGCTGGAAGGGCTCCAATTGCTAACCGTGTCTCGTCTGGTGCCCATGCCAACGAACTTCCTGAGGCTGTATTTGATCCATTGATTGGAAGGAAAGTGAAAACTAGGTGGCCTGATGACAATAATTTCTACGAGGCTATTATTACTGAATTCGACCCAGCTCAGGTCAGCTTATTTCCTTGGTGAATTGCAAATCATGTAGTTGTGGTCAACCTATATAACTGGCTATGAGTTTGTTCTTTTCCAGGGTCGTCATGCTTTGGTATATGACAAGGGAACTGCTAATGAGACATGGGAGTGGGTTAATCTTGCAGAGGTATATAAGATAATGGTCTTATTTTATTGCATTTGCTATTATTTTGATGTTTTTAGTATCGGCTATTCTATCTTGAGAGATCCATGTCCTTTTATCTGATGTCTAAGCTAGATGTACATCCAGTTCTAGGATTAATTTGGGCATCCCTTTGTCTATTACATGTATTTCATTATTGTTTATTCATCAAACTTCCAACTTCATCATTACCTACAGACTGTTGGTTTAATTGAACTTATCATCCAAATGCCGTCGTCACGACCATGTACTGTCGTAATGTGTATGTAAAAATTGACGTAGTTGTGCAAAATGTGTCGGTACATGTCTTCATTTATTCTTGTTGGCTCTCTTATCATTTCCAGTTGCCTGTATGGTGTTTAATTCATATAGATAATTTTATGAGACCCTAGTGATTTGTCTTAGATTCTGCATTTTTCTGTTTCTGTATGTATTGGAAACGACACCTATGGTGATCTTCATTTGTGGATGATAATAATAATACATTATGAAAATTTTGTACAAACTGTCATCAATCCAAGGTGCGCTAATGCTAAAAATCCATGTGTTTCGGTAGAACATCTGAATTAGCCGTGTCAAGTACTTATTGATAAAGAGCATATATGGCACTATAGTCTCCTACGACGGATAAACTTCTACTTTGGTTTTCTTTTAGTTTTCTGTATTAAAATAGCATCTTGAACAACACACTGATTTTTTGTGTGGAATACAGATATCCCCTAGTGACATAAGATGGGAAGGAAGTGACCCTGCCATTCCTCGAGGAAGCTACGGAGGACCTGGGCGTGGTATGAACAGACCTGTGGGTAACAATGGCACATTTGGCGCAGGATCGGGAAGGGGGATTCCTAAAGGCCAGAATAGAAAAGACCATCCGCACACGCAAAACGGCGCTGTCAAGAAAGGATCAAATATTCGGATACTACAGACAAGCCATCTCTTAAAAGAAGTGAGCAAAATTCCTAATCTCTGCTAGTTCTTTTGTCTCAGCTGCGCAAGAAATGAAATTTGACCAAAGAAAAATCTTTAATAGGTAGAGAGGGTCTTCAACTCGAGTAACCCGGATCCTCTGGAAATTGATAAGGCAAAGAAGGCCTTGAAGGTGAGAACCACACATGAATGTCATGGAGAAGAATATAGAGTTTCGGCATCTTGTTTACCCCCCAGTATTTTTATTTTTTTTGGTTATGCAGGAGCAAGAGGAAGCACTCATTGACGCATTAGGCAAGCTAGCTGATATATCTGATGGGGAAAGTGGTATAAAATATAAATATCTTTGTGTTTCCACTTAAACAATTGTTGATAGTCACATTGTGCCTTCTGAAATGTGATCAAGAATCAAGATAGTCGTAGCATATTAAGAGTAGTAAAAATTCAATACTGATTCGGACTCATTTATTTGAATCAGATTAGGGATACAACCTTCTTCTTTTTTCAAGGCTGCAACTCGCCGCTATAAACCTTCTACGTGAGCTGCTGAACTGAGTAAAAGATATCGTGATTCCCAGCCAAGATTGTACAACACATTATACGCTGAACGGCTCCATGGCAATGTTACCTGTTCAGAATTTGTATACTAGGTATGTATGGGGTTATGGACCAAGGAGCTTGCTCGATTTGTCTGCCTTGTTCAAATTATGATACAATAATGTACAAAATGCTTTTGGGAGGCTCCTTGCCTTCGTTGTAATATACATACAGGTCTAGTCATCTATCTTTATGTCAAAAAATAAAATCTTGATATATTTGTCAGAGTATTTAGTTACAGAAGAAGTATTACTTGTCGTCTGTTCCTTTCTTTCTTTAAAGATGTATAAAGAGTCTAATTAGAGGCTGGAGCATGCCGTAACACTTATTACTTCATCAACTGTTGTAAGTTGTATTTGATGCTCAAATTTGAACCGTAGTTGTTGACTGACATGTTAAAATAATATGTTTGTTAGCATTTGTTACTCGTAATTGAACATAAAATATAATATTTAAAAAAAAAAAATTCCACTATGATAAGTCATCGACCTTCTGGATCTAGACCGTGACCGCTAGACCATTACCTGACGCAGCTGTACATGCTTTTACATGAAACTGGATGATTCCTTTAACAAGAAATTTTAGCCATAAATCACTTGTGAGGTATGCTAAGCAAAATTAGAGTTTGAGATGGGAAAGACACAAATGATGATAAGGGAGGTTTGATTGAAAGGCGTGGTGTCACAAAAATGGCAGACAAACAAATCAGAAGCATGCAAAACATCCACAAATTATTATCAAAAAAAACAAGCAAAAACTGGTAACAAAGGTCACTGGTTTTGTATATTGGTTAGCTTAGGCTGACATTACTCATCATAAGCTTTTGACTATAAAATTGATAGCTTGCATACCAAGCAAATCAGTCAAAATTTAACATATTTGACATCATATGAATAATCATTGTTTTTGTCTTGATGCTAATCATCACCACACCACTAATAACATTAGAATACAACAATTAACAACTACACTCACCAAGACTATTTTGTCTCAAATTTCATGCACCTTTCTTCTATAATGTTTAGTCTTTTTTATTCTACTCTTCTAGAATACATTAATTAACAATTACACTCATCAAATCTATAGGCAGAATCATATGTCGAGTTTCATTTTAAGGTTATTTTGAAATGACAGTTTCTCTCTCCGCTGTTGAAATAGCAAGACAGCTAACATCTACTTACTTTTTTCAAGTGCTAATACGATAGCCCCTACCTTATGACGCCTCCTTCGAATAAACCTTTGCACATGTTCTTATGACCCCTTTAAATCAACATCTTCACACAAGTAGCACAAATATTTAGAAAGTTAGCCCAATTTGAACATTCATGTTATATTCCTAAACAAAGTAGCATGTTAGATTAGACCGACATTACATTGCCCTTTTTCAACCAAAATCCTAGATAAGATTTCATGGTACTAAAAAGGTGAAATTGACCCATATATTAGTATTAATATATAGGATGGTCATGATATGGTTGAATATAAAAATTGTGGTTCAAATAGTAAAATACACATAATGACACCTTTGCGTGTAGATTATGGAACCATCAACCAAGTCCACCTCTCCTTCAACATGGCTTCAAGTCCTCTTTATCTGCCCTTATCTTCTTACATCATTCTCTTTGAACATTTGACTTGTGTTTGTTGAAATAGTAAACAAAATATTTCCTTTTGTTTTTCTTTTGGTAACAAAAGTTGAGTTCATACCTTATGAGGATGTTTTTGTGAAGATACAACAACATCAGGGCATCATCAAAGTGAGACTAGTTATGGAGTTGGGTTTGAGCTTGGGAGGAATCACATTTAGGGAAAATTCCAACGGTAGAATTTTACATCAAGTGGTGGAAGGAGACAGTAGGGAGGCAGGGTCACCGCCCATCAGCGTTGCCTCGTCTTTCGAGATGAGTAACATAAGGAGCGAAGAGGGTGAGGAGATTGGGCAAAATGAGTCCAGGAAGAAGCTTAGGTTGTCAAAGGATCAGTCTGCCTTTTTGGAAGACAGCTACAAAGAACACAACACTCTCAGTCCTGTATGTTTCAAATCCTTTCAGTTCAGTTAAATTCAGTTCGACTTTTTTTATATGATTTATGTTTCGAATGTTTTTCATTTGTTGTTTCAACATGTTGTTGTGTAAGCAGAAACAAAAAGTAGCACTAGCGAAAAAGCTCGATCTGCGTCCTCGACAAGTTGAAGTTTGGTTCCAGAACAGAAGGGCGAGGTACGAACATTCTTCTTGACATTTTTCATTTTTATATGATGCGCAATGGACTAATGAATGTGTTTTCATGGTTAGAAACAAACTGAAGCAAACAGAAGTGGACTGTGAGTACCTGAAAAGACGGTGCGAAACACTAACTGAAGAAAACAGAAGACTTGAGAAGGAGCTTCAGGATCTGAGAGCACTCAACTCATCAAATTCATTACTCTGCTTGCAGTCTCCTGCCACAACTCTCACAATGTGTCCCTCTTGTGAAATCACAAGTGATAGCAGGCCATCCAAAACCGCGGCTTCTTTTTCTGAACTGGGGAAGTCTAGACCATTGTACTCTTTTCCTCGATCTGATGTATCCCCTGACACCTCGTCGCCGCAATGATATTCTAGCACTTAGAACAACCTCAGAACTGATGTGTGTGTTTGTGTTTGAAAATGTACAAAACTACTAGTGCTAAAAGGGTTCTTGTTTTTCAGGATGCTGAATGTTTGATACTGGTTTGGTGCGTAAAATTATTTTAATTGGAGCTGAACATTTTGTGAATGTGACAACTTTAATCAGAATACATTGTTGATGCTTGTGATAGAATACAAGCCTGTCCAAAGCATGTTCTTTTAAATTTAAAGTTTTCAATCATTAATTTGAAAGAAGGGAATTCATACATTGTCGACCAACGCCTTAACCATCGGCTCACTAGCCTGTCAAATGGAACAAGTCAAAACAAGGACTATGCAAAGAAATGGCTCTTACTTGAGACTAAAAGACAATTCTTAAACTACATGCCAAAGACAGAAAAATATATACAAGGCCAGTAAGGATACAAACAGTAAAGAGAAGATTACATTTGATCGCAGACTACATAATGATACGAGCAAATGTTTAGGACATAAGAGCAAATGTTAAGAAGTAGGACATATAGAATCAAGGATCCGACTTTGCATTATTGTCCTTGCGGAGAAAGCAATCATCGAAGCCTTCTTCGTCTAGGTTCAGGAGTAACTGAGTCTGACGCCCCAGAAGTATTTAACACATCTTCCCGACTCCTAATGGATGAGGAAGCGAGTGCGTTGGTTTCGGGGGTAGCAGAAACTGGGAGTAATTCAAGATTATCCATCTGCGGTAGGGCGTTAGGAGAATTCTCTTCTGGTTGAAAAACACCTCCATACAGGCTCAGAATTCGTGCCTCCAGTTCTGTTCTGCTCCTAAGGCTACTTCGACGCTGTTCTTGTTGATCAGCTATACTGAGCTGCAGAAGCTGTGCCTGTTCAGGTGACCTCTGAAGCCTACCTCTCCTTGACCTAGGAATGTATCTCGGTCTCATTCTCCTCCGGAGTGAGACAGCTGCATCATGTTGCATACCATTACTTGCTGAAGTAGTTCCATTTGCACTAATCGGAGTTGAAGAAGACGGGAAGTCAGTTACCGTATCAGCATTATCACCTGGAACCACAGCTTCGAAGGGTACATCAACCAAAATCTCAGAGTTGATATCAGTTTCAACTACGTCCCTATTTCTGTGTCCAGCTGGATGGTAGAGATATGCGATTCCCTCCAGGTCATTGGTTAGTCTTTCAGCAGAACTCAGTGCCGAAGATATACTACCATTTAGAGTAGAAATGGAATGCAAACTCCTGAGCACTTCCTCAATTCTTAAAGAGTGTGAACCTCTAGTTATTCTTTGCTGCCTTAAACTCTCAATCCTGTTCGCCCGTGGCCTTGGAGGAATTATCACGCTAGCTTTGTCTACATCAGTTTTAATAGTCTTATCACTACTTCCATATATAGGAGTGATGCCCGCATCATTAACCTCCCCTTTGCACGCCGGGCACTCTTTCGTATTCAGTGCCACATCAGGCAACACATAGAAGCAACGCCAACAGTACAAGTGCCCACAGCAGGTCAAAATTGGGTCCCTCGCTTTCCCTAAGCACACATTACAATCAAAGAAACCCTCCCCAGAATTTTTCTTAACCTGAACATCACCATCCGATTCTAACCCTAACGCTAAATCCAACAAGTGATTACCACTGCTTTTCAACCCATCCAGACTCTCATCAGGTACAGCATTTATAGCCACACTCGGCAAGACAGTCACTTCTGGTCCTTCAATCTCTTCGTTTAAACTCAAAGCTTCCTCATTTACAGGCTCCCTAGAAAGCCTGCGTTCTTGGCGGTGTCGAGCTCTCAATGTCACGGCTTCAAGCCGTCTTATTCTTTCCTCAATTCTTGTATATACTTCATCCATATCATTGACTGCCTCCTGGTAATTCCAAGATGACTCAGTAGGTTCTTCGTTCAAATCAATATCAACCACTCCCACCATCCCTTCCTCATTATCCATCAGAAATCTCCTACTGATATATAACTCCAACCTAAGACCAACACATCACATGCACAAGCTAAAAAGCACACAAAATCTGATTACAATAAAATTCAAAAAATCATTAATCAAAAACATACACGCTTGAATCTGAAGCCAACATTTTGAAACAGGGCCTAATTCCAAAAAATACCACATCAATCAAATGCATACCTAGATGCAAAAATGCTACGAAGAGGCATAAGGCACAAACCTTTATTGAATGAAACGCTGCTCAGCAGTCGGTCAATCGGAGGGACGTGAAGTCCATCTGCGACTCCGATCGAAAAAGAGGAGGAAGAGGTAGTGAGCGGAGACGAGGGCAACCGAGTTGGGGATCGAAGAGGTGGGTTGGTTGTCTCGTGTAGCTGGAGACTCAGCGCGTTGGGTTTGTAGCAGACTTTATAGGTTTTCTCTTGGGCTGGGCCGGATGAGATGATGGGTAAATGGGCCAGGCCCATTTGTGAAATTGAGAAAAAAGCCTGCATAAACAAATAGTTGCATTGCATGTCAAAAGGAATAAGCTAAGGTCATGTTCTCTTCAAATAAAAGATTTGAGGTTATATTTAATTTAAATAAAAAATTCAAATCAGTTACTTCACTTAAATACTTACTTAGCAATCCGCATGTGAGAGAGGAGTTGCTTAACAATATGCTGAAGTAGCATATGAGAGGAGTTGCTGATCAAAACTATATTTACAATGAAAGTGACAGCATCACCTCCTCCTTGCAACAATCGCTACACATGCTCTTACAGAATGTGGGCATGGTAATTGCCTTTATTCAAGGGTCAAATATCCAAATATCCAAGTGTCTATTGACCTTGAACCATAGGGGTACAACAAAGCTCGTTCACCTACTTAGAGGTGAGAATGTTAACAATGGGGCTAACCGCCCAAATTAAAAGGGATCCTACAACCCAAAAAACAAGGAAAAAGACAAGGGCTCCAGCCACAATGGTGAGGAAAGGAGGGCCCTGTGGAGGAGTCTTTTCAGTCTCATTGCTACCGCTGGTGCCAGATGCTTTTCCTTGTATAGTTTTTTCACTCCGCAAGGGGTCAGAGTTTGATGCAAATGTAGTGTACAGGGTCTTGCAACCTAGCAAGTTTGCCGAATGGGAGAATCTGGAGAGAAAAAATCTTCAAATGATGATCATGTACATATACTTTGTAATAAACAATGCAGAACACGCTCTTTATCCGAATACTCTAATAGTACCATAAGTTCCCTGTGTTGAAGGTGAGTTATGGAGAGTGCAACGTGAATGTCAGTCATTGAATAACATACGTATACATCCACAAGTATAGTGAATACAACAAAGCATCAAGATAGTAAACTGAACCCCAAAGTGGTGAGAAAAGGGTCATTGATGAAACTAAAGAACAAGTTTATGCACTCATAAAGTTGCAATTTATGAGTCCTGTGGCGCGGTGAGAGCCAAAACATTTAGATGAAAGTAGTAGGATGCTGTATTTAGATGCTGGATATGACTAACCAAAATCGATTGAGTGCTTAAACACAAAAAGCGTGGATTACAGAGTACCTGGAGACTGAAGATGAAGAAGGAATGTTGAAGCCACTGAGATTGAGGGCGGGAATAGCAGCGGAGGCTTTGGATTTAGTGGATGAGTAGGATGGAAAACCTAAAATGGGGTTGTGCCGAGTGAAGGCTGCCATTTTCGTGAAGCGAGATGTCTTTGCGGAAATGATATGAAAAAAAAAATACATATGAAACATGCCACATGTGATGTGACAGACTCACGGTTCTGTTCAGGGAAGGACACGTGTCGCAATCAAATATCTAAGATGAGCGGCGAATATTTATGTGATCTGATAAGCAGGAAATGTGAAACAATTATTGAAAGTTGAAACGTAGCAATATGCCATCTAGCAACAACCAGCAGTGTTTACTTCTGGATATTACAAAATTCGCTGAAGATGAACAATCAACCCAGGCTACGTTTGATGATTCAGAAGCATATCTCTTTGCTTTGGGAATGAATGAAGAGCATGGAGAACTTCAGCAATGCTTTATTAGTTATTAGTAAAAACGTATAATTGAACTATGCAAAATCGGAAGACAAACAGCTGTGAAGCTAAGCATTTGCTTTTTTGCAGAAGTTTTCGAGCCACTCCATAGTCACACTCTTTGGCCTCTCAAGAGGTAAGCCCAGTGCTCTGTCCCATACCAACTGAAGATACAGAGGGGACACATAATGGATCAGCAATAGTTTACAACAGTTGATTAAAATGTACACGTTGACATACAAGAGAAATGAGGTTTCTAACCTGAGAGCAGATTCCAATTGCCCTAGACACGCCGAAGAGAACAGTGTAGTAGCTGTTGGAAAGAAAACATACCATGTAAGAGATCAAATCCATAACAAGTTGGGATTACGTAAGGGTATATAGAGAGATCAAATCCACATACCGTGCTTCGGTTAGCCCAAAATGGTTCAACAGTACCCCACTGTGAGCATCAACATTGGGCCACGGGTTCTTAACCTGAGAAACACACCAAAAAAAAAAAATCAGCAAAACAGTATTCAGATCAACTATGCGGAGCTTATATATTTTGCAACTAATGGCATGATGTACTTGGTAGAGTCGTAATGCAGCCTACAGAGTCTATCTGATTTACTGAAAAGAATCTAAACACTCCTTTCTCGGGGTGTTTTATACTGTCAAAAATATAATAACGCAATCTAATACGATATATGAGTTTTGAGACATGACTCAATATCCGAATGAAACAGTCCTCATTAGAATGATTTGCTAATTTCTTTCTTCTTTTTTGCTGTATTGGAAAAAGAAAAAACTAAAGCAGGTATGTTTACCTTGCCAAGCTCTGTTAGGATGGGAGGTACAACCTCATAAAGCTTTGACACCTGGAAAAATAAAATCATTGTATCAGTGCCATAATGTAGATATTGTCATTTATGCATTGTAAAATTTTCGGTCACACTCTACAGATACTGTTAAGATTAGGCAATTACCAGCTGAAACAATGGATCATCAGGTAAATGCTTCAGCGCAAACACCCTTTGGCATGTATATCTTGGATCTGTTTGGCGCAGAACCCCATGCCCATATCCAGGAACAACCTTCAAAAGTATGGCAGAAACAACAGCAATTTTATGTGAAGTTTATATCGCAACAACTGTAGTTGAAAATGTTACATCTGTAAACTTATTTGAATAATACACCCTTTTCTTCCAAAAAAAAAGAAAGAAAAGAAGAAGAAGAAGAAGAAGAAGAAAATCCACATGCTCAAAGCTCATGTCAGAACTTTGACATGAAACAAACAGTACACATTTAAAAGAGGACGCACAAGCTTTGATATTAGATGTGGCTATTCAAGATCAATTTCAAATGCTTGCTGTCAAATATTAAGCATGTGATGTTCAACACGTTGTAGCTAAAAAAACCAAACATCAGAAGATAAAGAAAATAAACTGACTAACAAAACTGTCTCAAATACCTTGCCACTCTTCAAAGTCTTCCAAACGTATTCTTTCAATTGTTCTGTGGAAACATTCTCTCCACACTCATCGACTACTGATTTGATCCAAAGTAAAACTTCCTGAACACAAATTAAAGTGCAATTTAACGAGATATCAGTTACAATTTAAAAAAGATATCAGTTTCTGTAAATAATCTATTTCCAGTATACAAAATGGAAGCTCAAACAATACCTGGTTGGCTAGACCATGGAGAGGTCCAGCTAAACCATTCAAAGCTGCGGAAAATGAAAGGTATGGGTCTGAAAGAGCACTTGCCACCTGAAGTTGTCATGACTAGTGTTTAGTGCATTGGAGGCTAAAAGAGTTGACTAGTCAAAATGTATACAAAACGTAGATCATATGAAAATAATTTAATAAAAAACATTTGCTCAACGTATCACCCACCAAATGACCTGTGTGAGCACTAACATTACCACCTTCATGATCACTGTCACAGAAAGAAAGTAGTATCTTATAAGTGATTTGCAAATCAAAGTCTATGCTCTGCTACCACCTCTGCAACTGTATGACATCGGCAAGTAACCAACACTAAATGCAGGCAACTCACGTATGGATAGTGACATAAAGCCTCATAAGCTCATGCATCTTGGGATCATCAAATCCCAACATGTGCGAGAAATTAGCACCATAGTCAAGAGCATTATCTACCGGTATGACTTTCCCATCCTTGTATATCCTTCAAATAAAAAATCATCACATTAACTAAAGTTTAACGATAGTCCTTCAAATTAAACTAATGAAGAGGCCAACTAATTTATCATTCAACTGGAGACAAACGGGCAGGTGGAAGATAGTCAAAGTCTAAAGGAAAATTAAATAGGTTAGAGATAACAACTTCCATTCAAAATCTAAATGATCATTTCTATAACCCACAAAAAAACTGGACTTAAGTCTCTGAGCTAACCTGCGATAGATATAAGAGGCAACAAGAGGCAGCCGGGCTATCAAATTCATGGAATCCTCATATGTTGGCTCCCAATATCTGAAAAACAGGGTTAGACTGATACTTTTCTTCAAATTATTTTTATCATTCTTGAATGTGGAAACTGGAAAGCATACTTTGACTTGTGAATACCCTTCTCATATGCCTTTTGAAATTCACTTTGAACCTGAGGTAAAAGCATACGTAGCAATTGGTTCATATGCTAGTTAATGATCAGAGATCCAAGATAACACAGTAAGTAAATAAAATAGAGACAAATAGTACCATGTACAGAAACATTTCCGACAGATAAGCATATATAAAATGATCATATCTTAAATACAACCCTTCTAGTGGTCATGGACATAGGGATAGGCATGTAGGAAGCCAGGAGCACTGACAATGAAACATAGAATATTATTTTATGTCTTAGCAACCTGAAGGGCCAAAACACCGGTTGAAAACTGAGTCATCGGATGAGCTGTAACTGGAAGAGCATCTATGGCTCTATAAACGTGATCTGCAAAGACAAAAAGAAATACGGTAAATGGCTTTCGAAGTTCAAACCTGGCCGCAATAAAAAAACATGGCACTCCAGGTGGAGCAATAACGAACACAACTGTAAGCGATTTGTCTGGTCATGAAACCGGCCATGATGTAGCTGGTAGTATAGATCACAAATTATATGATTGGTTTAAAACAAGATACTATGAGATTATATTTGCTGCATTGCTTTACCTGGAACACTTGCACGAGCCCGTAGTTCGTTGGAAAGTGCAGCAACCTGATCTTTACTTGGGACCTGAGACAACAAGGAAAATGATGTTCATTATCGTTAAGGAAATTAAAGTCTAAGATACTCAGACACGCCATTTAAAGTGGGTTCGTTACAAGTATGTGTGATCTAACATCTAATTGTAAGTGTCATTTAGTGCAATTCATACGCAAAATAGAGAATTCAAATTTGTCCAACATGACTTCCAATATTATCGCTAAAAAGTTGGCAGATACACTCAACGGTAAGTTATTGGTAAAGCACATTGCACTAAACGATAAATTATTGGTAAACCACATTGCACTAAAAGGTAAATTATTGGTAAACCACATTGCAGCCGACCTTTCCAGTCAAAAGCAACCACAGGAGCCCTTCCGGAAGAGGTTCCCCCTCGGGCTTCGCAGCAGGTAACACTTTCTGGCATTCAGGGATCGACAAACCTCTGAAACGTATCCCCTGGATTGTGTGGATTTACCATCAGTTTCAATACTACAATAACGTACATGAAAACGTCCATAATAACAACAGGATTATTAAGCAGTTCTGCCGATGAAAACACTGGAATGTATACCTCATCCGCATCAAGCAGTGACGTCTCCCATAGTAATCCAGTCATTCCCCTCATTCCACCAAGTACCTAAAACAAGATAAAAAAATTCAGCATTCAAATGAAATACCAAGGCCGAAGATACCAGTATTTTAACAGCACTCCAGAGTTCCTTTTTACATATAAAAAAACATGGATACGTTTTCAGTTTTCACATTATAATTTTAGTTGCATGCCACTGTAGTTAAAAAAATTACCATATCAACAGTAATGTTTCCCAACTGCACTTTCCCATGCTCAGTCTTCAGCTTCTTCAAGCGTTCCTGAGAATCAGAAAAACAATACTACATGAACACCGATAAAACTAATGGTGCCAAGGTCTCGTAAATTGATATATTCAAGAAACCAGTTACAAACTAATAAGAAATCATCTTTTACACGCACAAAAAGGCTTAATGAGTAAACTAGGCAACAATCCATCAAATTAAACAGCATTTAGTGGAGAACATGCAAAAAAAATAAAAGATTAATGGGTTCGGTAACACTTATTCCTATAATTTTTTTGAACCAAACCTGTTGTTCCGGAATCAATTCCCTCAGATGCGACTGAAGGTCCTGCAAAATAAAAATGCATTCAGGAAGCAGCAATACAAAACAAAAGAAGCTGGCATCACATCAGTGAAGCAGTCATCATTACTAACTGTATGCACCATTCCCATCAAATATAAAACATATTAAATTTTCGTTTTCATTTTTTCCCAAATTCCATTCATTTAATTAAATTCATACTGTTCCTCCGCGCACATAAATTTTCTCAAATGAACTTACCAGATCAGAAGATGTTTCAATCTGCAGCCAACGCACGCTGCTATTCAAGCTTGGCTGTTGAACCTAAAACAATACAAACATACAACAAAAATAACACAGAACCGATCAAATCATCAACCCAGCCTTAAGATCCATATCGAAACACTTCAAATTTCAGACCGCAAACAATCCAATCAAACATCAAAATCACTTACGACGCGAGAGCGGAGCTTCGAGAGCGCCGACACGCTGCGGAAGAATACCATCGGTCACAGGAAGCAACTATTACCTGCAAATTCCAGTTAAGGTAAGAACACGGAGAAACAACGGAAGTAAAAAGATTGAAAATTGAAATCGGCGAGATTGGACTTCTTCGATTGAAGAAAACCGCTGGGGTTTCCAATCGGGAAATCAAGTAGCCGGAGAAAAGCCAGCACTCACCAGGCGAGAACGGTGATCGGAAAATTGAGGAGGAAGCTGCAGGGAACAAATGGTTGTTGAAGAAGAAAATGTATTTGAGGGATTTATAATAACACATATTTATATTGGAATAAATTAATAACGCAGAATAGAAATGAAATTAAGATCATTAAATTTTAAGTCATATTTTTATTGAGAATAATAAAAAGTCGTAGAGTGAAAAAAAGGAATACAGTTATAGGAGCCACTTTAGACTTTTATTCTTTTCTTCAAAATTTGTATTTCCCAATGTGCAAATTTAATGAATTTAATTGAAATTATAAGAAATGAAATTAAAGTTCAAAAAAAATTATGGACATGGATGAGGTTAAGCACATACAGATAAGTTTATTACGAGGTGTTAAGTGAGGGTGATGACTCGATGGTTGAATTGTTGATCAAGGCACTTTAGATTTGAGATTCAATTGTTGATCAGCCCATCAATTTCAGTAATATGACATTTACTTTTATTTTAAATACTTCCTTATTCTGCTATGCTCTTCCTAAAATGAGTAATGCATGAGAAGAAACATGTTAAAATTCATTATTCTCTAATTTTCTCTATTTATTGTTATTTAATTTACAAAACTTTTTTTATTTTCATCAAGACATGTATTTAAACTATTTATGAATTTACATCAAACAACGATGTTTGAAAGAAGGAAAAAAAAAACCCAAATTTAATGTTGTCAACTGCTCATGTGCAGGCATGCTCACTTGCTCGCATTATATCATAAACTAAAAATGACCTTTTGAATGCTCATAGCAACACCAGACAGACATTTATTAATAGTTGGCCTTTTCATTAGCATCTAAAATCATGTTTATAGATGGGTTTAGTGCCCTTAGAATTACCCTTAAAAAGTGCCTTTAGGATTCCCTCATCCACCAGTGCATTATTATTTAGGGAAAAGTACATAAAGGGTATCTGAACTATCGCCTAATTCCAATGTGTGGGCCTAACTATAAAAAGTTCCAAAGAGGGGGCGAACTTTGGTTAGTCTTTTCAAAGAAGGGGCACAGTTAAACCTGAACTATCGCCTAATTCCAATATGTGGGCCGAACTATAAAAAGTTCCAAAGAGGGGGCGAACTTTGGTTAGTCTTTCCAAAGAGGGGGCGAACTATAAAAACCTGAACTATCATTTTTTTTAAATCAAAACATTAATTTAAATTTATTTATATAAATTAATAAACAAGAATAACGGAATTTTATAAATCTGAATTTTATATTCCGTAATCCCTACTACAAAATTGAATTTTATATTCCCTAATCCCTACTACAAAATTGAATTTTATAAAATTCAGATTTATAAATTCAGATTTTGTACAAAATTCAGATTTATAAAATTCCGTTATTTTGTAGTATGGATTAGAGAATATAAAATTCAATTTTGTAACGGAATTAATAAACAAGAATAACGGAATTTTATAAATCTGAATTTTTTACAAAATCTGAATTTATAAATCTGAATTTTATAAAATTCAATTTTGTAGTAGGGATTAGGGATTATAAAATTCAGATTTATAAAATTCCGTTATTCTTGTTTATTAATTTATATAAATAAATTTAAATTAATGTTTTGATTTTAAAAAAATGATAGTAGGAAAATTTAATTCCTCTTACACATTTGTATTAATTTATAGGGAATATAAAATTCAGATTTATTTATATAAATTAATGTGTAAGAGGAATTAAATCTGAATTTTATATTCCCTACTAGAAAATTGAATTTTATATTCCCTATAAATTGATACAAATGTGTAAGAGGAATTAAATTTTCCTACTATCATTTTTTTAAATCAAAACATAAATTTACATTTATTTATATAAATTAATAAACAAGAATAACGGAGTTAACGGCGCGTTGGACGGAATTGGACGGAGTTAACGGCGTGTTTGACCGTGCCCCTTCTTTGGAAAGACTAACCAAAGTTCGCCCCCTCTTTGGAACTTTTTATAGTTCGGCCCACACATTGGAATTAGGCGATAGTTCAGGTTTGACTGTGCCCCTTCTTTGGAAAGACTAACCAAAGTTCGCCCCCTCTTTGGAACTTTTTATAGTTAGGCCCACACATTGGAATTAGGCGATAGTTCAGGTACCCTTTATGTACTTTTCCCTATTATTTAAGGGTTAAAGTACCCTTACGAGTTACGGTATCTATTTCTATTGGTTTAATGTTCGATATATTTGTATAAAAGATGTACGATTATTTTTACCTTCATTTCATAGTATCTATTTTTATCAATTTTAGTATCTGATATATAATGTTATTAAGGATTCGGGTAAGTTGGATTTTGATGAATTTTGAAGTACAAGGAAATTCATATGTGACAGTGCAAAACATACAAATTTAGATAACAGTTGGGGGAAGTAAAGCTTTGCACGATCTCATAAGGTCTAATAATTTTTCCAGGAGTTCCTCCGAGGGCGGCATAATCACAATTCTTATACACAACTGAATAACACAGGAACAAGACAAAGTTACAAAAGCAAAATGAATCAGATTCATTTTCCTGGCGTGATTGAGTAGCCTCCAAAGTCGGTCAGTGCTCAATAATCCTCTTTGGAAAATCTTCCCCATCAGGAAGAAAATACTGAAGCTGAGCCACGCTTATCCGGTCCAAATTGGAGGACAGCAGCTTACTCGATTTGGAAAATACATTCGACGAATTCGAGAGGATTATGTAAACAAGAGCTTGGACTATCACAAACATGGCCACTTTCAGTAACCCATCTCCTAAGCTACTACTTTCAATCTCATCAATCACCATTTCTCTTAAAACTAAAAATCAAAATGAATAACAGAGTCTCGTCGAAAACGATGATTTATAAGAAGAGGAAGATACAAGTTTGACTTGGAGTTTAAGAGAATATAAAAACATGGCTATGATATTGATGATGATTAGTCAATTAAATTATGAGAACAAGTTGGAGAAATTTTGTTGTTGGTGTTTTGTGAGGAATTTGAGGCTGAAGCTTCATTGAAGAAGACTGAGTCGGACTCAAATGTTAAGTATATGAACATTAGGAAGAAGTGCAGTTGAGTGGTCATACTCATACACTGACACATTTACGTATGCTGATAGGATGTTTAACTTAAGAAAATTAGAGCTACGACTAATCAGCATTGCCGGCTCTTTGTTAAACATTTGTTTAAACACAGGTATGGAAACTGCTAGGTTTTGGATCTGGTCACGGCAAACGGCGTCGTTTTAACCAAAATAGCGTCGTTCGATTTGTTTGTTATTGAAGAATTTTCTAAGCAAAAAATACAAAAATTATCTTACGAAATGAAACTCTATATCTATAATTTGACGACGATAAAACAAAAAATTAATTTGTGAGATTTTCTGGCGTTCGCAAAAAAGCCCTAAAAATGAAAATCAGACAGCAGATCTGAAGTACTGATTTTGTTTTCGCTTTCGTTGTACACTCGCCAGCATCGGATCTGAAGTACTTGGCAATCGGTGTAACTTTAAGTTTGTCAGGTAAATAGCAAATAGTTGGCTTTGATTAATTTTCGAGAGGAATATATTCGATTACTATCTGAGCTCTGAGGTGCTGCAATGGTGCTACTTTTTATTTATTATATATAATTGGAAATAGCGATTATCTGTATAGGCAGCTTCGATTTATTTATTTTAGCTTAGGGTGATCGATGAATTGGGATGATGATGTTGTGGTTTTTAACAGGAAAAAGTTATCATATTTAGACCCAGATTTAAATGAATTTAGATCAAGCTCATTTTTTTTGATGGAGAAATGATTATTCATTTTGATGCCTATATAATTGGTGTGTGGTAGAAATGCAGGGTCATTAGCTTCCAGTGGAATTTGGGTATTTTCCATCTCTTTTTCTTATTTTGTTTACTTGGCGGACCTGAGACTTATTACATCAAGTCATTAGTTTTGTGTATGTTAAAACAGGTCATTACATATGAATTTGTGTGGTTGTGAAAAGAGATGACTGTTCAGTTTGGTGAACTAGGTCTCATTAATTGGAATATAACTAATTGAATGGATAGGTTTCAGAATACATTTGGCGCTTGTCTTGAATTGTATGTTCATCGCTTGTTGTCAGTTTGATGCCAGTGCCATATCCTTGAAACCGGTGTTAATGAATGATTTATTTGGTAAAAATCATAGTTACAGGTCTGACGTCTGATTGTGTAAATCCGCTTCAAGTTATCAGCCGGCTGCCAGAGCCTGCACACCTCTACTTGTCTCTTTTTTTTTTCAAGTTGACGCAGAATACATTCTTCTTTTTTGTTATACCCCTAAAGGTAATGGCCGGGAATTCATTTGGAAAAGCGGTAAAATCTGTAGCAAAGGCAGTAGGTGAGTACCAGTACCCTTGGCGTGAGAAGTTAGAGAAGCACAAGAACGAGCTGTGTAAAGGTGTGTGGGGCTATTGGGAACTCGGTGCATGGAAGCCTTTAAGTATAAGTGCTAGACAGCGTGCCAGACTTCGCAAGGAAGTGCTACTTGCTGGAGAAGATTGGCCATATGATCCAGAGCGGAAGCCAGAGAAAACTAAGAGGAAGGGCCATAAATGTGACAGAATAGCTGCTGAGAAAAGAGAGAAAACAAAAGAACTGATGCAGAAAATGCCTGAAATGCTGTTGGACTACAAAAAGCGCAGATGGGCAAAAAAGATGAAGGAAGAGGAATCAAGGAAATAAATCTGCTGGGTCAGAACTAGTCCTCTCTATGGCATCTGTGCGTTTAATTGGGCATGAACTTCAATTTTGGTGAGACTTGAATTAAACTTTAGGTGTGATCTTATCTTTCATTTGAGGATTGATTAAGAAGTACCGCTTTCCAAGTAGATTACCTTAATTTGCTTTTCTCATCTGCTTTGAATAAATGTCGGCCTCTGTGGAATTTGTTGCCTGGTTCAGATGGAACAAAAGTCCATTGAAGAGAGTTTCAAGCTTTTAATTTCTTATCTGGTTTTGTCGTCGTTGAAATTTACTTAACACAACTATTGTTGAGAGTTCAAGCAAATCATACCATTACAAGTAAAGGCCTAGTCATTTTGCAATTTTCTACCTTTTGCCTGTTTGCGATGCACTGTGGCTAAATTTAAATATTTACCTCCATGTATTTGATTTCATTTACCTGGATACCTCTGAAATCTGTTCTCCTCAGTTGGTTTAAAAAATTAAGTAAACTGAAAATTGTACTAATAACGAAATTTCCGTACAATAGTAGGATACTATATAAGACCTTTGTTAAGCTCTTATTCCTTATGCTGCTTATTTAATAAGTTACTTATTATGCTTTAGGCTTCAGATCAGTTACTTATGCTTAATTCTGTGCAAGGCATTCCTCAGCTGGCCTCTGTCCTCCATGGCATAACAGAACAGTGAGTGGACATGTCATGCAGTTATGTGACACACTGCCCCTCACTCTCAAGTTGCCAGTCGTAAATTGCGAGGGAAGATTTCCAGCCAGATAGTTACCATCCAGGTACAAGCTCTGCCATGACATTTCAAGCTTCTGACCATACTCAGGAGGAATGATCCCATTGAACCTGTTGGACCCAAGATCAATGGAAGTCAAGTTATCAACTGTCACAAGATTGACAGGCAAATGTCCTTGCAACCGATTCCCACGCGCAGCGAGTGTTTGCAGCTGTGTCTCTCTTCCATTGAACTTAATGACCTCCAGCATCGTAAAGCGGTTAACTGACACATTGACGGAAATTACTTTGGGAAGAGTGAGTATCCCATGCTGGATGCCACCGGAGAATCTGTTGTCGCTTAAGTCCAGTGTCCTTAATTTTATGAGGCTCTGGATGGGAGAAATGTGTCCTGTAAGAGTGTTGTGACTTAAAACAAGTTCCTTTAAATTTACTGGCAGCCTTGGCAAAGGTCCATACAGCATGTTGGAGCTGAGGTCTAATGTGCTGAGTTTCCACAGGCCATGCATGTCAGGAATGTTTCCAGTGAATGCATTTCCGGCTAATCGTAGGATGTTCAAGCTCCGAAACTCAGATATCATCGGTGGGATTAGGCCAGAAAGTCTGTTATGGGACACATCTATTGCCTGAAGCTGCTTCAAGTTACCAAACCTTTTAGGAAAAGTACCTGTGAAATAATTCCCTGGTAAAGAAAGTGTGGTCAGTTTCACAAGTTTCGAAATCGATTCAGGCATAGGCCCCCGGAACATGTTGTTCCCTAAGCCGAGGACAGTGAGCTCAGTCAAATTCCCGATTTGCTGAGTGAGGAAGCCATCATACCCAACACCATCCAGATCGATTTCTGTTATCCTAGTTGGTGCATTTTCCTTAGGGATGGTGCATAAGATACCTAAGAAATGCCCTCCACCGCTCTCGCAAGGATCCATCTCAAAGTTCCATGTTTCGAGAAACGACAGGGGAGGAATGGAATTGGGATCAATGCAGTCCTTGAGAGCGCGAAGGACCTCGATATCCGCATCATCTGTGACTGCATGAACTGAACTGATCAAAAGCAAAATAGGGAGGAGGAGGCATGTTAGAATTCTCAACAGGGAAGCCATTTCTTTAGCCATATCTTCTTCAAAATCGGTAAGTGAGTGAGCTCTGATGGATGTTGTGTGAAACTGATGCACATGGTTGTTTGTTCTGAAGATCCTTTTTATAAGGGAATGGAGTTGATGCATTCTGAGCATTGTGTGTTTGTTAATGGAAGCATGCCAAGAGGGGAGGGTGGGAATTTAAAAGCTTGAATATGAAGATTGTGAAGGGATAATTTTTTACCTTCAAATCTTGATAATGCCTCTTTGCTTGTGCCTCTCGCCTAATCATTTTCAAAGAAAAAAAATAGATTAAAAAATTGATCTTATGCCACCCAAGGACTGGAAATTAATCCATTTACAAATAAGAGTTTAATCCTCTGAAGGCTAAAACTCAGATAAAATATGAAAAGAGAATGTAGCTGAACTGCTGAAGACATAGCAAGCGAAGTAGTTTCTTTATCCGAATGTTTAGAGGCATCATGAGTGTGTTAATGGTTAGAGGCATCTAGTAAGGTGCTTAATCTATGGCCTGTTAATGGCACTCAGAATGCTTAAAAGACATTGTATGATATACATTCGTCAGTTAAATTGTTATTATTTGCGATTCAACATCAAAGCGTTTGTAGTCCAACGGTCAGGATAATTGCCTTCCAAGCAATAGACCCGGGTTCGACTCCCGGCAAACGCAATTCCTTTTTTGGGATGCGTCGGAAGGTCTCCTCCCGATTCGAAAATTCTTAAGGATCAGACAATTCCCGAGTTAAGTAAGGTAAGTAGTGTCACTACACTATGTTTTGATCATGAAATCTAAGGGCCAGGCCTATCGAAACTTTGTAATAATTCAATCCTGCTTCTTAGATTTTAAAAAGCTGAGACAGAAGTTTATAATCAAGTTGAGAGGAAGAAAAACATGGATGGCCAACCAAAATAAATACAACTTCTTAGAGGAACACAACAAAATTTCTTGTCACACAGAATTTGCTCTATTCTGGTAATAATGACGGACATCAGTGAATAATTACTGATGAAGCATGGCATACGCTGCGATACGGGGTTGACAAGGGTGCCAATGTTGAAGGATTGTCCAAGCCCTGCAAGGGAACCAATCGTATTCAATTTACTTCCATGCTTTTTTGCCTCGAAACTGTTTGCTCGAACGACCATGCTTTCTCTTTTTCTCTTCGCGTGATTTTGCAATCTTGGATCTCTTTGCTGCCAGAGGCATGGCCTTTTTGTGTTCTTTCTGCCTGTTGCTCAGGCCACCAGACTGACATACATACAAGATTTGTGAGAGAATGTACATGGCACCATTTCAAAAAGCAGATAGAAGAGACAGTAACAAGTCGACGAGGTATGCAAGTGACAAGGCCTATAATCACATGTATTTGATATTACTTACCTTCTTCTGTTTGACAGCAGCTCGAGACTGGTATTTTTCCCTGCCTTCCCTTCCTTCTCTAACATGGGCTAGTCTTTGTTCTTTGGTTAGCTTTTCTTTCACATGAGCCTGGGAAAAAAAGTTAAGTAATTGTGAGATAGATATCGAACTGAAAAGTAAAAAAAAACAAGTTTTTCTAAAACACAATAGTTGTCATGTGATTGTTTATGAAGAGATATCCCAACTATGTACAAGTACACTGAGAGAAGCACACAATACTACGAAGCATAATATATGAAACCTCTCATGGCTAAAATATTTTTCTTTCTCGATATTTGATCCGATAAAGAGAATAAAACGAAAAAGAAAACGGCATGCTGGAGCACAACATATGAAAACATCAATAAAAAGGATACCATCAGTTCAGCAGCATCCACTCTTTTGGTTCTCAGTTGATCTTGAGTAGGAACCTTCAAGCCTGCATCAGTGCCTTTTCTTGCCCCTCGCTGACCCAAAGCAATTTTCGCATCTTTACTCGCCTGTAAGTATCTCAATAAACAGAAATTGATGAGCATATGTGCATGTCAATCACAATCAAAACATAAAAAGATAAAATTGACGAAATACAATTACAAGATGGACATCATACCTTCAATTGTTTGATTCGGTGGAAATCTTCATTTGAAAGAATACCATCATTTGGGTCCAACGGAGACGGATCCCTAGTTGCATCTGATGCTAGTTTCTTCAATGTACGAAGACTAGCATCTGCAGAAAGCAAACTTGCGTCAAAATCAACCAATTTCCTTTTCTTCAAATTAATGGAACCCTCGTCAATTCCCATGTGAGTGCAACCCTCAGAGACCTCGTTGTCATCGTCATCATCAGTATCCTCAACCTCATCTTGATCATCGGTATTCATGATGTCATCAGCCTCACTATCACTTTCACTGCCAGCAGGTGATTCATCCTCAGGGGCGCTGATGGTATCATTGCCATCTCCATCGTCAGTCATTCCGTCTATATCATCAGTTTCGCTTGTTCCATCATCACTAACCATCTCTCCTTCACTGCCCGAAAATTCACTCTCATCCTCGATTTCATTAACAGTTTCTGACAATAACTCGACACCAGGAACATTGCTGGTAACAGTGCGTTCTCCATATGCTTTAGGCTTTGCCTTTGGATCAGTTGGGCGCCCCCTGTCCTTTTTAATCAACAGCGAAGGACAAATCTGGAATGAAATGAGGAAGACGAGCTTCAGATATGGATGGTCTACGAGTTTGGATATAAGATAAGAGAGACAACAAACTTTTCCCCTTAACCTCTCTGAATAATGTGATGAGCGAACGGGCTGCAGCTGAGACTGCCTTCTCATGATTTTTCTTATATTGAACAAGATCTTGAAGCAACTCTTCTGTCATTAACTATAAGCATACAAAGATACAAACAAAATTCTGAGTTCACTTCAACCTAGTAAACATGGAACATGAAAGATAACACCATTCTCAAGATTTTAAACATGTAAATACCAAGGGTATGCGCAGACATATTTCCCTCACAACGTTCAGTCCAACAGCAATTGCCTGTGAGATAACAGTTGACAAACATGAGAAATTGTATCCATGCTTGAAAATTTTCAGTCACTATCATCCTTCGCATTTGACTGTACCTCGTTACGAGAACGATCATGGACAAACTGGTTGACTATCTGTTTAAACATTGGTTCCACTGCGTCAGGAGGAACCTGCAAATTTAAAGCATTTACAGACATTATTGTCAATCTGTCACAAATACATAGTTGGATAAAGACAAACATGGAACTGCAAAGGCATGCGACAAATATACTAATTACCATATCATGGCACGCTTGAACAGCGGCTGCAAGTAAATTGGTGATGTCGCGTTGATGGGGCTGCCAGAAAAGCAAAACTAATTCATTAAACTGTCCACAGGAAATATAACAGTTCGCAAACTTCATACACACCTGAATATATTTCTGCATAAAAGGATAGAAGTTCAGTACAATCAGCCCATGAAGCCCAATGGTTCGAGCTATTACTTTCAGCATCATCATCTTAACCTGCACAAGAACGTGTTAGCAACGTCTCAAATGCAATTTATATCGGTTGACACAAATACTGTATTGACATGGTCTGAAAGAAATCAGTTTCATATATTAGATACTACCAATACCTAAACTTTGACAATGCACTTCCATCTCCATTCCAACAAAATGCATTATAATATTACATTTCAATGTATAATAATAACGTAACAATAATTCATAAATGCATCTTATTGAAACATAAAAATGATACACCTTTACCTCAAACCGTTCATGACAACTTTGAAGGCGAGAGAAAAGCTTTTCAGCAAATCCCTGTATGAAAAAAATTCAGAAATTATAGCCCTTGATAACATTTAAAACAGACATGACAGTCCAGAATCACAAACCTGTGCATCATTCAAGTGGTTCAGAGGTGAGTAATAAGTAGGGGAGGTTTTTTCAGAGGACAATCTCTGCTGCCTTTTCAAGCTGCGCATTGCACGTTGTAACTTTGCTTTCTTTTTTTTCTTGCTAGATTGCGTTCCTTGATTATGTGCCTGCAAAATTAATTAGATTTTAAAAAACTGTCGAATTTATTGTTAGGATTGGCTGAACTATGATTTAGCTAGAGCACTCATCACCTTGTATACTGCCTCCCTGCTAAGAGCGACCTGAAGATTCTGCGGATTCACTTCATCGTCACTATCTGAGTTATCACTAGCTTCGTCATCTTGTATCTTCTCATAATCAAGAAGAAATGACAGGGCAGCAACCATAATCCTGAAATGCTCACAATTTACTATGAACTTAAGAATAGACGATGAATGATAAACACTAATCATTGCAAAAATTTTGAATCAAATTCGTTATACCGCGAAGATGAATGGAAACAAGCCGTGGATATGGCATTTGCTGTTCTTTCATCAAACCACACCTTTCGCCTATGAAGCTCACATAGTGTTGCTAGAGCCCTCTTCGATTTAATTTCATCTTCTTGCTATTAAATCAAACACACATTAAAAAACATACCGTTCTACATTTAACATTATTGTTTGCCAAAATCCTGTAACAAGCTTACCTGTAACATTGCATATAACACATTCTGAAGCGGTCTGTTTTGAGCCTCATTCTTGTGTTTCAGATTCATCTTTCTAATGCTCTGAATCACATGATTGAAAGCCAATTTCCTCACATTTCTATCTCCTACAGTCTGCAGCTCCATGAACAACTCGAGCGTTTCTCGAATGCCAATAACCTATAACGAAATAATCTCCATCAACATTTTTATGTTAAGCAACTGTTTTGATAGTAACCTGGCACTTCTTATGATGAAAATCAAAGCCCCTGATGTAACAAGTGTATAATGATTCAATTACAACTATTTCTTGCTTTGATGTCTCATGAGTACCAAAAATTCAAAAAGATATGTCTCATCAGTAATGCAGCCTTTAGTACAATCATTGTCGAACTTGCTTTGTGTTTCAGGTTATAATGTTCAGTCCAAATAAAATTTTAAAACAGCAACCAAACATAGATACAAAACAGCTCTCATCCAGTTCAATCCATTTCGCCAAATCAATACCTTTCGATTGATAAGCAAAATGAGCGCTTGAGCGACATGAGACCGAAGACCAGCCGGAAGAGAGCGAGCAGAAGATCTCAAAAAATCAGCAAGCTCCTTCGGAAACTCTGATAAACGTTTCGGATAAAAAGGAGTGACGTGAGACAAAATCATGGCTCTGTCACCGAGATCCCTCGCCACAGAAGGATCAGCAGGTATTCCGCTAATTGTAGTGAAGCTGAGAGCAGCTTGCTGCTGGAACAAAGCCATAGAAGCCTTGAACTGCTCGTAGAGGAGAACGAGCTCGCTCTCGTATCCTTCCGGGTCTTTCTTCATCTTCGATTGAAGGTCCGGGAGGCTCAGCTTCTCGGCTGATTTACCGGAGGCGGACAGCGATTCCGGCAGAATCTCGGGCTTCCGGCGGGTGGCGGGAGAAGACATGGTTGAGTTTTTGCGGTGGCGAGCGGTGACGGCTCTGTAAATGCATCTCTCAACATCTTTATACGTTAAGGTCTATCAACGACCTAATGAATTGGGCCTGTAACCTATTACCATGGCCCAATATGAGATTTGATTGACTCGAATCCTTCTCCTCCTAATCGAATCCGAGTTGGACCGATTAAACCAGATGGACCGAGCGAAGCGGGACCCACCAAATCGATTTAACTATTTATTTTTTTCTTTTTGTATTTTCCCGATAACCTCTTTCTCTCTCTCCTCGGGGTCGTCTTCGTCATTTTAGACTGTGCTTCGTTTCTCTGTCTCTCTCTTTCTTACAACGAGCCGCAGAGGCAGAACGGCTTTAATTTGAAATCTTCTCTCCTTTCTCTGTCGTTGTCGCCACAATCGATTATTCAAATCAATCGATCAGCGACGACGCTCCCCCGCGTACAATTGATTTCCATCTTTTTCCCTGGATTAACTTAGTCGATTCAACCCTCCGTCAGTTTGAATCCCCCGTGTTAGGGTTTGTTCCTTTTCTGGCGTTCGTTCCGAATCCAATTTTTCTACGTTACCGGTTGGAGGTGAATATCTTTCCTATGTAAATTCGTATTCTTCTATTTCTGCGTTTCTACCTTTTGGTATGTTTTTGAATGAGGTGTCTTCAGGGCGGCACGTGTAGGTGTGTTTTGGGTTGTGGAACAATGTATAGATATGACATGGGAATGATTCGATTTTGTAAAGATAGTTTTTTTTAATAATATATATTTTAGTTTCTAATCTTGCAAGTGAAGGATTAAGATGTCAATTTTTTGTTTGTATTTTGGTTGATTTACTTGAAGATGGTTTAGGTGGTATAGAATACGGATAATTGTTGAGGCTAGTGTGACTCCTTTTCTATCTGGGCTGGAGATGGTTGCAGTAGATCTTTGGAGTTGTTAGTTGGTCACTTAACAAGGTGCTTGTAATATTGATTGGTTCTTTTAAAATGTTCAGGCGCGGGGCTCCCACACTAATTTGGAAAATTGGTGCTTTCCTCTCTGTTGATTAAATTTTATGTAGAGTGTTTCTGTGTGGGCTCAAGAGGAAATTGATTTGTTGTTCATATCTAGTTGGGTAAAATGGATCCAAAATATCTTAGTGGGAATTCATTTGGCTCTGGGACTTATCAGGTTTAAATCATGTCATAAGTCATAACTGATAAAAAAAGCTATTAAATAATTGTTTGTATTTAGTTCATTAATTTTGTTGCCAATATAGAAGGTGTTGGATCAAACTTTAAGATGAGAAACTTTGGTAAACTAAAATCTCTTTACTGCTGTTATCTTTCAAAATTATATGTCTGTTTCTAGAATCCTAGTATGAGTGGGCTAATCAATCAGTATATAGATGCCAGGGCTCCCACTAGCTTCCAATTTGTTTTGAGTGTGGACACAACTATACTAGCAAAATTTCATTTTGAGTAGTCTGGAATAATCAGTTACTGTTATAACACTTCACTCATGTAAATACATTCCAATTTTGAGTAGTCTGGAATAATCCCCGTGTTAGGGTTTGTTCCTTTTCTGGCGTTCGTTCCGAATTCAATTTTTCTACGTTAACGGTTGGAGGTGAATATCTTTCCTTTGTAAATTCGTATTCTTTTATTTCCGCGTTTCGACTTTTAGCTTTGTTTTTGAACGAGGCTTTGTTTTCTACTTTCTGTGTTTGGGTTGCGGAACAATGCATAGATATGGCATGGGAATGATTTGATTGTGAAAAGGGAGTATTTATGTTATATATTTTAGTTTTTAATATTGTATGTGAAGGGGGGAGATGGCAAGTTATTGTTTGTATTTTGGTTGATTTACTTGAAGATGGTTTAGGTGGTATAGAACATGGAAAATTGTTGAGGCTAGTGTGACTCCTTTTCTATGTGGACTGGAGAAGGTGGCATAAGGTCTTTGGAGTTGTTGCTAGTTGGTGATTTAACAAGGTGCTTGTAATATTGATTGATTCATTTAGCATCTTCAGGTGTGGGGCTTCCAAACTAATTTAGAAAATTGGTGCTTTCCTCTCTGCAGATTAAATTTTAGGTCGAGTATTTCTGTGTGAGGCTCAAGAGAAAATTGATTTTTTGCTCATATCTAGTTGAGCAAAATGGATCCAGAATAACTTAGTGGGAATTCATTTGGCTCTGATCAGGATTAAATCATGTCACAACTGATAAAAAAAAGCTATTTAATAATTGATTGTATTCAGTTATTGATTGTATTCAGTTCATTAATTTTGTCGCCAATATTGAAGGAGTTGGATTAACCTTTAATGATGAGAAACTTTGTGTGGGCTAACCAATTAGTATATAGATGCTAGGGCTCCCACTAGCTGGCAATTTGTTTTCAGTGTGGACCAAACTATTCTAGCAAAATTTCAATCTGAATACTCTTGAATAATCGATTATTGTTATCACACGCAACTCATGTAAATACATTACAGAGGCCTCACAACTCATTTTTGCGTGTGAACACGTATGTTTGCTCTGAGAATACCCTCTGCTTTAATTGTGAAACTTATACTTTATTTGATGCTAATCATCTTGAGAAAATGTTTGGTTTACCGAAAGGTGATCTAATGTTCGGGCTATTTTGTTTGGTTAGCTAATATTTAATCGATAGGTCGTTCACTGAAAACAGGGGCATTTGGCTTCAGATGTTGCAGCGTATATGCTTATATTTGGAGTTTTTTGGCTAGTAGCAAAGTAAAAACTGAGTTGGATCTGTAATATTTCTAAAAGTGCCTAATGATTTGTATTGATGTCATATGTTTTTCTTTGAGTTTGTTATTGACTGGCCACTTTCTTACGTAAACGTTACTTTGTTTAAGAGCAGCTCTAGAAGAATGATAAGAGTACCATCCGGCAATTCATATCCGGATGACTTGCGAAGCAAACCGGAGGTTATCAATCCTCCTCAGAGTGATGAGTTGTTGGAAGTCTGCAAAGACATAAATGATTCTTCCCAAAGCACATTTAAACCTATAGTGTCAACTAGTGTCCGTGAGCTATTGGAATGTCCAGTGTGCTTGAACTCAATGTACCCTCCCATTCACCAGGTATATTTAAGATGACTTGTGCCCCATTTTTACCCACTATATGCTCATGCCAAAGATTACTGTTCGTGTTGGCTGCATGGTTACTTAGGTGTTACTGTATCTTGGTTGTGTTTTAAACTCTTGATTTATGTGTCAAGGATTCAACAAGTACCTACATGCTTTTCTTTTCTTGCAAGATTTGCTCGAGTGACGGTCTCTTCCATAACAGTTTTTATTGTGTATGGCCTTGCTTAAGTTGTGCCATACTGCAGTAGCTTGTATATTAGTATCTTGAAGTGAGTTCCTCAAAATTTTTATTTTAATCTTTTGAGAACAACGATTAAGATTACATGCATATTGTATTCATTGTTGTTTTTTTGAGGATACCACTGGTTCAGACATTATATTTACAAAATTAGTTGTTTTCCTTTCAGTGTCAGAATGGGCATACGCTTTGTTCTGGCTGCAAGCCTAGGGTACACAACAGGTGCCCCACCTGTAGGCATGAACTTGGAAATATTAGGTGCTTAGCTTTGGAGAAAGTTGCTGCATCACTGGAACTTCCATGTAAATTTCAGAGCTTTGGGTGCACTGGAATCTATCCTTACTACAGCAAACTTAAACATGAATCTCAGTGCATCCATAGGCCGTACAGCTGCCCTTATGCTGGATCAGAATGTTCCGTTGTTGGTGATGTTCCATATCTGGTTGCTCATTTAAAAGATGATCACAAAGTTGACATGCACAATGGCAGCACTTTCAATCATCGATACGTGAAGTCTAATCCGCATGAAGTTGAAAATGCCACATGGATGTTGACCGTAAGCTTCTTGCACTCTACTGACATTTTACTGCAATTTTTATTTGAATTCATTGTAACTGGATGGAGGCGGGGGGTGCAATGTTGCTGAGTATATGAATTGATGATATATTTTGCATCTGAACTGATCTCTGAAATTTCTACTGTTTTATGGATGTTGATATCATCACTTTTATTTGCCAGGTGTTCAGTTGTTTTGGTCAATACTTCTGCTTGCACTTTGAAGCCTTTCAACTTGGTGTGGCTCCCGTCTACATCGCATTCTTGCGATTTATGGGCGATGACAACGAGGCTAAAAAATACAGTTACAGTCTTGAAGTTGGGGGCAATGGTAGAAAGATGACCTGGCAAGGAGTCCCTCGAAGTATTAGAGACAGTCACAGGAAAGTACGTGACAGTTTTGACGGTCTCATCATCCAGCGTAACATGGCTTTGTTTTTCTCTGGAGGAGACAGGAAAGAATTAAAACTCAGGGTAACTGGGAAGATATGGAAGGAGCCATAACTTAATCACTTAAATTCCATTCGAGACCTGCTCTTGCAACCTTATTGTTAATGAATCTGGCTCTTCATGGTTTAAGTTTTTTGTTTAGTTTCATTTTGAAGCAAACTCTCTTTGCTTGCTAATGGTGCATGGTACACACTGCTATGGTTATCTAAGCTTGTCATCTATTTTAGTAGTTTATCTTCTCTTGTATATATTGTTTCTAATGACAAGTGCTTCCATGGTATGGTTTTTTTCTCTTTGAGGTAAGGAATAAATCAAATGCAATGAATAAAAACCAACAGTGTTCCTCAAATAGTCAAATTTACTACTTTCCTGATTTTTTATTTTACCCAATTCCAATTTATTTAACAATATACAAATAATAATTCAAAAACAGTTATCGCTTGCAATTTGCATTCTATATGTCCAGTTCCGTGTCCAAGCTCCGTGTTTGAATTATTAAAACAGTGACTACATCCAAGAAAGTTTTATTTCAGGCCTTTGAATTGCCTAAAAGGACATTTATCTATTTAAAATCCAACCGGAAATTGCTTCAATATTTAATGACTGCGCACCACTTGGTTCAACAGTGTTTATATAATCTGCCATGTCCTCTTCCTTCCACTATCCACTTTCCCAGCTTTGATTGATGCCTGCATACCTAACAGCTTCATTTTCAGAGTTTTTGGTATTGGTATAATTTGCCAAATTGGCTGACCTGAGTTTGAGGTTTGAGCAGCAGGAACAACTAACAAGTGCCTCTCAAGACTCAAAACCTCCAAGGGAGATCCAATGTCCAATCATCAGCAGGATTCACCTCAATCTGACCAACATGCCATCTCAGGTGAGTCCTTTTATTGTCCAGCTCTGACAACCTCACTTGGCAAACCTTTTTTGTGTGAAAAAAGGGTTAATTTAATTTAGTTGACTTGATGAGTAGTTGATGATTTCCAATTAAGCAGAAGATCCAAGGAAAAGGCTGGAAGTCTTGTTGAAACAATCAGGAAATGATGTTTGTGCAGATTGTGCCTCTCCTGACCCTAAATGGGTGTAAGTTAAATGCTAAACTGCTTACACGCGACTTCTAAAGTTTACAAGGCTACGGCTTTTTCATTGTATCTTACTCTTGTTGACAGATCCACGAACTTCGGGGTATTTATTTGCATCAAGTGCTCAGGCGTGCACAGAAGCCTCGGTGTCCATATAACTAAGGTACAGTAGTCAGTAGAGTAGTAGTTCTACGAGAGTGATAGAAGACAGTTGGTGATTCATTTTTTCGTATCGTCAGGTTGTTTCAGTCAATCTTGATGAATGGACCGACGAGCAAGTTGATTTCCTGATTCACTCGGGTGGAAACAATGCTGTCAACGAAAAGTACGAAGCCTTTGTTCCGGAAAAATTCAACAAGCCTGACTCGGAGTCTAGCATAGAGTACCGAAGTGATTTCATACGGTAATTTTAAAAAAATTATTTCCTTACGGTAAGAGCTGCTTAAACAATGCACTATATGCCTTCCAAATGAAAACAAAAATCACCTTTGATTTATTTTTATTTCAGGAGAAAATACGAGTTGCAGCAGTTTTCCAGTTATAGCGCTGCTGTGTCGGGACTCGATCCCTCTCTATCGGTTCCTGAAGAATCTACCCAAGATAAGAAACAAGCATTCTGCCGCAATGGAACTGGACTAAGGCAAGCTATTCGTAACAGCTTGAAATGGAGAGAGGCGGAACAGACTGTACCTAAGAAGAGTAATTCAACGGTGACCATTTGGTTTCAAAATTTTCGTAATAAAAATCTGGTAACTTAAGCTTTTAGGAGTACTAATTTTATTTTGATTTCAACTTCCAGGCAGGCATGGTTGAATTTGTTGGACTGCTAAAAGTCAATGTGGTCAAAGGGACAAACTTAGCCACTCGGGATATATTGCGAATGACTAGTGATCCTTATGTAGTCGTGTCGCTAGGGGAGCAAGTAAGTTCACTTTGATGTCTTCTCATTGAATATAGTCTCGTGTATTGTGTTTGTGTTTAAATTTCATCAGTTGAGTAATACATGTAAATATCTGCAGACATTGAGAACAAAAACCATAAAGAACAATCTGAATCCAGTTTGGAATCAGAGCCTCATGCTGTCAATTCCAGAACATATTCCTCCTCTAAAACTGGTGAGCTATACTTGAGCCGTTGGGCGTTGAGCGTGCCATTGCTTATTTGAAAATAAATATCAGCAACATTCTTCTGTGTTCTAAAAAAAGTTCCATACAAAAATAAGTACTTGTTTTTTCGCAGGTTGTATACGACAAGGACACATTTTCGTCTGATGATTACATGGGAGAAGCGGAAATAGACATAGAACAGTTGTTCTTAGCTGCAAAAGCAAATGCAGGTTCCAGAAAGGATGAATCTACGCAGCTCGCTGAGCAGGTAGCAAGTCAAGTGAGCAATTACGACGCGGGCTCTAAAGATATGCTGTTGACAAAAACTGATGAAAATGTGACACAGATGTCAGTTAAGCTACAAAATGTTGAGAAGGGAGTTGTGGATATAGAGCTTGAAATCGTCCCCCTTACCCAATAATGCTTGGCAAAGTGACGCAGAAAACCACTCTACGCGGATTAGATAGTTTATATTCAAAACCCGTACTCATGTCATTAGACGCATCTAAGAAGATTTGAATTGCACATCTCTTAATCATTTAGTCTATATTATGACCGCTAGACCACTAATCATTTTGTGATCAAACAATTCATTCCACCTTAGGAAAATAATTATGTATTTTTGTTTGAAAGGTGAGAAACTACAGTCAAAAAAGAAAAAAAAAAGAAGGTAAAATTGAAATAATATTTTATATTTGATTTATCACAAAATTATAATAATAACAAAGTTACGCAAGAGAGACGACCAAGAAGATTCGAGAACGAACCCTAAGCTTACCAATCTACGAACCGAAGATGGGAAAGACGCCGGTGAAGATGAAGGCCGTCGTGTACGCGCTATCGCCGTTTCAGCAGAAGATCATGCCTGGTCTGTGGAAGGATCTTCCTGGCAAGATTCACCACAAGGTCTCCGAGAATTGGATCAGCGCCACGCTCCTCCTTGCGCCTCTCGTTGGCGTCTACACGTATGACTATTTTTCATCTCTAGTCTCGATTAAAATTTGTTTTAGTTTGTGTTTAAGTGTAGGCGTGTTTGGTTGATCTAGTTAGGGATTGAGTTTTGGATGCTGTGGAATGCTGATGAGTTTCTTGTTAATTAAATTGGTTTGATTTTGTTAGTAAGTAGTTACTGTTATTCTTGTTTGCATGGTATTTGAGTTGGGGAAATGGATTGATTGAAAGTTCAAACTGATGCGGTCTATCAAGTTTATAGGTAGAAATCAGTTAGATGTGCGTAGCCATTTGATGAATGTGTCACAACCATGAATTGTGAGTTTTGGCAGCAGCCTAGTGTGTATGTTTACTTCTTTTGCTGGTGACAACAGGGAATGCCATTGTTAGGCTGTGCTGCACGCAATAGGTTTGACATTATAGAATATGGTTTTCTATTTATTAAAATTTACATCTTGTTGTATTAACTTTAAGCTGCTATTTTTGTTTGCCAAATTTTGTAACTGGATTCCATTGCACTGCACAAAATGACTAATACATGTCTCTTAAGTAACTCAATTTGTTGATGGACGCAGTATCCATTGGTGGCTGCCTTGCAAGTTATCATTTCATTTGCCATTTACTTCAGTTTTGTTACCTCTGGGTGCCGTGGGTTCATGCGTCCAGTAATCCATACAAATGATTTTCATGAAAATCTCTATAGAATTCATTTTTATGTGTTTGGTGGCTTTTTATATGTCGCAAACCTGTGTAAAAGTAAGTGCCTGCAACTCAAATCTAAGAAGCTTAAGAAATAAGAATTCACACTTGACATTTTTTTTTGAACAGGTATGTTCAGACTTACCAGGAGAATGAGAAGCAGAAGCATAGGTACTGAAGCCTATATACCTGATTCATGTCTTTCTCTCTGATGGAAGTTTGTGCCAGACATGTTTCTTGTTTAGTCAGCGTCAAATAATATGCAAGTGTTATGGCTGGGACAAACAGTCATAATCGAAGCTTGTTTGCGAAATTGGAACTTGTATGATTGTATCCATATGTGTTGGATGAAAGCTGCAATTTCACAGTTCATTCATTTATATAATTTTCGATCTTTGTGTGCCTCTTATGAAGCTATTTGACATTGATGTTGGTGGGTTCTATGGATGCTTGATCAGTTCTGATTATGGCACTGGAATTTGCAAGACATTATTGCCTAGAAGCTATTTACATTTGTCTTTTGCTATAACGCGTGAGAGAATCAGATTGTGACCGCAAGTTCTTGCATCTCTCCATTGTATTAGCAATTGCAGGATCCGTTATGGCGCCCAGCAAGATCTGAGATCAATCTATGAATACATGTACAAGCTATGTACAAGCTATGTGCTTAAATCAGTTTATCAATTTGGTCGGTTTATTAAAATGACTTAATATAAAATAATTTTAAAATTGAGCCTCTTGTACACTATTACCTAAAATAAACACTCTTTTAAAAAAAATTTAAAAGGAAAGCTCTGCCTTCTCTCTTCGTTTTCTTCCTCTCGTCCTGCTCATATTCTTCCATCTTCTGTCACCTTAAAGATTTCATGCAGGCGATTGAATTACATGTCTCCTCCTTTGGGATTTCAAGCCCAATGCCACCTTAAACATTCTTGAATTAAGTCATAAGAGGTTATTTTTTTGTTTTTTGTTTTTGTTGATATATTGTTTTTTGTTTTTTTTTATTGAGAAAGAGAGGTTTCATTTAAGGGTTAAAACTGTTAAACCATTCCTTGAGGGGTGGAAATCGGTATATCAAACATTTAAGGGGCGAAATCTAATTTCACATAAATTAGAGGCAACATTCCCATCGCCCTACATATAAAATCCACAAATTCAAGCCTTCGTCGAAACCCTAATCGGCGTCTCCTTCCTCGGCCACTGTCTTTTGTTCCAGGTGAGTCTCATTCCTGAAACTCTTTTGTGCACTCATCACTCGTGACTCGACTATGAAATCTCATTGATTTCCTTCTCGTCTCTCGAGTTAGTTTTTAAATTTGATAGGGAAAGCAGAGTAAGATGAAATGATAAAGCATTTATACTAAGTGATTTTCAGAAATTTGTCTGGAGAAAGCTATTGGAGTTGCAAGCCTTGTGTGAGTTTTAGTTCATGTTTAGGTAGCTAATACATTAGTTCATTTCATTTTGTGTTATTGAATTTTTAGTTTATAAGGATTTGAGTATGAAGAGAGAGATGTAAATTTGCTGAGAAGCATTTTTACAATCAAAATTGTTGTGTGCTACAGAAGATTATTTTGCCATCGAAGATCATGTATTTGTTTTGTTAGGTGTTGTCAGATTGCGATGGCTCCGAAACAGCCTAACACAGGCCTCTTTGTTGGTCTCAACAAAGGGCACATTGTCACCAAAAAGGAGTTGGCTCCACGTCCGTCTGACAGGAAAGGGGTCAGTCTCCAATTCTATGTAGTGCTACTGTGCTAGTATGTTTGTGTAGTTCCGATTTTCCAAGTGATCTCGGACTCTCGGTAGATTTGATTCAATTTTCTCGCTGTCTTGTTTTAATTTGTTAATTAAAATTTATTTTTTTGGTTTCAGAAAACTAGCAAGAGAGTTCACTTTGTTAGGGGTCTCATTAGGGAGGTTGCTGGATTTGCACCTTATGAGAAGAGGATCACTGAGCTTCTCAAGGTTGGCAAGGACAAACGTGCGCTGAAAGTTGCTAAGAGAAAGTTGGGCACCCACAAGAGAGCCAAGCGAAAGAGAGAAGAGATGGCTGGTGTACTCCGCAAGATGAGGTCAGTCTCCCCTCTACTGCATAATCATACATTTTATGTCAAGTTGTAAATCTGATTAAGTTGATTACTACACTTATCTGTAATATTCAGCTTGCTATACTGTTTGTGCCCAGGTCTGCTGGTGTTGGAGACAAGAAGAAGTGATCAAATGAGAACTAGTCCATTATTAATACATTGGAGCCTGCAATCTTCTGTACTTCCGAGTTACTCTTGTGCATTGTTAGTGAAAGTTCTGAAAATTGTTACATTTTGATTTTACATCTTGAGAAGTGGTCCCAAAGGCTTGTTGGCCAGTACCAACTTATGAGCCAAGTCGACAAGTGTCCATTTGACATCTGTATGGTGAGGCTTCTACTGGTAGCTTCTAAACTTCTTAATTGACTAAAAGATATTCAGAAGGTTGACTTGACTATAAATAGCTTATTTCTTAGCGTTGACCATTTATAGCGTTCGAGTCTTCACACAAAAAACAAATAAACATAATACAAAAAGTCTACCGTAAGCAAAAAAATAAAATAAAATAAAATAAAAATCTGAGATACAACCAGCAAAGGGTGCCGAGGTACGTCGTCTTCCTCGCCGCCATCTGCAGCTTCGTTTTCTCGTCGTCCGCTACTTCGGAATATACCTTTTGGTAATGGTCTTCTTCTTCTTCATTTCCGTTCGATTACTCAGTCGTTAATTTCCTCCTCTTCTCCTGAACCGCAGTTGATCTCGTCCTCGTCCTCGTCGTCTTATCTTTCGTATAATCCGCTTCGATGTATTTTTAAATTCAGACGCTTAGCTGATCGATTCAGTCGGTCGGTAGGCGGTGGTTGGTTATGGTGTCTTTGCATTTTGATTTTCTTAAGATGACAAAAACCTAGTGCCACTTTGTGTGCTGCTATAATTTAAGTTTTAAATTTTTTTTTAAGATGAAGAAGAAAATCGTGATTCGATATGTGTCTATCAACATTGGTTTACTATTCTGCCAATGTTATTTTTTGATTTTAGTAACTTCCAAATTGCAGATCATAGTTTGATTTTTACATGAGAGTGGACGAATTCGGAATTCTGTGACAGAAATCGATTCAGGGACAAAGCAACATGGGAAGGGCTACTGTATGTCTAACGATGTTGGCTCTTGGATTCTTCCTTGCGACGTATAATTTGTTAACATTAGTGATCCACAATAAGACAGCTGAGGGTCAGGTTGTTGATTATTCGAGGAAGTTGTCATTGATTGACCCTGTTGTTGAGATGCCACAAAATGTAAAGAAGCCTGCGAAATCCAAGCGTCCCTTCCATGTTGCTCTCACGGCAACTGATGCCCCTTATAACCAGTGGCAGTGCCGAATCATGTATTATTGGTATAAGAAACAGAAGGATCTGCCTGGATCAGAAATGGGAGGCTTCACTAGGGTTTTGCATTCGGGGAAACCTGATAATCTGATGGATGAAATTCCTACCTTTGTTGTTGATCCCCTTCCTCCAGGGGCTGACCTGGTGAGGTCTCTTTATTGTAGCTGCGCTTTCCTCTTTGTGATGAAAAGATAATTTAGATGAGAGTTATACATGTGTTCAAAATAGATGTCATTAGTTGTTTGACAAAGGATGTTTCTTTACTATCATTGATCCTTAAAATTTCTCACAGGGCTATGTTGTCTTAAATAGACCTTGGGCATTTGTGCAATGGCTTGAGAAGGCTAAAATTGAAGAAGAGTAAGTTCTTATGAATGACAGTTCTGCAAAACTTCAAGTCCATATTATCATTTCTTTTTGTTCTCTGATTTGTCTACCTCCGCAGATATATTTTGATGGCAGAACCTGATCACATATTCCTTCGGCCTTTGCCAAATTTGGCATATGAGGGATATCCGGTTGCATTTCCATTTTTCTACATAAAACCTGCGGAAAATGAAAAAATTATAAGGAAGTTTTATCCAGAGGAATATGGTCCTGTGGCAAACGTTGATCCCATTGGTAATTCTCCAGTAATCATCATGAAGGTAGTCTCCTTATACCGCTACTACTCTATGCAGCTGTCATACTACTGCCTTGGTTTTTTCCTTTGCATTTGGTATGAAGGAGTCTCCTTCTTGCACTTAGTAAGCTTACTTTGTTGGATATACAGAAACTAGAACTTGGTGTGATTGGTTAATATTTTTTGTTGTTGAATAAAGCGAGATTTCATTTAAAACGCCCAAAATAGGCATTTGCTTGCAACTAGCTGTCATGTAATGATTGTTTGTTCATTTAACGATCATGAGGAACAAATTTCTTGTCTTTGATGCAGAGCGTTCTGGATAAGATAGCCCCTACATGGATGAATGTATCTTTGAGAATGAAGCATGATCCGGAAACTGATAAAGCATTTGGATGGGTGTTAGAAATGTGAGCAGGATTTGAAAAATAGATGTTTTTCTAATAAAACTTCTCAAGGACCTGCATTCGTGACATTTTATTTTCATTTTGTTCAAGTTAGGTATGGTTATGCTGTAGCGTCAGCTTTACACAAAGTGCAACATATTCTTCGAAAGGACTTCATGCTACAGGTTGGACTTGGGCTTCTCTTGTGAATAATATTCCTTTCTAATAGCTTGCTGAGTGAAATTGTTTGTATTGACTAATGATGTGTTTGCTTCAATCTTCCAGCCACCGTGGGACCTTGAAACGAAAAACAAGTATATCCTTCATTACACTTATGGATGTGACTACAATCTAAAGGTACTTCCAATCATATCATCTACCCCCAATGCATCATTATGTTAGTACCTAGCAGTTAGCACGGTCCTCTTTTGGTTTTGAAACTACCCTATGAGATTACTCTCTACGAAGAAGTAGCTCTTCATATATTGTTGTATCTATATTTTGAGGTGTTTCCCTAAAGATTTGAGTCTCTGTCAGGGTGAACTCACTTATGGGAAAATTGGGGAGTGGCGATTTGATAAAAGATCATATTTAAGAGGACCTATTCCAAGAAACCTCCCTTTGCCTCCTCCGGGGGTTCCTGAGAGTGTGGTATGTCTTCATCATGTTGAATAACTAACTGAGAAGTATATATTTTTTTGTATTTGTTTTTCTGATAAGTGTCGAAATGCTAGTGCGGTATGGGCTAAGGGTCCTTCATTCTCTGTTTTTTTCATTCTGCATGCTAGTTATCCACACCAACATCTTATTGGATTACTTGGACTTTCTAACTTGGAAAATATCAGCTACTTGCAATTTATTTTCGCCTTACAACAAGTGCTCTTAATTCAATGTTTTATGAACCTTCATATTCCAGGTGACTCTTGTGAAAATGGTCAACGAAGCTACAGCCAACATTCCAAATTGGGACTCATCCTGAGACTCTCCTCCGCATTTCAGTTAGTAGTTTACAGAGATAACTATAAAGAAACCTCAGGTATATTTTTGTTAGGAGAGTTTCGATCTCAATCAATAGAGTCTATTAAACGTATAGATTGGTTCATATCAGTCATATCAAGATGCTTTACATGATCCCATCACTGCATAGCATATATCCATGGAATTACAGCATTGTGATTTACTATTGTTGTCCGAGTTAAGTTTAACCATAACAAATGAAGTAAAATTAATACATAGTAAATTGAGTTTAAAAAGTGGTGTCCCTTTCTCATTGTTTTCCATCTGCAAAGTCAAATTCACCTCACTCGTCACGGATCTAATTTACAAGCTTCACCCGAATCCTCACATGCATCAGGTTTAATGGAGTTAATTTGAAGATACATGTTGAGTGGAGTTGATGAAAACGCGTAGAAGAGAGACTTTCACATGTGCAGCTAAATGCTAATTTATCATTATTACATCCAATACATATATACTTATTGATAGAGCACGAAATGCTTGGGTCCATTCCCCCCAACTACGACTGTGCATTACAGACTGTAACCAATACCCCTCCAAATCACAATCCATTATACACCAACGAGTGCTGCTATACTTATCGATTTTTGGAAGTTTGTTACGTGTTTACGAGTAGTTCACATGTGGTCTGACTGACTTCAGATATGGAATTATCTGAATGTTTTTTTTTTGAACCCTTGTTGGCAATGCGTATCATTATTCGAAATTGTAATTTACATGTTACCATGTTTTTTATACGTACACTTCACAATTTATCAATCTATCAAGTGTTGTGCGTGTATATATAGAGACATACAAACATCAAGTAAAGTCACAAGGATAAGAAAGCATGAAGCAGCTCTCGCACTCACTTCCACTACCACTACTCATCCTTTCCCTCTTTTCATTCTCCCTTTTAGCCTCCTCCCATTATACTTCATCAACCCTTCAACTCAAACTCCTCCACATACCCAAATCCTCCCCTCACGAGTCCGTCCTTACATGGGAGGACCGCATGCTCCAAACCCTCTCCGCAGACCATGACAGACTGCAGTTCCTCTCCAACCTTGCCGCGAAGAAATCCTCGGTCCCCATTGTCGCGGGCCGCCAAGTTACTCAAAATCCTACCTATGTTGTCAAGGTCAATGTGGGCACTCCGGCTCAGTCCCTCCTCATGGCAATTGACACTAGCAATGATGCTGCCTGGTTGCCTTGTAACGGCTGCGTTGGCTGCTCCTCAAGCCCTCAATTTGATTCAACCAAGTCTACTACTTACAACAGCCTTGGATGCCAAGACACCCGATGCAATCAGGTATCGAGACTGATCCAATAACTACAAATCATGTGATAAAACACACTCTGTTGATATTAGGAATAATGATAACACAAGAGCTCACTTTTTTATGAAGGTACGAAATTCTAACTGCGAGGCGGGGACTTGCGGATTCAACTTCACGTACGGCAGTTCGAGCATAGCATCCAACCTCTCGTCGGACACAATAACCTTAGCAAACGACCCGATCCCCGAATACGTCTTCGGATGCATTCGAAGCAACGTAGGCAACTCATTACCATCACAAGGTCTACTAGGCCTAGGTCGAGGGCCACTCTCCCTTCTCACCCAGACTCAATCCTTATACCAATCCACATTCTCCTACTGCCTCCCCAACTTCAAGTCCCCAAACTTCACCGGTTCATTGCGCCTCGGGCCAACCTCCCAACCTCGGCTAGTCAAGTTCACACCATTACTAACCAACCCAAGAAGATCCTCCCTTTACTATGTAAACTTGGTTGGAATAAAAGTCGGTCGCAAGACAGTCGACATTCCCACCGAGGCGCTGGCATTCAGCGCCTCCACTGGGTCTGGAACCATCATCGATTCCGGAACCGTGTTCACTCGTCTGGTCGAGCCTGCGTACAATGCAGTGCGAGACGAGTTTCGCAAGCGAGTAGGGAGCGCGTTGAACGTGACATCACTAGGCGGGTTCGATACGTGCTACACTGACCCGATCGTTTCGCCGGCCATCACGTTGATGTTTGCAGGAATGAACCTGACATTGCCTGTGGAAAATATTCTGATTCATAGTACAGTAGGGAGCACGACATGCTTGGCCATGGCAGCTGCGCCGGTGAATGTGAATTCGGTGTTGAATGTGATAGCAAATATGCAACAGCAGAATCATAGGATTCTGTTCGATGTGCCAAACTCCAGGCTGGGTGTCGCCCGTGAACGCTGCACTTGATAAATGCTGCTTAATTGTCATATTTGAATTTCAGTAGTTGTTTAAATAAGTTTCCTTATAAAATTACTTTGGACTAATTATGAACTCATGACAGTGTCTTAATTACATTTTTTTTTCCATGTTTTGGTAGTTTATGCTTAAAGTTTCACTTTTAGTTTTGCTATATATGTAGCCAGCCATGTTTTTTTTCCAAATTTCCTATAAAATCGGCATCCGGCAAGGTAGTATCGATCTTCATTAAGAACATGTCAAAATTGAAACCCAAACTTTAATAACAAATCAACAACAAATCGAAACTTACGAACAGAGCAATAGAAAATTTATATTAGTGAAAAGGACAATTAAGAAAAAAGGGCGATTACATTACACAATTTATAATGTAAGTTAAGGGATGAACATACCTCAAATAGAAAAACAATGATAAGAGGAACTCATAAAGAAGAATAGGTGATTTACATTGCACAATTTATACTTGATGAATTATTGGAGTTCATCTACATCTGTATGACAGCATCTATATTGAACTTTTTTCTCCATGAAGTGGTTGCAATGTGGACACTCCAGGCTCTGAACAACATCTTTGTTATCAATATTAAGAACGATACGACTACAAGACCGGTCAGAAACTTGGCTCTGTCGTAGTTGTTCGATGTGATTGAGAAAAATCTTGGAAAAATCCTTTGAATGAAGATGTTGTTTCCATAATTTAAATTCCATGAATCCTTGTAGCATTGTGTCCCCAAGCTCATGAATTATCATGTCTGAAGATGGTGAGATCAAGCAAGCCCAACTTTCAGATGATGCGTAGCTGAGCAAATTTTTTACTTCTCGAATGATGGGATCCACAGTATGTCGGAACTCACCGAACATCTGGTATCTAGAAATGAGAAGGCTCTCGAGTCGCGTCCAGAAGTACCATATCTTTTTTGAGTCAGGAGAATAAATTTGAGGCATATCTACGCATGTGGAAGAGATGACTTCGCGTATATTCTCACTTGCAACATTTTTCCCAACATAAATCATCTCTATAGATGTACTCGAATCAGCTGATATTTTACGGATGCAGGTGATGAACTTTCTAATCCATTCGACGTCAATACCTCCATATAAGACAATCCATTTTGAGGCTTCCAACTGTTGGTACCAAAAAAAATGATGAGAAATGATGCAGTCATGCAAAAACTCAAAAGAACAAATAGTACACTTGTCAACATATAATGCTCAAATGTAAGAGAAATTTTCACCATGCTAGATATGTTGGTGTCAAAATCCAAGACAATGGAGCTAAGTCTCGTCTCTGCCGCCCACAAAGTTCTTTCTCTCATCCTCGTGAAGGGAAATGCCTTGGCACCCCAGATGTACATCATGTGCATCGCGTTAGGACAGACTACATTGCCGTTCTCATTAAGCACGACAGTGATAGGCTTTCTATGAAACATCCAAACATCTCTAATAAACCTTTTTGTTTCTTCGGTAAGAAAAGTCGGATGGTGTACTGTGTACCAAGGCATCGTTTCTAACAATTTTGTGTATTGCTCTTCTGAGGATGTGATCCACGGACCGCTGTGAATAGGAAGCCATATGAACTCGCAATCTGCTTCGTAAAGTGATGTCATGTATTCAACGTAAATGTCTTTCAGGAAAGAAATCACATTGGATGAGATATCCAGTCCAGATATGAGCAACACTACGGTCTTGTGTCTCAAACTCGCCATAGATAAATCCTGTAAACATTTTTTCGGTAAAGATCATAAGGGAAAATAATACTTGTATCATCTCATCAACTATTTTTGTGAAATAAATCAAAATGAATGATCATATATTGAATCTGATCTCACTGTATTCTTTTTACTGCAATGAGAAAGTTTAACATCTTCTGATCCATCAGGTTCCAGACCAAATAAACCCATGAGAGCAAAATAATTGTCTTCGTCCTCTTTATCAGGTATCTGATATGCATTTGTAAACTTCTCATCATCTACATCAATATATATTTGGGCATTTATTAAGTAAATTGACAGCAGATCTGAAAGCAATAAAAGAAAAGGCATTCCATTTTTTTCGAACCCATGTATTGCTTCGCGACGCTATGCAGCTTTTGAAGCCTTTCGTGAATGGAAATCAGTTTGTCGCAGATATCCGTTAACTTTCGTGAATCTTGAATAACGTATCTGAGAAGAACCACAAATGGTGAATTATTATTTCAAGGAAATAAAGCGAGCAGATTATATAAGGCAACGTTTCGAAACATTTGACAGAAGGAAAGTTCAACACATTCCGAGTTAGAAAAAACAAACGACTTTAAAATTCGTAGTAGCGTAATAATGTACCTGTTTTTTGGAAGCTCTTTGCATTGAGATGTACAAGCAACGACGCCTCGGATGACCCAGTACATGGAAAGAAGTAGAAGATTATCAAATTCATCCTTTAGAACTTTGGGAATAAAGTCAACTACATTCTTCAGAAATATACGGATCACTGATACCACATCAAACATGGCCTTGATCAGATTATAAAGTGAATTCATAGATTTCCAGTTGTCTTTTGGCATTCTTGTAATCGAAGAAGAAAGTAACGAAATGTAAATGTAAAAGTCAAGATGATAATCAGTTTCTCCCTTTCCTTGGTCCCGTCTCAATTTTATGAACAATCTTTCAACTCTCTTTAGGACCATTACTATGTCTTCTTCTTCGCCGGAATTCGTGCATACAAATTTCAGAACGAGAAGCCAGACACCATGTGTCAAAGCAAATGCTGCTAAAGGTCCCATAAGTATAAACATCAACTTGTAACTGTCACCTTCCTCTGATGTTATTCTTGGTAAGAAGAGTGCAAACTCGTGCTCATCCATTTTTACAGAGCTTGCACGTTCAATCTGTATAAAAAGTATGACAATAGCATATTATTCGATATGGCTTTTGTTTCTTGTTCAACCGTTATAAATATGCATTTCACTATTCAAGGTTGACAGATGTAATTAGCTCTACAATCTACACCCATGAGTGTGATTTCTTATTTTACCTCCTTCAAAATATTGCCTATATCGCCGATGTCATCATCAGTTGTGAAGTCGAATTCTTCTACTGTACTTTCTGATTCTCCTTCGCCAGATATACTAGACACTCCCTGTTAAAATTTCATCAAGGTTAAACACGTACAAATCTCAGCGTGTAATCGGTTATAACTGTCAAAGAACTAAGATCAGTGAAATACCATTTTGCAGGCATCCAATCTGAGCGCAGTGACATTTTTAAGAATGAATGAAGTATACGGGTAGATACTATCGCAAACGTATCTCCTAAATTCCAATTGATATCTGCTCAATGACCCCCTAATAGCCTCCAATAAGGATTTCTCATCATCTTCCGGATTCGACATACTCCTACTATTTCAGTATTTCTTATGCATTCTCAGAAACACATGGATAAACAACTTCCTTGCCCATAATGAAACAATATATAAAGACAAAGTCAGCATGTGTACAAAGTAAGTAAATGCTTCTTTACTCATCTTACAAGTATGGGATCAGTACGTTCAAAAAAAGAAGGAAGAAGGTTTGGTTAGAGCACCTAGTAAAGAACACACACACAGTGTTAAAACAAAATGCTCTACAATAATATATCCCTTGCTTCATAATGACTCAAAAGTGAAATTCCTTACTTAGCATAGCACTACAAATGTCGACTCACTTGTGAAGATGGATACTACGGTTGTGCAACAACGAGATTTTTTTATGTTCTTTGTGCCATAGTTGTGCAGTGTCATTCCACAAAATCAAATACAGTTAACAGATTTCCTTCATCAAATCCTAATGGGCCTGATTCTTATCATTTGGGCTTTGTATATTTAAGACTCTGGTATTTAAAACTTCTCGACAGTTTATTAAGGATCAAATCAAACCACTCTACTAAAACTCTTTTCCCAGAAAATTTCAAATTTTAAGAAAGCGCATAGCAGAATTGCGGTTCAGCCGAGATTGAGCTTGTAAATACAAAATTGAACCTCGGTTCAAAATGAAAGATATTAAAAGGCGATTTAGCGGGCTCCATGAAATGGCCCATTAATCGTGACCGTACATTCTTGGAACTGTTCCGAACCGTCGATGTGCATTCCCAGCTTTTCTCGAACTCGAAACTTTCTCTCTCTACTTCTTTTCTCTCTTTCTCTTTCCAATTTTCTGTAACTTTCGTCTCAATCTCAACCCTAAAACGAAGCGAAATTGGATTTCTTACCATTTGAGGCGGTCACCATTGCGTCAATTTTTGAAGTTAATTTATCTTCGCCGCTGAAATTTCTCTTCGATTCGGTGCCTGCAGAAATCCTCCGCGCTAAACAATTGGTCCGAATTGTTCTTTTGGAGTTTTGATTGATCGGCATTTACCGCATGGTCGGTGACGGTGAATAACCTGGACGAGTGTGATTTCCGATTTGGTTTTTTAGTATGTCGGATTTGGTAGCGCGAACCGGTAGGCATCAGCAGCGGTACGAAGACGGTTGTGTCGTCTTGTCGCAGGGGCTTCATTTTGTAGATTTGGTGATTTATTACATTTAATTTTGTGATGAAATGTTTTATATCATTTTCAATATTTTGAATGATCTATTTTGTGTGCAAGGAACTTGTGACATTTAGGTGGTAGTCGTTAGATTGCAGTTGAAGTTTTTTGAGTTATTTGTTTTTAAGAAATTGATGTTACTGGATTTCATGCAATATTACTTTTGAGGAACTTATTTTTTGGAATTGGGATTTTGTGAAATTAGCTGTTAAAGGAGACATTGTTATGTGTGTGTGTGGAGATTTGGGATGATCTTGTACATTGATTGGTTCATATAAATCAGTTAGATGTGCAGAGCCAGTTGATGAATGTGTCGCAACCATGAATTGTGAGTTTTGGCGGCGGCCTAGTGTCTGTGTTTCTTTACTCGTTTTGCTGGTGACAACAGGGAATGCATTGTTAGGCTGTGTTGGACGCAATAGGTTTGACATCAGAGAATATGGTTTTCTATTTATTAAAATTTACATCTTGTTTTTTTTTTAAAGGGATAATCCGGAAGGATTTTCCCCCGGGTAAACGACTAGCCGGCAAAGCTGCCACCCAGGAGACCGGCTCGACGCGGGAACGGGAACGGTTTGTTTGTCCCTAGGTGTTTAGAGGAATCGAACCTGGGACACTCCCCAGTGCGATGCTCCTCCCACCCACCCGGCCAACCCTTTCGGGTCAAATTTACATCTTGTTGTATTAACATTAAGCTGCTATTTTTGTTTGCCAAATTTTGTGACTGGATTCCTTTGCACCGCACAAAATGACTTAGACATGTCTCTTAAGTAACTCAATTTGTTGATGGACGCAGTATCCATTGGTGGCTACCTTGCACGTTATCATTTAATTTGCCATTTTACTTCAGTTTTGTTACCTCTGGGTGCCATGGGTTCATGCGTCCAGTAATCCATACAAATGCTTTTCGTAGAAATCTCTGTAGAATTTGTTTTTATGTGTTTGGTGGCTTTTTATATGTCGCAATCCTGTGTGAAAGCAAGTGCCTGCAACTCAAATCTTAGAAGCTTATGAAATAAGAATTCACACTTCACATTTTTCGTTGAACAGGTATGTTCAGACTTACCAGGAGAATGAGAAGCAGAAGCATAGATACTGAAGCCTATATACCTGATTCATGTCTCTCTCTCTGATGGAAGTTTGTGCCAGACATGTTTCTTGTTTAGTCAGCGTCAAATAATATGCGAGTATTATGGCTGGGACAAACAGTCATAATCGAAGCTTGTTTGCAAAATTGGTACTTGTATGATTGTATCCATATCTGTTGGATGAAAGCTGCAATTTCACACTTCATTCGTTGATATAAGTTCGATCTTTGTGTGAATCTATTTGACATTTTGATGTTGGTGGGTTCTATGGATGCTTGATCAGTGCTGATTATGGCACTGGAATTTGCAAGGCATAATTGCCTAAAAGCTATTTACATTTGTCTTTTGCTACAAGGCGTGAGAGAATCAGATTGTGACCCCAAGTTCTTGCATCTCTCCATTGTATTAGCAATTGCAGGATCCGTTACGGCGCCCAGCAAGATCTGAGATCAATCTATGAATACACGTACAAGCAATGTGCTTAAAAATCAGTTTATCCATATTCCATTTGGTCGGTTTATTATTTATTTTTATTTATTTATTTATTTTTTTTAAAGACAATTTATTGGAGGATCAAAAGCCTGATCCAAGGCGAGATACAAAACACGAGAAAGTAGAACTAAAAAGGGACAAAAACCCTAACGAGCTATAACAACAATAGGACAAGTGACACTAAAAACGACGAGCAACGAAGACAAGCCAAGGAGACTGCCAACTAGAGCTGAAAGGGCAAAAGGTTTTTTTTTTTTTGGATTAAGACCAATCGAAGTTGGTGTCTCTTTTTTTTGGGTATGTTCGATCGGAAGAGCGGGACCCCTTTTTCTTTCGCTGCCGGGATTTTGTCGGAAGAGGCATCAGGGAGGGAACCTCATCACCTAACTCTTTACTACGAATCACTTCGTGATCGGTCAAACCTTTATCAGATTCCTCTATAGGAAAACCCGAGCCTTCCTGCTCGACCTGTCCAGCACCCTTAACAAGATCGTCCAATTCTTTGAAAATAAGTTTTTCATCCCCGCCCCCTGTCATTAAATGCAAATAAAAGTCTCGCGCATTGACAATACCAATATCTTCGCAATCAATTAAAAAACCATCATATGAAGAAATTTTTTGAGCAATTTCTTCCGATATTTGCAGGTCACAACTCTGCCTATCCTCAGAATGCTCTTCAGTACATTCATTTCCATCAATTCCCCCATGAAACGATTTGTCAGGGACAAAATTTGGTTCATGATTGAGACCATCCATAATTGTATCTTTTGCAACTGTGGGCTGATTTCCCGACCCCCCTTGAACTAGAACCGTCATCAATTCATTACTCTGCATATCCTCGGTATGCTCTTCGGTACTTGCCTTTCCATCAGTTCCCCTAAGAACTGATCTAACAGGGACTTCCGTGCTTGCACTTCTGTTGTCACTGCTTTTATCTTTGAGGAGAGGCTCCGTAACCGGAGGAACGTCTAGATTACCTCCCTGTTCAGAAGCATCTATGGGTTGATCCATATATGAATCCGTAGTCATTACCAAATCTCCCTGTATTACTTTCTCCTTTAAGGCCTTCTTATTTTTCCTGTTTGTCACCACCTGCCATTCTTGCTCAGGTTGAGAAGCAAGGTCCTTCTTGGAGGGATTTTTAGGAACCATGACATCATTATTGTCAACTTTACTAGTAGCCTTATCCTCCATCAAGGCATTCTGAGCCTCTTTTATCAATACACCTTGTTCCTTTACAGCTTGATTGGATACATTCTGCACTTTTTTGCTAGCTTCTCTGATGACTTTCCTACAAGTGGCCACATCATGACCGTGAATTTTGCATTTTAAACAATATAGTAAACCACCTTCGATGACTATATCTTGAAAGAAGCCTTTGTTATCAGGTAGGTTAATCCACAGACTGCTGGGAGTAGGTTTTGTAACATCAAGCTCAACACAAGCCCTTGCATATGTAAGAGCATCTAATTCTTTAGTTCTGGAGTCACAATCCAAAAACAGGGCAAAGGAAGAAACAATCGACCTCAAGATAGCTTTATCAAACATCTCCATAGGAAGACCTGGAAAGCGGATCCATTTAGTAACCGTTGTCGATTCCTTCTTAGGATTGTAATCTGCCGACCAGCGAAAAAGACGGAACATAGTGTGACCCACTCTTCTCAGGGAATTTGTGAGAACTAAGTTAACATCCTTCTCCGAGTCCAAAATAATAACCACATGTCTGTCATCCCAGTTACTCGAAATGGTCACCCTACCTTCGATTTTCCACGCCCCCAACATCGTTTGTTTGACCACTTCGAACGGAGGACGTCCGACCTGAAATTTCGCAATCAGCGTATACGCAAAGCGTTGAGCCACTGCCTGATACTCTGCAGCAGTAAACGGGATGGATGGAACACCATCCTTAACACCATATTGGCGCGCGGCCAAATGAATTTCTGGAAATCTGGAAACGCAGGAAGGCCGAGCGACCACCGCGGCAAAGGATAAAGGTTTCATGGATGATGACGGGACGTCTGCAAGTTGGTCTTGAAGATTTGGAGCGGCCGGGGGACGATGAACGGGATGTTTAGAGGAGATACAGGCCTGGATGGCCGGAGACGCCGGATTCATCCGCGACTGTCGAGATCCAGATCCAGATCTCAGACGGACAAAACCCTAAATCGCAAAACAGCCCGCGCGTGTACTTCCATTTGGTCGGTTTATTAAAATGACTTAATTTACATGAAATAATATCAAAATTGAGCCTCTTATACAATATAGTACCTAAAATAAATCCTAGGAACAATGAAAATAGAACACTTTTTTTTAAATATATTTTAAAAGATTTAGAGGAAAGTTCCGCCTTCTTTTTTCGTTTTCTTCCTCTCATACCACTCATCTTCTTCCATCTACTGCCACCTTAAAGATTTCAAGCAGGCGATCGAATTACATGTCTCCTCTTTTCGGATTTCAAGCCTAATGCCACCTTAAACATTATTGAATTAAGTCATAAGAGAGGTTTTTACCAATTTCAAGCCTAATGCCACCTTAATTGAAAGCCGATAAGATGAAATGATAAAGCATTTATACTATGTGATTTTTACCAATTTGTCTGGAGAACGCTATTGGAGATTTGGAGTTGCTAGCCTTGTGTGAGTTTTAGTTCATATATTTAGGTAGCTAATACATTGGTTCATTTCATTTTGTGTTATTGAATTTTTAGTTTATAAGGATTTGAGTATGAAGAGATAGATGTAAATTTGCTGAGAAGCATTTTTACAATCAAAATTGTTGTGTTCTACAGAAGATTATTTTGCCATCAAAGCTCATGTATTTGTTTTGTTAGGTGTTGTCAGATTGCGATGTCTCCGAAACAGCCTGACACAGGCCTCTTTGTTGGTCTCAACAAAGGGCACATTGTCACCAAAAAGGAGTTGGCTCCACGTCCGTCTGACAGGAAAGGGGTCAGTCTCCAATTCTACATAGTGCTACTGTACTAGTATGTTTGTGTAGTTCTGATTTTCAAGTGTTCTGTAGGATAATACTAATCCTCCCAGGATCACAACAAATGTGGCACACAATTCTCACTAATTTGGTGGACTGTAAAGGAAGATAACAACTGATTTATTGTACTCAACGGAAACACACTTGTACAAATAAGCTAAGAAATACAACACTCAAAATATACTCAAAGTATATACATATACTGAAGAGAGAAGATGGAGCTCGAGAGATTGAGGGATGATTCTTCAGTTTGTCTTCGTTTCCTTTTATAGCCAAAGTTGAGAAGAGTCATGAGGACATGTGGCAGAGATTTTGGAATGCAGGTGGTGAGAATATGTGAGGCTTTGACAGCTCACCGACACGTGGAGGAAGAAGCAAAATGTAGGCGCCGTTTTTTTTTGCATGTCCACGTCGTGGATCAATGATATTCAACATGTTCTCGGTAGATTTGATTTAATTTTCTCGCTGTCTAGTTGTCTTGTTTTAATTTGTTAATTAAAAATTATTTTTTTTGATTTCAGAAAACTAGCAAGAGAGTTCACTTTGTGAAGGGTCTCATTAGGGAGGTTGCTGGATTTGCACCTTATGAAAAGAGGATCACTGAGCTTCTCAAGGTTGGCAAGGACAAACGTGCTTTGAAAGTCGCTAAGAGAAAGTTGGGCACCCACAAGAGAGCCAAGCGAAAGAGAGAAGAGATGGCTGGTGTCCTCCGCAAGATGAGGTTAGTCCCCCCCTACTTTATACTCATACATTTTATGTCAGTTGTAAATCTGATTACTGTTATAATTACCTTGGAAAATATGGAAACTTTGGTACTCGTTAAAACTTAAATGCACTGAAATATTAGAGAGAAGTAGAAGGTGAAGGTGTGTTTTCTTTCTTCACCCGAAGCCTCTATTTATACTACAAAGACACTCAACACATATCCGTACTTCACTCAAATTCATTTGATTTTCTTTGGTGTGGGTCCCACGACTTTTCTTCAATGTGCAGACCACATTTATAACACTCCCCCTGGGATGCACATTAAGCGTTTTAGGCTGCCTCGTTAAAAACCTTAGTTGGAAAAACCCATTGGGATAAAAACCAACTTAAGGGAAAAAGAGTGCAGCGACGCGAAGCTCCCCCTCATATTGGCATGCGTGATGTGCTCATAAATTTTGCAGCTTTCGCATTCCTATGTCGTTGACATGTTTTCGGAATGTTGAGGTAGGGAGAGCCTTTGTAAAAAGATCTGCTGAGTTTTCATCAGAACGAACATATTGTATGCTGATAACTTTGTCTTTTTCCAGCTCTTGGGTGAACGAAAAGTATTTAGGATGGATATGCTTTGTTCTATCACTTTTGATAAATCCTTCCTTCATTTGAGCAACACACGCAGCGTTGTCTTCATAAAGAGTGATTGGATCATTTGCTGGTAGAAGACCGCTCGTAGTTCTGATATGTTGTGTCATAGATCTCAGCCACACATATTCACGACTTGCTTCGTGTAATGCAATGATCTCAGCGTGGTTTGATGATGTTGCAACGAGTGTTTGTTTCTGAGAACGCCAAGAGATTGCAGTTCCTCCACATGTAAATACATAGCCAGTCTGGGACTTCGCTTTATGTGGATCTGACAAGTAACCTGCATCTGCATAATCAATCAAAACTGGTTTTGTATTGTTAGGATAAAATAATCCTAAGTCAATCGTTCCTTGAAGATAACGAAACACATGCTTGATTCCATTCCAGTGTCTTTTGGTAGGAGCTGAGCTAAACCTGGCTAATAAATTAACAGCAAAAGCTATGTCAGGTCGAGTACAATTAGCAAGGTACATAAGAGCTCCAATCGCACTGAAATATGGTACTTCTTGACCAAGAATCTCTTCAGATTCTTCACATGGACGAAAAGGATCCTTGTTCACATCAAGGGATCTTACCATTGGGGTACTTAATGGGTTACATTTATCCATATTGAACCGCTTTATGATCTTTCTCGTGTAGTTTGATTGATGGACAAGTATTCCACTCTGCAAGTGTTCAATCTGTAAACCGAGACAGTATTTTGTTCTCCCAAGGTCTTTCATTTCAAATTCTCTTTTCAAATAAGAGATCACTTCGTGAATCTCCTCATTTGTTCCAATGATATTTAAATCATCAACATAGACAGCGATAATTACACATCCAGATGTCGTTTTCTTGATAAAAACGCAAGGGCAAAGAGGATCGTTAATATATCCCTTTTGTGATAAGGATTCGTTTAATCGATTATACCACATGCGTCCGGATTGCTTTAATCCGTATAAGGACCTTTCCAACTTGACTGAATATCTTTCCCTAGGTTTTGAACTTGATGCTTCAGGCATCTTAAAACCCTCAGGAATTCTCATGTAGATTTCAGCATCAAGTGATCCGTATAAATAAGCTGTAACGACATCCATGAGGTGCATATTAAGTCTTTCATGTACTGCTAGACTTATGAGGTATCTAAACGTGATTCCATCCATGACAGGAGAATACGTTTCTTCAAAATCGATACCGGGCCTTTGGGAAAAACCTTGTGCAACAAGCCTAGCCTTGTATCTCACAATTTCATTTTTCTCATTTCTCTTTCTTACAAATACCCATTTGTATCCAACAGGTCTCACATTTTTAGGTGAGAGTACTATAGGCCCAAAAACCTTACGCTTATTAAGCGAGTCTAGTTCAGTTTCAACTGCCTTTTTCCACTCAATCCAATCGGGTCGGCTTTTACAATCAGTAATCGACCGTGGCTCGGGATCTCCATTAATTTCATTCATGATATCAGTGGCCACGTTATATGAGAATATATCATCGATATCCTCATTTCGGTTCCATATAATGCCTGTGCTAGCATAATTTATCGAGATTTCTTGATTTTCCTGGTCCTGTAATTCTACAGGAATTTGTTCCTCCATTACAGAGTCGTCTCGTCTATCCGTCGCTATAATTTTGCGAGGATTTTATTCTTAGAACCAGGTGGCCTCCCACGTTTTGGGCGCGTTGTGATTTCATGATTCACTTTGTTTTCAGATTTTTCCTTTGGGATTTCAATCTGAACTGGAGCATTCACAGCTGGTATATGAGATTTTGTTACTCTCTTTGTATCTGTAAAAGCATCAGGAAGTCGATTTGCTATTTCTTGTAAATGTAAAATCTTTTCAACTTGTCTTTCACAATCCCTTGTATAAGGATCAAGATGCATTAATGTTGGTACAAGCCAAGTAATTTCCTCTTCCAGCTGTTTTCTTTCATCCCCCAATGTTGGAAAATTTTCTTCATTAAAATGACAATCGGCAAAACGAGCTGTGAAAATATTGCCAGTTTGAGGTTCAAGATATTTAACAATGGATGGGCTTTCGAAGCCAACATAAATCCCAAGACTCCTTTGTGGTCCCATCTTTGTTCTTTGAGGGGGTGCAATAGGCACATAAATGGCGCAACCAAAAATCCTCAGATGGGATACATTTGGCACTTGTCCGAATGCAAGTTGCATTGGAGAGTGATCATTATATGCACTTGGTCTGATGCGAATTAATGCCGCAGCATGTAATATTGCGTGACCCCATACCGACGTGGGAAGCTTTGTTCTTATTACAAGTGGCCTGGCAATAAGCTGAAGGCGCTTGATCAATGATTCAGCAAGACCATTTTGCGTGTGAACATGAGCAACAGAATGTTCAACACTTATCCCTACTGACATACAATAATCATCAAATGCCTGGGATGTGAATTCACCAGCATTGTCGAGTCTGATTTTCTTTATTGTATGATCAGGGAACTGTGCTCGCAATTTAATTATCTGAGCAAGCAGTCTAGCAAATGCCACATTCCGGGTTGATAATAGACATACATGTGACCATTTACTTGAGGCATCTATTAATACCATAAAGTATCTAAATGGTCCACAAGGTGGGTGAATAGGCCCACAAATATCACCTTGAATACGTTCTAAAAACGCAGGTGATTCTTTTTCAACCTTTCCCGGTGAAGGTCTCACTATTAGTTTTCCAAGAGAACAAGCTTTGCACGGAAAATTATTACTTAGGTGGACCTTTTCATTCTTTAATGAATGTCCATTTGTATTTTTAATAATCCTTCGCATCATTGTTGTACCCGGATGACCCAATCGGTCATGCCACAATGTTAACATTGAAGGTTTGGCAACTACCACATTTGACTCACCGCATATATATGCGTATAATGCAATCCAGTAGGAAGCATTGGTAGTTTTTCAAGTATGTGCCTTTTTCCAGATTTATCCGTTGTAAGTAACATATACTTCCTGGCACCCTCAGTTGCAGACTGAATATCAAATCCATGATGATATGCGTCTTTGAAACTTAATAAGTTTCTTTTCGATCTTGGCGAATATAATGCATCGTTTTTTTAAACATCGTGCCATTTGGCAATGTGAAGTTTGCCATGCCAGTTCCTTCAATCAGATCTACTGGACCGGATATTGTATTCACAACAGTTTCTGTTGGTTTTATTTTTGAGAAAATTTTTTCATCCTTTAGGATTGTATGCGTTGTTCCACAATCGAGTATGCAAATTTCTTCAATATTAATCCTTTGCTTGGCTTTGGCTTTGTCCATTTCAAAGCTTTAAGTAAACAAGAAAAATGATAAGATAGATGAAAAAGGTAGACATATTTTATTACATATGAGAAAACATAGTTATGCTTAAAGGAAAAACATACATATAACATAAGAAAATCAAATTAAAATATCGGACCTTTTGGCTTCATTCATATGAGTGGTTACGCATTCTTCTCTAGTTACCACCATCTCCTTGTTCATTTGAATCTCTCGTGAGGCCATGATAGAAATCGGATTCTCCAAGATGGGTGTATTCTTTTATAGGATCTTGGTCGACATAGTTTGTCCCCTTTGCAGTAGTATAGTCACCATCAGTGTCACCAAGATCATTATGAAAATCAGGTGCTCCAAAATGGGCAAATTCATTTAAAGGATTTTCGATGAGGTTAACCTCTTTCCCCTTTCCCTTTTCTTTTCTGTTTCTTGACTCTTGATAGAGTTTGACGAAATAATCTGGGGTACGACAGGTTTTATACCAATGCCCCTTCATGCCGCATCTATGACAAGAAGATCCTTGATTATTTGCGGAATTAGAGCTCCTTTCCCATTTGTTGTAATTTTCTTGATTCCACTCATCTCGATTCCTCTTGTGGTGATGGTTAATAGTCTTAGGTGAGTTATCGTAATAACTACCTCGACCACGTCCTTGTCCACGACCACGACCGCGGCCTCTACCTCGACCCTGAAAGTTATTCACGAGTTCGGGTTTGTCGGTTCTTACAAAATTTGCCTCTGTAAACGGTTTAGAGCCTGTTGGACGTGACTGATGATTTTTTATTAATAACTCGTTCTGCTCTTCTGCAACTAAGAGATTAGTGATCAACTTAGAGTATTCTTGAAAACCTTGAAGTCGATACTGTTGTTGCAAAGTAATGCTCGATGCGTGAAATGTGGATAGAGTCTTCTCAATCATTTCTTTATCAGTTATCGTAATCCCACAATATTTCAAGTAGGATACAATACTGAACATTGTGGAATTGTAATCGCTAACCTTTTTGAAATCTTGGAACCTTAAAGTGTTCCATGCATCGCGGTATTTTGGGAGAATTACATCTCTTTGGTGATCATACCGGTTTTTCAAACTCATCCACAATTCGCTTGGATTTTCTACGGTGAGATGCTCATTTTTCAAGCTTTCATCAATATGTCTACGTATGAAGATTAAAGCGGTTGCTTTATCGCTTTCGGATGAATTGTCTTTATCATCCAATGTTTCAATGAGGCTCTTTGATCTCAAGTGATTTTTGATGTCTACCGACCATGGAACATAGTTACTTCCGGTGACAAGGAGTGGGGCGAAATCGAGCTTTACAAAGTTGCTCATGTTTGATAACTAAAACAAAACAAGTAATTTTTATTAATTCAAGATATACAAGTCTACAAATAGTGTAAAGAAGAAAAAAGCATACATGAATCCTTGTATTGCTAAACAATTATAAAACTCATCCGGTGTTAGATCCCCGGTGAAAGTAAGAACAGTAAGTACAAAAATAATTATGAAAAGAAAAACTAGCATTAGACGAGGCATTTTATGGCAAGGTTTTCTTGAGAGGAATATGCAGTAGAAGAGAGAGTGAGTGTGATTTTGTATGGTGAATGAAATCAAATTTATAGGGGAAAATATAGCCGTTTGTTACCGTTTGTTACCGTTGGGCACTAAAATTAGCATCGTAATATCATCAAATAAATTATACAGTTCAAAGAGAATGAAGTACTTAAAGTAAAGACAGTTACTTTGCAGATCACAACACTTTACTATGGGGCGGTAATCCGCACATCATAATAATATGTTGTTATACATTAAGAAAGTAAATAGATGTATAAATAAATCAAACAAGCATGTAACTAGTTTAAAGCAAATGTAAATAGTTAACTGATCAAATGTAAATCACATCATTTACTATGGAGGTAAAGAAAAACCGTCCAGCTGTAGTTAAATGATGTTATACATGTATATAATTAAGTACGGTGTAAATCACATCGTTTTACTATAAGGGATAATCTGCCAATATAGTAAATCGATATTATACACGAATGAAATTATAAACAGAAAAGGTTAAAGTAAATACTACTCAGCTGGCACAGAGTCGTGCTGATAACGTGTTATAATTACCTTGGAAAATATGAAAACTTTGGTACTCGTTAAAACTTAAATGCACTGAAATATTAGAGAGAAGTAGAAGGTGAAGGTGTGTTTTCTTTCTTCACCCGAAGCCTCTATTTATACTACAAAGACACTCAACACATATCCGCACTTCAATCAAATTCATTTGATTTTCTTTGGTATGGACCCCACACGTGGAACCCACATGCCAAACTTTTCTTCAATGTGCAGATCACATTTATAACAATTACTACGTTTATCTGTAATAATCAACTTGCTGTACTGTTTGTGCCCATGTCTGCTGGTGTTGGAGACAAGAAGAAGTGATCATAAGAGATTTGAGAACTAGTCCATTATTAATATGTTAGAGTCTGTAACCTTATGTACTTTTCAGTTACTCTTTATCGATTTAAAAGTGGAAGTTCTGAAAATTGTTACTTTTTGATTTTCATCTTGAGAAGTAGTCCCAAATTTTTGTTGACCAAAACCAACAAATGAGAGCCATCAGCCGTGTTGACAAATGTCCATTTGACATCTCTATGGTGAGGCTGGCTTCTAGTTCTAACCTTCTTAATTGCCTATAAGATATTCAGACGGTTGACTTGAATATAAATAGCTTATTTCATAACGTTGACCATTTATATTTAGCGTTCGAATTTTCACACAATAAAACTAATAAATATAATACGAAAAGTCAATCGTCAGCGAAAAAAAAAGTCTGATTGATGATCAGGAAAGGTGCTGAGCCGAGGTAACGTCGTCGTCATCATCTTTCTCGCCGCCATCTCACTACACCATTTTGCCCCATATGCAACAGAAAATAAAACGTTGCTTAATCTAAAATCGTGTTGCTTGGAACTTGCACAACGTGATCTCCGTTGCATAACCTCATGTTGCGTAATCGCTATTGCTTAAAATATAGCAACGAGTTTCAAATTGTGTTGCATAAGATGTTTTCTAACGCAACATGGGTAAAGTTGTTGCAATTGTTATGTTGCGTAAGATATTATCTAACGCAACACAAAATGCATCTTCGTTGCCAAATTTTATGCAACATGGATAATGCAACGTGGTATAATGCAACATGTTGTCGTTGCTCAAGTACCAAGCAACATAGTTTATGTAACACATTACACGTTGCCTTAGATGTATTCTTTCGCAACACATTTATTCAGTTCGTTGCTATATTTTATGCAATAGAGATATTGCAACATGTCCTTATGCAACATGTCAGTTGCTACGCAACGCTAGAGAAAATCCACATTTTTTAAATTAAAATTTCCAATCCGAATATCAAAACACACCATTTACAGATTTGGATGCCAATATAGTTTCAATCCAAATCTCAAAAAACACCACCTCTTGATTTGGATACAATATAATTTCAATCCAAATCTCAAAATAACAAGTTCACAACTTAGATAATTAAGTCTCATCCTAAAATGACAAAGTTCTTCATGCATCCTCCCATGCTGCATTACCACCCGTTTTGTCTTCAAGGGCTTTGATCCTATCTGCGAGGCTTTGTATCAAAGCCCTTGACTCCTCTTTTATGGCAGCCTCTATTTACTCCTTCCACAGCTTCTCTCTGCTTATGCCTCCACTTCTTCTCGTCTCCGCTTATGCATCTCTAGAGGAAGACTCCCTTCAAAATTTTATTCATGGGCTCATCAATGAACATGTGTTGAGGAAGGAGTTGCTTCTTAGCCTTCCATACAGCTGATGCTTTTGCTGTATCAATGAACCTGAAGAGCATTGTCGATGTTGCTAGACAACTGATACAGAGTATGCGCCACCAAATCAAATCCTCTGAGCAAGAGCACCGTGTCTTGTCTGAGTCAATTCAAGTTCCTAGCCTCCCTGTCACTCTATGCAGACCATTTTCAGCACACACAATACAAACTTGAAGTGATGTAAGAAAGAGCGATGACTTAAGAGTTCTGATAAACTTGCTATAGATGTGTGCCAAATCTGGAATAATACAGAAAATATAATAATTCATATAACCAACGAGAATTAATGGTAATTCTTATGGCAGTATAAATGACGAACTATACCCAGAAAGCAATTATGAGCCACTATTAACTTCTGCTCTGAAGAAAGGAGGTCGATAACATGTCTAAATCCAACACCCGATTTGATCTCTTCTTTGATTCACTGAGAGGATCCTCCTTCAGTTCTTTCTGCATTTGAGTTTTAGGAACTTCAAAAGTTTAACTCACTCAGATAGGCTCAAATATAATATAAACAAAAGACTGAATAATTTTATACGACCTTCAAGTCTAATATTGGAGGATCGAGCTCAGGCTTATTCTCCAAAAGGGTGTCGACCCGGCTCCTCAAATTGCTCCATAAACGCTTATCGGAGCTGGGACTGAACCTCGGAGAATCAATCGTAACCCTCTGCACCCAATACGTACTACAGAATTTGAGCTTTAATCTTGTCCTAAATTACAAAAGAGTTTACCGATTGAGTAAAGGAAGTACCTTTGAGGGAATCGGCGGAGAAGAAGCGCCAATGGAAGCTGCCATGTGGATGCGAAAAGACAAAAGTGTCAGATTCAAAGTGAGAGAAAGCGTGGAAGGTTGTAAAGACACGTTGTGGAAGGTTTGCTTCTTTAGTCTTCAGCGCCATTGATGTGGTAGAGAGCATCAGTTTTGGAGGTGAGAATCGAAGTGAGTATAGGAGCGAGTGGGACTAAGAAGCTAGGTAGTTTGAGGAGGGAAAAGTGAGGAGAGAACTCCATCGAACCAGATCTGAGGATTTGAAGGTGAGGAGAGAACTCCATAGCAGCAGATCTGGAGGCGAAGGAGAGAACCCTAGGCGGTTTGAAGAGAAGTGAAAAGTGATGGATGGAGTTACCAAATCTGAATCCACCAGGCGGTACACTTAGCATATCTCATTACTTTTAGAGGGAATCTGAAATAATTTCCCCCCGTTGACAATTTTTTTTAGAGGGAACTGATTATTTTGGGAGAAAAATCTGTAATCAAGGTTATAAAGTTATAATATAAGTACATCATAATAGTGTTCTAAAACCTCAGTTAATTGTTTATTAAAGAAAACCTCAGTTTTTTATGGAAAAAAAAAACCTCAGTTAATTGATACCAAATACTATGACAATATTAACTAACTTATGTTCCACCTTATGCATTTGTGATTCTTGCCTTCAACTCATAACATTATCAGTTCATTAACAACCTCATGCATTTGTGATTCTTGCCTTCAACTCATAACATTATTAGTGCATTAACAACCTTATGCATTTGTGACATATGAATCAATCAACTCATAACATAACTACTCTTATGTTCCACCTTATGCATTTGTGATTCTTGCATTCAACTCATAACATTATTATTGCATTAACAACCTTATGCATTTGTGACATATGAATCGAACAACCATATACATTTGATTAATATAATTCACACAACTCATAACATAAAAAACCTTATGTACAACCTTATGCATTTGTCACATATATGTATCATTATCTTAAACCCTTTTGTACATCTTTTGTTCCATCTTATGCATTTGAATTGAAAGCTAGCTCTCATTAGTGCATTAACAACATTATGCATTTGATCACTAATTCAATCAACTCATAACATAACTACTCTCTTATGTTCCACCTTATGCATTTGTGATTATTGCCTTCAACTCATAACATTACTCCTCTTATATTCCACCTAATGCATTTGTGATCTTGCCTTCAATTCATGAACATGCATTGTTTGATGTAAGAATTGTCATTAGTGCATAACCCTCTCATGCATTGTTTGATCTAACAATAACTTATAACATAGCATCACATAATCCTTATGCATTGTTTGATCTAACAATAACTTGTAACATAGCATCACATAATCCTTATGTATTGTTTGATCACTCAATTAAATCATAGCACCACTCAAAAAAAAAATTAAATCATAGCATAACCCTCCTAACCCTCGTAACCCTCACTTTTGCAATATGAAACCCCGTGTTGCATAAGTGCATATTGCATTACGTTTGGCGGGAACCCAAATGAAAATTTTGGTACCAAATTTTACATTTTCCCACCTAATTTTTATACACAACTCTTCCAAATTTTCTCACCAAATATTGACTATTTACTTTACGCAACGACTATATATGACAGCGTTGCATTAGATAATGGCGGGAACATAAACAAAAATTTTGGAACTAAATTTTAATTCCTTCCTTTTCGAAATGTTACCTCCCATAAATTCGTTTTTGCCTTACGCAACGACTCAACGTAGTTACGTTGCAATAGAGTTGGCGGGAAACACAAAACAAATTTTGGTGCATAATTTTCATTCCCTCCTTTCCTAAATTTTACCTCCCAAATTGATAAATAGTCTTACGCAACGGAAACAGAAACTTGCGTTGCATTAGATACAATAATAACCACTTAACATATGATCACCATTGATCGTCATCGACATCATCCTCATTTGAATAATCATCATTTTCATCCAAAAGTTCAGCATCCTCATGATCATGTACATCATCTTCTTCATATTCAGATCGAGCAATGTTGACTCTCGTTCTGTTGAGCCGCATGTATGAAACTCTATGTGGGTAGGGAATCGAAAATGAGACAAGGGAAATTAAACCAATAGTACAAGATTTTACAAACATTCAAACTTTACGCAACGTGTCCGTACAATTCTTGTTGCGTAAGTCAAAAAGTAGCTCAACAACCGCCTTCAATGTTGTACGAGGTTCATAATTTCTGTCCTTTCAAAATAAATGAGACACTTAAGCAACAAAAACATACTATTCAAACCACGGTTGTTGCATAGGATATCCAACGTAACGCAGGTGTTCTTGTTGTTTTTGAATGCATTGCATAGGCTCTCTTACGCAACGCGAGACCATATGTCACTATAGATCATGTTGCATTATGTTACTTATGCAATGGATGTTCATATGCTGCTTTTGAGGTTGTTGTGTAATACTCTTAAACAACGTAAACTGGTATGTTGTGTAACTACATGTTGCATAGGTGGTCTTAAGCAACGAGGGAGACGACGGAGGCTTTTGATATGTGGCATTAGGTGTCTTACGCAACGGGGAACATAAGCAATATAAGTCACGTGTTGCTATAGACTTTATGCAACATGTCATTTGCAACGGCGTGACATGTCTTGTTGTATATGGGGCAAAATGGTGCAGTGTCTGCAGCTTCGTCTCCACATCGTCGTCCGCTACTTCTTTTTTTTTTGAATTGCCATCCTGGCTTACAACACAACCCAGGAAAACACAGGAAACAGAGCCACAAAACACACCTGCCTACCGATTAACCACAACCAAAGCGAAAGGGGAAAGCAAAGGGTAAGGCATGCAAGTCCTCCCACACCCATTTCTCCACTCTAGCTCTTTTAGCTAACCAGTCCGCTGCTGCGTTGGATTCTCTGTTGATGCTACCAATCGACCAGCCCGGGTGCTCATCAAGAATCTTTAGACACTCCATTAGCTCTGGCCCGCAGCCTCCCGACCTCCATACTCCCATATTCAGTGCCCAAATCACCTCAGTAGAGTCTGAAAGCAAGGTGACCCTATTGAACTGGAGCTCCCCTGCCAACCTCAAACCCAGCTTGATTGCTTTGCACTCTGCTTCCAACACTGAGGGAACGTTATTAGCCCATACAGCTCTAGCCGCCTCAACCTTACCCTTCCGGAACACCACTGCTCCCGCTCCTGCTTCCTTCGTCTGCTGGTCGAAAGATCCATCACACTGGATTACTCTCAGTCATTGATTGACCGATCGACTTCTCTTCTCCTCGCCGTTGATCTTTGCGACGTCGTCGTCTTATCTTTCGTATTATCTGCTTTTTGATGTATTTTTAGATTCAGAAGCTTAGCTGATCGATTCAGTCGGTCGGTCCGTAGGCGGTGGTTGGTTATGCTGTGTTTGCATTTTGATTCTCTTAAGATGACAAAAACCTAGTGCCACTTTGTGTGCTGCTCTAATTTAAGTTTTGAAATTTTTTTTAGAGAAGCAGAAGAAAATCGCGATTCGATATGTGTCTCTCCACCTTGGTTTACTATATTAATATTGTATTTTGATTTTGGTAACTGCCAAATTGCAGATCATAGTTTGATCTTTACATGAGAGTGGACGATTTGGAATCCTCGGACAGGACGCGGTTCAGGGACAAAGCAACATGGGAAGGGCTACTGTATATCTACCGCTCTTGGCTCTTGGATTCTTCTTTGCAACTTATAATTTGTTAACATTAGTGATCCACAATAAGACAGCAGAGGGTCGGGTTGTTGATTATTCGAGGAAGTTGTCATTGATTGACCCTGTTGTTGAGATGCCACAAAATGTAAAGAAGCCTGCGAAATCCAAGCGTCCCTTCCATGTTGCTCTCACGGCAACTGATGCCCCTTATAACCAGTGGCAATGCCGAATCATGTATTATTGGTATAAGAAACAGAAGGATCTGCCTGGATCAGAAATGGGAGGTTTCACTAGGGTTTTGCATTCGGGGAAACCTGATAATCTGATGAATGAAATTCCTACCTTTGTTGTTGATCCCCTTCCTCCAGGGGCTGACCTGGTGAGGTCTCTTTGTTGTAGCTGCGCTTTCCTCTTTGTGATGAAAAGATAATTTAGATGAGGCTTATACATGTGTTCAAAATAGATGTCATTAAGTTGTTTGACAAAGGATGTTTCTTTCTATCGTTGTTCCTTAAAATTTCTCACAGGGCTATGTTGTCTTAAATAGACCTTGGGCATTTGTGCAATGGCTTGAGAAGGCTAAAATTGGAGAAGAGTAAGTTCTTATGAATGACAGTTCTGCAAAACTTCAAGTCCATATTATCATTTCTTTTTGTTCTCTGATTTGTCTGCCTCCGCAGATATATTTTGATGGCAGAACCTGATCACATATTCCTTCGGCCTTTGCCAAATTTGGCATATGAGGGATATCCAGTCGCATTTCCATTTTTCTACATAAAACCTGCGGAAAATGAAAAAATTATAAGGAAGTTTTATCCAGAGGAATATGGTCCTGTGGCAAACGTTGATCCCATTGGTAATTCTCCAGTAATCATCAAGAAGGTAGTCTCCTTATACCGCTACTACTCTATGCAGCTGTCGTACTATTGCCTTGGTTTTTTCCTTTGCATTTGGTATGAAGGAGTCTCCTTCTTGCACTTTGTAAGCTTACTTTGTTGGATATACCGAAACTAGAACTTGGTGTGATTGGTTAATATTTGTTTGCAACTAGCTGTCCTGTAATGACTGTTTGTTCATTTAACGATCATGAGGAACAAATTTCTTGTCTTTGATGCAGAGCGTTCTGGATAAGATAGCCCCTACATGGATGAATGTATCTTTGAGAATGAAGCATGATCCGGAAACTGATAAAGCATTTGGATGGGTGTTAGAAATGTGAGCAGGATTTGAAAAATAGATGTTTTTTTTAATAAAACTTCTCAAGGACCTGCATTCGTGACATTGTATCTTTCATTTTGTTCAAGTTAGGTACGGATATGCTGTAGCATCAGCTTTACACAAAGTGCAACATATTCTTCGAAAGGACTTCATGCTACAGGTTGGACTTGGGCTTCTCTCGTGAATAATATTTATTTCTAACAGCATGCTGAGTGAAATTGTTTGTATTGAGTATTGACTAATGATATGTTTACTTCAATTTTGCAGCCACCGTGGGATCTCGAAACGAAAAACAAGTATATCCTTCATTACACTTATGGATGTGACTACAATCTAAAGGTACTTCCAATCATATCATCTACCCCCAATGCATCATTATGTTAGTACCTAGCAGTTAGCACGGTTCTCTTTTGGTTTTGAAACAACCCTATCAGATTACTCTCTATGAGGAAGTAGCTCTTCATATATTGTTGTATCTATATTTTGAGGTGTTTCTTGCGTCTCTCTCAGGGTGAACTCACTTACGGGAAAATTGGGGAGTGGCGATTTGATAAAAGATCATATTTAAGAGGACCTATTCCAAGAAACCTCCCTTTGCCTCCTCCGGGGGTTCCTGAGAGTGTGGTATGTCTTCATCATGTTGAATAACTAACTGAGAAGTATATATTTTTTGTATTTATTTTTCTGACGAGTGTGGAAATACTAGTGCGATATGGGCTAAGGGTCCTTCATTCTCTGTTTTTTTTTTTTTTTTTCATTTTGGATGCTAGTTATCCACACTAATATCTTATCGTAGTACTTGGGCTTTCTAAGTTGGAAATTATCAGCTACTTCCAATTTATTTTTGGCTTACAACAACAAGTGCTCTCTTAATTCAATGTTTTATGAACCTTCATATTGCAGGTGACTCTTGTTAAAATGGTGAACGAAGCTACAGCCAACATTCCAAATTGGGACTCATCCTGAGACTCTCCTCTGCATTTCAGTTGGTAGTTTACAGAGATAACAGTATACAAACCTCAGGTACTCATATTTTTCGTAGGGGAGTTGAGTTTCAATCTCAATCAATAGAGTCTATTATACTTACAGATTGGTTCATATCATATCAAGATGCTTTTACCTGAACCCTTCACTGCATATATCCATGAATTACAGCATTGTGATTTACTTTTGACTGCTCATTTCTAAATTAAGTATAAAAAGTGGTATCACTTTCTCATTGTCATTGTTGTCCATCTGCAAAGTCAAATTCACCTCACACACCACGGATCAAAATTCCAAGCTCATACTCATACTCATACTCGTACTCGTACTCGTACGGAGCTTCACTCGAAACATCACATGCATCAATGTGTACAGTTCATGTCCCACAATGAGGGGTATGTCATAATTTCGATAAAATTGTTATTCATATTGTCCAAAGAATCCGGTTTAGTGGAGTTTATTTGAAGATACATGTATGTTCTTGAGTGAAGTTGATGGAAACGCGTAGAAGACTTCACATGTGCAGCTAAATGCTAATTATCATTATTTCCATTACATACTTATTGATACAGCCCAAAATGCTTGGGTCCCTTCCCTCAACTTCCAAAAGACTTCACCTCACATTATGATTTGATAATCTGAAAATCTATATATGATCATTCGATCAATATGTATTTTCCGTGCATCACTAGCACGTGTTTGAAAGTTTTGACTTTTCATCAAATGCAATTTTGAATATGTAAATGGTATAAGAAGACTCCTCCATAGTCCATTATCCATCAAGTGATGGTATACTTAATATAGATATTCAGTAAACACTAACGTTCTAAATTATTATTAACATGTTACCCTTCTTCTTTTTTCTTCTTTTTTTTGATAGGATGTTACCCTTCTTTTTAAACATCACAATTTATCAATCTATTATAGGAGTAGAAACTACCAAGTTGTGTGTCTATAAAGAGACATACAAACATCAAGCAAGTCCCAAGGGTAAGAAAGCATGGAGCTCTCACACTCATCACTTCCTCTCCCACTACTCATCCTTTCCCTCATTTCATTCTCCCTTTTAGCCTCTTCCCATGCTACTTCATCAACCCTCCAACTCCAAGTCCTCCACATACCCAAATCCTCGCCCCACGAGTCTGTCCTTACATGGGAGGACCGCATGCTCCGAACCCTTTTGGCAGACCATGACAGGCTGCAGTTCCTCTCCAACCTTGCCGAGAAGAAATCCTCTGTTCCCATCGCCTCGGCCGCCAAGTTACTCAAAATCCTACCTATGTTGTCAAAGTCAATGTGGGCACTCCGGCTCAGTCCCTCCTCATGGCGATGGACACTAGCAATGATGTTACCTGGTTGCCTTGCAATGGCTGCGTTGGCTGCTCTCAGTCCCTCAATTTGATTCAACCACGTCTACTACTTACAAGAGCCTTGGATGCCAAGACACCCGATGCAATCAGGTATCGAGACCGATCCAATAGCTATAAATCAAGTGTTCACATCACTAAAATAGACTATGTTGATATTAAGAATTACGATAACACAAGAGCTAAATTTTTTCTCAGGTACGAAATTCTAACTGCGAGGCGGGGACTTGCGGATTCAACTTCACGTACGGCAGTTTGAGCATAGCATCCAACCTCTCGTCGGACACAATAACCTTAGCAAACGACCCAATCCCCGAATACGTCTTCGGATGCATTCGAAGCAACCTAGGCAACTCATTACCATCACAAGGTCTACTAGGCCTAGGTCGAGGGCCACTCTCCCTTCTCACCCAAACTCAATCCTTATACCAATCCATATTCTCCTACTGCTGTTGGAACCCTTTGGTTTTGATGATTACAAACACTTAACTAATGTGATGTCTTAGTGTGCAGAAATTCATGATCATATTTAATGGTGCAAGTGTTGCGCATTAATTGAAGTTTCAAGATCCATGAAGATTTCGAATTGACAACTCACGGATCTGATTGAAGAGAATACTTGCTGATTAAAGAGAATAATTGCTGATTGAAGCAAATTGATGGCATATTTAATCACAGGGATTGATTGCTGATTGATTTCATTGAAGGCTAATTGAAAAGCATTAATGACTGGAATATCTGCAGGGCAGATATGGAAAGAACGAATTAATGCAGAAGCAAATTGATGGCAGACTTAATCACAAGGATTGATTGCTGATTGATTTCATTGAAGACTAATTGAAAAGCATTAATGACTGGAATATCTACAGGGCAGATATGGAAAGGTCGAATTAATGCAAAAGACCATTAAGGAAAGAATTCATTATGAAATTGAATTCTTTTGGAAAGCTGATCGGCGTGAATAACAATCAAAGGACTATGGTCAGCTCACACCCTACATAAGCATGAAGAAATCTCAGAAGTGATGTTCGACGTTTTTGGAGAGCAAGGAGCTATTGCATTCGACCAACGGAGATTGCTGAGATCGTACGCACGACGGTACAAGGTTCGAACCTGATTGCTCTGTCGGATTGAGTAGAGGTCATCAAATAGAGTCGAGTAGACCTATTTTGTAAACCCTACAAGTATATCGGAATAAAGAGTAATCAGTTCGCAAATCCTTTCAGAGCAATCTGAAAGATAGTGGTTTTCATCTTATCATTGTTGTGATAAGGTTTCCACTATATATTCGTGCGTAATTATTTTCAGTCGTTTACTTTCCTGTATATTTATTTCCGCTGCTATCTGACCATCAGACGGATAAACACTTCGTGACTTCCGTCTGACAGACTGCTAACACTAACGATCCATCACGTGGTATCAGAGCCTGGACTCTAGATTGTGTTTGTTAGCTTTGCAGGAAAACAATGTATTCAATCAACGACTCGTTCTGGAAGCCGCCGTTGCTAAAGCCCGGACAATTTGACTGGTGGAAAGATCAATTTGAGGCTCATGTCTGCTCGCTGGACGGACAACTTTGGAGGATATTCGAGACAGGTCCATTACCTATCCTTGACAAAACAGATCCTGCAAAACTAGTAGAAAAAGCCAAGGATGAGTACACCGACGAGGACTACAAATGTCCTGAAAAGAATGCCAGAGCAAAGAAAGTTCTCTACATGGCCCTGTCCCTCGGAGATCAGATCAAAGTGGCAATGTACAAAACAGCTAAAGAAATGTACGATGGACTAGTGAGACTGTACGGTGGAAACGAAGACATCAAAAGGAACAGGATCCTAGCTGCCACAAAGGACTACGAGACAGTCTTGCAGATGAAGGATGAGTCTCTGGAGGATTTCTACACCAGGTTCCAGGTCATAGTTGGACAGCTGGAATATCTGAACGAGAGGCTCCCTGAATGGAAGATCACGCACCAGTTTATGCAAGCCCTGAATTCCAAGTGGGATCAAGTGACACTAGCATTGCAAGCTCAGAAGGGAATCAAAGACACTACTCTAGAAGAGCTGGTTGCCAACCTCCAGAGTTAGGCGGGGATCGTAGAAAGGAAGATGGCCAGGCGACAGACTGACAAGTCCCAGGCCATTGCCTTGAAAGTTGAAAAGGCTCTCGATCGTGCACAAGGCAATGAGACATCAAAGGAGGAAGTCGTGGTAACTCCTCCAGATGGAACAAAGATGTTACTTCAAGTGAAAAGAGAGGGAACCCAGGAGAGAGGGAAGATAGAATATGCTACCACTGCCAGAAGAAGGGGCATCTGTCTAAAGATTGCCGTAGTAAAAAGAAAGGAGAACCAGCGGCCCCAAAGCCAGCACAGGCTGAACCAGCTGCCCCAAAGCCTGCTCAGGCTATGTTTGCCGCATGGGGAGACTCGGATGAAGATAGTAATGATGGAAAGCCCTCAAAGGAGGCATGCTTAATGGCTCACTCCACATCTGATGAGGTAATAGAAACTGACTCCTTTGTTGATAAAGTTTTTTCTGAATCCAAACTTGCAGAAACAATTGCCAAAGTCTTAGCAAAAAACCAAGATCTGGAGGACAGACTGGCAGACATGCAACAGGACCATCATGATGACATAGAGGAGAACCGTCTCTGGTCAACCAAAGCCATGCGTCTTGAAAAAGAAATGGCAGAGCACGTGTGTAGGTGTCGTACCTGTGAAGGAAGAGAGAGACAGATCAGCGACCTAAGTGATGAACTAAAACGTATGTCGATGGGAAACACTGAGTTGGTCGACTTCAAGACAAAGGTTGAAGAGCTAAATGATGAGCTGATTGATCTCAGACAAAATAATGAGGAACTACTTCAGACAGTCGTTGACCTCAGATGCGAGGAGGCTGTAAGGAAAGAAGAATGGCTTCGTGAGCTGGAAGCTAAGAGAGCTGAAGAAGAAGAGAGGGATCTCAAGAAGAGGTTTGTTAGACCAGGACTTGGTTATGAAGAGGAGGAGGCAGCAAAGAAGAAGGCCGCCAAAGGAAAAGAAGTAATGGCACAACCAGATGAAAACTCCCGCAAGGGAAAAAGGCCTCAGGCTACGGGGCAGGCAAGAAGAGAAGCCAGTCCACAGGATGGATGTTACCTCTATGATACTAACTCAGTCCCCTACAAGGCTAAGAAAGCCTATGAAATCTGGCAAAAGCAGAGTCTGAGCCGCAAGCCCCCAACAGTTGACTTCCAGGCAAGGAAGAACAAGGGGTTCGTTCCACCGGGCAGAAGCAAATATGTTAGTCTTCCGTGTCATAGAATATGCTGACATTGCGGTCATTCTGGGCACTACAGATCCGAATGCTCAAGTCTGAGGGATGCATACGAAAGGAACTTCAAATGGCTAGGCACCCGAGACCACTATCCAGAAGCCAGCTATAAGAAGAAAGTTAATACATACAGGAAGGAAGGCAGAACTGCTCACTTCCGTCCCCACTATGATCCAGCCATTTCTGCCAGACCAAGGAAGACACCAAGGCGAAAGATTGACTTAACTAACCACGATGCATACTATTCATCTTATTATGTTCCTTATTCTGCTCCTGTTGCTAAATTCATTCCTAAACTCAGTAAGCCCAAGCTTGTCTGGGTTCGTAAAAACTGACCGTTTTCTTACAGAAAGGAGTGAGGTCCCGTCCATGGTACCTAGATAGTGGATGCTCAAGACATATGACAGGGAATCCAGAATGGTTCGACTCGCTCCATAAAACCTCCGGAGACAGCATTATCTTCGGAAACAAAAGCTCAGGAAACGTGGTAGGAATAGGAGAGGTAAGAATTTCGGACTTTATCCGAATCAGGCAGGTAAGCCTAGTTGAGAACTTAAGATACAACCTGCTAAGTGTGTCTCAACTGTGCCAATATGGTAAAAATCAAGTTATATTCAATGCCGATGATTGTCTTGTGAGCTGTAATGAGACAGGGAAGACAGTCCTTAAAGGAATCCGTGTAAACGAAATCTACATCGTTGATCCAGATTTCGTCCCTGAAGAAGAACTGTGTCTAGCAAGTGTTGCAGAAGCTTCCATCTTATGGCACCGAAGGTTTGGGCATGCAAGCATGAGGCTAATGCATAAACTCCATCAGAAGGAACTGGTTGTCGGCCTACCCAAGGTGTCAAGTGAACCTGAGCAGGCATGTAGCGCCTGTGTTACAGGAAAGCAAGCACGGACTTCATTTCCATCCAAGCAAACCGTGAGCACGACTGCGCCACTGGACTTGATCCACATGGATCTGTGCGGTCCAGTAAATATCGTCAGCCGTGGAGGAAACAGGTATATTATGGTCATAGTTGACGACTATTCCAGATATACATGGAATATTTTTCTTGATGCTAAAGATCAAACATATAGTGAATTTGAAGCATGGCTTAATCTGATGGAAAACAAGTTAAATCGTAAATTGACCTCTATCCGCACTGACAATGGAACCGAGTCCGGAATGCGCAGTTTCTTTCGTTATGCAGGGACAAAGGTATTGATCACAAATTTTCCGCCCCACGGACACCACAGCAGAATGGTGTTGTGGAACGAAAGAACAGGACCTTAGAGGATATGTCACGAACGATGCTGATTGCTAGTGGAGTTCCAAAAGGCTTCTGGGCAGAAGCAGTGCATGCTGCGGGTTACATCCTAAATAGAGCATCGCTTCGATCCATGATAGGAAAAACTCCATATGAACTGTTACGTGGAAGGAAGCCTAATATTTCCCATTTGAAGGTATTTGGTTGCAGGTGTTACGTCCACAATAATGGCAAGGAGAGCTTAGGAAAGTTTGATGCACGAAGTAACGAAGGAGTGTTCGTCGGATACCCTAGCCACAGCAAAGCCTACAAAGTCTTCAACTTAAGGCTAGAGAAAGTCGAGGAAAGCGTGCATGTGAGATTCGATGAGACGGTGATGGCTGGTCACCTGATAAAGGTGTTGGATCCCTTTGGTTTTGATGATTACAAACACTTAGCTAATGTGTTGTCTAAGTGTGCAGAAATTCCCGACGTTCATATTTAATGATGCAAGTGTTGCGCATTAATTGAACCAAACGCAGATTACTTGAGTTGGCGTGTGGTGATCGAAGGGAATAATCGTGAAGATTATATGCGCCCAAATTGGAAGATATGAATGCAGATTAATTGCAGATTGATTGAAGATATTAATTGCAGATTGATTGAAGATATGAATACAGATTGATGGAAGATATGAATGCAAATATTGATTGGTGATCAAAGACAATATATCGTCGAAGGCTTAATTGGAAAGCATTCAAGATAATATATTAAAGTCTAATTGAAAAGCTTTAAAGGTTGGAATATCTGCAGGGCAGATATGGAAAGGGCTAATGAATGCTGATGACCATTAAGGAAAGTATTTATAACAAACCTGAAGAGTTTGGAAAGCTGATCGACGTGATTGATGGGCTTGGATTACTGGGTCAGCTCACATCCTATATAAGCAGGAAGTAATCTCAATTGTAAGGTTCGGCGTTTGAGGAAAGCAAGGAGCTATTGCATTCGACGAACGGAGGTTGCTGAGATCGTATGCACGACGGTACAAGGTTGTAGCTGATTACTCTGTCGGATTGAGTAGAGGTCATCAAATAGAATCTGAAGGATCTAGTTTGTAAACCCTACAAGTATATCGGAATAAAGAGTAATCCGTTCGAAAATCCTTTCGGAGACGAAAGGTAGTGGTTTTCACCTTATCATAGTTGTGATAAGGTTTCCACTATATATTTGCGTGCAGTATTTTTCAGTCGTTTATTTTCCTGCAAAATTATTCCGCTGCTATCTGACCATCAGACGGAAACACACTTTGTGACTTCCGTCTGACAGACTGCTAACACTAACGATCCATCAAAAGGACTCTTCAACTGCTGCCATGCTGGATGATGGAGAACTCCAGTTCGTGGATAGATCAGATCCGGACTGGAATCCACCCCCAGCACCTAATGCTGATGCACCCCCTATGGATGTACCACCAGTAAACGAAGACCCACCAGATGACCAAGTGCAGGATGCTGAAATAGTTGGTCCAGCAGGTGGTCAAATCCATGATGACCCTGCGGAGGAAGTCAACGATGAGACTCATGGTGAAGTAGAGATGGCGGGTGATCCCACTCCTGCAAACCCTGAGGGGGAACTGAGAACGACCAGATACGGACGAGTGGTTCAACCGCCAGCTAGACTGAGGGACTACCAATGCTACACCTCCCAGGAACAGGTAGATCTTAATTGCTTATGTCAATTCTGTGGGTTTGCCTCCTTTGTCTCTCTTGCAGAACCAAAGATTATAGCAGAAGCGCTCAAGGACCCAGAATGGGTCAATGCCATGCAAGAGGAGCTGCACCAATTCGCGAGGAATAAAGTATGGCGTCTGGTTCCTAGACCCAAGGACAAGAACGTGATTGGAACAAAATGGGTCTTCCAGAACAAACTGGACGATAAGGGAATAGTCGTAAGGAACAAAGCCCGTCTGGTGGTCAAAGGATACAACCAGCAGGAGGGAATAGACTATGACGAGACGTTCGCTCCGGTTGCAAGGTTAGAAGCAATTAGACTGTTAATAGCTTACTCAACTTATCATGGCTTTACCTTACAGCAGATGGACGTCAAGACGGCATTCTTAAATGGGATCTTGAAGGAAGAAGTATATGTGAGCCAAACTCCAGGATTCGAGGATAGAGATTATCCAAACCATGTGTATGCCCTGGACAAGGCGTTGTACGGATTGAAGCAAGCACCCCGCGCATGGTACGAGAGACTATCCCTGTTTCTTCTGTCACATGGATATGTCAGAGGAGAGATAGACAAGACTCTCTTCCTCCTGAAGGAAGGCAATGACACTCTAGTGGTTCAGGTATATGTTGATGATATCATCTTTGGTTCAACTAACCCTAGACTTGTCAAAAAGTTCACAGATTTAATGTCAAGCGAATTTGAGATGAGTATGGTGGGCGAATTGAAGTATTTTCTAGGACTTCAAGTAGCACAAGGAGAAGATGGAACTCGGATCCATCAGCAGAAATACGTGGGAGAAATCCTAAAGAAATTTGGGATGGAGTCCGCCAAAACGTGTGCTACACCTATGTCACCCAATGACTCCCTAGCAAAGGATGAGTCCTCTCCACAAGTGGATCCGACTCTCTACAGGGGGATGATAGGCTCACTCTTATATCTTACAGCTAGTAGACCTGACATATTATTCAGTGTATGTCTATGTGCCAGATTTAAGGCAGATCACAGAGAAACTCATGTCAAAGCCGTGAAGAGGATTTTGAGGTACCTGAAAGGGACGGACGATCTGTGCTTATTCTATCCGATGGGAGGAGACTTACGTCTGATGGCCTACACAGATGCCGACTATGCTGGCTGCAAGATAGACAGGAAGTCTACGTCAGGGATGGCACAATTCCTTGGACCATGCCTGATCTCATGGGGATCCAAGAAGCAATCTTCCATAGCCTTATCCACCGCAGAGGCTGAGTATATTGCAGCTGCCACTTGCTGCGCACAACTGCTATGGATTAAACAACAGCTACGTGATTATGGTGTTTCTGTTAATTGTGCTTCCATTCTATGTGATAACACCAGTGCTATCAATATATCTAAAAATCTAGTACAGTTTTCACGAACTAAGCACATAGAGATTAGATATCACTTCCTACGTGACTGTGTAGAGAAAGGCTCCATAGCTATCGAATATTGCAGAACCGAGGAGCAGATTGCAGACATCTTTACGAAAGCATTACACAGGGAACTCTACGAGAAGCTAAGGCTTGAACTAGGTATGACTTCCCTTGCATAATCTGCACTCTATGTTGGATTTCCTCGATGATTGGCTAGACTAATCTACATGTTAAGCTACCATGTGTGGAAGTGCTGCGTTTGTAGTTGATAATTGTGTGAAATTTGTTCTATGAGGCCACCACTGCATGCATGCTAAATGAGATTACTAGCTAGCAAATATCATGAGCATGACACATAATTCTTTGCAGCCCAAAAGAGACTTCCAAATTTGAACCCACAATATAGGCCATGGAAGTACTCTAAGACTAACCCTAGCCTCTTATGTGTGGAGAATAAATGTTTAGCCCGTTGATGTTAAAAACTATTTTTTGGTTTTCTCCACACTACATAAAATTGCTTTGTCATGATTTGGTGAATTTTTATTCTTGAATGTGTGGTGTTTTATTGTACCATTTGGGTAAACCTAGCGCACCACACCCAAACCTTGTGAAAACCATGAGACAAAACTGGGGTTAACTCAGCATTGGTTCAGACTGGTTCAATCAGATGGATTGTGGCTGGTTCAATCAGATGGAGTGTTGGTAAGTGCCGTTTGGAGGGTTAGTGGCTGCCAGCAAGAAAAGAAGTTAAAGGTGATACTTGATGGCGATTAGAATGACCCATATGGAGAAAAGCAAAAGTTGTGTCTACAGCACAGTTGTCATCACTGCGTCGCTTCGGACATGATGGCTGATGGTCTGTATGGCGTGGAAAAACAGCAAGGTCTCGATATTTGAACAATCTGAAGTAACTAGGGTTTTAAATACCCGCAGATGGCCATGTGGCAGAAAACTGTGGAGTGAATTCAAAATTTGGGAGTTGCACGTGGCGGTTTAACTATTGCCTAATTCTGGATTTGGAAGGAGATTTAAATGTGCTGGTTCTTTTGGAAGTTAAAAATCAAATCTTGCGAGATTCGAGGACGCCGATTGGACCTCAGAAATTGAAAAAGAAATTTCTAGGGTTTCTCACAGTATAAAGAAGAGAAGCAAAGGCGGAATCTTGGCATCTATCAGTCAGAAGTTGACTGGGTGAAGGACCTGAGGTGCAAAGCTGCTATTCTTGAGACATTGCCAGCTCTGCTGAAGGAGGATGAGGATTAAGAAAATATTAATCTAGACTCACAGAACTCAGATTAAGGAGGAGTTAATGGAGCTGAACCGCCAGCTGAAGTTGTGGCTACTGAGGTGGTTGGACAGTTGAAGACCGTGCTCCGTGGTTAACCCTGTCGTTGTCTCATGGTTGCCCCCTCCTTGCTATCCCCACCATATCTTCCCCAAGTTTTTGATGACTTTTCTTTCGTTGTCATGCTCTGTGTCTGCTTGATAGTCGTTTAATTTTCAGTATGCTGTGTGTGTTCCCTCTGGGGCACTTTTGCTCGTTATGAATGAAGTATGCAGTTTCTTTCCATTGCATGGATGTCTTTACTTGCATTCTTTTTGATGATGCCAAAAGGGGGAAGATAACATGAGTGCATTACTTGAGGGGGAAGTTGTTACTGAAAATCAAACTGGATGTCCATCAAAGGGGGAATTGTTAAGCGACCGTAGATCTGTCTGCTGAATCTGTCTGCCTAACTTAAATTGAATGAATATATATCTGATGGAATTGTGATAGTTGTGAGATACATGCCATGGATTTCTTGTCTTTTGAAGAAGTGTTTGTCATCATCAAAAAGGGGGAATTTGTTGGAACCCTTTGGTTTTGATGATTACAAACACTTAACTAATGTGATGTTTTAGTGTGCAGAAATTCATGATCATATTTAATGGTGCAAGTGTTGCGCATTAATTGAAGTTTCAAGATCCATGAAGATTTCGAATTGAGAACTCACGGATCTGATTAAAGAGAATACTTGCTGATTAAAGAGAATAATTGCTGATTGAAGCAAATTGATGGCAGATTTAATCACAAGGATTGATTGCTGATTGATTTCATTGAAGGCTAATTGAAAAGCATTAATGACTGGAATATCTGCAGGGCAGATATGGAAAGAACGAATTAATGCAGAAGCAAATTGATGGCAGACTTAATCACAAGGATTAATTGCTGATTGATTTCATTGAAGGCTAATTGAAAAGCATTAATGACTGGAATATCTACAGGGCAGATATGGAAAGGTCGAATTAATGCAAAAGACCATTAAGGAAAGAATTCATTATGAAATTGAATTCTTTTGGAAAGCTGATCGGCGTGAATAACAATCAAAGGACTACGGTCAGCTCACACCCTACATAAGCATGAAGAAATCTCAGAAGTGATGTTCGGCATTTTTGGAGAGCAAGGAGCTATTGCATTCGACCAACGGAGGTTGCTGAGATCGTACGCACGACGGTACAAGGTTCGAACCTGATTGCTCTGTCGGATTGAGTAGAGGTCATCAAATAGAGTCGAGTAGACCTATTTTGTAAACCCTACAAGTATATCGGAATAAAGAGTAATCAGTTCGCAAATCCTTTCAGAGCAATCTGAAAGGTAGTGGTTTTCATCTTATCATTGTTGTGATAAGGTTTCCACTATATATTCGTGCGTAATTATTTTCAGTCGTTTACTTTCCGGCATAATTATTTCCGCTGCTATCTGACCATCAGACGGATAAACACTTCGTGACTTCCGTCTGACAGACTGCTAACACTAACGATCCATCAACTGCCTCCCCAACTTCAAGTCCCCAAACTTCACCGGCTCATTGCGCCTCGGGCCAACCTCCCAACCTCGGCTAGTCAAGTTCACACCATTACTAACCAACCCAAGAAGATCCTCCCTTTACTATGTAAACTTGGTTGGAATCAAAGTCGGCCGCAAGACAGTCGACATTCCAACCGAGGCGCTGGTATTCAGCGCCTCCACCGGGTCTGGAACCATCATCAATTCCGGAACGGTTTTCTCTCGTCTGGTCGAGCCTGCGTACAATGCAGTGCGAGACGAGTTCCGCAAGCAAGTAGGGAGCGCGTTGAACGTGACATCACTAGGCGGGTTCGATACGTGCTACACCGACTCGATCGTTGCGCCGACCATCACGTTGATGTTTGCAGGAATGAACCTGACATTGCCTGTGGAAAATATTCTGATTCATAGTACAGTAGGGAGCACGACATGCCTGGTCGTGGCAGCAGCCCCGACGAATGTGAATTCGGTGTTGAATGTGATAGCAAATATGCAACAGCAGAATCATAGGATTATGTTCGATGTGCCAAACTCCAGGCTGGGTGTCGCTCTTGAACGCTGCACTTAATAAATGCTGCATAATTGTCATATTTGAATTTCAGTTGTTGTTTAAAATAAGTTTCCTTATGAAATTACTTTGGACTAATGGAAAAGGATCCGGTGCAAAGTTAATTTTTTGGTATAAAATACAAATTAATCATAGTCATTAATCTTGTGATTTGAATGGATGATATTAAATCTTGATTTTTTGGTGTTTTTCTTGGTGACGAATTATAAAATAATTTTGACGAATTATAAATTGATTTTGACGAATTTTGTATTTTGTACCAAAATTTGACTTTGTACTTGATCTTGACCCTTGGACTAATTATGAACTCGTGACAGTGTCTTAATTAGATTTTTTTGCCCTGTTTTGGTAGTTTATGTTTAAAGTTTCACTTTCAGTTTTGCTATATATGTAGCCATGTTTTTAATGATGTCGACATTCCCAAATTTCCTATAAAACTGGCATCCGGCATGGAAACGAGGCAAAATTGGAACCCAAACTTTAACAACAAATCGAAACTTACAAACAGAGCAATAGAAAATTTATATTAGTGAAAAGGACAATTAAGAAGAATAGGTGATTACATTACACAATTTATACTTGACGAATTATTCGAGTTCATCATCTTTATGACAGCATCTATATTGAACTTTTTTCTCCATGAAGTGGTTGCATTGTGGACACTCCAGGCTCTGAACAACATCTTTGTTATCGACATTAAGAACGATACGACAGCAAGACTGATCAGACACTTGGCTCTGTCGTAGTTGCTCCATGTGATTGAGGAAAATCTTGGAAAAATCCTTTGAAGGAAGATGTTGTTTCCATAATTTAAATTCAATGAATCCTTGTAACATTGTGTCCCCAAGGTCATGGATTATCATGTCTGAAGATGGTGTCATCAAGCAAGCCCAACTTTCAGTTGATGCGTAGCTCAGCAAATTTTTTACTTCTCGAATGATGGGATCCACAGTATGGCGGACCTCACCGAACATCTGGTATCTAGAAATGAGAAGGCTCTCGAGTCGCGTCCAGAAGTACCATATCTTTTTTGAGTCAGGAGAATAAATTTGAGGTATATCTACGCACGAGGAAGAGATCACGTCCCGGATATTCTCACTTGCAGCATTTTTCCCAACATAAATCATCTCGAAAGATGTACCCGAATCAGCTGATATTTTACGGATGCAAGTGATGAACTTTCTAATCCATTCGACGTCAATTCCTCCATATAAGACAATCCATTTTGAGGCTTCCAACTGTTTGCAACAAAAACAAAGATGAGAAATGATGCAGTCATGTAAAAACTCAAAAGAACAAATAGTACAGTTTTTGAATATATAATGCTCAAATGTAAGAGGAATTTTCACCATGCTAGATATGTTGGTGTCAAAATCCAAGACAATGGAGCTAAGTCTCGTCTCTGCCGCCCACAAAGTTCGCTCTCTCATCCTCGTGAAGGGAAATGCCTTGGCCCCCCATATGTACATCATGTGCATCGCATTAGGACAGACTACATTGCCGTTTTCATTAAGAACGATTGCGATAGGCTTTCTATGAAACATCCAAACGTCTCTAATGAACTTTTTTGTTTTTTCGGTAAGAAAAGTTGGATGGTGTACTGTGTACCAAGGCATCGTTTCTAACAATTTTGTGTATTGCTCTTCTGAGGATGTGATCCACGGACCGCTGTGAATAGGAAGCCATATGAACTCGCAATCTGCTTCGTAAAGTGATGTCATGTATTCAACATAAATGTCTTTCAGTAAAGAAATCACATTGGATGAGATGTCCAGTCCAGAAATGAGCAACACGAGGGTCTTGTGTCTCAAAGTCGCCATAGATAAATCCTGTAAACATTTTTTTGGTAAAGATCTTAAGGGGGAAAAAATACTTATCATCTAATCAACTATTTGTGTGACATAAATCAAAATGATCATATATTGAATCTGAGCTCACCGCATTCTTTCTACTGCAATGAGAAAGTTTAACATCTTCTGATCCATCTGGTTGTAGACCAAATAAGCCCATGAGAGCGAAATAATTGTCTTGGCCCTCTTTCTCAGGTATCTGATATGCATTTGTAATCTTCTCATCATCTATATTCATATATTATGGCATTTGTTAAGTAAATTTACAACAGATCTGAAAGAAATAAAAGTAAAGGCATTCTATTTTTTTCGAACCCATGTATTGCTTCGCGATGCTATCCAGCTTTTGAAGCCTTTCGTGAATGGAAACCAATTTGTCGCAGATATCCGTTAACTTTCCTGAATCTTGAATAGCGTATCTGAGAAGAACCATAAACGGTGAATTATCATTTCAAGAAAATAAAGCAAGCAGATTATATAAGGCAACGTTTCGAAACATTTGACAGAAAGAAAGTGCAACACATTCCGAGTTAGAAAAAACAAAGGACTATAAAACTTATTGTATCAACGTAATAATGTACCTGTTTTTTGGAAGCTCTTTGCACTGAGATGAACAAGCAACGACGCCTCGGATGACCCAGTAGGTGGAAAGAAGTACAAGCAGATTATCAAATTTATCTTTGAGAAATTTGGGAATAAACTCGAATACATTCTTCATAAATAAATGGGACACTGATACCACATCAAACATGACCGTGATCAGACTATAAAGTGAATCCATAGATTTCCAGTTGTCTATTGGCATTCTTGTAATCGAAGAAGAAAGTAACGAAATGTAAATGTAAAAGTCAAGATGATATTCAGTTTCTCCCATTCCTTGGTTCCGTCTCAATGTTATGAACAATCTTTCAACTCTCTTTAGGACCATTACTATGTCTTCTTCGCCGGAATTTGTGCATACAAATTTCAGAACGAGAAGCCAGACACCATGTGTCACAGCAAATGCTGCTAAAGTTCCCACAAGTATAAAATTCATGGTAAAATTGTAACCACGTGGTCCTACTATTCTTGGTAAGGAGAGTGCAAACTCGTGCTCATCCATTTTTACAGAGCTTGCACGTTCAATCTGTATAAAAAGTATGACAATAGCATATTATTTGATATGGCTTTTGTTTCTTGTTCAGCCGTTATAAATATGCATTTCACTATTCAAAGTTGTTAGATGTAATTATCTCTGCATCCATGAGTGTGATTTCTTATTTTACCTCCTTCAAAATATGGCCTATATCGCCGAAGTCCAAAGTTATGAAGTCGAATTCTACTACTGTACTTTCTGATTCTCCTTCGCCAGATATACTAGGCACTCCCTGTTAAAATTTCATCAAGATTAAAAACACGTACAAACCTCAACGTGTAATCGGTTATAACTGTCAAAGAACTAAAATCAAAGAAATACCATTTTGCAGCCATCCAATCTGAGTGCAGTTACATTCTTAAGAATGAATGAAGTATACGGGTAGATATGATTGGACATGTGATATTGCAATGGATAGCTGCCCAATGACCTCTTAATAGCCTCCAACAAGGATCTCTCATCACCTTCCGCATTCGACATACTCCTAGTATTTCTTATGCTTTCTCATAAACACATGGATAAACAACTTCCTTGCCCATTAATGAAACAATATATAAAGAAAAAGTCAGCATGTACACAGTAAGTAAATGCTTCTTTACTCATCCTACAAGTATGGGATCAGTACGTTCAAAAAAAGGAAGAAGATTTGGTTAGAGCATCTAGTAAAGTGTAAAGTACACACACAGTATTAAAACAAAATGCTCTACAGTCTACAATATATATATATAGGGGCGCGCTCAAATGTGAACTCCTCTTACACTAAGAACATATGAACCATCTTGCACCTTTGGATCTTGAGATCTAAAGGTGTAGATTTGTCCAAAAAGTGTTTTTTTGGCATTTTGCACTTTTGTCTTTTAGGTAAAAGACAAAAGTGCAAAAAGACAAACAACTTTCACTTTTTAGATTGATTATGCACCTTTAGATCAAATGATCTAAAGGTGGAGATGAGTTCATAGGTTAAGAGCCTAAGATGTGGTTCACATTTGAGCGCTTATATATATATATATATCGGTTGAGGCATGGTTGGTAGAATGAAACTGTGAGGCACGATCTCGGCCGTCTGTGGGAGTTGATCCGAGGCACGTGGCGAAGCCACGTGGCAAGCCGCAATTGTTGACTTTTCAAAAGTTAGTGGGTTTACTATTTGGACACGTGGCGCGCCCACAATGCACGGGGGGTTTGATGTGTGGATGAGATCGTGCCTCACAGTTTCATTCTAATTTTGGTGCCTCATTTGAACGCTCCTCTATATATATATATATATATATTGCTTTATAATGACTCAAAAGTGAAATTGCTTACTTAGTATCGCACTACAAATGTCGAATCACTTGTGAAGATGGATACTACGGTTGTCCAACAACAAGATTTTTTATGTTCTTTGTGCCATAGTTGTGCAGTGTCATTCCACAAAATCAAATACAGTTAACAGATTTCCTTCATCAAATCCTAATGGGCCTGATTCTTATCATTTGGGCTTTGTATATTTAAGACTGGTATTTAAAACTTCTCGACAGTTACCGATATACTAAAACTCTTTTCCCATAAAATTTCAATTTTCTTTTTTTTTGATAAAACGAGCCAAACAGGCTACAATTGTATTTCTCGCCTGAGAAGGGCATAATTTAAAGTTGGCCGGCAATAGAAATCGACACTCAAACCACAACTAATAGACCAACATGTCCAGCGAAAATGCTTGGAAATCATCACAAGCAAAAATATCTCAGCCCGAACACAAAGCATCCCCAACCATCCCTCCAAGCATAACAACGGACCAGAACAGCCGCCATCCACCAGAGCTAAGTCCGAGATGAGACGGCGCGTGACGGTGGACGAGCCATGGCATGGAGAGGATGAGCCTACATCAAAATCCGACCGAAACCGACCGGCCAAAAAAACCAACAACCCGTACATAGAAGTTAGAACTATGTACAACCCAAAACCAAGCACCCCGACTGAGGCCGCCTCCCAGCTACCATCCATTTAAAAAAACCAACCCATCCAACTTGCGGTTCAGCCGAGATTGAGCTTGTAAATACAAAATTGAACCTCGGTTCAAAATGAAAGATATTAAAAGGCGATTTAGCGGGGTCCATGAAATGGCCCGCTAATGGTGACCGTACATCCGTGGAACTGTTTCGGACCGTCGATGTGCATTCCCAGCTTTTCTCGGACTCGAAACTTTCTCTCTCTACTTCTTTTCTCTTTCCAATTTTGTGTAACCGTCGTCTCAATCTCAACCCTAAAACGAAGCGAAATTGGATTTCTTACCATTTGAGGCGGTCACCATTGCGTCAATTTCTGAAGTTAATTTATCTTCGCCGCTGAAATTTCTCTTCGATTCGGTGCCTGCAGAAATCCTCCGCGCTAAACAATTGGTCGAATTGTTCTTTTGGAGTTTTGATTGATCGGCATTTAGCGCATGGTCGGTGACGGTGAATAACCTGGACGAGTGTGATTTCCGATTTGGTTTTAACTGGTTTTTTAGTATGTCGGATTTGGTAGCGCGAACCGGTAGGCATCAGCAGCGGTACGAAGATGGTTGTCGTCTTGTTGCAGGGTAAATCGCTTCATTTTGTAGATTTGGTGATTTATTAAATTTTACTTTTGTGAAATGTTTAATTTTATTTTCAATATTTTTAATGATCTATTTTGTGTGTCAGGAACTTGTGACATTTAGGTGGTAGTCATTAGATTGAAGTAGAAGTTTGTTGAGTTATTTGTATTTCAAGAAATTGATGTTACTGGATTTCATGCAATATTACTCGTGAGGAACTTAAATCTTTGAAATTGGGATTTTATGAAGTTAGCTTTTAAAGTATACATTGCTATGTGTGTTTGGAGATTTTGGATGATCATGTACATTGATTGGTTCATATAGATTAGTGGTGAGTCCTTGTAGTGATGGTAACAAAATAGCATCGCTGCCTGTGAGGTCATTCTGATACATTGTTGATTTTTGTATTTAAAGCTATGCACAAATGTTGAAACCTTTTGATGTGCGACCTTCTCTTCTGTTATTTTGTAATGGCTAATCTGGTGTTTTGCTGGCTTCAACATCTTATATATTCGTTTATTTTCCTTGACAGGTGCATTCCTTATAAGTATAGACCTTGTGATGAAAATAATAATTCGAAGTCAGAAAAGATCGTTGAAGTACTTATGATTAGCTCTCCTAGCGGACCGGGTTTGTTATTTCCAAAGGTAATTGTTCTTTGACTTGTATTACTAAGTAGTTTATGTGTATCCTAGGCAGTTAGGAGGTCTGTATTTGAGAAGAAACTTCGCTGATCTCATGTTTGTGGCTGAGACATACATGCATTACAAAGATACGAAGGCACCTAGCTCGTGTCTCAGACCATCCAAGTGGGCATGTTCTCATTGATCATTTAATGCATCTAAAGTCATTTGATTTTGAACATTGCAAGTATACCATGCTTCAAGCATCTTAATTTATATTTACAAGCTTTGGCTTAGTGCAATAAACTTTAACATCGTCTGCACTGGATCATTCCCTTGATAATGACTAGTTATTGTTAGAGAGTCTGGCACGGATCTAATCTATTGTTACACTCGTGATTTTTGGCAATTGGCAAAAGACTACTTTTTGAGCTTACACAAGAAATCACTCTGCTTGTTCTTCTCACCATCCCTACAATTGTTCCTCCATGAGAGTCATACTGACATATGATTGTAAAATTTCAGGGAGGATGGGAGAACGATGAAACTGTTGAAGAAGCAGCTAAAAGGGAGGCAATGGAAGAGGCTGGAGTTAGAGGAGAATTGATGGTGAAAAACTAATGCCTCTTACTTGTTAAATATATTCAATGTCTCTGACCTATTTATCTCCTAGTCGATTTGTAAATCCCAATAGAGATAGTTAAATAAATACTATTTGCCAAGAGTCAATAGAATATAAAACAGTTCTCGGATGCACTTAAGATCTACTTTTTACCCAATGTTTGTGGCACAAATGATTTTGCATTTCTGTAGCATGCATTACTGATGAAGGGCGAAACATGGGTTGCTAAGCTTTATATGTTTGATAGGGAAACAGTTGGTTTGGTTCTTCAGGTCATCACTTATATCTTTCTTACCGACCCCACCAACCCTTCTTTTGTTATGAAAAAATGATTGTGAGTTAAATGAGTTGCACTTGCACATCCATACGCTGTATACATAGTCACTTGTATCTGATTATAAGCGTACGACTCATGGCTCATTTCAATTAGGCTTCCTTCTCTGGCATAGTATTATCAGTCTTAATCAAAAAGGTTTTGTTTCATGTGTATGTTTTCATGATCCTATTTCAGGACTTGTTGGGACACTACTACTTCAGAAGCAAAACTCACCAAGATGAGTTCAGCCCAGAAGGCACATGTAAAGCTGCAATGTTCCCATTGCTAGTCACAGAGCAGCTCGACTCATGGCCAGAACAAAACAGCCGAAGTAGAATATGGTTGACAATCCCTGAAGCCAGTGAAAGTTGCCGGCATGCATGGATGAAAGATGTCTTATTGAATGGCTTCTTACCTTGGCACGCAGCTAAGCTTCAAAATGAAGATGGGTTTCCAGACCACCAGTGATTCTTTGCTTCCCGCTAGTCATTCTTACCTTGCTAATTCTGTCTTTCACTAGTTGTCTGTGACACATTACAATTTTGAATTCTGTAGAGAATTTCAGGTAAAATTTGTTTCTTGCCAATTGTACTAAACTAACTTTCAAAGCCTCAGTTTATCCAACAACAAAAAAAAACTTTCAAAGCCTCAGATTTTATTATGGAAGCATTTTGGTTACTCCTGTGGTGCAAGATCCCAATTCAGGTTTTATTTGGAGCATGTCTAACTACTGTATACTACACAGTGTTTCAATTCCCATTATTATTATTTTTTGGTGAGTTTAATCTGTAAACAGGTGCCATGGGAACTCAAAGTCCCAGCCACAGTCACCTCCTCCTCCTGCCGCTAACCGTTCATCAATCGCATAGCACCCCAGCCCCTCTTCAACCGTCATCAACGACTGATCTGAATTCACAGGCCACTGCTCTAACAGTTCCACCTTTTCCACCACCTCCTCAACTTGCGATGATCTCAAGTCAAGCGCAAAAGGTTGGCACATCTCGGCATTATTCCCTTCAAGACTGCTGCTCACCTCCATCAACATGGCCACCTGTGAATCCTTGCCCGTCAGTTCCTGGACGAGCGATCTGAACTTTGACTCGCAAGTCTTCACTTTCATGGGGCTCGAAATGTAAACAATCTTCAATGGATCATTCCTCCTCTTTTGCGGCCTCTTCTTGCCACTGGGGGTTCGCTTCGGACCTCGTCTCTCCGACGTACTTGTATCATTGTACTGACCAAAAACATCCATGTATGAGAAGATACTGAGACAAGGAATGGTTTCTTGAAGCTGAACTGAGTTTTTGTTGCTGGCATGTAACCATAAATAAGTTATTGGATGAGGAAATAAGGTTCAAACAGATAAGGTTTATATAGAGGTAACGAGATGTACTTATTGACCTTAAAAAAAATTAATAATGAAATAGATTGGGTTACTGAGGGAGACTTCTAGGAAGGAGATGTTGAGAGAAAGAAGGGAAAAAAAAAGACAAGTGTAACCTTTCATGAATTTTCTTTAAAATATTACAAAAATATATAATAAAGTGGACAGTAAAATTACCATTTCTCTCAAATCTTGCAAAATGAGAAAATGAGAGTATGCTGGCAAGATAATATTGGCTTGACTTTGGCTGCTTGACTTGGTTATATACATAAAAATAAGGGAAAATGACAAAGAGGGGGTATGAACTATCACACATTGATAAATTATGGTCTGAACTATGAAAATTGACAATTAAGGACAATTTTAAAATATTTTAATCCTAAATTTCACAATTAAATGCAATAAGATTTTTTCAATTCATTCGTTTAGTTAACTTTGTTAATTGACAAAGTGATATTCCATCAATTAAGTGTTATATACTTATATGACGATCAAAATATTTTGAAATTGCCCTTAATTGTCAATTTTCATAGTTCGGATCGTAATTTATCAATGAATGATAGTTCATATCCCCTCTTTATCATTTTCCCTAAAAACAAATTACAATGCATGACTCCGATTAATAAACTTCTGAATGGACTTCATGAATCATTGAATCCTCTGCTGCTGATCTTCTGTTGCACAAAGTGACATCAACAACGGCAGTCAACATAGCGTGGGTGGTCTCCGTCTTTGGTGTCAGAAAATGACTTGATTAAAAGGAAAAAAAAATGGAAAGAGAAAGTGTGTCGTCATTGCTGCGGTAATCAATAATAAGACATGTTTTGTTAGGTCGTGAAATGCTTTCACTTTCTCAAATTTTAATATTATCTCATTCATGAATCATGTGTTTGATTTTCTTGACCAGAATCACATCAATCTAAACTCTGTAATCAAAGAGACACGTAATGCCTAAACACATTGCTAGTTGCTACCTATGGAGGCAACCGCAAATAATCCAGCCATCATTAGAGCATATACACCCTATAGAGCTATGGCTCATGTGTGTTGTGAATTGACATGGCTTCAAAGGCTTCTGGTTGATCTTCAGGTTCTTGTTCTTACCCCAGTACCCTTGTTTTGTGATAACAATGCAGCTTTGCACATAGCAAAGAATCCTGTGTTTCATGAGAGGACAAAACATGTTGAGTTAGATTGCCATGTTGTCAGGCAGCATTGCTCTTCTGGTTTCATCTCCCCATGCTTTGTGCCTACCTTTGCTCAGCCTGCAGACTTACTCACCAAAGCTCTTCCAGCAGAGCAGCTGATCAGCCTGTCCAGCAAGCTCAACATTGTCAACAAGCTCCACATGTTGAGCTTGAGGGGGGGTGTTGAAGCTGATCAGCCTGCTCAGCAAGTTTATGAGGCAGCTGACAAGTTAAATGCTCTTGGTGTGATAAGGAAGTCTCAGCCGCCCGGGTGAAGTTTGGGTCCATCATCAGCCGGTCGGCTGCCCGATCGGCTGCTCGATCGGCTGCTCGGCTGTCTATGTATTTGTTTGGTCTTTGCCTTAGTTCAGGGTCTTGTGTGTAAATACCAAAATTGCTCAATTGTCTGTTATAACAGACTTTCATGTATTATTCTTTTCTTAATGAAAAAGTTAGGGTTTAGCTAAACTCCCAAAATTCTCTCCGTCGATCTTCAAGCTTCTTCTCCGATTACCATCTCCGATTGTCCGATCATGACTTTCTACACACCCGTTGAGGACTTCCTCTGTTTTGAGGACCTCCTCAAATAGCACTTCCTATTACTATTTATGAAAATAGGACTTCCTATTTTCGCTATTTGTACAGTCGTTGAACATGCAGGACCTCCTATTACTATTCATATAATATTGAAATTTAAAATAGTTGTAGATTGAAATTCGAAATATTTTAAAAAATCAATGTTAACATGGCCGTTGGACCAGAATTTGTATAAAAAGCTAATAATATGGCCGTTGGAGCAAATATGGCCGTTGGAGTAAATATAGCCGTTGGAGGAAAAATAGCCGTTGGATCAAATATGGATCAAATATGGTCGTTGGAGGAAATTTAGCCGTTGGAGCAAATATGGCCGTTGGAGGAAATAGTTGATCGGAAGATGATATAAAAAGCTTTACTTAATGTATGATTTCAACTCACAAATTTCATCACCTTTCTTCACTTCCACACACAAAATTAGATGGATCCTTTCAACTTCGACGAAAGTTTTAACATGTATGAGGAACAAATGAGAGCAATGGATGAGACGTGTAATTCGTTCGTCATGGATGCGGTCGCATTGGTAACAACCAGTGATGAAGATGATGTCCAACCTCGACGTCGTCGACCAAATCAACAGAGACAACGAGGGCCTAGAGGCCAGAATCTGTTAGACGACTACTTCATTGAACATCCAATATTCCCGGAGAGAGACTTTCGTTGGAGGTATTGAATGAGCAGAAATCTGTTCAACCGTATCAAGAGTACGCTTTGCAACCATGACCCCTTTTGGCATCAACGACGTGATGCGGCTGGAGTCCTTGGTTTGCTTCCTGAACAAAAGATGACAGCTGCTATACGTATGTTGGCATATGGGTCTTGTGCGGATCAGTGTGCCGAAATTACACGGATGGGTGTAACAACAACACTCGAATGTATGAAAGAGTGGTGTCGTCAAATTGTCTATATTTTCGGAGATCATTACTTACGATCTCCAAATGCAGCTGACTTATCTCGACTTCTTCGAAGAGCAGAGCAACGAGGGTTTCCAGGAATGATTGGAAGCATCGACTGCATGCATTGGGAGTGGAAGAATTGCCCGACAGCTTGGCAAGGGTCACACTCAGGCCGTAAAGGTCGTCCAACAATCATCTTGGAGGCAGTTGCCTCGTATGACACTTGGATATGGCACAGCTTCATCGGTGTACCAGGAGCACAAAATGATCTCAATGTTTTGCACCAATCAGACATCTTTGACCCTCTACTTGCTGGAATTAGTCCACAAGTGGCATATAAAGTGAATGGGAGCACATACAGCAATTCTTACTATTTAGCTGATGGAATTTACCCAAGGTACTCCTCTTTTGTGAAATCAATTCCCAATCCACAATCTGAAGCGGAGAAGTTATACACAACTAAGCAGGAGTCTTATCGCAAAGATGTTGAGAGGTGCTTTGGGATTCTACAATCTCGATGGGCAATACTTCGTCATTCAGGTATGTTTCATCACAAAAGTGTTTTAAAAACAATTATGTTAGCTTGCATTATATTGCATAACATGATTGTGGAGGAAGAGTTTGTGGAGGAAGAATTCGTGGAAGTCGTTGAACAAGATCCGCATAACCCGACTAGTGCATTCACGGTATATGATGGACCAACCGATCATAATGGTAACCGCATTCGTCATGACCCTGTCGGAAGAGCACAACGTTCAGAAGCATTTGACGAGCGTCTTACAAGCCTCCAATCTGTTTATCTTCATACACAACTTCAGAGTGATTTAGTGAAGCATAATTGGTTTATTGAAACCGGTGAAATGCTATAATTTCATAAGATTGTTGTGCTTGTTTAATTTCTGGTGTGTTGTTCAATTTCTGTTTGTGTGGTTCAACTTCTGTAAGTGTGGTTTAATTTCCATTGTGAGTTTGAATTTCAATATCAATGTTAAATAAATGTTTGTGTGGTTCAAACAACGCATTACTTGAAATTGAAATTACTTGAAATTGAAAATAACTTGAAATTGAAATTACTTAAATTGAAATTACATAACTTGGAACTACTTGAAATTGAAATTACATAATTTGATTTTAATTAAAACCACTAAGTTACCTAATCATCGAACGGTAATGGACGGTAACAATTCGGAAAAGATGAAGTGTTCTCTTCGGCTTCCTTCTCTTCATATTCGCGGACAATAGCGGCCTTCCTCTTTGAAAAGTATCTCTTTGATGTTGGAGTCATTGTTTCTGTATTCATTTGCATGATCTTTGTATCTTCCTCCAACTTCCTAATATTAATAGCATCTTGTTGAATTTTTTGAGCTCTCTCCGCTTGCTCTCTTTGCCAATTCATATGTTCTTTCTGGTTATTTGCCATGGTTTCCAAAACATCGTCTCGGCGTTGAGTTGATTTAGTCGCGGAGTATTTTCCCTTTCTCCTTGCCTCCTTGGCCGCTTTTACTCCGGGTGGTCTCACCGGACTAGAAGAACCTCTGGTGGCACTTTCAGGTGTAGAAGTTGTAAGATCATCAATACTTACACTTGGACCAGCTTCATGAACGACTACTTCATCAACCTCTGCGTTGGCTTCGTATGTATAAGTTGGGGGAGTACTTGTTTCTGTTCGAGCAAATGTTTGGTGATCCTTCACTTCTTCCCAACAAGCAAAGTGTTTGAACTCTTTCTTATTTTTTCCAACATATAGTGTTTGAGCTTTCCGTATCTATTCATTTTGAAATTAAGCAACACAATCAAACAAATAGAACTAGTTCATATACAAATCATCATTGTAATGAAATAATTACCTCGTCTTGCAAATTACAGCCGGATTCTCTATTTCTTTCTGCGTACGAGAGACTAGAACCCCAAAAAACCAACATAGGCTTCACTTTGGCAAAACGAGATGCGAGTGCAGTCTGAGACCTAGCCTCCGCCCTAGGTTGGTTACCACTCAAAAGCCAACCCTCGTGAAAATCAATATGAATCTTTTCCCACAATTTGTCAACTTTTTGTCTAGCGCCGGTTATTGGATCAACCGATTGGCGACAAAAAAATTTACATAATTGTACATCTTCAGACATAGACCAATTGGATGACATTTTGAGGAAAGTATTGTGTGATTTGTGAGTGAAGTTAAGTGCATATTTATATTTATAGATGGGTGAGAAATTTAGCCGATGGAGTAAAAAACTAGCCGTTGTGAGTAAAAATTATGACCATTTGGAGTGAAAATTAGCCGTTTGGAGTAAAAATTTAGCCGTTTGGAGTAAAAATTAGCCGTTTGGAGTGATCTCCGCATCCCAAACATCATCTAAAAACTCTGCAAGTTTGCTAGCCTTGATGTAATTGTTGGTTGTCACCGAGGATTTATGATGATGGTATAAAAGGAGTTGCTGGAAATTCGGTAATCACGCGGACGCCATGAGAATATAAGGCGCGGACATCTGAAGAATATTCGGCAATAGTTCAGACCTCCGCGGGAATAATTACAGAAGGGGTGCGCGGAATTTGAGCTTTGCGGGAATGGAAGTCAGCCGAGTGGATGCCCGATCGGCTGGGCTTGTTAGCCGAGCGGATACCCGATCGGTTGGCCGGTCGGCTGCCCGATCGGTTGCGCATAATCGGTTGGAGTTCGTTGGGATGGAGCGTCGTCGTTTTGGAGCCAATGGAGTAGCCGATCGCACACCAGACGACCACCGATCGCACACCAGACGACCATCTCTCGCACGCCCGCTCGCACACCCGGTCGCGCACCCTCTCGCACACCCGCTCGCACACTTTTCACTCAGCCGATCGCACAGCCGATCGCGCACCTCCCGCTCCACAGCCGACCGCAGCGGCACTTCGATCAGAGCAACTTCGGATTATCATCGATGGGTGATGAGAAGTTCGTAGGAGGTTTAATTGGAGTTTAATTTGTATTTAAAATAAACGAATTAATTTTTTGAGGACGTGCGCTCGGACGTCCTCCGATAGCACGTCCTCCAGAACGTCCTCCCACGGAACGTCCTCAACTGCGAACGTCCTCCCCGCTGTTTAATTTTTTTTTTCCGGACGTTCTCAAAACCGGATAGCACGTCCTCAATTTTGGTACCGGTGTATATGCTCTTAGGACTTAATGAGAGCATGGAATCATTTTTTTTTTACTTTTTAATTATGAAAGACAATGAAGGTATAATTTTCAAATTTATTCATATATTCAGTATAATTATCGTCGACCTCACGTTCATTTGACTAAGATTAGATAGTTAGATGAGTGACTCGATGCTCCGAACTTTTAAACTTTTTTTTTTTGAAGAAGAATTGTCTTCTTTTTTTTTTTTTGATGATTTGAAGAACTTGTAAACACACCATGATATGATATGCATATCATTATCACCTGCCTCTATTTGGTAGGTGGTCATTTTTGGAACAGCTTCTTTGGCCACAGCCCATCCAACCCATTATGGGCTTTGAACTTAGCCCCGCTTATTCTAGTTTCAAACTAACAATAAGCGAGTTGTGTTTATGGGTTAATGTTAATATGCGACCCATGGGTTATTCGTATTTTACCTTAGTGATAGTCTAAGTCTATCCTCTTACCTTATCCTTTTATCGTATATATATATTTTGCTTATTAAGCCTTAGTTAAGCAAGGTAAGGTCATCAAAAGATCTTATATATTTTTTGCCTATCTATTTCGATCATATTTTTATTTTTATCTCAAATTATGCTTGAACTCACTCTACGCATCCTACCTGACATTTGTCGAATCATAATATGACTCACCCACATGTAGACCCGGCAAGTAAACCCTAAACCCTCCAACCCGTCCATTAACCGCCCTATTAAACCCGTCCATTAGCCCGCCCTTTTAATAAAAGGGTTTAGAAAACCCTTGTCCATTAAGAACCCTTTTATAAAAGGGTTCAAGGGTTTTTACCCGGATAACCCTCCAACCCTTTAACAACCCTTTTAACTAACATTATAATAAAAAAATAAAAAAAATAAAACACGAACTTCGTATCGGTTGAGTCTATGTATGTTGTTTTCAGTGATTCCGCGTCGTGTTTTATTTTTCAAAATTCTTATCGATCCACTTTGACCGTGTCTATAAAAGATATAGAACATATCTGATTTAAAATTTATTTAATTTTCCATTTAATGAGTTAAAAGGATTATAAATGCTTAAATGGGTTTAAAGGGTTAAAAAGGCTCTTAAAGGGTTAAAATGGCTCTTAAAGGGTTGAAGAGTTAAAAGGATCCAAAGGGTTAAAAGGGTTCTTAAAGGGTTGAAGGATTTGACCCTTTTAACCCTTGTCCATTAAGAACCCGTCCATTGAACCCTTTAACTTAAAAGGGTTTTATAAGGGTTCAACCCTTGTCCATTAAGAACCCGTCCACTAACCCGCCCGCCCGCCCTATTTGCCACCTCTACCCACATGGTATAAAAAAGAATGTCTAACTAATTGCCCGTACATTATTCATTGGGTCGAGAAAAAATAACTCATCCCTATCATTATCTATCCATTGTCAATCCCTAGTTGTATCCATATGTTCGGGGAAAAACTATAACCCGGATCTTATAATGTTTTAAGTTTGAGTTTTGATGTTGCTCTATACTCGAAGAGATCGAGACTGTCAGTACAATTTTTGTCGAGCTCCAAAACTTTCATGTGTCAAATTTCATATCTAATGGTGCATGATCAAGTAAGAGTTTTAGAAAAAGACAATATCAAGCTAGTATGAAAACTCAAACTACAAAAACAAGGCCAAAAAGAAAATTTATTCCGTGTGTTTTGGATTTGGTTTACCAAACACTTCAAAGTATTTAAATGTACAACCAAAATCCACAGCTAAACCATTCTCATAGTTTCCTTACTTTACACAGTGCTGTCCTTATCTTTGTAGTAGGTGAAGTTCAAGACCAGCACCATATCTCCATCAATTCAATTTAAATAATTTCTGCCAACTTTTAAAAAAATTATGTTAATTTTAAATGATTTCTGCCAACTTTTTATTGTTTTCTTTAATAATAAAAAAATTCGTTTTTTCTGGCGCTATAAATTTACGTGTTGCTTTGTTCGAGTGCTACATCATTTTCCCTCCATCTCTCATTTTCTCTCTTCACCAATCACCAACTAACAACTCAATATGCCGACCGATCAACAGACCTCCTCCGGCGTATCTCCGGCAGGTCAGACCGTGTGCGTCACCGGCGCCGGCGGATTCATCGCCTCCTGGCTCGTCAAGCTTCTCCTCGAGCGCGGCTACACTGTCCGAGGCACCTTGAGAAATCCAGGTCAGTAGATTACGCTACTATACATGACGAAGTCGATTCGGTTTAATATGAGATGAAAAGTATCTGAGCGGTTGTTGTTGCGCAGATGATCCGAAGAACTCGCATTTGAGGGAGCTGGAAGGAGCCGACGAGCGATTGATCCTGTGCAAAGCGGATCTGCTCGATTTCGAGAGCTTGAGGGAAGCGATTAAGGGATGTGATGGCGTATTCCACACTGCTTCTCCTGTTACTGATGATCCAGTGAGTCTGCTGACTCCTTTTATTTTCCGAAACGTTATGATTTGGTTGTTGTTCGATTTTTAGGGCACTATTATTAAACTCAAACTTTGTTTATTTTCCGAAACGTTATGATTTGTTTTTGTTTATTGCTATGTAATTTGTAATGTATTTTTAGAGTATATGTGTGGTAGATGGTTGATGACTTGGGGATGTATCTATATTTAGAAATAGCAATTAGTTGGAAACATGGCAGCAGGCTAATCATTACGCTTGCGAAACTTGGCTAAAAGTGTTACCATTTACCAAGAGGATGCAAGGTTATGCTGCAAATGCCTGTCATTTGTGAAATATCATAAATTCGTAATTCCATTCAATTTGTTTTGTATCTGGATTCATGTTATGTTTGGTAACTGAGGATTGAAACAGATGCCTATGATTGTTTTTGGATTCAGGACTCGAGAGTTGGATGGTTGTATTTGTTAGTAATGAATGTGATCTTATGGAAAACTTTAGGAACAAATGGTGGAGCCTGCTGTTAATGGAACCAAGAATGTGATCATAGCGGCTGCTGAAGCGAAAGTTAAGCGCATGGTTTTCACTTCATCAATTGGGGCTGTTTACATGGACCCTAACAGATCTCCTGATGCAGTGGTTGATGAGAGTTGTTGGAGTGATCTAGAGTTCTGCAAGAACACCAAGGTGAATAACGTAGCATGTTACATGGAAAAAGAACGACTGTCTGGGGCTTACATAGTTTAAATAATTAATGCTTCGTTAAATATTTGCAAAATTGCAGAACTGGTATTGCTATGGAAAGACAGTGGCAGAGCAAGCAGCAATGGAATTAGCCAAGGAGAAAGGATTGGACTTAGTGGCGATCAATCCGGTGTTGGTGTTAGGCCCATTGTTACAGTCCACTGTAAATGCTAGCATTGTCCACATCCAAAAGTATTTAACTGGTTCGGCGAAAACATATGCTAATTCAGTCCAGGCTTATGTCCATGTCAAGGATGTTGCACTAGCACACATCCTTGTCTATGAAACACCTTCTGCGTCTGGCCGTTACCTTTGTGCAGAAAATGTTCTTCACCGAGGAGAAGTAGTTGAGATCCTGGCAAAATTCTTCCCCGAGTATCCTATTCCCACCAAGTAAGAACAATAACACTACCTCATAAGTATTTAATACACGTTTGAACATGCATACAGATTTGTCAATGGAGTGGGCAGGAATCACAGTAAAATGTGCCTGTCTAAACTAGTATTACCCAAAAATAAAATTGTGGTTTTAGGTATTCTAATATATCTGTGGGCCATAAAAGTTTGATCAGATTACTTTCTAATGCAATTTTATAAGATTATGTATTAAGTAAAGAAGGTGAAAGTTGAGGTAAGGTTTTCGAGCTAGAAAACAGACTAGTCCATTTCCTCTTTTTATTTGTTGTTCTTTGGACTTGAACAACATTGTAAGATGACAGGAGTATCTTGGGGTAGGTCTTAGAGGCATATTCTGGTGTTATCCACATTTGTTGCGTTGTGGTAGGTAAAAGCTAAAATCATAGTATTTTAGTGGTAGGTATTGTTGTTGTTGTTGGTGGAGTGGTATCCTCCTCCACTAAGAAACAGTATTGACTTGAGTGCCTGTTTTTTTATGCATGTAGTTGTAGTGGCACACATCATATAAGTCTTCCAAGTTTGGTCACCCAGACACCCACTACCTTCAGTGGCTTCATCTAATCGATTTGAACAATGATTGAGTCTTGGTTTTAGTGTTAAATTTAATTATATATATATTTTTTTGATGACTTCTTAGATGTTCGGATGAGGTGAATCCGAGAAAAAAGCCATACAAGTTCTCAAACCAAAAGCTGAAAGATTTGGGATTAGAATTCACTTCTGTCCAACAAAGTCTGTACGACACAGTGAAAAGCCTGCAAGAGAAGGGGCATCTTCCCATCCTTCCTCTAAACAATCAAGATGATGCTGCCATCCGAATTCAGTCCTGAAAACCTGAGTGTCTCATTGTTTTGGTTGTTTGTTGGTAACCAAAAGAGACATGTACCATTTCAACTAGTTCCAGTTTAATTATATGGGTTGTTTTGTCAAATTCAATATATCTAATTAAAAGGTTCAACAAGCTTGCGTATCGGAAGGTACTTAAATTACGATCATATTAAACTAATGACGTGGTTGAAAATTTTACTGACATATTACACGCTTTTGGGATTCATATTCGATGCAGTTAGTCGAAAACGACTTAGTTTTGATTATGTCGTTTTATAATATGACATCTAAATTAATAACTGAACCATTTTCAAAACTACACAGTTTTGTGTCAAATCTACGCAGTTTTATATTAAAACATATAAAACTACGTCGTTCCCTCATTTTCACTGTTTTAGCTTGGATGAATGGGATCTTATTTCGTTTTGGAACTGCATCATGCTCCGTTTGTTTCCCTCCCGTAAGCTGAAACGTGTTTTTTTATTGCATATGACCGAAACATGTTTGATTAAGAAATTATTTTGATAAAATCAAATTAAGATTGAAACCTGCCAACAAGGTGGTGATTGAGTTGGTTAAACCTTTGTCTTGTAATGACAAGTCAAAGGTTCAAACCCCACAAGTGACATATTATTCTTCCAATAATTGGAAGACGAGGCCCGTGTTTAGATCTCTAAAAAATTATACTAAATGATAACTATAAATTTATATAATTTTATACTGAATCAATTGTACTCATCAATAAAAAAATAATTTAAGATTGAAACGTAACAAGAAAATTAGGAATTTGTAATTTAGACCCGCAAAGTTTCGGGCCATTTCATCAGACGGGTCGGCCCAACAAGATTTGATCAGACATTCAGACCATTGGTTTGGACGAGCCCATCACTTAAATATTGTTAATAGGGATACGGTGTCGTTATTTACATTTCTTGTTTTGAAGCGATACAGTAGACCATCAGATCAAGTATAACTATGTTCTTATCCTCTTACTTTTCCCTAAAACTTCCATTTCTACCCTCTGTCGTCTCTGCCCACGCGTCGCCCCTTTACGTTACACGTGTCACTCAATCCTTATTTCCTCAGGCCGCCAACCAATCCACGGTCTACCGTACTCTGTTCCTTGAGACGCGCACCACCTCAAATCCCCAATCTAGCATTCACAACAAGAGGGGCATTTTCGGTATATAAATATTGGCATAGTGCTGACGTGGACCAATAAAATGATAGATTCAGATGGAGTTGTCTCAACCACAAATCTAGCCTCTCATTCTCAGCCACAAATCACCATTTTTTTTCTCACATTTTTCTCAGTCTGAAATTCAATATTCAAAATACCTCATTTGAATTATTATCGACTCCCTTGAAACCGGTAATATACATTTTTTAAAATGCCGTTACACACGAAACCGGTTATTTGGATTTGAGCTGATATCGGTTGCCCAGGATCCGATATTATTAAAATTTGTTGATGTGGTTCGGTTTGGAATCTACGTGGACCAACCGAACGCCATCAGTGCCAATATGTCATCCAATTGGGATACCGATTACTGGGGAACCAGTAATATATTCACACTGGTACCTCTCACACCGAGATTAGGCGAGAAGAGGAATACATTGGATTTTGTACAGGCATATGATACCAGTTCTCCGACTACCGATATCATTAAGAAATCGATTTGCCCAATACCAATAATGTACGTGTACGTCACGTTGGCTTGAATTTTGTCTCAGTTGATCTACGTAGGCCCCAAATAAACCACAAAAATAAAATTTATTAATATCGATTTTTGGGAAATCGATATCAATTCAAATCGAGCCGGTATTAACTCAAATACACTATTCTGGATATTCAAGTTTCAACCGTGTATTTGTGAGATTTGAGTTTGAAAAAAAAAAAAGAGGATAAAATTAAGGAAACTCTACTTTACTTGATGATGTTTTTGTTCTGGATCTGAACACACTGTTTGCTTAGTCCTCAGGAAACTCCCGTTTGACAAATCTTCTTCTTCAACTGCAACATCTCACTCAACAGGTTTGTTCTGTTTCATTTTCATCTTCAGCTTGATCTGTTATATGTTGCTAGGCTGTTGATGAAGTTTATGCGTACTAGGAATTTGTCCTGGAGTGTTTGTTTAGTTGCTAGTAATCTAGCTGTGTAGCAGACTTAGCTGATCTGATGACTATTTTTGTGTGGTTACATGTTCTGTTTTTGCTAGATTTGGTTGTGAATTGTCATCTGTTTTCTGTAGTTTGGTATTCACTTGAGAGATGAGATTTGGAACAATAATTGTCACTTGATATATAAAATGGCACTTGCAAATTGGGAAATAGTATTTATCAGTGAAGTTTTACCTTTGCTTATTGTATTGATAATTTGCATATGTTTTTAAATGAGAGAATTTCAAAAATAGCATCGCGATTGTGTGTCTGTTTCTGTTGCTCCCTTCTGCGAGTAGGCTTGAGTTTGAGTCTGAATAATTAATCTTCGTTTCAGGTTAAAGGTATGGAATGGTATACTGGTGATAAAGGTGACGATGTAGTTGTTCCATCACAAGAAAGGTGGAGGCAGTGGGGTTTAAATGCGGTGGGTAGTTTTGACTCACTTGGTAAATCATCTGCCCTGAGGAACAGTGGTGCTGATGGTGACTTCAGTTGCGAGACATTGATGGATAAACTTGAAATGGATTGTTTGGTAGGCGAAGGAGATCAAGCGGAGACCTCTGGTGGTGTACGAGGAGGTATTGCAGAATCTTCAAACAGTTGTTGGACTACACTCTTGAACAATCAAGATTATCAACTAGATGGATTTCCATGGACTAATCAGACCGATGAAAATTTTCTGTAAAAGCTTAACTCCTAAAGTTATCTTAAAGTCTATCATTTTTAATTAGGAGTCGCTTGTTTCTGAAGTATCATAGCTTGTTAATTATTGACTCATACTCAACTGTTATTCTGACGTCTTTGCCTTCTTTTTTGTTTTGCAGGAACTCCTTGCTTGGAGACGATTTGCGTGCTAGCGATCAATTTCAACTCTACGGTTCTCCAATGTCTCAGGGCACATATTCAACAACGAACAACTTAACCACAGATATGTTGTTAGACTCGCATGATAAGGGAATTTTCGAGAAAACGGACTTGGAAGGGTTTCTTTGTCCATTTAATTGGGAGAAAAAGCAATCGAACGCTTCTCATCACAACCTCCCGAACATGATGAACAGTGATGTTCCTATGTATACCGCACCTTCGGAGAACACCCCTCAGCAGGTCTGTGCCAGCAGAAGAGTCGTTCATTGTCCGTCAGTTGAGGATGCAGTGTTACAAGAGTTCGGGAGCACAGTGCAGAAGGTAAATCTTTTTTGACCGTTTGACGTGCAGAGGCTCCATAAGTTTGTCTGTCGTGTATATGCGTCTTTGAATTGCGCTTTTCTGATCAGTGTTGATGAAACAGATGACAGACAAGACTCGATTATGCTTCCGAGATGCATTGTACCGTCTAGCTACCAACTCGGAGAAACATTTGAGCGTCCAGGGTGAGTATGAAGGGAATGGCGCATCCGAAAGACTTTTAACTGCAACAGTTCCCCACCAGTTGTTGAGGTATGATCAGTAAATAGTACTCACTATTGATTCAGTAGTAAGTATGCACTCAGGAATTCAACTGTTTAAGCTCGTCTGGCTGACATTTTTTAATACACACAACTAGCAATAGCTGATTGTTTTTTTATGCCAAATGATTATTAAACTATTTGCTTGACTGGAAGATAAATGTTCTTATGGCCAGGTCTGTGGATAAAGATGTATCAGAGTCCAGAACGAACACAATTGACAGGACTATTGCAGACTTAATGTTCAATAAGTTGAATCAGTGTGGCGGGATGTCAGCGAAGCCACGCAATTGGTATCCCCAAAGCAGTTGTTTGATTTAAGAAGCATAATGTAGCTGTGTACAACAATGATTTCAAGAGAGAGTATTGTGTTTGTAGCACCTTCTTTATATTAGCTTGAGGCCCAGCTAGTAAGAAGATTCTCTTTTATTTATCTCGTCTGCTTTCAAATGTCTCTGGTTAATTCTGAAAATTACGCGAATAAGTTGGTCAGAGATGTTGCTGAAAACTGCGAGCATGAAAAACGTGACTGTAAATTTGTTAGTATCTTGTTCCTTTCGTTGCCCTAGCTTCTATTAATTGGTAAATTACACGTGCTTGTTGGAATGGGCCATAACACTCCACATTGGTCCTTGGGGACCCAAACCACAACCCAAATTGGCAGTGCCCAAAACATATCACGAAACAAAACGACACATTTTGAAAGTGATGCGCTTGTCTTGTTCAATTATTAAGCAGACAGGCATTGTACGGCCCACAAGTTCACTGGCTGCTGGCCTTTCTGGTCATCAATAGATTGTTTCCATCACTTGGTCTGAAATATATGTTTTCCTTTTAAACGTGCATCGCTTGGGTTCCTATAAAATCCAAGTCGGAGTTGGACCTCATCATTAAATACTTATTTTGCAAAAGGGGATGGTTTCCTACATTACAAAACTTTGTCCACATTCTTTAAGTAACATCACGTCTAATCTGTAAAAGTTGCCTACCGACCAATGTGGTATTCATGTGAGCTGTATTCCATTTGTACGCGATATTTGGTCACATGACAATGAAGAGCCTCAACCGAGAGTAAAGATGATCAGCCCGCAGGCATAAGCAATGAACATGGGTAGAGCCTAGGGCCCCGGGTATAAGGGAATGCCCTCGGATCTGGGCACTTGAAGAACCATTCATGTCCCAAGTTTGCATTAGGAGTGAGTTGGGGACATCTGACGTAACATGATGACATCCACTTAAGGCTCCAGCCTCCACAAATGATCCTCACTTGATCACACATCTTGCAACTTTCTAGACGAGACTAGATGCCAAATTATGCGACACACCAACGCTTAAAGATCCCCACAACAAATGGTTTTCATGCATCCTTGATGCAATAGGTAGCAGCACAATTTAATTGATAAAGAGGTGGCAGTGGACCATGCAAGTTAAGACCACACCTTATACTTCACATGCAGAAACAATTCTCCAAGCTGAATGTCTATAAATTGAAAGGTTACGCAGAGCAACCAATCCAACAAGAAAACCACTTCTACTGAATATTGAGATAAACACGAAACCTTAATATGGTCTTCACTCAACTGCTTGAGAAACAACCACCATGCACCAAATCAATGCCAAATGCTGCAGCAAATGAAGAGCTGGAAAATGGCCCTGAAATACTGCATGGTCTTTCCAAAGAGCGAGGGTGGCGGACACAGCATCTTTACATGTATCAAAACTTTTATTGCCAGCCCCAACAGATTCAAGCTATCGTGACACTCCAAAACCACTTCCAGGCTAGGCAAGGTGATATCATCCTCGCCACCATTCCTAAATCAGGCACTACTTGGTTAAAGGCCCTCACTTTTGCCATTACCAACAGAAACCGTTTTGAGCCAACTTCAAAGGTCCATCCTCTTCTAACTTCCAATCCTCATGACCTTGTTCCATTCCTTGAATACAAGCTCTACGCAAACAACCAGCGTCCTGATCTCTCTTGCATGTCCTCGCCAAGGACTTTTGCTACCCACATTCCATATCCCTCGTTGCCTGAATCCATTAAGTTCACGTCTGGTTGCAAAATTGTGTACCTTTGCCGCAACCCATTTGACACCTTTGTGTCCTCCTGGCATTTCATAACAAGTAATAATGTTAGATCAAAGGATACAAACAAACTCACAATTGAAGAAGCATTTGATATGTTTTGTGAAGGAGTTGTTGGATTTGGCCCCTTTTGGGAGCACATGCTGGGATACTGGAAAATAAGCTTGTCACAGCCAGAAGATGTTTTGTTCCTCAAGTATGAGGATATGCAAGATGATATACAGTATTACACCATAAAGTTGGCTAAATTTCTTGGTTTCCCTTTCAGTACAGAGGAAAGGATCATAGGTATCGTCAAGGGGATAACACAAGTTTGCAGTTTCGACAATTTGAAGGACTTAGAAGTGAACAAAAAGGGAAAATCAATAGCTGAGTTTGAAAACAAAACCTTGTTTAGGAAAGGTAAAGTTGGAGACTGGGTCAATTACTTGTCTCCAACAATGGTGGAGAAGATGTACATGGTGATAGAGAATAAGTTGGGCGGATCAGGGCTAACGTTTAAGGTTTGATATATTTACTTTCAGTTTCCATGCAAATTGGTTGTCCACAAGTGGAAACAGAGGGTTTTTAGATTCATTAAAGTGTGTGTGACATTCTATCAAAAGAGAGACTGCTCAAACACATGCCATTGGGTTTCAGATTCGGTCCTAAAGATATAACCACCGCGTCAAGGCAGGTGGATATACCAGGTGATTAAGATTCAATTGTCCTTTTATGTGTTGCATACTTCATGTTAAATACAAGTATCTAATAAATAATTCACGACTATAATGTAACTAGAAAGAAACAAATACCCATTGTCTGTTGCAGCCATGATGCTGAAAGCAATATCTCGATTACGAAATTGAGACTTCAACCCTCACCTATCATGTGAAGACAAACAAATTGCAAAATCAGAAATTCAGAACAAATACACAAGTGCAATTTTAAATAATACAAAGATCCCCGACAAGAGCTATGAAACACAATGGCAGAAGTTGCACATACTATCACATACCAACATTGAACTGATACTTTAGGGCAGACATCTAATAGTAAACTATCAGAGTCATGCCGAAGATAGCATACATTAGGAAATAAACACAAGGCACGTAATAAATATTATGATGAATGTGCATGGAAAGAGGAAAATAACTTTGTACTCTTATACAAAACTATTCCCAGATTGAGCTTATGCATCAATATTTTTATATAAATTTAAAAAATCAGGCCTGTGTTTTTTTTACCAGCGTTTTTAACAGAACGACACCAAATACATCTTTCAACACCGACACAAAAATTGCATCATCATTCAAACACAAGAAAAACATATATCGGTTGGCTACATACGGAGGTAATCAGGATTGTAAAGGGTAAGCTCTACAAACAAGATTTCTAGTAATTGTTATCACCTTCTTTTCTTACAATAAATTATTCTAGAATCCCTGCTAATTATCAAGTAAATCCACTTTTAGTATATGGTTTGATAGAATCCCTGCTAATTACAAACAGGATCTGGTTTGATAGATATACTAACTAAATGGAAACAATATTAATATTTGGGAAACAGGTTTGATAACAAAATATAGATGATTATACATTATATTACACTACAGAAAGGGATTTCAAAGAAATAAATAAAAGAAAACAAAAAGGGGGTCGGTATGTGGATGTCTACATTAGGGCTCGAATACATTGGTAATCTAAGATTTAACGTGTTTCATTTATTTGTCACACATGCAATATGTCCCTCTAATCAACAGAAGATTTCTATTTCTCAATGGATTTCTGAATGACAGTCAATGTACACAAAGCGACAGAGTAAAAAAAGAAGAATAATGCAATGTGTTATATAGTTTTTAGACCATCTATCGTTTATTCCCCCATTCACTGTTTCAAATTGCTATTTCTTTAGTACAACTTTTTGTAACAGACATTCCTTTTGCTATTATCTTATAACATGCCATTTGGTTCATCCCACCGCCACCATCATGAATTGGTACTCAAATGGATTTGTATTTAGAGGTGAATAGAAAATATGGGAAACTATGATTCCACAAAAAAAAAGTCAGGGAAAAATAACAAGCACATTATGTTTTTCATTGCATTCTCTTATATTTCAGTACTCCCACCACACTTGTGCCACCACTGAGGTTCATGTACCCTCCTTTCAAGGAACAAAATCCGCAACAAGGAATGAATGTGAAAATGAGAAAATATTATTAGGTATATAAATCATTGAGCTTTATCTGAAAACAAATACCTTAAGTGAATCAACAGTACCCATGTTCTTCTGATCATTCATGATGCTTGTAGCAGATTAAGAAGCCATAGACCCCCACCACTAAACTCCTAAATTGCAAGTGTGCTGTTAAAGAATGATACCCATAAATTTTGTTGCAATGGATCTACAGTATTTAAGCATCTGAATCGCTCCTTGTTGTTCCGAGGAATGAGGTCTGCATAGGACACTTTCATTTAACGTGTCCCCTATATCATGTCTTGTGGCACCACAAGTCTACATCAAAAAAGGACATTGATTACAATCCACACAATGTGACCTTTCCTCAATGATGAAAATATTACTTGAAACAACATTTAAATCCAACTTTGAAAAATGAGAAACTGAAAAGACGATGGTTTTACTTTTACGTTTTTATATAATTACAGCCTTTTATTTTCTTATATTTTTCAGAGTAAAAGCATACATTATCCCCCCAACCAGCAGTTCTTATTTTGACAGAGCCAAAAACTGGGTAGAAAGGCCTAAGACCCAATACACTTTAGGGCGTACTTGCACTTACCATAATTTCGCGTATCGTAAGAATATGGCATCTCATTTTTCTACTTAAATGCATAACGGGCACAATGTCTAGCAGATTCATATTTCTTGGCTCAAGCACAAAGATTGTGGCATCTCCGATGTCTTTTTCATGGGTTTAGGAAAGTTATAATCACTCTCTGTGAATGGAAGTAGTTTCCCTGAGTGCAAACTATTTATAATCCAGCTGGCTGGCTGCACATAAAAGTATGTAAGTGGTCAAGTTAGTGAGCGTTAACAGAGTAAACAACATGTAAGCAATTGAGCTGACTGCACAAGCAAGTATGTGGGTAAACTGATTATAAGTAATGCACAAAAATATGTACTTGACACTAACCACTACAGGAAGACTCCTCTCTAAAGCACAATGCTTCAAATGTCGAGACACCATGCTTCTATCCTCAGCCACAATCGCTTGAATGGTAAGTTTTTTTCTTTCAGAACTCTGGACCAACGATTGTAAAGTTTTAAAGACCCGCCCACCTCCATACTGTGCAATGGGTACATCATGGTTGATTAGGCTTGGCTTGGGTTGCATTTTTACTTAGAAAAATCTCAAAATTTAGTGTCCTAAAAACTATACTGATTACTAAATTATATTTAATTCTGTCGATCTTGCACGATTGAAGACGTTTTCTACCAGTGTACAAGGAACCAGTGCAGAACCAAAACAAGGGAGAAGCGATCAGAGAGTCTTTGGAGTGATAATACCGATGAACATGCAACAACATTAGAAGCATTTCTCACCTTAAAAATCATAGATAAGCTGGTGCAAAAACTACGCTTTCCGTGAAACATGATCCCAACACCTTCAAAAATTAATTTACAGACACGGGGTAATCTTAACGTTGTGTGCCTCCCATCAGCTTGATTTGATAAAACCGTGTATCTGCAATGAGAAGTAGCCATAAATCATGAAATTGACCATAATATAAAGCATACTAACAGACATTACAATGGAACATAATAGGAGATATGCTTGCAACTTACTTCTCAGGTTGTAATACTGATCCAGCCGAAACTGAATCCAAAAGCCAATCGACTTTGAGAATACAAGCATTAATTGCACAACCAAAGAGAAACTTCGCGGTTTCTACCTGTACAAACAAGAAAAGCATACAAAAATGAGTAATAAAACAGGTAATGCCGAAACAAACAAAATCGCTTGATTATGCAAAATTAGAGGCTGGTCCATGATATTCTCTTTAAAAACTGGTGACTTAAAATTTCTTTGCTAATGATTTTACGGTAGTGATATTCTTAAGCTGATGTGTAACCATTTGTGATACCATTACTGATGCCAAAGTTGCCTCCAGAAACTTGTTAAAACCATTGAACCGTATTCTGAAATATACAATACTGAAAGGGGAACTAAAGCTCAAAATGTAACAATTATAGCAGTGTTCCACATGAACATAGATTGGGGCATTTCATTAAAATAAGCCCGATCTTCTTATGAATAATATACGTAAAAGTATCTGTCGCTCAGATTTTTGCAACTTCCACATTATTTTGGATTTAATAGAATATAATACTCAGAAGAATATAATGCAATCAAAGCAAAAGGCCATTAGCACATAACCATGTTATGATACGCACAGGTATCATGTCAAATTCAGAGTTTCAGGCAGCAATTGAAACCGTATTATCAATCTAATAAAATACTATGCGGAAAAGGGATACACAGTTAATGTTATATATGTGAGGCATGTCACAAGATAATCTGAAACTGTATGCTGCAGTTACCCACTTAGATATTCATATGAGCAAGTATGGAAAACAAATGTCTAGGCTCCAAAGACCAACCTTTTTTAAGCACAGAACGACAGGAAGCTTTTGACAATTTGATTGAAAAGTTATTTTCTGTTCTGAACTCGGAGACGGAATATCAAGTAGCACGATTCCACCATAACTTATAATTAATTGCTCAACTTCCTTTTCCCTTTTCTTGGAAAATCCAGTAAGCAAGAACTCTAATCCATGGAATATCAATTTATCTCCCTTACTGGAACTACAATTTGTTAACTGCCTTTTAACTTCCTGAGAGTAAGTTTCTCTTTCTGGCTGCCGATTCAAAATCCTCAGCTTCTTGGATTTTGGAGTTGAGACTGCAAAGATAGAAGTAAGAAAATAATAAAAAAGAAATTCAATGGAAAGAATAAATGAATTACGAACATATGCAGGAAAGTTGAACACATCAACAGTTTTGAGCGAGAAAATACGATAGCTCTTACTAAATTCACTTCCAGCTTTTCTCTTTTGAATATGTAACCATTTGCTCTGCTCGAGCTCAGCTTCATCCTCCTTGAAGCGGACCCGTTTTCTCCTCGGGACTTGAATATTCTGTGCACAGGTTACGTCCATTGGAGGAACATGAGTTGTTTTCTGAAGTGGGATATCATCCGATACTTTTTGATATGCAAAGCGATCAAGTTTCTCATCTCTACACAATCCCTCCGCTGCATGCAGAAATTGTATCCCCTTTATTTGTAAAACCGGGAGTTCCTGCTCTGGTGGACGAGTTGGAATCCCTACTTCGCCTTTACTGTGAGAAGATTCCTTACCATTAATGCATTGGTATACGAACTGATCATGAGAGATAGGGTCCATCCTTATTTTGTTCTGACTAGGCAACAGCACACTGTATTTATTGAGTGAGGCGGATCTCTTTTGGACTTCGAAGTCTGAATCCTTGTTATTTACTATAGGCACACCCTGAACTTTCACCATCAGCTCTGAGGTAAAGTTAAAACTATCATCTCTGTCTCTTGATGCAAGGCAGAGGACATTCTTATTCGGATCTTCACCAACTTTTTGAAAGAGTTGTCCAATTTGCACGGATTGAGGAGTGTCTGACAATAAACTGCACGGAACAACGGAACAGAGTGGATCTATTGATGGAGAACTGGAATGTTTTGCAATCTCTGGTGAAATCAACATTTCGTCTTCGACCATGTTGGTCAAAGCTGTAACATTGACAGCTGTGCCGGCTTGTGCAGAAGTCAGAAGTTTTGATTCTTGTCCATCCACATATGAGCTCTTATCGGGAACATCTATAGATTCTGACAAAGAGCTTGTTTCAACAGCTAGAGCATTTGAAGTGTATTTCTTGGTATCAAGAATGAAGTAGGGAGAGTCATCCTTATATTAGGATCATGGACCAAGACAAATAGGAGAGACAGTGTTAGTGCATGCTACTATTGGATCAAAGTCGAAACTGACATAAAAACGGACACGTAAATTGATTATCAGAGACAGATGAGCACTAACTAGCACCCAAAAGAGATTTCACTTATTGAAACTTGCTCAACGATATATTTTCGGGCGCCAGGGGGATTTTTTCTAAAAATTTGAATGGATAAAAAGACAGCAATATATTAATATTCCTATTATTAATTTTTTTATCATTCCATTAGAAACATATTTTAAACTATAATATCAAATTTCTGATAAAAAGCCAGAATATCAAATAGGGGATATAGCCCATCAGCGGCCGGGTCTAGTGGTCAAGGGATAGGGATAGGGCGTAAAAACCGAGTCCCGAGGGTGCTAGGTTCCCCTGCTTGTTCCGGAGTGGGTTTCCTCTGATGGGTAGGATTAGAGGGGGTAAAAAAATTGTAATATATATGTTAAACAAACCAGATAGAGGATATCAGATTATGGAAATAATTCTGTACCACGAATTCGAATATTTGTACCATGAAATAATTGATTCCTTAATCACGGCATACATTATCAACATTTATGCATCAGAGCATGTCCACATTTATGATAAGACATACTTCCTGCACTATACCAAAGCATGTCCACTAATTATGCCGATTGACTAAGTCTGATCACTGATGTATATAATAAATGTTTTATAATAAGAAGATTAAAAAATAACATAGACCGGAAAACAGTGATAAAATAAGCATCATTGTTAAAGAAAAGGAAAGCATATACTGTACACACCTTTTTTGTCCAGCCACCTAACCAGCCACTGTTAAACCTGCCCAGCAGATGGTGTTTCAGTTGACAGTCTTCTACATAATGGAAAGAAATGGACATCGTTACCTTTTTAGCAACAGAAGAGGCAATGAAAACAGAGCAGAAAACTCAAAGATTTACTGGAGATCTAACCAGGGGCCTTCTGATCTTGAGACTGAGAAGAGTTCGCAGTAAACTGAGGTTGAGGTGGACGCGGGTCTGGCTTGGGCATGGTTAATTCAGCTTGCTGGGAATTACAAATGGTAAAAAGTTATCATCCAACAGGATTTAACCGGCCTGCAATAGGCATGCAAATCTAAATAATCTCAAATGGTAGCTGGCGAAGATCGGGTAGTATCATTACAATGTTTACCAGCTCTGCCGTTTCTAATTGTGCATTTTCCTGGCCAGTTGTGCACAATTCTAGCCCACCAATATCACACTTCAAAACCGGGTATTTACCATCTCTATATGTGACATCATGCTGCAATTCTTTTGCAGAGTTTATATCCATGTCCAAGTTCTCTTCAGATAATTTCTCAGGGGTACAACCAACAGTCACATCCAGGATTGGAACTTCTGACTGCCCGAAATGGTTATCAGCTTCAAGATCTATTTGGGGACTCCTGTTCAGAGGAGACATGATCGAATCACTCATACGGCGATCACCAGATGTGGCACATAATCCTACATCTATGAAAGCATCAGCCATTGACGAATCATCTAAATCAGAAAGATAGTCAACACTTTCATTGAGCTGGTCATTTGATAATGAATTTTCTTCAACCCATTGCAGACGAGCTTGTTTCACCTTTAGAGAAACATCAAGTAGATCCAAAGCGGAAACTACTGCCGAGCTTTCCTCATTCTCAAGTAATTCATGAATGAGTAAAGCCTCTGATGCTGCAATAGAGATTTCAACTGCATGGTCAAAATGGCCATCTTTGTAAGGTCCCTCTTTAGACCTTTTTACATGTGATTTCCCCTTGCTGCACGAAGACTCCGGGATGACTTCTGGAACTGCTGTGGTCATAGGTTTCAAGAGCAAACTCACTGTGCCTAAAATTTCATGTGAGTGAGAGTGGTTGGACTTTTGTCTTACTTCAAATGGCGTACTAACTTTTTCAGAATGCGACGTACTTTCTTTAGCAATATCCGCTCGATAACTGTCGAATGGCAAACTTTGAGTATATTGTAAATTACCATCCGAAGAAAGATGTAAGTTGAGATGCAGGACCTGTATAGGAAACAGAACCGTGAACATGTTCTCAAAAAACGATAATGGACGAAGTTAATTCTTAAATGAGTAATATATATTAGTTTTCTCTTGAAGAAGAACACTGCTTACACTTGCAGATGGCGATGCAAGACTGAATGCTGCACTATCTGCTCCTGATAGAAATAAACAGCAATTGTGATACTGACTGTCTTCCCTGGCTTTCTCATTAACATTCCCCTAAAGTGAAAAAAAATGTCAAATAAACATCATACACAGGGTTCAAATGAAACTGCTTTTAGGGCATCGTGTAGCACCACAACACATACATCTTTTGAAGGTCCTTTTTTTTGGAGTTTCAAAACACAACTGAAATTTTACCAGGCAGAAGGCAGAACTTACAATGTGCTTTTCCTCTCATTACAACATGTCAAATTTACATGTAACTAGACCGAAATTGTTTGAAATAATGATGATATCTGAAGATAGGGAAGTCGAAATTTTAGGTTTACAAATTATGGATTATGTTCCAAGCTCATATGCTTCAATATACATCACACGGAAAGACAATAAACATTAAACAAAACGTCTGAACCTTTAGGCAGTAAAAGAGCACTGTGCAACGAAGAAAAAAAAATAACAACAACCTCAGATAGTTTAATATGCGCTTCATCAGATTCCTTGGTCAACTTATCCAAAGCCGTAGCTTGAGAGTTTTGAAGCCAGTCAGGTAGCCATGCCGCCTCCTGCGAAAGAGCACAGACATAAAACCAAATTGGACAGAAAATCAGCCTCGCACGGGCATATCCAGTTTCCACACACTTGCAAAACCTAACCGGCATAGGCCAAATCTTTAATCTAACTTCCTATTTACAAAAAGCAACAACGCAAATCCTGAATTTGGTATATTCTATCGAAACAGCTCCTGAGTATCAAACACTGGGCGACCTCAACACTTGTACTTTTCACTCAATCTGCATGAATCAAACGGATACAATAAGTGTGGATGACTTACCTCCGAGAATTGGGGGCGACGAAACCCTAGTAAGTTCGCCATGGACGGAAACGCTTGGGTGATTGAAGGGGGCGGCAATGGAGAAGATAGTAGGCGAAGGGCAGTGTACAGCGCTGGTTGGAAGATGAGAAGATATGGGGAGGGAATTTTCGCGCCAAATTGCAATTGGGTTTTATGCCGGATGAGGTTGGAATGGATTTTGCCCTGGGGATGGCGTCGAGTTTTGAAAATGACATATTGATCCATTTAATTTTTATAATTGCGAATGACTCCTTCCTTACAAGGACTACTATTGTTATCACAATTGCTTTTTAAAAGTGACGCATAGCACTTGCCATGGAATGAGGTCTTTTGCAGGTGGCTTTAGCTTAATATTGTTGAAGAAGCATTGAACTAATTGGGGGAAGAATCACATTTGCAATTAGAAAGGATAATAAGTAAATCATCCATTGTGCAATGCTAATAAGTCCATTTGACCTTACTTATATATACACATAGTACTGAAAGTGAAAACAAGTCAACATTGTTACTTGGTTGGAAGAAACGTAAGTGTCTATGAAGCTGAAACCTCGCTACAAATGTCAGCAACTTCAAAAACATCCGGCATAATTGCTTTAGATGATGACAATACCTAAGCTATCGCATATTTAGGTTTATATATACAGAAGGCACACAAAAAGCTTGTTATTATACCACCGTCAAAAACTGCATTCATGTGTCATCTACTATCATTGTCGCTCCTGACTCCCCACTTCCTTGGCACCCACTGGAACCACAAAGTTTTACGGACTGAAGTAGCAATGCATTCAAACCACAATTGATCGAAACAGGTTTAGTGTGGATATTTCTGCAGCCCTATGTTTTTTTCTTCCCCGAGCTTAGAACTTTCTTCAGCGATTTGAGGATGCCACTGATTTTCTTGGGTGTTGACACCTGATGGTTCGAACTCTCGTCTCCATTGACTGCAAAAGGAAAATGGGATGACTTGAGTTATGTAACTAGCCCAAAAGAGGCCAACATTACTGGACCAACCAGCAGTAGAGGCATGCAAATATAAACAACAAACAGTCAAACTTTGACCCTTCATATTGAACAGTTTCGTGATACTGTGATACGAATAGGCCTTGGAAGTTGGAACGACTGCTGATTGTACTTTGTTCTCATATACTTATCAACATTTGCAGTTAATGACAAAAGTTCCTCCCAGAATGCTGTCTATAAAATATTAAAATGTGCAGTGACTATGCAGAACTCTACACAATTTCAGACTTAAAAGGAGAAAGAGACAAAGGAACCATGGTATTAACTATTAAGACTAAAATGGAGCAAACTGGGATTCGACCAGAATGTGACAAACTAATAACTTCAAACGGAACTCTTTTTACTCATGTGGTTTGATATTATTCAGTAGTAGAGCTAGCGAACAATGAGAGGAGAGGAAATCATGATATGATGTTAGGTTACTCGTTACTGTTAATATACCTGTTGGTGAATGACACAATAAACCAAGTAGAATATCCCTCCGAGTCCAATACTGTTCAAACCTCTGTCTTGCATATTCCTTGTAGTCGAAATCAATATCATTGACATGTGCCTGAAGGATAACAGTGAGCAGAGTGTATAGTCAGGGAGCCTATAAGTCGTACTGAAGTTCCAGATTCAATTTTCGATCATGTTTGGTTGGTTCAATAAGTCAACCTACTGATAATTTCAAATAAGGAGTAAATACAGCATGCCTATGTTCTCTTCCATCACTTCTTATCAAAGTGATAAAATCACTCAGTAGCTAACATACCGATATCATTCCCCACAAACCCCAAAATATATGGCTCACAAAAGTACACTTCTCGACTTCTTCAAGTAACTTCCCTAACTCAGCATCAGTAGGTTGGTATCCTGCAGATATATCCACCATATGTTCAAGCATGGCAACAGGGAAAATAATATGAACTTTGCAATGATATTTAGATGATTTTAGCAACAACAAAAAGTGTCATGTCAGCATATTTTGACCATGTCCTCGCTCCTCAGAATGGTTGTATTTTTCTAAAATTTTCATCATCAGTACTACAAACCAAAACATGGAGAACATGGGGTGACATCATGTGCATAGGGTGTATTCAACAGGCTAAGGATGACCTGCTGGCCCATTGCACAATAATACACGCCAACCAATGAAACACACGAGGTCTATTTGGCATTGGTAGTGCAGGTGGTATGACCAGAACAAGACCTATTAATATTGAGACAGAGATACTACCTGCTGAACTCAAGTATGCGCGCATAAAGTTTTCACGATCTTCTAAACCTGAAACAAAGGTTATAAATATATTCAGGATACAATGAAAATGTTGGCATTGATAAACTAACAAGAATAAGCAAATGTTGAACACTTCACGCACTTGGGTATTTATTGAAGTCCAAGATGTGAGGAGTGTCGGTGTGGTAGTCAGCAGCCATCTCACAGAAGTGATTTGCAATATCGTAGGCAATGGGACCATAACTTGCATACTCATAATCCTGTTATGCAGTTAGGTTTATCACATCGACGATGTAACATTTTCCAAAGGGTAGAGGTTGGCACAAATATTCTTTGAAATGACTGTCAGCTTAAGAATTTCATGAAGACCAATATTGTTTATTGCTTATGCAGCCACAGTTAATTGTTTTCATTGTTCTTTTAACGTGCCCACGATATAGCACAAGTCATTTCTGACATTAGAAGGCAAAAGAAAATAAAATTAAAAAAAGAGATTAAAACTCACTATAAAAGTAATTGACTTTGTTGTTTCATCCATCATTATGTTTCCATACTGCAAATCATTATGGCAAAGTCCTATGCGTTGTTGGTCATTGGACATCATTTTCTCCAGTAGAGTGATTTCATCGTCCAGGTCATTCAAATGATATTGGTCTGCCTCTTTCTCAGAGCACAAACGCTTAGCATCACCTAACCACTTTCTGGATAAATGAACTAGTAACATGTAAACTTGGGTGTGTTTTCTGATATCTTAGTTCATATGGATAATTAGATGAATGAGGGAATGAAACAAATGGGTATACCTTAGTCTATTCCAAAGAATAACTTCCCTGGTACCAGGCATATCAAGATCATGGAACTCCCTCAGTTTGGTCGCTATTAATGATGAGATTTCTGGGTCATGCAAATCAGAAGCAGACAGTGTCTGCAGTTTATGTAACAAAGAACATATATGAACACAAATCATTCAAAATCATTGCCTGGATTAACAGAAGATCAACGCATCAAAGCTATTAGTGCACTCACCACTGCTTTTTTATTTTCATATTCTGATTTACGTAGAGAGAGCAGTAGAGTAAAAAAAGCTATACTATGTAAACCCAACCATTAATGAACTAACCTGTTGCATGATTAAAAAAATGTTATTAAGTTTGTTCAGCTGAATTAATCTACAAGTATTGTGAACCTAAGGATCATCTAAAGAAAATAATTCAAATGCTTCTAAAGCTGTTTTTAGTTAGCGAATGAAGAAAGCTACAAGACCAACAATGCAGCATCCTTTATTGTATTGACAAGGAACTTCGGGTAACCATGTATTTTGCGAACGAAATTATGTCAACCGACTGTTATAAGTTTGTGAATACTTACATCCATGCGCAACTTTAAAGAAACAGAGAGTGATGACAAAATCCTTCAGTTAAGCAGCTGAAAATGCATGATCTCTCGAAGAGTTGAAAAGTTATCATCAAATCAACGAAGGAATTTTTTTCCTAAATATATTATAGGATCACTGTGAAGCTAGTCTGCCATAAACATTTCAACACTCTTCTATATGTATTCCGCCTAGCACAATTCAGACTTAAATAAAACGTCAATACAGTTGCCAATCAAACATATATCATACATGGAACTGGATAACTTGTTTAACTTTGGACAAAATTGCATAAAAGCATCTAAATTAACTTGTCTTGAGAAAGATCCATCAACATGCAAACAGTATTAGAATTGGCAGTGTTTTAATGGCTGGGACTTGGGAGAAAACTAGCAAACCAATGGTAATAGTGTTAGAAATAAGTAGATAAATAAAAATATGTACCCGAGCATGTATAAACTCCTCTAGACGCCCATTACGGAACCTCCCTAGTAAACGAGGTCCTTGCCCCTTCCTTGACATGAACTCAAACATCTGAATCTCGTCACTTCGATCAAAGAAAATATCTACCCCTTCACCATACAATCTCAGTAAAACCTTGCGAGACACGTCTTCAGTATTTGTTGGCCATTTGATCTGATAGACCTCATTAGTCATTGCCCCCTTAAGAGGGATCACCTGCAAGGCCTTTGAGTCGGTTACATCACTCCATTCTGAAGCTAAGGAATGGAGCAGACTTATAGCTTCCTTCGGTAAGCGGTCTTCTTTAGACTTTGCAGAATTTTCCCCAACTCCCATGGCAAGGTGTACTGCAAAAGATCAGTCGTTGACTGTTTGGCCAGGAACAGTTGAAACAACTCAGATTTCTTTGCCCTGTGAAAGAAAAAAAAAACAGATATTACTACTGAAAATCAACTGTCTGATTATGTCATACTGCGATGTAGAAAACTCTAATAAAAAGTAACCGAAAACTCTTCGAGTATAAATCCACTATTACCTGAAACCATCCCAGCAAGATCATTAGTACAAGAACAATGTGGATTCCCTAAGCTTCAAATATATGCCACAAAATTTCACTTAAGCCAAATGATTCACTGATTCACAAATTCTTATATGCATGTCGCAACTCGCAGTATTATTGACTTTATGAAACTGTGTTCCCTAATGCCTTAAAGACTCGCAGAGGTCCACGAACTCAGTTGGACAACATCCTAAAACAAGAAGTTAAGAATAAGGTCTAACTTTTTAGCAACTCCATTAAATCTCACCCTGAAGCATCTTTTTCACAATCACTGACAAATAAATTTGAAAAAAAGTAAAGTAAACAAACTCATAATTCTCATCATTTCGTTTCTTAATTCACTATCCTTATATCCTCCAAATCTTAATATAATCATGAACTCAAGAATTTACATTTCAGAAAACCCAACAAGAATCCTACCGCAACCTACCGCGCTCAGCAAAACGCTTCCTAAAGCAGAACAATCAGCCGCACATAGGATTCTTTTCGACAAACAAACAAACAAAAATACAAATCACAAAATCAACAATCGTTGGATTCTGCGAATCAATCCCGCGAAAAAAAAAACAGAATATGATCGGACAAAATGGAGGGAGATGCGAACCGGAGATGGTGATCGCTGGAGACGCTGGCTGCCGTACGATCAGCTGGTAGACTGATTTTTTAGCGGGCGCATAAAATGAAGGAGACGATGAGAATGAGATTAGAATGGCAGGTTTTGGGCATATTTATCCGGGTGAGATTTTTAACCGTACATTACTCGGAATAAAATCTGGTGCACTAAACCAATTAATATCAATTAAAATAAAACGACGTAGTATAATATATTTAAAAATAAAATGAAGTAGTTTTAAATAGAAATTGCGTAGTTTTGAAAAAACATTCAGTAATTAATTTAGGGATTTTATAAATGAAACGACGTAGTTTTAATGTTATTTTATCAAAACTACGTTGTTTTATATGGTTGTAAATAGTCTTACTGCACCGGATATGAATCCACATTACTCATTAAAACCAATTAAATATATTTTGACTAATTTCATTTATCCTCAATTTAAAATTTCGAAGAATCTGACAAACAAATTAAATAAAAAAGTAACTTATCATGAAGAAAATTTTGTTTTATATTCTTCTATTTATTTCATTTCGATGGTACAAAAAAAATTTCTATCCATTTTTTTTCACCTCTCAAACTTTCTATAAACTAAATGAAGCATTGATATCAGGAAAAAGATGAGAAGTTGCTGTTTTTGTGAGAAATAAGAATTTATTTAAATCATTGATTTTGTTTAATCAACGATCACGATTAGATCCAAAATATTTATTAAAATAACCTAATTCATGATTGGAGAGGTAATTTAGTCCCACAAAAATCTCAAAAAACTGCGTATCCGTTTAATTGCGAAACCGAAATTGCGAAGACGACGACCTAATCGTCCGTCGAATTCATCAGCTCATGGATGTGGAGGTCATCCGCTCTGTTTCGACTCGGTTGTTGTTTGATGAAGGGTTTCTTTTTGAGTCACTCTGCTGTCTGCCGTTTAGAGAGGCGGAACGAGAGCGAGCTCCAGGATCGGCGACGCGATGTCTGCCCCTGAAGCTGCGGTATGCTACGTTGGAGTCGCCAAGCAGTCCGCTGCTTTCCGCCTCATGAAACAGATGGTATGACCCCTAAACCTCCGGTCATCGTTCTTTCTCGTTTTGAGCGATGCAAATTGATTTCCGAAGTTAAATTGATTTTGATCATGAAGAATTGATGTAATGGTCAATGGATACCGATTACTGACTGAGTTATTGCAATTTTTGTTTACAAGGGATGGGAGGAAGGTGAAGGGCTTGTTTACAAGGCATATCAGGGTCAAGAACAAGAAGGATACTGTTGTTCATGTCATTCTTGATCATTTTTATTTTTTGTACAGCTGAGTGATTTTTTTGGGTGTTTATTGTGAGTTTGATAATATAGTGATTTTGGGCATCCATTTGCTTATATTCTCTTGGATTTCTTTTGTTTTAGGTGTTGGACTAGAGAAGCCGAATTCCTTGTTGAGTATAGTGGTTCATGGTATTGAAATGGTCAGTATAGAAAGTTCAGTTTCAGTTCGCGAGTTGGCTGCTAGAAAGCAGCGTGCTTGGGCGACACGGTGGGGATTATTATGGCCAATAAGCAGCTCATGTCTTCTGCTGGTTATGGATTTGGATTTGGTTATTGTTTCATTTCAGTCGATTTTGTTGTGCCCAATTTGTTTTGACTTTTTTTGTATTTGGGTTTGAAAGTTTTCAGTTTTGAATTGTATCTAGTTGCTCGTTTGACCTGGTTAGAAGGATTTGGCTATATGTTGTCAAATTTGTGTGACTTTCCATGTTTGTGGTTGTTTGAATTTGAAGACTGGAATTGATTAATTGGTTGACTGTATTCTTCAAATGCATCCACATAATTGCCCCGAAAAAAGAAACAAATGCTATTATTACGAACGATAATTAATAACATTCTCCCCCTTTGCAGTTCATAGTTTCATCACCATTGTTGTGCACCACAACTCCAGCGGCAGCCAGCTGCTTTCTAGCTTCCTTTTCGTAGAGAGGAGCCGACTAGTGTACATTGCTCTCTTCATGATTCCTCACATCAGCCTTCATCCCATGCCCCATTACAGGAACTTCTTTCCAACCAAAAAAGTTAAAAACCGACATAACCCAAGGCTGCTTCCTCTCAAATATCACACAATTATAGTGGATTGGATATCTGCAATAAAGACAGAAGAAAATATAGCAACTCGATTAGTATTACGCAGGGTAAACAAAAACGGTAAATAAGAATCAAAACAGTGGGACAACATGACATTGAAGTTAATGTGCTTCATCACAAAGCCGACAATCGATATATATCTTTAAGCAGCGCATCAAATCAACACAACTATTCCACTATCACATACCCTATGTCGTGGGCCTGTTTCTGGTTTGAATGTTAATCGTCAAATGAATGATGCCAAAACAATACCAGTGAAGCATTTCATCAACCATCTAACATGATAAAAAAGCTACATCTTCCCAATTACAAATACCCACTTCAATCAAAGAGATACATTCGGACAATGATTCATATAGTGAGAATGCATTCCAACAATGAAATCTACATTCATACATATATATTCAGAGTAATGAGATACATCTCAACCAATTGATGAATGATGCCAAGCACAATTCACTTCTTTCTAGTAAAATGCAATAGTGGTAATTCCTTTTCATGAACTCAGAAAATATATTCTGCACTAAAATGCATTTCTCGCATCAAGATAATTAAAATCTCTAAAACGTTTGTTTTTGTTTAAGAACTTTGTAACATGATGTATAATGCTATGTAAAATGTAATACAATGTTACATATTTTTAATATACGTAGGTTTCTATTTAAAAATTGGTCATTGTTCTTTATGTTGTTTTATTAACTGATTTCGGAGATACATGATTGCATTTACTACGGATTATGCTTAAATTTCTACAGATTATGATTATAATTTATTGGCTTATGCTTACAATGCTACGGATTATGATTACAATGATACGGATTATGATTACATTGATACAGATTCTGATTAAATTGATACGGATTATGCTGGGATTTCTACTGATTATGTTGAGATTTCTACGGATTATGCTTACAATGCTACGGATTATGATCGTGATGCTACGGATTATGATCGTGATGCTACGGATTATGACCGTGATGCAACAAATTATAAATACCCTGTGTGATACAAATGAGCAAGATACATTGCCCTCAATCTAATTATTACATTAAAAGAGGTTGACCAACATACTATCCAATATACGTAGAACATAACACATGCAGTACAAATTAGCCATACTAGCCAAAATATGTAGTACATAACATCTAGCAGTCAGTGCTCTTGAGCTTTGTTTGCGAAGTTGCGGGCACAAAATCATCATCACTTTCTGCTGTATTTTGGCGCATCTTTTGGGAGACTTATTGGCACCAGCTATAATAAAGTACATATAATTAGTCATCTTTAGGCAACAAATGTTAACTGTTCTGCTATAAGTGCTTATTACAATCAAATCCTAGAACGTAAATAGGAAACATACCGTGGACAAGGTTTGATTTTATGGCTTGTTGGTCGTCGATTCGGGCTGTGATTGTCAGCAAGGTTTGATCTTTTTGGAGGGTTTTTTTGCACCAGCTACAAAGAAGTAAATATATTAAGTTACGTCAACTGTTTACTGTAATACGGATTATGTGTACAACGCTACAGATTATGATCCAATAGATACAGATTATGCCTATAATGCTACAGATAATGAGCCAAAGCAGTTAATTACGGATTATGCTTCTAACGATACGGGTAATGAAGTTAGATTTACGGATTTTAAAAATAAATTACCAGGGAACAGTGCATAACATTACACTTTTACTGTGAATGTGTGTAACTATTTACTGAAAGTTTGCAACTTGTACCTGCTTTATTTTTGTTGTTGGCTGTAGTTGTAACAACTACTTCATTGATCCCTTTTGTATGTCCTGGATATCTTCCAACTATAACGAATAAACACATTTAGTCTTAAAACATGTAATTTTATAAAACTACATTTAATTGACTAGAAATAACACAACACCTTTGAGAGTCTGGGTGCTTGTTTGATATGGAATCTGTTTTCGCTTCACAATTGGTTGATTTCTGCAGGTACTTCATTGGCTGTGTTCCTTTTCCTCTTGTGACCTAAAAAGAAATTATGAAAAATAGGCAACGTATTCAACTTTTTTTTCAAAACACACTATCATACTTGTATTTTCCCATAGTCTTGCTACGGATTATGTCATGAACTTATTTCTGACAAATGCATTCTTATTATCTGTCAAATACCGTATGAATCAGGCATACTCACAAATCGAGTCTGAAAAACAAACACTAGTCGGCAAAAACAAACCCACAATTACCAACAGGGATGTATACTACTCTTCAAATCCTCTAATCGCTACGTAACTTTTCGAATCATGCTACGGATTTTGCTAAGAAAAAATTAGACAGGAGCCTTGTAATTCCGACGCATTAAATTGAACTTCAATACCCAAAAATTGATAAATTTCTGAAAACAACAAACCCTATTCCAGTCACTCAATCGCATTGTTAGAACACTGACCGGTGTTTTGAATCGGCTTGTTCGGCGGAGGTGGGGATTTCTGGTGTTCGGTCGCCGACTTTCGAACCATCCTCTTCGTGTTTTCCGAATCGATGGCGGCGGTTGTGCGATCGTCCGTAGCTTCTATTTCGAAGCACAAGTTGGTTAGGGTTTTTCCGAATCGATGGCGGAGGTTGTGCGTCGTCCGTAGCTTCTATTACGAAACACAAGTGGTTAGGGTTTGGTTCGTAACCAACGGGAGCAGTTTTGGATTTTGTTTGGGACGATACTAACCCTATATGCGTAATATGCCGTGATTTTGGTTAAAAATTTAGACTGATCACGGCTGTTGATTATCAAAAATTAATGGACAAGATAAATTTGCATTTCTCATCTTAAAGTCACTTCTCACCGGATCTCAATCCTTGATATCAATCATGATATGTGCTTACTTGTGAATTCAATTGTTTTACCTTAGCTGATTTTTTATTTAAACATGAGTATATCCGGAGGATGTTGGAGTTTGAGTTTTGATATTGCCATGTTTTATTGTGATTGACATGGTTGGAAGGTACTTTTGTGACCATGTAAGGTCGTGTTGGCATGTGGGGTTGAAATGTATTTTTAATGAAATCGACACGATCAGTGTTCAGTGGCGATCTCAACAAGATCGACATTAGCAGTGCTAGTCTCACTTAAAATAGGATAAATATGAAATTCAAATTCAAAACACGATAAATATGAGAAAGGAATGCCAAAAAAAATATGGCGTAAATTTTGTGTGACACCAACTATTTATCTTAATTACTATGTACTACTTTTTCAAACTACTATTCTTTTTTTTTTCTTTTGATAAGAAACCATCACAAGGCTACAAACCGGAGCAGCTGCCCACGAAGAGCACCACACCCAAGAAAGGCACGGCAAAACAGTTGATCGGCCGACCGCAGTGACCGACACTACATAACCAAATGAGGCCACACCGTGCCCTTCGATAAAAACAGGAGTCTAACTCCTGATACCTAAAAAACGAAAACAACAACAGCTCAGACCTTAGCGGCTGAGGATACAACCCTCATAAGTGAAAACATCACTTAGAGGGACGAACCTAAAAACGAAAACTAAACTACAACTACACCTAATCTAAACCCTAAATTATACATCAGCAGGGAAGGCCGGAAACCCAAAAAGTCGTCTCTCCGCCATCATACGCTGGTTCGTCCTCAGGATCTCCTCTCTACACCACAGCCAGCACCAAACGAGACACGGAAGGAGGCCTCCCCAAACCGCACCGCCAAAACCAGCAGAGAGCCACAAAACACACATATTTACAGAAGAACCCAAAATAGGCTTCCCCACTCCCCTAACGGAGCTGCCCTCCATCCACCACCAGAGTCGTATCCGGCCAAACCAGTGAGCCCAACCGGGAAAACCGTCCAACCTCCGCCCAAGGACGCCGAGAGCCGCCTAGCCCTCCCAGCAGAGTGATGAGTCGTATTTATACGACTCGTCGAGTCAACTAATCTCATCTATTTCGATACATTATTATGCGAACAGTTACTTTTTAGTGTTGTTTTGTATTTCAGGTGTTTCGGAAGCTCTAGGAGAAAACGCGCATAAAAGATGGCTTTTCATGCCAAAAACATCACAGTTTCAGATTAGACTTTTGGACTTTCGACGGAGCGCTGGGAATGAACCGCTTATCAGAAAAATACGAGTCATATGCCGTTGCGTAGCTAACTCAATTCACTACAACTCTCTAGTTCACACCGAGAGCATCCGAGGTCGTTTAGATGGTCAAATCAAGAGCCGAAGTCGGGACTCAGTGCATATCGCGTCCGCAAGAGACATTAGCGTTAACGCTAATGTTGCTTACGAACGCGCCGATACGAGATGATGACGTCAGCAGTCTGTTTGATGACATCAGCAGCCCGAAAGTTGATAATTCTAGCCCAAAAATCAGATTTGGAAACCCAAGTGATAATTCAACCCAAAACCAGATTTGAGAATACAGTTTTGCTATAAATAAGAAGCTTGGACTAGGGTTTTCATCATCATCTCATCATTCATTCTACGAAGTTCCAAGAAGGCTCTGGAGGAGAAGACGCAAGCTTTCGACAAGAGAAAAGAGATTTTCTTACTTTTAATTATGTGTTTTTCCATGATTATGAATAGCTAAACTCCTAATTCAGTTTAGGATTTCGCATATTGTGACTATGTTTTGAGATTCCGTTCTTAATGCAATTTTATGTTTCTCTAGTTCTTGTGCGTATTCCATGAATTAATGTGTGAGGTTAAGGGGAAGCTTTGTCGCAAAGCTTAATCGAACAATTAATTCTTATCGTTAATATCTACTGGAATTTCGTTATTTTTTTCTTGCACCCATAAAACTCTCACAACCCCCCATTTTTCATATTTGTTTTCAGATACAGCTTCAACAACACCAGCTCCCTTAGGTTCGACCCTGCTTGCCGCTACACTAGTTCATAGCAGGAGAATTTTAAATATTAAATTTGACGCGTCAGACGACGCGCGTCACAGAGCGAGCCAAAACGGACCATCCGCCATCCACCATCGCCCATCTCTCCCACTTGGAAGCAACCCGGCCGGCTCCAAAACACAACCAACACAAATATATACATATATACAAACTACTATTCTGAATATCATGCATAAAGACCATACATATCTTTTTCTAAGAAATTAAATAAATAGTGACCATTAGATCTACACTTTAATGAATTGGTACATATCATTGAACTGTGCTAGTTAAATATGATATTCAAGGTTGTCCACCTTGTCATTAAATGTTCCTTCAAAACACAGCAAAGCAGTAACTACCCAAACCCCATAACTCATTAACTCTCTCCTCGTTCCTATTTCAATCATCCCACATTTTTTTTGTGACACTTCCAATCTCAAATCTCAGCTCACATTCCTCTCCTTGGCCTTGCATATAACTTTCTTCCACACTCAAATGTCCACCCTGCCACCGCCCTCATTCGAATCAGCCGCCCGAGTCGGCCTCGGCTACGGTATAGCCATTGCGGTCAGCATTCTAGTCCTCATTTCCACGATCATGCTCGCCTCTTACGCCTGCACCCGCATCAAATCAGGCGATGATGAAACTGCTCGCTCCGGTCGCAGATCGCGATCAGACCTGCGACGGGGGCGAATGCCAACTAGGGAGGAATCCGTTATGGTGGTCGTAGTGGGCATAGATAAGGCGGTGGTGGAGTCCTATCCGAAGATGGTATTAGGGCGGAGTAAGCGGCTGCCGAAGCCGAATGACGACCGAGTGTGTTGCATATGTTTGTGTGAGTATGAGCAAAGTGATACTGTAAGGCTAGTTCCTGAGTGTAACCATTGCTTTCATGCTCAGTGTGTGGATGGATGGCTCAAGGTTAGTGGCACGTGCCCCACGTGTCGCAATTCGCCGGCTCCGTCGGCTGCGGCTACGCCTTTGAGCGAATCTGTTCCTCTGGCTATGCATCCGAGGTGAGATGCTGATTAGTTTATTTAATGAAACAGTGAAAATGTTATGTATAAAAAAGTTAGTTGTTGGCTGTGAAACTTATCTCAACTTTGATAATTTTCCTATACAAAAATGTATTTTTAGAAGTTATTTATGGAACTTCTAAAAGAAAAAGTTATTTATGGAAATGCATATTTATTTGCTTTCGAAAATGATAAAAGTTGGAAAATTCATGCACTCCTCGGCTCTGTTTGGCTATGAGTTTACAACATTGCCTTAATTAGTTTTTGAGTTATATTTTACTTATCAGATTTTTTTTTTGATGGTGTACAACTCAATTCATACATCTCAATTATCATACAAGTACATCTCAATCATATTGCATGAGAACTATATCGGGTACATGTGACTTAGACTCTTGGAGCACAGGCCACGCATGACACCAACCCGGAATAGGTACTTGAATTGTGTACATCGAAGCGCATCTTACGCTTGAAACCCTTCGAACATTGACGAGAAACACAATACCTCCACGAAAGGATAGGCAACGCAGCAACATCCACCTGCAGCACACAACGTGTCCGCAAGGGACGGATAACACCTCCGTGAGGGGAGAAATAGCACGTCCGCGCCGAGGCGGGACGAAAATACCTCCAATATGGAGGAATAAAACTCCTACACAAAAGTGGGGAGAAATATGCTACTCTTTTTTTAAAAACAAATTCACTATTATAAGCAAGGAATGGACAAGTCCCAATCTCATGTCGGTGCATTCGAGGGAGTTCGAACCATCGACCTCCTGGTCATTCGACCAAGAGAAATATGCTACTCGGGACGCTTGACTTCTTGACAATTTGCCAAGGATCAAACTACTCGATCAAGACCCCTCTCACAATTATCATATTATTTTTAGTAACATATTATCAACATGAAAGTGCATCATATGAACCCCATTTTAATGTAAAAATTTACCATCATCAGATGCCGATTCGGTATAGTGCAACTAAAATGGTGAGGCAGTCAAAACGAAATTGTTTCGAATAAAATGACATCGTTTTGATTGAAGTATAATTTTAACAAAATGACACCGCTTTCTTGAAACGACATCATTTTGACACTCGTAACATTTGGATGCAACACCTTTCTCCCGTGCCTCTAGTACATATGATATGTTAGACGATAGTGACAAATTTTGCAGTCGAAATATATGTTAATAGACAGATTGCATACAGAATATAACTGAACATAACAATATATCAAACAATTCATAAATAATGAATTGAAACAATCAAACCGTAGGGCGTAGTTGAGGCGCGTTGGACGATTTTCTTAAAGCATTATTGCTCTCCCATCGGGTGCTGGAATCACGAGCAACTGCTTCTCAGGATACAACAACTCATTGGTTGAAACTTTGCACCAAAAGTCTCAACCCTATCGAGCTGACTTTGTCTTCTACTATCACCACTTACACACGCGAATGAAAGTGTAAGAAAGTAGGAAAAACATGTCGGCATTGATACTTCAAGGAGGAATTTTGGAGTTGTGTTTTATTGGTTTTTCTTCTCCGCGAAAATGAGCTGGAAAGCTACTCCTTTTATAGGAGAGCTTTGACACCTCGAAAAAACTAAAGGTTATAGAATTAAGACTAGCCTTTATCCTCTCTGCCCTTGGTATTTCTCATAGTCATATGCCTTGGAATACACATAACAATTATGTTGATTATTTTCAAGAACATATTAAGATTTCTAGGCAACTCTTTGGTATTTCCAATGTGTCATAGAAAACCCAATAATATTAGTCTTTAAGTGTGCACCATTTAAGAAAATTAGTTCATTGCCTTAAAGTGTGTGACACCATCAAACCTAGATTATCAATGGTATTCACCATCATTTTCTTCACCAAATAATACTCATTTTTCCAACATGATAGATGGACACATTTTTCTTTTCGATTGTATTTCTGAACTGAAACTAATTTTAAAATTTTAAAAGAGTTGAGGTCAACCCTAGATACTAATTTACTATATTTGTTTTCAAAAAAGAACGATTGATCCAATCCATTGTATTGCTATTTTGGTCCTAGATGTTCCTGTTTCGTTGCTAGGTATTCCACCATATAGCAACGAAGCTATAGTATGATTGCACCATAGAAATCAATTGATAAACAAAAAACTATAAGGAGTTTATTACATTCACATCCATCCATATCCATACAGCAGAGATTTTTATTTTTCGTCACTTAGTGAAATCAGTGCTTGTTAATGAAGGTAGCAATCCCAGTAATCAAATCAGCAGTTTGAGCAGAAGTCACAGGGTCCAAGTCAACAGCAATCTTGTTCAAGTAAAAGCTATGTCCAACGTTGTAACTCATCAGCAGCTCCACATCTTTCCCAGCCTTCTTCAATGCCTCATAGTACTCCATTTCCGTGTCCTTGATCAAGTCCTTATCAGCCACACAGAGCAGCATTGGCGGCAGCCTGAGGCCGTCCATGTCGGACCCCATCGGACATGTAATGGGATGGTCCTTATTGCTCCCGGCAGGGAGAGCCAATGCTAAAAACTTATCAACCATGTCGAGGGTCAGAAATGGCGACTCAGGTTGCTCGGTTTCCGATTTGCTTCGAGTGGAGCGAACGAAGCCGGGGTGGATCGGGATGGCTCCGGCTAAGGTGAGAGAGGAGGATAGGTTGTCGTGCCCGTGACCAGCACGAGCAGCGATTTCATGGACTAGGTTGCCTCCGGAGCTGTCCCCAATGAGAAACACACGGTTGAAGTCCGCATGTGGCTCGAGCCAAGGGTCAGTTTGACCCTCTGACCCGAGCCAACGTAGAGCGGCATAGCCGTCCTCGCATGCTGCGGGAAGAGGGTGCTCCGGTGCAAGACGAAGATAAGCCGAGACGCAGATGACTCGGGCTGTCCGAACCAGCCTAGTGTAAATTTGGTAGTACAAGTAGAAATCAGCTTGACTAATGCAAAAGCCACCTCCATGGAGATGGAGGAGGACTGGAAGTTTCTCGCGGTCGTCAGAGCGTTTCTCGGGTAGGTAAATTCTAACCCGAACGCCCGAAGCGGAAGTCACGTCACGTATAGCTACTCCATTGACAAAATGGTTGTGAGCCTGAACCGGTTCGATCATGAAGTTAACTTCTGATGAGCCGGTCCAAGCACGGTCGACCGAGCCGTCTTCGTAGACCTGGAGCCAGCCGGACACGTCCAGTATTAGCCTCTTCTGATGAACCATCTTCCTTTTGAACTTTGTAAGTATGTATTCTCTTTTGAGTTTGAGGTTAAAAGAAATGTGATGGGTGCTGGTTTGAATTTTTGTGTGAAGCTAGAGGAATCTATTTATAGTAGATTTGTAGTGGGACCAAATTTTGACTGAAAGTGTTTTACATGAAATTTCTTCAAAATTTCCACACAAATTTCTTCAATGATTAATAACTCCACCAACCAAAAATAGGGAATACACTTTTTATAGTCTATCATTGACTTTGATGGTTTGCAAAACTTTTCTTACTTAAGAACTTTTGCGGCACCTTCCTTTATTCGACATAAGACCAACATTTGTGGATACTAATTATTTTCCCCTTGTTAGAAACTAAATTAAGTACCTTATTAATCTCCTCTTATTAGAAACTAAATTATGTACAATCAACGGCTTAAAATGATAACTTTTTTCATTGTACTAAATTTGTTGCTTCTTTCAATTTCTGATGCGCCTCGATTAAATCCTCATTAGCTGGGTTTTTGCCTAGAATGCAGATTTAATTTGAGATTTGTTGCTTATTGACAAGGTTCTTAATAAAATGCCCGTGAGTAGAAAGTTTATTTGGGATTTGTATTATATTGTTAATCGCACTAGCCGTTTGTTGTAAAATCAATTATAATATTGATGTGGCTCCTACGTGTATCCTACGCTAGTTTTTTTTTTAAATATTTTGACACAAATCACTTAATCGTATTATCAATTTGTGTCTGGAATAAGAAAGAATGACTTCATTTCACGAAAGAAACAACTAAATGCATTAGCGGTTTATGTCAAAACTCAAAAAATGTCGACGTGACTCCTACGTAGAACTCACGTAATATGCATGTCGTCATCAAAAATAATTTCACAATAAATCAGTATCGCCTTTAACGGTTCGTGTCGACACTCAAATAAATTTTCAATCAATTGCATTTTCGTGATAACTTCGCCACACAACTTTGTCAATAGTGAAAAATCTCAAATTAATTTGAAAATGCAAATAGACGAAGAAATAAAAAGTCTACCAATTGCATTGTAAAATGGGTTAGGGTTTGAGCTTCCTGGTTATTTCCTGCAAGGGCCCGGATTAAGTGGCTGCTAAGTGTTTTGGACTTGCGGGTGTGGCCAATGGACAAAATAAGTCTAGCAATAAAAAAAAATTTGGATAGAAAAGTCTAGCAATAATTGAATCAGAGAGATTGAATATTGAAGGCTCATCGACATCAGATTTGCAAAAAAAAAAATGGAAAGAGAAAAAGCTAGCCATCTGGTGTAATGCATGGCCCACATCTTGGGTACTTGTATTTTTCATTTTTTTTTTTGATTAAGTAAGTTGCCAACTCGCAAATACAACATTCCCAAAAGGGCCTGCAAAGCCCGGCCGCCTGGTCGAGGCAGATGACTTTATAACGAGATATAGATCAGTGGACCCTTAAAGAAACCGAAGCCTACATATCCGGCCGAAGCCGACAACTTATCCAATCAACTAAACCTAACAAACTATTGAAACGTAAAAACTACTGAGACTATTACTAGAAGACAGACCGGCCCCAAAAGGAGCCACCCCGCCGCCGACCAGCAAGCCCGGCCAAAGCCACAAACCAGCCGTCCGCGCCGCTGAAAGCCACCATCCACCATCCAAAGCCTCCGACCGACAGCCACGCAGCGCCGCCCAACCCACCGCCGACAAGCACTCTGTCCACCGCCGGACGCCAGCTCCAACAACTTCTCGACGCCGCCCAAAGCCACCTCCACCACAACGACACGTAAAAGCCACCAGATCCGACGTCACCAGCCCAAAATCCACCCCCGGAGGGCCAAAATCATCAGCCCCACCTCCAAACCCCCAACCCTCACCGGTCGAAGTCGCCAACTCGCCCAACCCGACGACGCAAGCAGCGACGCCGAGCAGAAGAGAAAACGCCACCGAGCCAGCGAAGGAGGGAGGAGGAGTCGAAGGCGAGGCCCCACGCGCGTTGGAAAAGCCGCCTACTCGCCTGAACCGCCTTACCCTTTCGCCAAGCTTCCACCGCCTCAACAAAACTCCATTTTTGTACAAAGATTGCTTTTTTTTTGTTTGATAAATACAAAGAATGCTTTTCAGTTTGTTGGATGAACAACGAACTATCGAAGGGAATTACAGGACGGCGATCATATGAGAATCAATTTTAAATGAGAACATGTACAATCAAGGAACAATAAATATGTTGGATGAACAACGAACTAATGAAGTATCTGATAAATAATAAAACATTTTTTTTTGATTAAAACTGTGAATTACAAAAACGACGGCGAACTGAGGTCTTAAAGCTGGGACAAGTTAACCAACTGGGAACAGTACAGACAAGAAAAATAGACATGAATAAACAGGAGTCCGCTGCTCCACTTCGCCTTTGGTTTGAGCACGTCGTCCCGTTATTCACAGCTGAAAAAAGACAGGACCACTTGAATATCATCCATGCATCGTCCGCCTGCCAGAAGCACCGGCCGGGAGACTGGGCGAGAGTAACCAATATTTACATAAAGGCTGTACCAACACGGCGAAGATAGCTCAGACCAAAAAGGATGAGGGGAAAATCCTCATAAACTAAAACAACTTAGAGGGAAAATATACACAAAACAAAAACCAAAAAACCCACAACCAACCAGTCCAAACACACCACCCCAACCCCACCATGGCAGCACCGACCACCCACACCGCCACCAACGTGAGTCCAGCCCGTGCCGCCACAAGCGGAGGAGGGGGAGGAAAACGGATGAAGGATGGGCAGGGTGACGCATGGAGAGGCCGGAGAGTGGGTCTGAGAGCTGGAGGAGGTGGGGGTATGCGGTAGGGCTGGCGAGAAAGCTTATGGGAGGGAGAGGGGGTTAGAGAAAAGGACGGTTTTGGGTAAATTTAATAATAAAACATTTTGATGGACAATAACTTGCTGACACTTATTAGTTAACCTTGCAATCGGGGCTACGCATATCTAGTTAGAATTTTCAGCTCAAGTGTTTAACATACATACGACCCCGATTTTCAGATTGACATTTTTTAATGACAACAATCATTGTGAGGCTTTATTAGTTGTGAGGACTTATTAGTTGCTCTCGAACAATATATTAGGAGATTCTATTAGAAGTAATTCGGAGTTCTGTTTCTAATGCAACATTACGTTAAGCCCTGATAAGATTCTACATTCTTTGGTATTCGCCTCTTCTTTTCTTTTTTTATAATGATTGATCTTGTATAATGTAGGATACTCAAAATGGAACATATGCCTCTAACGGACACGCATTGATACGTAAACGATGCACCCAAATCCTAAAAATAGTATACGCACTACAAATTTGGGCAAAATATGCGACAGTCAAAAACCACCGCAAATCCGCTGCAAAATCACCAGTAAAAGCAATTTGCAGTGGTTTTGCGGTGGAAATTTTGAACATCGCATTTTCGATCGCTGCATAAATATTTGCGGTGGTTTTGCAGCGGTTTTGCGATACAATTTACGATGATTTTGCAGCGATTTACATAATCACGCAAAACCGAAGGAAAATCACCGCAAAATCACCGCAATTTGCAATGATTTTGCAGCAGTTTTGCAGTGGTTTAATACTTTCGTTTTGCAGTATTTTTGCGGTGGTTTTGCCAGGGTATTTTTTTATGTAATTGTAAATCATATATTTATTCAATATTCTAATACATTAAACAATTTTTAAATCGCAGCATTTTAATTTATTAAAATAAATACACTGAAAATTAAATTTTAAAAATAATACAAAAATGAAATGAAAAATCATTCATATTTAAACTCAAAATGTTTTAGTATTTACAATAAGACACTTAAAATGTTTAAGCAAAATAAAACACTTAAAATTCACACGGCAGCTATTTGTGGACCGGGTAGCATTTTGTAAAACCTCTGAAGCACTATGCTCTTAAAATTGCCCTTTAAGCCCATTTTCTGAAAGTGATTACCCCAATAATCCAAACTCAAAACCTCTTCGTTGCATCAAACTGTGAAAACAAAAAGGTAAGACAAATTAGTCCAAAGAAGAGAAATATATATACAATGAACATAGACCACAAATCACGTCCTTACTGAATAATGTCAACAGAACAAAATTATTCAAACTTGGGAAATTATTCAACAGAATACAACTTCAACTAAACTTGGAAATAATGTCCTTACTGAAATGTAGACAAATATGTGCATGTTATACACATAAAAAATTATTCAATTAACCATCTCTAAGTTCAGCATCATAACAGAACCAAGTCACTAGGAATGAATATCGAAAAGGGAATATAAAGTCTTACTGCTTTGACTCGGTGAATTGCAACTTGCAAGTTGTACCCTCCGTCTAGCAATTTCTTATCCTGCACACCACAAATCAAATTCAAGAATCAACACTACCACAAATCCACATCAAAACAAAATCAGCGACCTCACCTGAACCGAACCAAAACCAACACTGCTCAAAGATCAACATTCAATACAATTTAATAGATCAACTTTCTATCCAAAACGTTTACGGCAAAACCTGTGAAAATCGAAGTTGCTGCTAATTAAAAAACCTTAAAACAACAGCATAACACCTCATACCAAAAACAACCAAAGCAAAGCACCTCATACAAACTACAACAGCATCAACCTTTGCAGCAACCAATCCAGAATACATAACTCCAGCCAACATCTTTTGATTCCTTAGCTTCTGCGACGATCTCTCAGGCCATTCCCGTTGCTGTATACTTGTAGTCAAATGGAAGAAAAAATAAAACAGTTGCATTAAAAAGAAAGCTCTTCACTTGTAGTAATCATATGTCAAGTTTACACAACACAGAAACAAGGAGCAGTTTTACCTAAGAATTGGAGTGCTGTCACGTACTAATAGGCAATAGCCAAAGTCTGCAAAGTGAAACACAAAGCACAAAGGAATCGGCGAAACCAAGCACAACGCTTTTCAACCAAATCGTCAAACATCACAGAACAATTGGAGTGCTGCTTACAAAATTGTGTATGGTTCCCTGATATATATTTAACAAACACACAACCAACTTTGTTCTTATTACCCCCTCCATCAATACCTCATAGCAGCTGATCCATTGAAAGAGGCCATTGAGCAAAAAAAAAACTGAGGCCATGAAATCTAAAGGATGGAGTATTTCATATCAATAATCAAGAAAAAAAAGTAAATAGACAGAGCAATAGAGAAGATTGTAATAAAGACTTCAAAAGCATAATCGGTCTTCTCAAACCTTGCTGATCTTTGGAAGTATCGTCACAACTATCGACATGTCATCCATTTCTAGGAAATTTGATCAAGTCCCACATTGGTCTGGATATTAACTGCTGAAGAAAAATTTTAATAGGAGTTTAGAATATTTTCTCATCGAGTCAATCCATTTAGGTCTAATTATTCCTTATTCAACCTGATAAGAAGAAAAGAAGAAATTCCTAAACAGTTTGACCTGGTTTAGGAACAAGTAACTGAATCAGAAGATCTCAATTCCGACCATGAGAATAAGAAGAAAAGCTATTAGAAATTTACAATTTGATTACGCAATCAAAAGACCAATCCCATCTGAGAAATTTACAAAATCACATACTAAAGCAGCTTCTTCTTTCACAGCCCTATATCTGTCGGACGCTCACCTTACTTATACCGGGTCTGAAACAGACGGCCTGCAGGGGAAACAGATTACTAACTCAATCTCTAGGACTATGAGTACCTTCGCTTACCGATTCTATTCATCGGCGCAGCTTAAATCGGTCGACATTTGCTTCAGGAAACAGGCTCGTGCAAGTTCCATCGAGTCGCCGATCCTCCTGATTCCGAATCGACCATTCGATAACGATACTTCGGTTCAGTTCCGCGCGCGGCGCAGTTTGAATACGTGAAATCAATGCTCGTCGTCGGCATCGGCGTCGACTTACGGACGGGTGTGAGGTGTGAGCGTTGGCTTGCATTGGAGGAGCGGCTTGGCAATTGCGACTGAATGAACCCTAGACTGAATGAATCGATGGTAAAATAGTATATTTGTTAAGTTGATGCATTGGGCCAAATTATTGGGCCAAATTCTACCCGGCCCATGCGTTTTATGCAACGGATTTGCGGTGGTTTTTTTTTCGTCGCAATTTTTGTACTGTAAAACCGCTGTAAAACCACCGCTTTATGCAATGCAAATGCGGTGGTTTTTTTCCGCCGCAATTTTTGTACCGCAAAACCGCTGCAAAACCACTGCAAAACACAAAAACCATCGCATAATCACCGCAAAATCACCGCTTACTTATGCGGCAGTAAAAATGCACTGCATAATATCACCGCATATCAGGTCCAAATTTGTAGTGACGGTACCTTGTGTAAACAACTTAAGAAAAGATTATCACTTTCTAGTTTCTATATGTATATGTGCATTAAGCAAAATTAGGCATATATATAACATATGTGCGGTACAAGAAGCGATCAAATGAGGCAACAAAATTAGAATGAGGCACGATCTCAACCACACATCTAACCCTCCGTGCATTTGTGGCGCGCCACGTGTCCAAATAGTAAACCCACTATCAATAGTAGTGTGAACACAAATGGCGGCTCAACTCACGTGGCGACAATGAGTGGCCCAGATCGTGCCTCACGTGCCTCATTCTACCAACTCTGCCTCAACCAAGTGCTCCCCTGTGCGGTACAACTAATGCATATGATTGTGCTGCAAATCAATACTATAATATGGTGTTAATTTACTTAGTGGGTGATCATTACTCAGGAGCAGCCCTGGAAGAGTTGCTCTCTCCGCTGATTGGAGATTAGAAAAGATTAACTAAATTAAGAAAAGTGAATAGGCGCCCCTAAACGTAACACAGTTGGATAAGAATCATGAAAGTTAGAATATTTCAATAAAAATTGTGGTTTGAGTTAATTTGCATTGTTTACATTTTTTTGAGGATAAAGGTTACTAGAGGAGCACTCGAATAAGAATCCCTTTAAATTTCGAGAATTTGAGATCTCAATCTTCACTTTCCAAAATGCATCAGCAAGTCATTTTGGTAGTGACACGTGTCAAATGTGCATTTTCCAAGATGCATTTAATGCAAAGGCAAAGCCACTTTTTTGACTTTGCATTTTGGATATGTGTCACATGCAGATTCAAAGATGCATCATGATCTAATGATGAGATTTGTGTTCTCAAATTCTCAAATTTTTAAGGGTTCTCAACCGAGCGCTCCACAAGGTACTAAGTACTATATCACTTTTGGTATATATATATATAAGAGGATCGCTCAAATGAGACCCTCCCATGTTGGTGAGGTTGTGAGGCTTCAATCTTAATCATTAGATCAACCCATCTAACTCATCTGGTGACGACACGTATCCCACTACCAAAATTCATCAAAAGCAAAATACTATTCCCTGCACCTTTAAATCTCAACCATTAGATCAAAATGATCTAAAGGTGTGAGATTGGGCCTCACGACCTCACCAATAGTACTCAACCTCATTTGAGCTCCCCCTATATAGAACAAATAATGACACGCATAAATCGAAAAATGATAATGTACCAATTATAAGCAATTAGGGGCCGTCCACTTTGACTCTATTTTACTAACTGAAACTTATCTTAACTGATCTTAACTTAACTGAAACTTATATTGACTGATGAATAGTATTATTTTATGATGATGAATAGTAATTTTATGATGATGATGAATAGTAATTTTATGATGATGATGAATAGTAATTTTATGATGATGATGATGGGGGTGATGATGGTGATGAATAGTAATTTTATGATGATGATGAATAGTAATTTTATGATGATATTGAATAGTAATTTTATGATGATGATGGTTGTGTGATGATGATGATGAATAGTAATATTATGATGATGAATAGTATGATGGTATGATGATGATGAATAGTATGATGGTATGATGAATAGTATGATGATGATGATGGTATAATGATGATATGATGATGAATAGTGTGATGGTATGATGATGGTATGATGAATAGTATGATGGTATGATGATGATGGTATGATGAATAGTATGATGATGATGGTTTGATGATGAATAGTGTGATGGTATGATGAATAGTATGATGATATGATGGTATGATGAATAGTATGATGGTGATGGTATGATGAATAATGTGATGGTATGATGAATAGTATGATGGTATGATGATGAATAGTATGATGATGAATAGTATGATGATGATGGTATGATGAATAGTATGATGATGGTATGATGATGATGATGGTATGATGAATAGTATGATGATGATGGTATGATGATGATGAATAGTATGTTAAAAGTAACTTATCTTAACTGAAACTTAACTTAACTTATAGTGACTGAAAGTAACTTATCTTAACTGATCTTAACTTATCTTAACTGATATTAACTTATCTTAACTTAGAAATCAAAAAATAGAATCAAAGTGGACAGAGCCTTATTTGCAGGGAAGTTATCTAGAATATTCTTTATGGATTCAGATGAGTATGACCCTCCCTGGTAGATTATTCATTATTATTGATAAACACCCTATGTGTAAAGTTTTTTTTTTTGTTTGCACAAAAGAATTGCAAATGCAGATTCCTTTCTGTCTGCTAATCATGAACTGACACCCTTGTTTAATTTGTGGAGTTAGGTCAAAGCCTGAGCGCGAAGTGAGCAATTCACATCTATTTTTATCGGATGTCCCCGAAGGAACAATTCACATCTATTTTTGGATGTACCAATCGACATCTTTCATGCATATTGTTGGATCCACATTACACCATAAGCACATATATACAATTTTCTAATTGATGATAATTAACGAAGTTAATTTAATTGGGGTTTTCCTGTAGGGTTATGGAGTATGTTTAAACAAAATTCGATCATTCTATATAATCCAACTTGATTAATATTAGGGTTTCAAAATTTTGGACCGAACAAAATTAAGGTATCGATCTTTTACTTTATTTATATCCACATTGATTATTATAATTATATCTTCCTTTGTATTATTTTTTTTACCTTCATATTTTTACATTGGTTTATCCCTCATATTATTGCTTTCTTATTCCTAACATTTTAGTACTCCATAAAATCGCTCAGATAGATCCAAACATTATATTTGTTGTATTTTACTGGTTCACCATTTAAGTGGTTCTAGAAGGAGATTAGAGGAGAGGATCCAACTTGAAAAAGTTGGGCATAATCTTCAGACATCGCCAGGCCATTTGTTCACTTGGTTGAATGTTTTTCCACGTGTCGACAACAAATATTTTCAAGATATAGTTGAAACGTGATTAGACTTCCATTCTGCCTGGAGAATTAGTTACGTAGTAGAAATTTACATGTTCAAGTAATTACATATCTTGTTCAACATCACCAATTCACATGTTAATATAAAAAATGCATTCGACCAATAATATTCCGTCCTTTACAGCAAATTAAAAAAAGACCGAGAAAGAAACTTCTGAGACCGAGAGTGACGATGCAAATCACACCACAATGAAGAAATTAAGTCAAATAAATATGATACATTCATAGAACCAATTACATCAGTACAGCATCCGATTTCATATGTATATTTAAGGTTTTAAGTTGATTAGGGTTTGTAACAAATTTGATCTCTTTGTGGCCTATATATTTTTTTACTAGTGCTGCCACTCGTTTCCCACTCATCAAATGCTTCTCAACGGCTTCCATTTTCAGCTAATATCATCAACGTACGTAAACAAGAATCATATGCAAGTTCCAGCTCAAAAATTAGGAATTTCAACTTATTCAGTTTTTATCTTTATGATCGAAACTCTGTATACAAAAATAACGATAGCAAGACGATGCACTTTTGTATATTGGGGAGTGCTCGATTAAAAATTCTTTTATGATTTGAAAATTTGAGAATTCAAAACTGACTATTGAATCAAGATGAATCATCGAATCTGCATCTAACACGTGTCCGACGAACAAAATCAAACTTTGTGACTTTGACTTTTGACTTTTCACATCTTTGAAAATGTAAGTGGGACACGTGTGTCACGCCGTAGCTACTTAATCATGTATTTCCAAAGGTGTAAATTGGGCTCTCAAATTCTTGAAACGTAAAAGGTTCTTGAGCGCCATTTATGCACTTTTAGTTAAAATATAAAAGTGCATAATTTTGAAAGTAGTGCATAAAAATTAGCAGGTGTCACAATTATCCGATTAATGCATCATGTGCTTAACTCGACATTATGTCAATATATGTGCAGTAGTGAGTAATTAAAAGACCAGCAACAATACTTTTCATATAGTTTCATATGGTTTATCAACAATGTATCAACTTTATAGATCAAAAAGCAGGTTAGGCTTAAAAAGCAAAATGAAAAAAAAATGAAGTTATCAAGCATTTCAAGCTAAGTCTCTCTAACGTCACTGCCAGCTCTGATCATTCAGACACATCTCTCAGTATCAATTTTATCCAAATCACTATATAAATATGTGCAACTCCATAATCATTTCTTGAGAAAACACACCAAATTAGAAACAGATAGAACAAGTATCTTTTGGAGTGCCTTTCTTCTTTGACACTTGATCATTTTTCATAAATATGGAGAAAATGAGTGGATGTGCAAGATTTCTGGAGACCAGCAAACCCTATTTTGCAATGATAGCATTGCAGTTTGGGTATGCAGGAATGAATATCATTACCAAGGTTTCACTTAACCATGGGATGAGCCATTACGTGCTCGTGGTCTACCGTCATGCCTTCGCCACAGCCTCCATCGCACCCTTTGCGCTTATATTCGAGTGGTAAATATTAGTACCTCCTCCATTTAAGTAATTTTTTGTGTATTTGATGATGCAATATATAATAATATATTTGAGTATGTTTTGCAGGAAAAATCAGCCTAGGATAACTTTCAAGGTTTTTACGCAACTTTTTGTACTTGGTCTGCTTGGACCAGTGATTGATCAGAATTTTTACTATGCTGGATTGAAATATACTTCTCCAACCTTTGCCTGTGCCATTACCAACATGTTACCAGCCCTGACCTTCGTCATGGCGGTTATCTTCAGGTAAAAATTATTGAACTACTTTGTACATAAACGTGCGCATTTTGGGAATTTTCTTTAGTGACTTATATTTTGAACTCTTTTCATTTTGTAAAAAGGATGGAGATAATAGACATAAAGAAGATAAGATGCCAAGCCAAAATTATCGGAACTGCAGTGACAGTAGCTGGAGCTATGTTGATGACTTTATACAAGGGTCCGATAGTGGAGATGTTATCGTCTAGCAACAGGCAAACAGAGGGCACAGGCGCAGCTGCTGCTCCGAGTGACAAGGACTGGTTCAAGGGCTCAATGTTGGTGATGATAGCAACTTTAGCTTGGGCTTCCTTGTTTGTGTTGCAAACACAAGCACTCAAGACTTACAAAAAGCACCAACTGTCCTTAACTTCACTTGTGTGCTTTTTTGGTACTTTGCAAGCTGTTGTGGTTACTTTCGCGTTGGAGCGAGATATGTCTGCCTGGAAGATTGGCTTTGACATGAACCTCCTTACCGCTGCTTATTCGGTATATACACAATTATTTCATCGATCGATGCTGTAGGGGAAATATGCTGTTTTGATCAAACATTTAATTAGACTTATCTGTTTGGTGGCTGCAGGGAATTGTGGCATCAAGTGTTGCCTATTATGTACAAGGACTAGTGATCAAGCAAAAAGGGCCTGTCTTTGCAACTGCATTCAGTCCCTTGATGATGATCATCGTCGCGGTAATGGGCTCTTTCATCCTCGAAGAACAGATCTTCCTCGGAGGGTAAGTAATTAAGAACAGTAAACTCATTAAATTTCATTTTGCACCAAATTTTTATTTCCAACTCAAATTAATTTTTGATGTGTTGCAGAATACTCGGCTCAGTACTAATTGTGATTGGACTCTATTCTGTTCTGTGGGGCAAACACAAGGAGGATTTGGACAAGAAGAACAGCACGACCGAGGATCAAATGCTGGAAGAAACATCGAATTCGATCAAGTGCCAAGAAAATGAAGATATTGAATCCAAGGGTGAGGATCTGAAGAAAACTGCCACTCCGCAGCTTATAAGTTCTTCAGCTTCATTGCCCATCAGCATGAGTGCCCAAAAGTTCAACATCAAAGTTAGCCAAGAGCCAGAACATTAAATATCTGATCACACACACATCTAATTAAATTTGCCGATGATGATTGACAACGAGTATTATCTCGGTCGCTAGCTCCTGCATCTTTTCAGCTCCTCTGCGCGCGAGGCCATCCTATTTAATGTCTATATGTTTTTATACAAGTGTTTCAAGCCATGAGAAAGTTCACCAAGCTATGACTTTCATCAGAGTGCTATACAATTATCATTATGTAACATAGCCGTATAAAATGTACTGTAGCAGTGTCCTCAAATTCTCTCTTCACTTCAATTATAAAAAATATTCTTACTCGGTCAGTTTTTCTTTTTCAAGAGTAATTTCTCCATTTGCCATCTTTTGATTATTTATTAACTTATTATCTCATTTATATTAAAAATGTCATTGTTCTTACTTGCTGAATCATTCTACCATTTTACCCGCAAATTAAAAAGAAGTTATAAAAAAATTTAAAAAATGGAATTAAAAAAGAAACAAGAAAAGCTTCCTTATGAGTGAAAAAATGGAAAAAATGGCGAGGTTCCAAGAATTGGTCAGAAGAGAGCTTTTTAAGGTAAGTGTGAGTTAAGCTTTTTGTGGTCTGTAGATTTTAAAATTTTCATCTATTTTTGGCCCGGATTATACTCTCAATGTGAATTTCAGCATTATTTTTTTTGCTATTATTAGCTTTAGTTGTCTGACGCATTCTGTCAGCTTCAGATCAGCATCTAATGAACTAACACTATATATTGTTGATGGTGCTGTAGTGCCTGTTCATACTTGTTTTGCCTAAAAAGCCACACAAAAATGGTTCCTGTAGTGTGCTTGGCTCTTCTTTTCGCCTCCTTGATGCCATCGCCATCTACAGCGAACTTCAACGAAGACTTCGAGATCATTTGGGGGAAAAATGGGCATGCCAGTATACTCGAGAACGGCAAATTACTCACATTGTCCCTCGACAACACGTCTGGCTCGGGATTTCAGTCCAAAAATGAGTACCTGTTTGGGAAAATAAATATGCAGATCAAACTTATTCCTGGAAACTCCGCTGGAACCGTCACTGCCTATTATGTAAATTTGAACATCAATTTAAACATAATGTCCTTATCAAAGTTTAGTTTTATACCATTTCTGTTTTTTTTTTCTTTTTGAAGCTATCTTCGCAAGGAGCGGCGCATGATGAGATCGATTACGAGTTCTTGGGGAACCTGAGCGGTCAGCCTTACACTGTTCATACAAATGTGTACAGCCAAGGCAAAGGAAAAAAAGAAGAGCAGTTTCATCTTTGGTTTGATCCTACTGCTGATTTTCACACTTACTCAGTCTTATGGACTCCTATGCGCATCATGTAAGGCCCTGTTCTTTCGAACTTATATAATTAAGTTCCGCTCATTTCAATTAAGTCAATTTAAGTTAAACTAAGTTAAGTCACTAAGAGAACTTATATTTGGTATCTTTTTCCATTTTCAGTTTTTCTATTGATGGAGTACCAATCAGAGAATTCAAAAACCTAGAGCCCCTCGGAGTCGGATTCCCGAAAAGGCAGCCAATGAGACTCTACTCCACGTTATGGAGCGCGGATCAATGGGCAACAATGGGTGGGTCAGTGAAGACAAACTGGACACAAGCTCCATTTACAGCAACTTACAGAAACTTCAGTGCAAATGCTTGCATAAAAAATTCTGGATCATCATCATCGCCTTACTCGACGTCCTGCTCAACAGCAAGCTATGCTTATAACTACCACGCGTGGTTGAACAATGAACTAGATGTGGCTTACAAAGGGAAGATGAACTGGGTGAGGAAGCGTTACATGATTTACAGTTACTGTAATGATATCAACAGGTTTCCGCAGGGACTTCCACTCGAATGCAGCTTGCCTTATTAAGTCCGTCTTATTTGATTCTTCATGAACCTTGGATCTGAAGATTTTTCTTTAAGTCGAAATTGTTTTTGTTCTTTTAGTCTTATTTTGTTCTGAGAGGTGAAGAGTGACTTATTTTTCGGATTTCAGAAATCAATGAATTTTCAGATAAAATTGATGCTCTTATTATTCTTATATTTTGAGTTCTGAATTTCTGATGACATTTTACATCAGAATATCTGAATGTTTCACATATTTTTAGATAGTATTGTCACAAAAACAGAGCAACCCAAACTAAAAATTAATGAGAAAAAACATCCACAAGAGAGAATTTTTTTTACCTGTAGAAAACTAGAAATCAAGCAACGATTGATGAAGAACAAAGATCGAGAATGAGATCGTCACCGATCGAAGCTCAAGAACACAAGGATTTCACTAACCCTAATTTTTCAATTAATTTCAAAAAATGAAGAATGAAAGTCTGTTATAACAGACTTTCGGAAGTTTACAAAAATACATAAAAGCCCCTGGACTAATAACAGAAGACAACAAATACATAGGTCACCCGACCGGTTGAGCTACAGGTCCAGACTTCACCCGACCGGCTGATCATGGTTTATCACATCCACTTTGCCAGAAACAGCTGAGCTGAGCGGCTGACAGGGCTGAGCTTGCTGGCTAGTCTGAGAAGCTTCAACACCCCCCCCCCCCCTCAAGCTCAACATATGGAGCTTGTTAACAATGTTGAGCTTGCTGGCTAGTCTGAGAAGCTGATCAGCAGGAATGGACTTGGTTAGGAGATCTGCTGGCTGAGAAAGAGTAGGCACAAAACATGCGGAGATAAATCCTGAGGTGCAGTGTTGTCTAACGACATGACAATCTAACTCCACATGTTTAGTCCTCTCATGAAAAACGGGATTCTTAGCTATGTGCATAGCTGCAATGTTGTCACAGTACAAGGGAATAGGAGTAGGAATGTGAACCTGCAGATCAACCAAAAGTCTGTGGAGCCAAGTCAGTTCACAGCACACATGAGCCATGGCTCTATATTCTGCCTCTGCAGAGGATCTGGAGACCACAACTTGTTTCTTGGTCTTCCATGAAATAAGGGAGCCTCCAAGCAAGACAACATAGCCTGATGTGGACTTCCTTGTTACAGGGCAAGAGGCCCAGTCAGCATCACAATAAGCCTTCAGCTGCAATGGGTGACTAGAAGGATAGAATATGCCTTGAGCAGGAGCACCCTTCAAGTATCTGAGAACCTTATGAGCAGCAGTAATGTGATCTTGAGTAGGCTTACACATGAACTGACTTAAAATGTGAATGGAATAGGCAAGGTCAGGTCAGGTCTTGTATTTGTCAAATAAATGAGCTGACCTATGAGCCTTCTATAAGAGCTGGGATCAAACAATTCAGGTGCGGTTGAAAGACCAAGCTGTGTTTGCAGTCCATTGGAACAATTGATGGTTTACAAGCCAACAAACCAGCTTCTAAGATTATTTCAAGAGCATATTTCCTTTGATTCAAGAAAAGACCATCTGAGGATCTAGCAACTTCAAAACCCAGAAAGTACCTCAACTGACCAAGATCTTTGATTTTGAATAAATCATGTATATAAGCCTTCACTTGCTGAATAAGAGTAGTAGATGTTCCAGTGACAATCACATCATCAACATACACAATAAGTGCCAGAAAAACACCATTCTTGTTGTATGTGAATAATGAGTAATCATTAAGACTTTGTGTGAAACCAAAACTAAGTAACGAATCACTAAATCTGGAAAACCATTGCCTTGGAGCTTGCTTTAAACCATATAGGCTTTTAAGGAGCTTGAAAACTTTGCCTTGAGCCTTTTCAGTCTGAAAGAAACCAGGAGGGGGAGTCATGTAAACCTCCTCATCCAATTGACCATGCAAGAAGGCATTATCAACATCCAGTTGAAACAAAGGCCAATTCTTTGAAACTGCCACAGCAAGTAAGGTTCTAATTGTATTCATCTTCGCAACAGGAGCAAAAGTTTCATGAAAATCAAGCCCTTCCTGCTGAGAGAAACCTCTAGCAACCAATCTGGCTTTGTATCTTTCAATGGAGCCATCTGATTTCCTTTTAATTCTGTAAACCTATTTTGAGCTTACAGGATTCTTGCCTGGTGGAAGATCAGTGATTGCCCAAGTGTTGGTAGTTTGAAGAGCCTCCAGTTCTTTATGCATAGCATCCACCCATTTCTGATCCTTGCAAGCCTTGGTATAACAGGTGGGCTCAACATCAGTCAAAACCTGAAGAGCATACTTTTGATGACCAGGAGAAGGAGAACAGTGAGAATAATCCACAAACTTATGAATAGGATAGTCAGTCTTGGTACTCACAATAGTGTTGCACACATAGTCACCTAGAGATTGAGGGGGCCTTGTAGCTCTGTTGGTCCTTCCAAGTGGCTGTTGCAAATTGACCATAGGCGGCTGCTTAAGATGAGGAGAGTCTGGAGGAACTTCATCATGAACAGCAGCTACAGGAACTGAGGGAATCAGCAGATGTGGAACAACAGGTAGAGGAACAGTAGATTGAGCTTTAATAACTGCATCTGATATCTGATTGTCATTGTCAACACAAGGAAATTGATCCTCAACAAAGGTAACATCTCTGGAAACATAGGTGATTTGATTCTGAATATCTAAGACCTTGTAACCCTTTTGACCAAAGGCATACCCCAAGAAAATACAAGGAATGACTCCAGTGTCAAATTTTGATTTTCCAAGAGCAATGTTCGTCATGTAACACAAGCAACCAAAGACTTTCATATGAGAATAATCAGGTTTTCTCTGAAATAAAACTGCAAAAGGTGTTTGGCCCTTTAAGACTGAGGAAGGTAGTCTATTAATGATATAAGTGGAGGTAAGAATGCAATCTCCCTACAAATAATCAGGCACCTTAGATTGAAACATTGATGGCTCTTGCCACCTCAAGCAAATGTCTATGCTTTCTTTCAACAAGTCCATTTTGTTGAGGAGTATAAGTACAAGATGTTTGTTGAACACATCCTTTAGACTTGAGAAAAAAAGAGAGTTTGATGCTCATAAACTCAACTCCATTGTCAGTCCTCACAGTCTTTATAGAACAGCCAAACTGAGTTTGAATCATTAAGTAAAAACTGATCAAGTGATCAACAGCTTCACTTTTTGATTTCATCAAATAGGTCCAAGTGACCCTAGACATGTCTTCAACAATAGTCAAAAAATTACTTGGCACCAGAAATGTGAGAAACTTTATAGGGGCCCCAAATATCAACATGAATCAGCTCAAAAAGAGAATGACTGATACTTGTACTAATTGGAAAAGGAAGTCTTGTTTGCCTAGCTTGAGGACAAACAGAACAATATAAAGAAGAGTCTGTACAACTGATAGTAGGAACTGAATGTTTCAAGGTACTAATCAGTTTATTGAATGGAACATGCCCCAGTCTATGATGCCAAAGAGTGGACAGCTTGATTTCCTTGTCAACTGCTAGACATGTGGAAGAATCAGCAGACTTGAAGTGGTAGAGGCCCTCTTTAAGATCACCAGTCCCTTGCAAAATCTGATTTGCTTGGTCCTGTATGGAGCAACCCTTTTTAGTAAAGACAACTGTCAACCTGGCATCCTCAACAAGCTTGGCAACAGATAGCAAATTATATCTGATATGAGGAACTAAACGAACTCCAGTCAGCTTGATAAACTTATTCAACTGACAATTACCAGTGTGTGTAACAAGTACCTTCTTTCCATTAGGTAACCAAACACTAGCAGGAACTTGAAGACTAGTAATGTTTGACAAAAGATGAGCATGAGGAGTAATATGGTCTGTGGCACCACTATCAATTACCCAAGTACCTTGACTCACAGTTATAGATGAGAGGCAAGTAATACCTGCAATGTGATCAGTGGTGTGAGCTCCACTTTCTCCTAGAAAAACTATCAGTTTGTTCAGCTGATCCTGAGTAATTTGTAAAGAGCTGAGAGAGACAGATGATGCTTCTTTGCAATTACTCTGATCCTTAGATTCAGCACCTGTAGAGGAAACTTCAGCAACAACATTGTTAGCTCTACTGGTTCTATTACCAGAGTTAGTTCCTTTGGTGTTGGTGAACTTGTATCCAGGAGGATACCCATGAAGCTTGTAGCAAGTCTCCTTCACATGTCCTTGTTGCTGACAATGAGAGCAGAAAAGAGATTTTCTGTTCCTGTTCTGAGAAGCTTTTCTCCCTCCTTGATTGTACAAAGCATTAGAGGACTGAGAGGAATTGTGAGACTGTGTGAAGGACTGACCTCCACCAGAGGAAGAACCAGAAGACTGACTAGTATACAGAGCTGCCATTTCTGATATACCCATTGTTTTGGATTTTCTTTGATTTTCATCTTGAATCAATTGTTTGTAACATTCCTTTAGAGAAGGAGAAGGTTTCATCTGAAGAATATTTGACCTAGATGTAACATAGACCTCATTGAGCCCCATGAGGAACTTCATCCTCCTGTCCCTCATCTTCCTATCATTTGAACATCTTCTTGCCTTACATCTTGAACCAAGTTCAAAGGCAATCTCCTCAGTAAGAGCATCTTCATCTCCCCACAATTGAATCAACTTATTATAGTATTGAGCAATACTTTTATCATCTTGCATTAGCATTGAAATCTCATGTTGAATAGAAAACACAGTGAAATCATTTGAACCAGAAAATCGTTCCTCTAAGTCTTCCCAAGCATGCATAAAATCAGCGGCATGAATTAAAGAAGAACCAATTTCTGGTGACACGGAATTTATGATCTAAGAATGCACAACATTGTTGCATTTATCCCATCTAGCACCTTGATAAGCATCATCAGTGAGTCTAGGAAACTCACCTCGAACAAAGCCAAGCTTCATCTTTATCCCCAGCGCCATCTCCATGGACTTCCGCCAGTTCAGATAGTTTTTCTCACCAACTAAGGGCTGAGTCACCAAGGACGCGGCCACATTTTCATTGTTGTTTACAAACAACGGATCATCGGCCAAATTGACAACCGGTACCGTGGACGACGAATCCGCCGCCGTAGTGGAAGAAGTAGCAGGAAGAGTCGACGCCATAAAACGCGAACGAAACAACACAAACAAGAAACGAGCGAAGCGATCACACACGCGAAACAAATCGATCAACCTTCAACTGATACCATGTAGAAAACTAGAAATCAAGCAACGATTGATGAAGTACAAAGATCGAGAATGAGATCGTCACCGATCGAAGCTCAAGAACACAAGGATTTCACTAACCCTAATTTTTTAATTAATTTCAAAAAAATGAAGAACGAAAGTCTGTTATAACAGACTTTCGGAAGTTTACAAAAATACATAAAAGCCCCTGAACTAATAACAGAAGACAACAAATACATAGGTCACCCGACCGGTTGAGCTACAGGTCCAGACTTCACCCGACCGGCTGATCATGGTTTATCACATCCACTTTGCCAGAAACAGCTGAGCTGAGCGGCTGACTGGACTGAGTTTGCTGGCTAGTCTGAGAAGCTTCAACATTACCCGTCACAGTGTGGGTACTTGCGCCCAAAAAGAGGGTTAGAATCAAGGTAATATAGTTTTTGAATTTCACCGGTCGAACGTGTTACCATATTTTTGCTCTCGTTAAGTGTTTTGTTGCTCTGCATCCGATTTGATTCCCAATAATAGTTCGATTAAAAATGACCATGGAGGCCCCAACCTATATTTTAAGTAAACTAGTGAATCAATTAAGACCGAGAATTGCGAAAAAGAGTTTAGTTGAATGATTTGTACCCTTAACATTATGTCAAGAGGTCAAAGGTTCGACTCCCTTGAGTTTCAATTTAAAAAGTGTTTTATGGCTTGTGTTTTTATGGATACAAATCAAGTACCAATGCAATGTGTTCATAATACTTCATATGCACCCGATGAACGATGAAGTTCTCATGCAATATGTGAAAGATTCAACATAGAAAACATATTCTTTGTCAATCGTAGTCGATTTCGGAAGATAATTTTATAAAAAGCGTAGAAGAAAAAAAAAAGATTGATGCTTTTATTCTTTTGACTCGTTCTCGCATCTTTTTTTTTTTTTTAATTTGGTTCTCGCATCTTTAGATAGCTACATTTTTAACCAATTGAGAATTTTGCGCGAATCCACTTGTACAAAGATAAGAATGACCCCAAAATAAAGTTGCCATTTTGTAGCAATAGTTTTAATTATTTACATTTAAGTCACTTTCAATCTTTTACATTTTAGGTTCGACCCTCATTATTTCTCTTTATTAACTTTCTCACCCCGCTGACAGACTCCTCCAGGTCCACCATTTCCAGTTTGCGACAACTTCTTCAACCCTACGTTTCACCGTTTCATATTCTCCCGGATGTGACAAGACTCCGAATCCGACCCCGTACCACTCTCCGATTTGTATCCGATCAACTCTTTTACCAGATACGTCCGATTTCGCGTTCGCTAATTAACAATTTTCTGCGTCCTGTTGATTCTCAGATTTCGGTTCTGAATTTGTACGATATGAGGAAAAAGCTCGACACTCGATTTCCAGCTGTAAGTATTCTTTTCGATTTTTAGGGTTTTCATATTCCTGACTCGGTGCTTCATTTTTTTTTGTTAACAATTTTTTGATTTGAGGGTTTCTGGTTGATTAAAAAAAAAGCCAGCAATTAGGGTTTCAGTTGCATAGCGTTTCTAATGATAATTGGGGGTACAGGCTCGGATCAAAAAGATCATGCAAGCTGATGAGGATATTGGGAAGATTGCCCTGGCTGTTCCTGTCCTAGTGTGTGAGTAAATCATGCTTTTGAAATTTTGGCTATAATGATTAGTTAAATTTTGAGTTTTTTTGGGTTTTTTTTAATTCAGTTAATTTTATTCGTGCAGCGAAAGCCTTGGAATTGTTTTTGCAAGATTTGTGTGATCATACGTATGATATCACGCTTCAGACAGGAGCAAAGACGCTTAGTTCGTTGCATTTGTAAGTGAACAATTTTGCAGCTTTCTGTCATCATGTTGCTTGATTAAAGTTTGGATTGCCGTGATTGTTGCTTACTGCTTAAGTAGTTGTGGTTTTCATCGTGTACTACTTTTACTGGAATTTTTCTCTCCCGTTGTAAACTAAAGTTGCATGAATATTTTTATCTGAAACTGTAAAAACATCTTGGGCCTTATTTCTTGAAATTGATCGAGAAAGGATTAGTGTCCTTCATCATTAATTTGTCCCATGATGGAGCATTAAATCTAGTAACTTCTGTTTGTGATGGCTAATTTAGCTTATAAGTTTGGCTGCAGGAAACATTGTGTGCAAAGATATAGTGCATTTGACTTCCTTAGTGACGTGGTCAGCAAGGTCCCAGATTACACCCATTCTGGTACATCTGGTGAATCCCGAACTATCACAAAGAGAAGGTTAGTTTTCAACTTTCATGTTCGGAGATCCAGCGCTATTATCTGGATTGGCAATTCATGTTCCCAGTTTCTAATTGAGTCATGCATGTACCCTTTGGATCAGGAAAGCTGTTGAGGATGAATTAACAGATAGTGACGAGGACTTAAAAAGGAGCCGACTGGTAATGCTGTCTTTTCTGCACATTTCAGTTCCATCTGTGGTTTTCAATTTGCATTTAGAAATGTATGTATAAAAAATGCAATCTTGGAAAAAAAATATTGATCTTGGTACTGGATTATCTCCTCAAAGAGTATTGGATTTTCCTCCTGCAGCCAGAAACTAGTCATGCCACTGGCGGTGGAAGAGGTAGAGGAAGAGGTCGGGGACGAGGAAGGGGCCGGGCTGGTAGGCAGGCTGAACCAGATCATTCTCGGAAAAACGTTGAACCGGAATCATCCATGGTCAATCTCGATGCCGCCCAAGCCAACGGCAATAAGGGCAGAGACCTGCGAAGTGATGTAAAAGAAGAATCTGATGTCCTAACCAATCCTCCAGTTGGGATGTTTGATCTAAATACTGAAATCAAGGAAAACACGAGTACGCCTGCATTGGAAATTCCTGACATGTTGTCAAAGCCTCCCGCCATCCAACAAGAAAATTTCCCTGGATGGCCACTTTCTGAAATGGATAGAATGGATATCAACCCACTTCAGTTGGGGAATATGAACTCTGCTCTTGATGATGAAGACTATGATGAAGATGGGTGAGCCTGCAGCCAAAATAGTTGATAAGAAAAAAATAGCCGGCGGTAAGGAATTATATAATGTAGGAATTGTGTTGTGTATTATTTATGATCTATGTAAGAAAATACTCTTCCAAAGTTATTTATGCTTCTGTAATCAGGTGTTAGTTTGCAATGCAGAGCATTGGTAGGACCTTTTTTAATGATCAGAACAGAGTATGAACAGAATGCGCTTTGAAGGTGATTTACATTTTACGCATCTGAAAATGTGCAACTATTCTCAAGCTCTGGTCTGTAGATTAAGCACATCTCATGGCAACTTTAAGGCCTGCTAAATGCATTGTGAAACATGTTTTTCTGCTGCAGTCTTAAGTACCAAAATACCATGTAGACCTAAAAAGGTCAGGTTTGTGAGAAAGTTGGTTCCTGATGTCTTTATGTACCAAAAAGATGTTCAGAAGTCAGATTGCACACTCTCGGAATTTAATTAAACATCAGAGCACATATTCTAACTTTCAATCCAACTTATTACACCACTTGGAGCTTTTAAAACCAAAAGCCAACCCATGCTTCACGTGGCTGAAATCAGTTCGTTCAAGTGAAACTTTTCCGAGGTCTCTTACAAAATACGTTTATAAATTATTATTCATTTTCCAATAAATTATTCGAACTATGTATATAAATTTTAATCACAGATCAACAATGCTCACAAAAAAACTAATTATATTCTCATAATCAAACAACCATATTTAGATTACAAAACATACTAATCCATGTAAGAAGATGTTAGAATTACAATACGTCAGTTTGAATTGAAACTGAATGAATGAAATTCAACGGTCATGATTTTAAACGCGACCAAACATGTCATTGGTATGAATAATACGAACATAAGGACGCTATTCCTATTCCTCTTCCTAGAGAAAAGATCCGGTACAAAGCACAAATTACTGAACAAAATACAAAATCATCTCAACCTTCATTTTATTATTTGGATGATCAGGATTAATTGAGTATAAATCTGTTTAAATTCAAATTTTAATGTAAACATGGGCAAATATGATATACCATTAACATTAAATTGGTTTCCTAATGTAAACAGAATCAATCCTTCATCAGTCTCCTCCGATCATCGCCGATTGGATTCCGATTTGATTCTGCAAGGTGTTACAAAAACAATCGAACATGAACTCTTCGTCATCGTCATCTCAGGAAATCCAGTGAGAGAGAGAGAGAGAGCTGAAGCGAGGGTTTGAATTCAATCCCAGGCTAGTAAAACTCCAACCTTTGAATTCAATCGAACTCGTTCATCGTCATCTCAGCAAAAATATGGTTGCTGCGTTTCCCTCGATTCGTCGTCCGAGATGAAGGCGCATGAAGCTGGGTTTTCTCACAATGTCATGTCGGCCAAATACTCATACAAGCTGTGGGGGAAAACATCGACGAATTATAGTCAACTGTTGACGAATTATGTCATATTTTGTCAAAACTGGACTATAATTCGTCAAGAATTCTAACGAATTGTAGTGCAATTTCAACGAATTATGCTATAATTCGTTGAAAGTAAACTAACATTCGTCAAGAATTCGACAGTATCATTGTATAGTCATGCCATTTTATAGTTCGTCATAACCATTATATAATTCGTCATGACTATAGTTCGTCATGCCTGGGACGACGAATTATATATAACTTTGACAAATTATTTCACTGGACGTTGGCGATTTTAGGGTGATTGTGCACCATGTTAAGATTATACACTGGACGAATTGTTTTGTGAACGAGTCCGGTCGATATCGCAATCGACATGTTTCGAACAAAGGACCTGACCTGCCGCGGGCCCACAAGCGACATTAGCTCGTCGCGTTCACAGTAGACATTAACGCTAATGTCTACTGTGAACGCGACGAGCTAATGTCGCTTGTGGGCGCGCGGTAGGTCAGTTCCTATTTTGAATCGAAAGTTTATCTCGCGGCAGGTCAGTTCCGATTAAGCTCGGCAGGTCAGTTCTGACGAATCCTCCAATCGGTTCGATAAATGCCAAATCGTCGGGTTTTCGTTCGTCTGAGGAGAGATGGGGTTTTGAATTTTGTTATTTTTTGGGTCTATTATACCTTTGTATGAAGATATATACGTATAAATTTCTTTTATTAATTCATTTAATCTTATTAACATCAGCCATAAGATTACAAAAACGGATGGTTTAGATGAGTTTGTATTTTGCACCAATTTTGGGTTTTGCACCACATCCGGCCTCCCTATTCCTATATAGGGGTGCGCTCGGTTGAGGACACGTGAATAGTGCGAGGACGTAGAGACAAATTTGAGCCTTTAGATCATATTGATCTAATGAATGAGATTTAAAGGTAGTGGGATTTTACTGTTGGTAGTGGGATTTTACTGTTTGCTTTTTACAGTTGATGAATTTTGGTAGTGGGACACGTGGCGCACCCACAAAACACGGGGGTTTAGATGTGTGGTGGAGATTTGTCCCTACGTCCTCGCTATTTTGGGTGTCCTCAACGGAACGCTTCTCTTCCTATATATATCTAAAAATGATACTTAACAGAAAAAATGAAAAAGTGAAAGAGATCTTAATCGAATTGGTTAAACTCTTGACGGGTCTCAACTTCAAGTTATTCGGTAGTGAAATATGTATACAAACTAGTATATTTGTGCAGTAGGGGAGCACTCGATTGAGGCAGGGTTGGTAGAGTGAGGCACGATCTCGGCCTTCCGTTGTGGCCACGTGAGTTGAGCAGCAATTTGCGTTCACACTACTATTGATATTGGGTTTACTATTTGGACACGTGATGCGCCACAAATACACGGAAAGTTAGATGTATGGCTCAGATCGTGTCTCACGTGCCTCATTCTAATTTTGGTACCTCATTTGATCGCTTCTCTTGCGCAGTACGTAGTATATGACAAAGTGAAAATGAAAATAAAATAAAGAAATAATGAGAGTCGGTGGCCGTAGATGATGCCGAATTTGCGAGATTTATCTATAATAAGAAAGTAGCGATGATTGCGGACGAACTGCTGCTTATCTTTCTCATTCTCCATTTCCTAAAAATAAGTTCTTACGGATTTCTCTGTCCATCTCTTAACTGCATACACCTCGATCCAATCAATCAATTCCCCATCGGTATCCGCTTCCAATTTTCTTCCATCCCTCCCAGATTCAGATCCCTCGCCTCCAAAAGGTTCGATTTAACATCCATCTTTTTTTCTCAGATCTGATAAAGCTCGCCAACTTTTTTGAAAAAAAAACATTAGATTTATTTCTGGTTGAGTGTTTGCGTGATTTGATCTGAATTGATGTTTCTCACTTTTTTCGTTTGTTGATTTCATGATGACGTGCTTGGATTTGTGATATTTTCAGTTTTTTTTTAATTATTGATTTGATTGTGTAAATTAATGGAGGAAATGGATTCGCTTCATTGAGTTCGTTGATGAGAGAAAATTGGATTTGTGGTTTTGTTATGATTGGCTTAGGGTTTGGTCAATTGGTGTTGGCTTTTGAAATTATATTTTGTTTATGTGTATGCTTTGAGAAAATTTGGAGCCTCTGGCATGGCTTGGCGACTGTGGTTTTAAGGCAATTGAATTGGATGGAGTTTCGACATGATTAATCAAAATCATTTGATCCTATCAGGACGATTGTTTCACATTTTTTAATTCATTTGGTGGATTGCAAATTGAACATTTTGACTTGCCGTTATGATGTTTATTTTGATGTCACATGCTTTGAATTTTTTTTTCTTCATTTTGGTGTACTGTCATCCATCGATGTGTTTTTTGGTGTATTAGGCTGGTGTATTAATGATACTTTGATCATGATTCATAGCGGATTTATTTGGTTGATTAAGTTGAAAAAATAATGTGTATTTTTAATGCAGGAAGTTCGCTTACCGAGCATTTTGAAAGATGCCGTCAGTTTCAAAATCCAAGAATAGAAGCAATAACAGGACAACATCAGGGGCTGTAAAAGAGCAACTGAAGGATATTGTCAAACCTGCTATTTCAATTAGTGATGGTAATGGAACTTCGGCCGTTGCTGATAGCCCTACAATCGTAACATCCCATCAACTGGAGAACGCAGTTCATTGTAATGCAGAGGAATGTGATACTCATTCTGGTAGCTCAGGGACTGGTCCGGAGTATGACTCAGTTTCCAACAATGGAAGCTACTCTGGTGAGTCAGAAGACCCGAAAGAAAAGCATGTTAGCAATATTGTTGACTCTGAGAAGAGAGAGAAGATTCGGCTGAGAAATGAAAAGAAACATCAACGTCAGCGGGAGCGACGTGCACAAGAGTTGCACGAGCGCTGCTGCAGCGTATTGATGTCAAGAAAATTGGAATCACTTTCTCGTCAGCTAGTTTCAATGGGGTTCACTTCTGAGAGAGCCAATTTGGCGCTTATGGCGAATGATGGGAAGTTGGAAGAATCAGTTTCGTGGCTCCTTGAAGGAAATACAGAAGTCAGTAAGAAAGGTACAAATCTTGCCGATGAATGTACCTTGAAGATTGACATTGCTGATTTGCTTACTCAAGTTTTAGCACTGGAAACGAGATATAATTGCTCAAAGAAGGATGTCGAACGAGCTGTGGTGTCATCTGAAGGTGATCTCCAGAAGGCAGAAGAGATTTTACGTGGACAACAACGAGAAATGTTGCTTTCTTCTAATAGGTCTGAAGAAAACAACAATAATAGTAACACAGTGCCAGCGCTGGAGAAGTCAGTAGCTACAGATTCTATACGACAGAGGAAAAGTGAAAGAGATCTCAATATTCCCAATGCAGTTCATGTAGGTGCCACACATTCAGAATCTGTAAGCAAATACCAACAGCTGCTACGAGAAAGTCGTGCAAACGGAATATCAGATGGATTGTGGCAGCCTTCCGTGTCAAACATGCCAAGAAACACGTTTGCTCCTGCCACATCTGTCCTATTAAGACCCTCAACAAATGTTAATGTAGTGGATGCTCGCGGTAGCAGCGCAGGACATGTTGCCAATAATATACACCAAACTGCTGTAAGGGAGCCTCTGACAGTGATGCAGCGTCCTCAATCTAGTCCCATGAAACAGGTTCTGCAATCTTCTACTGTCTCAACTCCTGGGAGAGTTACTGGGTCTTATCCTATCAGTGCTGGTGGATACGAATCCTTGGTCCCCGGTGGAAATGTTCAGTCTAACCAAAATGTGAACAGTGTTGGCTCCAGAAATGTACATCCGCAGCAAACAAACTACCGATCAGATTACAGGCATCAGGATCCAGCTGCCAATTTGTCGCAGACATCTAGTAGGCAGCTAGGTGGCTTCGGTTCAAGAAATGCCATGACTCCGTCGTCTCCTCAACTGAATGTTCCATCATCTCTAGGACTATTTTCGAGCAGAACAAGTGGACATTCACATGTAGATTGGAACCACATTGATTGGTACGCAGCTGGTCAAATGCCATGGTGTGACTACACAAGCATAGATTGGACAATGGATTCGAACCCACTTTCCAAGTCTAAAGCTGAATGGGATGGTTTGGGACTTTCATCGATATGGAAGAATCATAGCACAAATAATGGAGATGCAATGTCTGGGTTCTCAGAAGGGCTGATGGCTGGACGCAACATGGCAGTTGGTTCACATGAATGGACATCATCTCCATTCGGCGGCAAGGATATCTTCAGTGCCCCAAGACAGTTTGTTAATTCATCATCTCTTTGGTAATAAATGATGATGGTTGCATCTAATCTCAAACTCAGCTGCGCTCTCTACTTGTTTACATGCTGGAACATAATAAATGGATTCCTTTTTTCTCCTTAATTTTCCAGTACTCATAGATATCAACAGAACATGCTCAATTCTCTCATCAGCGTCAACAGCGTTCAATCCAAATCAGTCACGTAACATAAAAAAATCGATCAATCAATCAATTCATTAGTGCCTTCTGGTAGAGTGATTTGATTGTATCGAATCAGAAATAGTATTTGGAATCGGTGGCGTACCTCGGGATGTGACATGTGAGGCTCCAGCGAGACTGACCAAAGAAGAATACAATTGACGAAGTGTTATGGTGGGACAAACGGCAGCGTTTAGACGATGAATAAATCAATAAACCAATCGATTTGGCCGTGTGTGACTTGACGACGAAGTCAATAGCGCGAATAAACACGGGTAGCTTTGTCCACCGGCGTCTCTCGCTCTCAGATCGCGGGCGGTACTCCGATTTCCGCTCAAGGATTTTGTGCTGATGGATCGAAGAAGCTACGTACGTGGACAACCACGTTCGTCTTACCGGCCTCCACATTCGTCTACGGGAACTGCAGCAGCTCAAAACCCTAACGCGAATAATCGGAGCAGTAATTTCGATAGACGTGCTCGTGGTGGTGGTGATGGAAGCGGCGGCCGCTGCAGTGAAATTCATCGGAGCAGTTTAGTGTCTGGAAATAGCCGGCGTGAAGGATTGGACGACCGTCAGTTATCCGACAACGTGGTTGGAACCTGCACGTTGATGTGTCCGGGTAAGCTGTTGGTATAAAAATATTCGATTGTGGTTTTTTTTTTATTATCAAATTTGTGGGTGTCTTATAATCATTGAAGAGTGAGCTCTTACTTGATTTGATTTACAGTTACCAATGCTGAGTGTACACCGGTGCATGCCTGTTTTGATTGATTGTTTGTTGTATCGAAATTATGCAGAGAGGGAAAGGGCTCAGCGCGAGAGACTTAGAGACTTGTCTGTGTTTGAGAGGCTTAATGGGGATCCTAAAACGTCCTCACCAAGCCTTGCTGTGAAGAAGGTAATTGAAGAAACTATCAGAGGTGGATGAATTTGGATTTGTAGTGATAGACGATAGTTTAGTAATTTTATCATTTATGGCCTATTTGTTGTCAGTGCGTTTTTGGTGTTATGCTCCAATAATTATTATATCAGTATTTTTCCGTTCTCGATGATTTTGTATCTATTTTTTCCCTGCTATGAACTTGTTGTTTGGAGTTTACAAATCCATGTTATAGAGTTGTTGGGAGCCGAAACCTTTCCTAGCTGAACTCCCAGCATTCTGTGGGACATGTTTTTTATTTAGTGGATGATAGATGAATAATAGGTACATTCTTTTGTGCATGATGTATCGGCTTTATGGTAGCATGGCAAATTGGATTGAGTGAGCACACCCACCTCTAGGACACCTCAAGTATTCCGGAGGGTTATGCTAGTTTGTGGTTTTGGCTTGTTTGCATTAGATATTAGGGAGATTCCAACATCATTTATGCACTATGAAAGCTAAGTAATTTTTCATCCTTAAGATTAATTTCTGTCTCTTAGTTCTGCAGGACTATATCCACAAATGAGGCATCAGATCTACGACCTCTCTCGGTGCTGGAAGATACGTTAAAGTACCTTTTAAGTCTGGTGGATTACTCAGACCATCCTTTTGAAGTGATTCATGACTTCTTGTTTGACCGAGTGAGATCAATTAGACAAGACTTGAGCATTCAAAACTTGTACAGTGATCGGGCAATACATATGTATGAAGAGATGGTATGAGCTCAACCAAAGCTTCTTAGTTCTACTTCTAACTACAAGAAGGTGTTCTTCAGTCATTCTATTAGTGTTAGGTAGCGTAGCGAATCAACAATATACATAAATGGACAAATTAGCTGCATCTGGCGTAAAAGGAAAAGCCATCTCAATAGCTGCCATCCCAATGGGACATGGTACCATATTGCAGTATGCTTATGGCTGCCACCCCAATAGAACATGGTACCATTGGGTTATATAACTGCGCACTCTCTATCATGTTTACTCTTTCAGCTTACAAATTTTGACTTCAATGACATGCAGGTAAAATTTCATATTATATCAGACTACAAACTTCGACGTTGCAGTCCCAGTCCTCACACTTCTTCAGCCCAATTCCTTAACATGGAGCAACTGATGAAAGCATTGACCTCTCTTTTTAGTCTGTATGACGCGAATAGAGAAAACAAACCAAACTATGAGAATGAAGCAGAGTTCTGCTCTTTTTATATACTTCTTCATCTTGATTCCGACAACAAATCAAAGGTTATCCTCCATCTGTCTTTTTGTGACATATATTATTAGCTTTAATATTCATCATGCCTGGGCCCACCTCTTTAAGTGACATTTCTTTTCTCGATAATAGGGGGAGTCACTTGCTCTATGGTTGCGCAATGTTCCTTCTCCAATTATGAAGTCTAAGGAAGTTAGTTTTTCTCGAAGAATGCTCAGGTAAATACAATCGTGTAAGATGCTGGTGTTATATAGATTGCTCGAGTTATTTCCTTTTCAGATTACAAGTTTTGAAATCTCATTTTTGTTTGTCTTTTGAGTTATGACAGAGCATACCGGCTGGGAAATTATAAGCAGTTCTTTTGTACAGCTAGGGCTGAGGCATCATATATGCAGTACTGCATTTTAGAATCTTGTTTTAATAAGGTAACCTGGTTAGCTTACCCTAATCATTCATATTTATATAGCTTGTAGTGTTTAGTTTATAGTTAGTGATGCCTTAAATGAAATAAGAAAGTGAAATGCACTCCATTTCTTCACGTTTCCTTATTAGTAGCACATCCTTTATCCGTTGCCTCATTCCTTAAAAATGTAGGTCACCATTTACCTTTTCTTTCTAGTGTATTTCTTATTTTCATTTTCATTTTTTTTCTTTTTTCTGCTGTTCAATACACAGGTTCGAGTGTTCGCTCTTGCTTGTATAAATCATTGTGGCTACAAGCTTCACCCGTTTCCCTTGGCATCTTTGTCCAAGATCTTGTTAATGACTGTATGACTGATTCTCTATATATCTTTTGGTTCAGTTTCACAATTTTTATCAAGACAAAGCGGTATGTATATGGACCACCGTGTTGCTGCTTGTAGGTCTTAGAAGTTGAATCATTCTGCCATTCGTGTGGCCTGGAGACGCACACGGATGAAAAGGAGGAGAAATTCTTAAACACAAAGCAAGCTACTTTTGCTTGCCCAAAGGATGGGTTTATGAATTACTCTTGTTTGGGTTTGGAGCACTATGAGAAGCAGTGAGGTCTACTTGACAGTTCATGACTAATTCAACAAAGAGCCCAACAGGTACCTAACTGGCTAGTGCACGAGAACAACCTACCTATGCTTGAAGCTAAAAGTTTGGACTTCAGATCTTAAGGGTGCGGCAGAATGAACCCCACTGGTCCCCCAAACTACTGGATCATCACTCGGAGGATATGTTTCAATTCTAAAGCCATGATTATTTGTTTATTACCTTCTAACATGGTATGATCCAGTAAATCGAAGATACTGGAAGCTCAACAAAGAACAGTGACCTGCTCATGTTGTTTGTATAATCATGGTAAATTAATCACCAAATGTACTAGTAAGTACACCACTTTGATTCACATTATATGGATGTTTATGTACTTGTAAAATCTTTGGATGTAAATTGTATAAAATAGCTGGCATGTAAACACTTTTTAAAGGGTTTTAAGTTCAATGCCCTCAGCTCTCACTCCACACCTTAGGACTTCAAAACTTGGTGTCTGCAGCTCACCTGTATTCTTATTTCTGCTACATAAAATCAGCACAAAAGGCCTGCTGATTGTAGCTGTTTGTTGAAAAAGTGATGAATGGTTTCAAAAAGATGATAGAATGCTCAAATTAGTGACTTTTACCCAACTGGGGATAATCAGATACCAGTCTGCAAATGTTCTCTACAAAATCAGCCGCCTAGACAACATTTACGGCGAACATCACACGCACAGAATGAGACTCATCAGTCCACATCAATAAACCAAAGTTATAACCCTTCAAGGCTCCCTTCCCATTGAAAGAAATTTTGAAGGATAGTTTCTGCATATTCCCACTAAAAAATAGTTTCTTTGGCCAGACACTTACTGACAATCCTTTTGGAGCATGCACAAAAGCCACATAAGTTGAGTTTGCTGATCCCACATTCGTAACGGTTCTTGTGACGGTACGAACTGAGTCAAGTTGGCCAATTGATATTGATGGGTAGTTGACGTTGGACACAAGTTCTTCCTTGGATTTAATTGGGCATTTGAAGTTTGTATTTGACATGGCGCGTACATTTTTCTCCGAGAAGCCATAGTAGCATAGAAAGCGTAAATGATCTTCAATCCTTGTTTCGAATACTAAGCCAGGATTCAAAGCTCTCAAGGGACTTATCTCTCCTGTACCCATTTCGTGTAAGTTTGCATAACTCTTCGAGCTCTTTGTCAGAAAATCCCTCATATTGTTTGATGTCATTGCTGCACAACAACAAAGATCATTCAGTAAAATTATATTCAGTTATCAACGATGTATATACCAAGTCTCGCATTTAACACACCTGTTGTCATCAATGCTGATTTGATCATGGAAGCACTCCATCCAGGGTGGACAGATTTAATAAATGCAGCTGCACCTGTTACATGAGGACATGCCATAGATGTTCCAGATTTGACAACAAAATTCGATATTTTTTCTCCAAATGGAACATTTGCTTCTTCTTTGGTAGGAATCGTTGCTCCCAGTATAGCCACTCCTGGAGCTGTAATGTCAGGCTGCAATCAGATCACTCATCTATTCAGCTTTTAGCAAGGCCATGTTTTGTTCGTGGAAAATTTTTGGGAAGGAAAGAAACTTTGAGGGAAAATATAAACTCATGTTTTGTTTGCAAGCAAAACAAAAGGATAGTTTTTCTTGCCATTTTCCATGGGAAAATGACTTTCCCATTTTCATTTTCTTTCCATACAATTTTCCATAATCCAAACGGAGGGATAAGTATCGAATTTTAATTCTGTTGACAGTGCACACGAAAACGGACCTTCAGAATATTTTCAGTTAAACCTCCAGGGCCTCGAGAAGAAAAGTAGGCTATGATTGGAGCAGGCTTAACTCTGGAGAGTTCGATTGTTGGGAGTATAGTTGCAGATGCATTCCTGTCCGAGGGAGCCAGAAATGAAAGTGTCAGATAGATCGAACACGAAGAAATTATTACCTTTAAGCTCAACAATTTTATTTTTCAAGAGGCTAACCTGGTGGAATTTATGTAGTGAAGAAGTTCAGTCCCTGCAGCTTTTCCAAGCTGCGAAAATGGGTACGTGCCAGAATCAAAAGGCGAACCTGTCGATTGCTCATCAATGATGATCACCCCTTTGGCTTTTGAGTCTTGAACAACAAGCTTCATTACTGTTCTCAAGACACTCGAGTCATCTCCCATACATACAACAATCTTACCAGCAACTTTTATTCGGTCCAGTGATCCTGGATAACAGATTCTGCATTTTGAGAGACTTTATGATTAAATAAAATTTCGATAGTGTGAATTATATTTGCATATCCCATGTGATTTTACCTTGCTTCTGATATAGGCGTAAACTTAGCTGCAACGCTTGCTCCGTAGACAAGCGGATAATACTTCGAGCGACTGAGGTTCGAGAAACTAATAGCTGAGCCCTGCAACAAATAACATGACATAAAAAAAATCTAAGTATGAATTCCATTTGGATCATGAAAAATGTGGTAGAAAGAAAGTGAAATGGAAATCTTATGGGAAAGTCATTTTCACATGAAAAATGACAAGAAATTTTTTGTATTGGATCCTTTTTTTTGGTTTGATTTTTCCAAGAATAACCAAACATGAGATTATATTTTCCTCCAAATTTTCTTTCCATCCCACAGATTTTCCATGAACCAGACGGAGAGAACTGAAACAAATAAGTTGGTTCAAGTGTTCTGCATACTCTGCTGAACTTACCTGAAATGATTTTCCATTTCCAAGAAGAATCGTGGATTTAAAGTCTCGATCGATACTTGATGCTGCAACAGTAAATAGCCAAGGAGCTGTATTCACCACAGTCGAAGGATCAGGACCCTCGTTACCTGCGGAGCATACCACCATGATGTCTTTTTGGGTAGCATGGAAAGCACCAATGGCTATGGGATCTTCCAAAAAGTCTGCTTGAAATATTGAGGAAAGTCCAATAGAAATTGAGATTATGTCAATTCCATCTTTTATTGCATCGTCGAAGGCTTTCAGTATGGCTGAAGAAGAGCAGCCAAGCTCAGTGCAGGCCTTGTACACAGCAATTCTCGAAGACGGGGAGCCTCCACTAGCTGTACCATAGCCCAGGCCGTAGTAGCTTGCGTTGGCAACACGTGAACCACCTGCTATGGAGGCTGTGTGTGTTCCATGGCCTACTGAGTCCCTTGGGGAGCCACCAGATTTTGCTAGATGAGAAAATTTTGCTTTGGAGTCCATTTGTATGTTGTTATAGTATCTTGCTCCTATCAGCTTCCTGAAATTAATATAACAAACAAATTTGTGAAGCATAAATTAGATAATGTGTCAATGTGATTTTTTGCAAGCATGTAAAGATAAACACCTGTTGCAAGTTGATTTCTTGAAATCAGCTCCCTCCATGCATACTCCTTTCCACTTCGAAGGGATTTCACCGATGCCATGATCGTTAAAACTTGGAGACTCGGGCCATATTCCTGAAGCGAGTGAACTCGTTGTAGTTAGCTTGTACTGATAAATCCTGATGCAAAGTATACAGGCACAGAATTACACATGATGTATAAAACTGCATTCTGTATACATACCTGTATCTATCATGCCAATTATGACATCATTTTTTGGATGCCGGTACTCAAAATTTGACTTAATGCCAGATTGTGTGTCCAGAAAGTCCCAAGATCTTGTTGTGTGCAGTGGTAGAAGTGCGTCAGGAAAGACCGAAACGACTTCCTCGTGGCCTTTTTCATCACACCACATCCAGTCACAATTTTGTTTAGGTGAGTATGGGAAGAAATTGAAGGAAAATCGATAAAAATAAATTCACCTGACACTGCAAAAGCTTCCTTCTCTGTGAGCACTGCTGAGAACCCTCTGAAAGCGTGATGGTACGAGTGTATAAGGGACATCCTTTCGCTTTGTTCGCTACAAGATTAGACGCTTATAACAACTTAAATCAAACAAAATGATCAGATTCAAAGAGTTGCATAAATTCAAAACTTTTCCGAACTGGAACTCTCCTGTAAAAAAATATAAGGAACACAGATATGAATCAAACCTTGGTATGATGGAGGACAAGATGTGCAAGTGAGCTAGCTCAGCATCAGCTTCATCAATAATTGATGAAGAACCTCCCATGTAAACAACATAAGCCTGTGTAATTGACCACAAACACAATTGTTGTGAGTAAACAAACACATATCTGAATCAAGCAAATCAATGTGATGATGATTAGAAAATGAGCACAGGTACGCACCCGATAGCCATCACTGGAGGCACTAGCTGAGCGAAGTATGAAACCAGACAGTAATATAAACAATTGCATAAGAGGAAGAGAATTAGCCATGTCAGAAGTTGGAACTGAAAGAGGCTAATAAGCAACTGTAGGAGCTTCTCGTGCATGTGCAACAGCCGTTTTTATAGGCTGACTCTCACATTCACAAGAAAGAGAGAGTGACAGTAGGCTTGCTTGATTGTTAAGGTACAATTGCAGAGTTGCCTTTATTAATAACCAGACAATCTAAATCTATAGGCATATCAACTCATGCTTGTTGTTCTAAAAAAATGCAACATAAATTTACTTGCCAAAACTTGATTATTAATAACAATATGGTGAGAGCTGGCAAAGCAACTTAATTAGTCTGCACAGCACTTCTGATCCAAGACCTAAAAATACTTGGATTGCAAAAGAAGTTTATGTTTCACTGCCTCTTATCTGTTACTTTCTTTCGTACCAAACCATGGACTAGTCATCGGATCTAAATCCTCCAACTTCAAATCAGAAAAATAAAGCGAAACTCATTGGAGAATCAGACAAACATTTCAAGGCTCTCAATTCACCATGCACAGCACTTCACTGTTTATGTTACGCAACAATTGTGGAAAAGGTCAACAGGTGCCTTGCAAATCAAGGAAGCATATCTTTTTTAGTTATTAAATCCTCTTTATCAATCTAGTAAGTATTTTGTAGCAGGGTTCTTGTTCTTTGTGTGTCACTCAAGTCTACATATGAGCATGATATAGCAGTTGCAGCAATCTTAACTCCCCACCAGTATCCTGATAATAAAAAATAAATAAAAAAACTCCCACCAGAATGCCAGTTCAACAGTTTTCAATAGATGTAGAACACTTATAAACATTACCTGATTATACAAATCTATAAAACTGGTGAACCTTATTTACATGTGATTTGATTTCCTGACAGTTGTAAATGGAGAAAATGCTTCACTCAAGCTGAAACAAAATGAGGAGTATGATTGACAAAAGTGAAGGTATCCATCAAAAAGTGAAACTAAATAAACATATACACTAGTCCAAGTGTAAGTCTTTAAAACATAACACAAACTGTGAAGATCTGGTCAAAGAACACTAACTTGTAGGTATACCACAGCACCTTTCATTAGACTGGAAACAAGGGGATTCATCTTGTAATATTGGCCTTCTTGTAAATTCATCAGTTTGGATGATGCCAATTTTGGTAGCTAACAGTAGCTCCATCCTTGCAGTAAAGCTAAGCCAGATTTAGTAACGGGCAAAGGATAAAACGAAATGAATCAGTTTTGGTGAGAATTTAGGACCAATAATATTCGCATAATATGGCCCTGCCAAGGCAAAATGCAGCAACACAGAATCTCAGGATATATTATTTGGTAATAAATCTTAATAGATGACAAAAATTCATACAATGCGCAATTCAAGTTGCAGCACAACGCCCAAAACATAGTTGATTAATGGCCATTATTTTCTCTGCAATGGCCGAATACAATCACATTTCCAGGATCGGAATAGAAAGTTTACAGCTCTATTACTTAAATATAAGGGCATCGCGACCAGGACCAACCCCGATATAGTGAATGGGTACCCCGACCAATTCTTCAACTCTTTCAACATATTGTTGCGCAGCTTTTGGGAGGTCAGAGTAGTTTCTGATTTTAGATATGTCCACATTCCATCCTGGTAAAACTTCATATTCAACCTGAACAGCAAAGTTAATTTAGTGAATGAGATCCATAGTAGGTGAAAGCCTACTGAAAATTTCATTTCTCGTGCTTGTTATGTAGTAAAAAATATTAACTCGGGATAGTTGCAGGCTAAACAAACATCAACCTACAAATCGACTCCTAGTCTTCTATCATGTTAGACCCAACGATCGCAGAAAATCATGAGTACAAGAACCAACCTTTATCTGCTCAAGGATGCTTAGATCAGCAGGGAATGATTTAATTGCAGTTCCGTCATAAGTTTTGTATGAAGTCCCCAAATGAATCTCAGGAAGGTCAGAGAGGACATCGAGTTTGGTCAGATTTAGAGATGAGAATCCATTTATCTGACAGCAGTATTTCAATGCAACAACATCAAGCCAACCACAGCGACGGGGTCGCCCAGTTGTAGTGCCAAATTCATGCCCAGCAGCTCTAAGACGATCTCCGAGTTTACCCAAGAGCTCAGTGGGGAAAGGACCAGATCCCACCCTGGTGGTGTATGCTTTCACCTGAGAACAAAATCCGACTCATGAATACAAATTCCAAAATGTAAACAAAATGAAAAACGAACATTGTAGTTAATAGATGAGATGAGAGTTTACAAAAAATGTCTATTATTTAGAGTATTAGACCCCAAAGCATGAAAGCAGTATCACTACCACAATGGAATCCAGTGAATGTACCTGGTTCTATGCTGGTATAACATGTTTCCTAGGTCACTTGGATATAAAAGATGCTCAAACTAGTTATAATACCAGAAAATCATGGCTCTTACCACTCCGACTAAATCACCCACGACTCTGGGAGGAATGCCGAGGCCAGTGCAGATGCCACCAGCTGAAGGGCTCGAAGAAGTCACAAAAGGGTAAGTTCCAAAGTCAACGTCGAGCATGGTTGCCTGGCCACCTTCAACCAATATCTTCTTCTTTTGTGAGATGGACTCGTGCATCACATGTACAGTGTCAGCAATGAAGGGTTCTAGCCTATCTGCAAATCGCTTGTATCTTTCAACTTCTTCCTTCAGAGTGTCACGATTATAAGTAAAACCTTCAAATCTCTTCGAAGCATCAATCAGCAAAACATCGAGTTTATCAGCAAAGGTATCCATATGCCTCAGGTCACAGACTCTAAGGCCATTTCGAATCACTTTGCTTGAGTAAGCGGGTCCAATTCCTCTTTTAGTTGTACCAATAAATGATTTAGCAAGCTCGGCCTCTCTCAGGCCATCGACTTCTTGGTGCAAATCAAATAGTAGGTGGGCACGGTCAGACACCAATATCCGTCCTTTGCAAGGCACCCCATTAGATTCAAGCCCATCAATTTCTTTGAATAGCCCTGGCAAGTGAACCACAACCCCATTTCCAATGACACACAGTGTTCCCTCATTAAGGATGCCTGACGGTACGAGGTGAAGGGCAAACTTTTTACCCTCTGAATTATAAATGGTGTGCCCAGCATTTGCTCCACCCTGAAAATGTGGGCATAGTCAGAGTTGACCTTCTTACAAGACTAGATAAAATACACTGAATTAGGATAAGAAGTACCTGACAGCGAGCAACGATGTCGAAGTGAGGGGCCAAAATGTCGACAAGCTTTCCCTTACCTTCATCACCCCACTGGCATCCCAACACCCCACTAACTTGACTCAGAGACTCGACTCGATTCAAAGTATCTTCTTTTCCAGTTGAAATCACGGTTGAAGCAGCAGCTTTCACAGAACAAAAACTAAAATGACTCTTTCGATAAGCACCATGAGACCAGCAAGAAGGCCTTCGCTTAGCAGAAATAAGTTTTCCCAGTGGAGCTCCAACAACTCGAGCACTCGATAATGCGCCAGCATTAGTGTCAATCCGTGGAGTCATAGCCATGACTAAATTATCCTTTAAACAAATACAGCAAATAAATCATTAACAGGACATTTCATCAAACAATTGACACACAATTCGCCAGGTCTAAGCAAAGTAAGCAAGCACACTAACAAACATCCCCCCTACCGAAATTAAAACGCAATAAAAGAACATCATATAATACGAAACGAATCCCAAACGAACCAACGCAATCCTCACGCAATTGTAGAGAACAAAAGCTCGAATCTTTGAACAATTTACGTAAGGCAAACGTGAGTAAGTGCTCAGAGGATGATTAAGAATCTTACCGGGAGTCGAGACTGCCACACGACGGAATAAGGTTCGACGAGGAAAGAAGTGGCGAATTGCAGAGTAGGTGAGAGATGATGACGATATGTTGGATTCGTGGTTAGGGTTTTGAATTAAACTGACATAATATAGTCATTAGACAACAATTTTTATTTATTTTTTGATGAGGATACGTATAATTCATAATATTTCAATATAAATAATTTATTCTTATTTATATAATAGATTTGAAATTTTATCAAGACATCTTAAATAAATTCCGAAATTATTGGTACATATATCCACATCTTGAAGCACATGTCAAGTCTGCCACATTTATCATGTATCCGCCACATCTATGTTACATTCTTCAACATTTGAGCACAGATACGCATGTTCATCATGGCGATCGAACAGTACAAAATCTAATTCTATGGAGGCATACACGAGAGATATAGGAACAGGGAAATGAAAAGGAGAAAAAAACTCAAAATTCCTAAATATTGATAAAATTCTTTGTTCTTTGGAAGACTTATATGTCATGTAGCCGAAGACTTATATAGAAAAAAATAAATTCCTAAATATTGAATATTAGATAAAATAAAAAATGTTCATGTCATGTACCCAAAGACTTAAATAAAATAAATATAAAAATTCCTAAATATTTAATGTTACTAAAGTATATTAAACTTTAGAAAATGATCAAATAAGTATGGTTATCTTGAGTTATAAAACATAAATGATCGTTTTTGAGTGGTAAATATTTCGATATCGATTTGTGAGAGGGCCAAAGTTGATTGAACTCATAATAGGTAGATGAAATCACACAAACAACTGATCAAATCCAAGAAAATTTTCAATCAAAAAAAAAACGCAAGAAAATTTGATACTTTGACATGTAAAGGCAAACTGTTTCCAATTTTATTATATGAGGATAATTTATCGATGGAACTTCACTTGTAGTTAAAGACATGGATGGAGCAAAATCTGAAATGCCAGTGATAAAGTCCAATCTGCGACTTCTTTCCCAAAGATTTTTATCGGGAACTGACTTGAACATGCAAAGATTTTTAAGGGGACGAAAAGCCTGAGCATGCAGACATGGAATGTTTTTTTTTTTTTTTTTTGATTGCGACATGGAATGTTTTTAAGCAGCCTCAGATTGAGGGAATAACTTGGCCAGGATGTTGTTAGAGAGGATCCTATTGGGGTCTAGTTCCTTCCTCGCCTTGTTATATTCATCCACGGGGAACCTCTGTTTGAGTCTGGCTTGGAGAGCGGCTAGTTGATCCTTGTCCTTTGGAACCTATAGGTAAATCATACGATTATGCACACTTCATTTAAAGAACAACAACAACAATCAAAATTTTTATTTTTAAAGAACAACAAGACGAATTAGCTGTTGTAAATGTAAATATGTATGGGACTACAAAGTAGCATATTCCATTGGAGAGCGGTGAAACAAACCTCAATCTTAGCCCAATGTTCGAAAGCGGAATATTTATCCCACAACCGTGACTGTGTCAGATGTCTGTAATGGAAGAACTCGTCTGTGATATCTTTTCTTTGGCGGGGATCTGATGTGGGAAGGTACATAATTATCCCAACCTGAAATACATATTGAATGTTAGAAACTTAAGAGTGCTGGATGCAGGCAGACATCATATGATTATCATTATTCAGTGCCAGGTGAATCTCAGATTTATAGATATGCAAAAACTGGGGGCATATTGAGGTATAGCAATATTAGAATGATGCGAGGAAGGAGGTGTTACCCAAGAGAATATATCGTCTTCTGATGAACTTGAGGCTGGACTCATACTACTTTTGCTGCGAGCTGTCCATCTTTGCTCAATTGGAGCAGGTGCAGGAATCTCTTCTTTCTCAATGAGTTGTTTTAGCTCATCCATGTATTCAAGATCCTTCATGTTTGGTTTTGCTAAGGTTCCAGCAGGAAAGCAATTCTCTGATACCCACTGCTGCCCACCACAATCGAATCCAAGGATTTCATCGCTCCACCCAAACCTGTATCCCTCCGATTTCTGCCAGAACAGCGCCTCAGCTTGATTGACCTTTACAATGTGGTCTTTGTTAAGAGGGTCGAGGGCAATTAGTTTGTCTCTTAACTCCGTGAATGAAAGCTCATCTATGGGTTGTTCATCTGAAGACTTAGTAATGATTCCTGCTACACTGAAATTATTACTTGGTCAGTTGATTTAATGCCAAACCAACCAGCAACAATCGAAAAGAAACGTTTCCTCGTTTTGTGTTCATAACCAAAGCTGATTCAACATTTTATGTCATTCATGTTAATCTAAGCATCCACTCATGGTGTAAGGAACTGAGTAAATAAACGTAACACCCGGTTGTACAGCATTCGAAACTAATTTTGAAAGCTGATATCAGTACCAAGTTTATGAAAATGCACCTGTATTTTTCAAGGGCCTCCTTATACAAGTCTCGGACATGTTGGATAGCTTCATCAGCTGTGTATTTTGGTTTGAACTTCGGGACACCTTTCCATTTCGATAGAGGATTACATGTTACAACTACAACAGTGTCTGTATATGGAATATGCAAGTACTTGACATGCTTGTTCTCAGACAGCAATTTTCTGCAAAAGAAAAAGTGATTCAAATGATTGTGAAGCATTATACTATGAGCAAACATCACACAACGGACATCGAGGACAAATCAGAAGCTTTAATACACATAAATACAATTTTAGAAACAGCATGCTCGAAAATGCTCTATATATCTCAATGCCCTTCAAGCCCGCTTACCAATAGCGATGCTACCGATTACCATCCAAATAACGGCATTTTATAGAACAAAAGATGGTCGATTCATTTAACCAATTAAAATTTTTTAACCATAAGGGTAAGGCCGCACTTCAAAAAAAAAGGAGGGAAACATTACTTGTGGTTTTTCTTGATGTCTTTCATATTTGATACATAAGTGTGCTCCACCAGCTCCTGCCTGTCAACACACTGAAGAGTGACTTCAGCCACTACTCCAAGCCCACCCAAACCGCATCGTGCCAGATAAAACAAGTCCGGATCTTTCTCCTTTGAGATCTCAATCGTCCCCTTAGCCGGCGTAACAAGTTTCATACTAATGACTTGCTCATCAATAGGTGGCAAACTCGCTCCAGTTCCATGAGCACCAACCTAATTACCATTCCATAAAACATACCTTTAAATTTTAATCAATTTATTAGATCTATCTTTCTCAATCCTCATCATTAAAGTCTATGTCCGATAATTTTCAAGAAATATTGACCATGTAAGCTTTATACGGATACCTGAACAATGCCACCGATCTGCTGCTCTCTAATGGAAGCAAAATTTTGAAGAGTAAGTCCGTGCTCCTTAATCCCATCCACTAGCTGCTGAACCCTAATTCCAGCCTGAACCCTAACTTGCTTCTTCGCCTTATCCACCTCCAAAACCTTATCCATCAAAGCCAAATTCACCATCCCGGATCTCGCCAACCCGATCCCATTCGGACTCAACCCGGACCCAACCGGCCGGATCCTCCTCTTCTTCTCATTCGCCTCCTTCACCAGCTTCTCCAGCTCCTCCAACGTCTCCGGCTGGGGAAAATTTCGAGTCTGAACCTCATGCGTCCCGCTCCAGTTCGTCACCGTGTGCAGATCCTCCGGCAGCGCTGCGAATCGAAAGAGCTGGGCTTTCTTATGCTTGGCGTTCTCCGGGAACGGGAACGAGTAGTAGGTCGCTACGCCGCAGCCGACGACGAGCGCGAAGTAGCCGAGGTACTTTCGGATTTCGGCCTCGGAGATCGGTGCTGGGGAAGATGAAGTGGAGGAAAATGCGCGGGCGAGATTAGGGTTTAAGAAGGGGTTAGGTATCCCCGAACTCGCGAAGGTAGCGGCGGCGGTGGTGACGGATAGTAAGTTTCTGGGTGGATGGTGGCGGGAGAGGAGGGCGCGGAGAGACGACGGTGACAGCGCGAGTGGTCTCCGACGAAGCATTGTCGATCGCGAACTGCACTTCAGGAGTCCACAGCGGTCGATGAAGATGAGAAAGGAGAAGGGTGTACGAGTAGATATGTTAACTACTTTAGGGGTGACTGTGTAATTATGAAAAATTAGCCATCATTTGCAACGATGTTTATATCTGAATTTTTTTTGATAATATGTTTATATCTGAAAATTAAATGCTAAAATTCCACTCTTCCTTTTTTTAATAGGGAAAATGATAAAAAAAGAGTATGAACTACTGCACACTGACAAATCAAGGTTCGAACTATGAAAATTAACAATTAAGGTAATTTTCAAATATTTTAATCCCCATATAACACTTAACTGACAGAATATCACTCCGTCGATTAACAAAGTTAAATAAACGATTGAATTAAAAAAACTTTCTTGCCATTAATTGTGAAATTGAGGATTCAAATATTTTGAAATTGCCCTTAATTATTAATTTTCATAGTTCGGACCGTAATTTGTCAATGAATGATAATTCATACATCTCTTTGTCATTTTTCCTTCTTTTTATTAAGCGGATAATTACCACATTACTTCTGAAATTAATTTAAAATAAAAATAATGTAAAAATGGCAATGTTGTAAAACCCTCTATTCTGTTTTAACCGTCTCATGCCACGGTTTCATTTACGTCATCACAACTTATTTTAAAAAGATCATAAAATGTTAGTAAGACGATTGTTTTTTTTTTCCGATAGTTGCCATGAAAAGGCTTACAGGAAAGACTGAATAACTGGACAACAATATAACTGAAAGAAATAACATCCAGTTCGGAGCAGGAAATCTTGACTATTCTGACTCATCTAGCATCCGCTAGCAATAACAACTGCATCCTTGTCTTTCCGTCAAAGAGAACTTGGCAAACTTCAGACACACATAATGAATTATTAATCCTCCTCCTAGACACTAAATTTTCGATACTTATTTAAAATTGTATAGTTTTTGTGATATTTGATCGAGGAGACACTTTTGATTAGTTGTTCATTCAAGGCTTCCTTGAACCCTTTTTGCCGTGGGGCGGATGACAGCGTAAGAAAATTATTTGTTGATCGCGATCTTGCGCCTTCACTGACAGTGCATCCCCAACTAAATTTTTTGATAATTGAGCTCAAGCTCTTTAGGTAGTAACTGCTCATTTGATTCTGAGCAAGTAGGGACTTGAAACCGCGATGGGAAGTAACGAGGGGAACTGCCAAACCACATGATCAATTCCACTTCGCCCTAGTTTATAATTATGGTGGTTGCTTTTCAAATTCAGTTGATTCTCACATAAGTCTGATCAAATTTACACCTAATCAGATTTGTCGTGGAGCGAGGACGTGTTATTCTTCTTTTGTGGAGGTGTTGTTTGTTCATTGTGTACGTGTAATATCCTTAGCAAGTTTAGTTTTTTTCATTGATGTATGGAGATGCGTATATGCCTGTATGTTTCAAGTTAGAGATGTCGTACGACTTGGACTTCAATGGCGCCAATTCAAGTATCAACTCTGAATAGATGTTTTGAATGCGAAGAGTCTTGGTATTTTAAATTTACACTCGTTTCAAACAACAAATATGAAAATTTAAGTTAAATATTCACAAGCTCCCCATGCATTGTTCGCCCTAGAGCTTGCACTAGAGTCTGCCATGATTTGGTCTAGTTCTTATTTTTTCGTAGTTTTAGCTGGCTGCGCCTAGCCTCTTTTACTATTTTTTTTGTTCCTTTGCTCGGTGCCTCTGGGTTTTAACCAAAATCGAGCACTTGAGGGCTTTCAAATAATAATAATAACAATAATAATTATAAAAATATAGTCTGTAGTACCACTTGATTTCAATTTATGTACTAGACTTTTTCAATTTTCAATTTAGTGACTTTTATATCAAGTTGTATACATTTTATTTTCGAATACGATATTTTTGAGGAATTTCAAGGTCAAAAACTTGTGAATTTGATTACAGAATTTACTAATTTGGTCAAATTCATTTTTATTGTTGTTGGATATATGATTAATAGCTGTATAAATTGATGCAAAAAAACACTAAATTAAAAATAGGAAAAGTATGATACCTCATTTCAAATCAGATGATAGTACAAATAAAAAAATCTAACAGAATAGAAATTCAATAACGGAGTAAACAAATGCAAATTTGAGCAAACAATGGAGTTGGCGACTCTGATCTGCTCTACATTGAATCACAGCCAGAGGAACACATAACATCATCGTCAACCTAGGATAGCGAACATGGCTTCTTTAGCCATTTCAATACCTATCTATCTATCATCTTCTTCTTCCGCCACCTCAAAATTGACCACCCATTTACCCTATCCGCCTCCACATCCCAAGATTCCATCTATCGGCTTCTCCACTTCGATTTCTCAACTGGGTTTTTCATGGAACGGGTTAAGATTTTCGAGCCTCACTGTCGCACAGCACTTAATCAGAAAAGGTAGGGTTTTTCAACAGCACTTAGTAAGGTTCGGCTGAGTTCCCATTTTGAGATTAGCTAGGGTTTCGGTGTCAGATTGGGTGTTTTGATTGAAGATGCTTTTTTGATTTCGGAAGTTGTGAATTTGGTGTTGCAGATAGGAGGATGAGAAGAAGGTGCAGAGGTAAAGTTTATGCATCTTTGTTTGGAGTTGGGGCGCCTGAGGCGCTGGTTATTGGAGTCGTGGCATTGTTAGTTTTTGGTCCCAAAGGTCTTGCAGAGGTTAGTTGAGCCTTCTTGTTGAGACGAAACTCCTTATTATTGATATTTGAAGTTGCCATTGCCTGTTTAACTGTTTGTCGTTGCTAAAGGATTTTGACACTATATGCGACGAGTGTTATGGTTTATCTTAGTGTCGAGTCAGCCTAGTGCTTGTTCCGTTATTTGGTATGTGTATCTGCATGACTGATAAGTGATAACTGAAGAGGACTGTGATTGTGGCGAAAGAAATAAAGTAGCTTTGGTTGGTCGTGGAAGATATTAAGTAATAAGCTAAGGATTTTGCTTATGTATTTTTTTATCTCGGAATTATGGATCTCTTTTAGTTTAGCTCCGGGCAAGGACTGCTTCATTGTGAGACATTCAGATTATGAAATGATGAGATATTGAGTACAACTTAGAAATAGCTCTTGCACCTACGATCAGCCATTGATTAAGCTGAATGTCAGTTTAAACTTTCTAGGACTCTTGATAAAATTTGATCGAGCTGAATTCAGTAATCCTATTTATCATAGATAAAGAAAAATGAGACCCTATGTGGCTTTTGCTTTTCAGGAATTATAGGCTTGCATTACGTCTCTAATTTGAAATGCAGGTTGCTCGTAATCTGGGGAAAACCCTGCGTGCATTTCAACCTACTATTAGGGAACTTCAGGCAAGTAGTCAGCATTTTAGTTTTTGAATATACTATCTCTATCGTTGAGACTTGAGAGGAAAGTCAAACCCTTAGCCCCTATTTCAATCCTTTTATGGTCGTCACTGAATGCAGGATGTCTCTAGGGAGTTTAAGAGCACCCTCGAGCGAGAAATTGGCATTGATGATATTGCGAATCCTCTCCAAAACACATATACTCCCAGTTCCACCACACGACCCCCTACAGCCGCTCCCCCGCCTGCTTCTAGCAGCGATACTCTGCAGACTCCGGTTGAACTTAGTGAGTTGAATAGCTTCCTAGTTACTGATATATGTTTATCTTAAACAATGTGTGAACCTGAATTTTCAATTTCCGCAACTTCAATTAGTATGACTAGTGACATTCATGACAAACCAGCAGATGGGTCTCCAACACCTAGCCAAGCCTACACGAGCGAGGAGTACTTGAAGATCACAGAAGAGCAGCTAAAAGCCGCTGCAGCTTCTCAGCAACAGGAACAAGCCGCTTCAACAGCCGACGACCCTCTAGTCTCACAACAAACACAATCTCAAAGTTCGAATTCATATTCTCTCCATTTTTCATTCCCACATTTGTTGCAAACTGATATGCTGACAAAGTTACAACATCAGGTACAGTTCAAGAATCAACCGCTCCACCACCGCCACCAGCAAAGCTCGAAAGCGATACCCCTTCGTGAAGATGAACATAAACTCCTAAGTTTAAGATTTCTGCCCCTTTTTGGGCAGCCTTATTCCAGCACTACATGTAACTAGAGTCATATATCATGCATTTTGTAGTTAGATGTGATTTTCTGAGTTGAAATTTATTTTTGTAAAATTCTTTTTTTAAATTTATTTTCATGTATGTTGTGAGAAAATAATTTGTTGATTTTTGAGGCCCATTTATTTTTCAAAAGCATAAATTTCAGAATGACAGGATACTGGTAGCAAAAAAAATAATAAAAAAATGACAGGATACTAAAAATGAAATTGCAGTCATAAATGAGTTATCAGATTTTGAGAACTACTAAATACTTATTACATCTCAAAAGAACACATACCAAAAGAAGAAGAAAAACAAGTGCTAACTTAACTGTTTGTTGATTGTCATGGAAAAAGATAATTTTTAAAAAGTGCTAATTAATTTTCATGTTGAAACTGGAAAACGATGGAAATAAATACATTCACTGAAATTTTGAAGCATTAAAAATAACTTGGAAAATGAGACATTTTGGAGAAATTAATGTGGGAATCGTCTTCCATTCACCTCATATAAATACTGCAAAAGTACTTTCCTTAAACTAAACCATCTTTTCCTTGTTTGAATCTCATAGAAGAGTTAAGTTCATCATGTCTTCCTCCACAATATTTTACTCATTTGGTTTTCTAGCTTTAATTATCTCGTCGTCGTTAATCAGCGTGTCAGAGGTACGCAATAATTCTGCATTATCCTTAATTCGAAGTACAATTCATATTGGTAATATATCGAACAGTCTCTAGGTTCTGACATCTCTTTTGATAAACAGGCCGGTGGAGAAGGATCACTTACACCAGCACGTAAGTATCACCATTTAATTTTCATTTTCCGCTCATATAAAACACTTATATGAAAAAATTAATCAAATACATTTTTTTCCTCATTTCAACAGAATGTGCTCCGGAGTGTGACCGCCGCTGCTCGGCTACATCGCACAGGAACAATTGTTTGCTCTTCTGTAACAAGTGTTGTGCTAAATGCTTGTGCGTGCCATCAGGAACTTACGGCCACAAGGAAGAATGTCCCTGCTACAACAACTGGAAAACCAAGGAAGGTGGTCCTAAGTGCCCTTGAAGATTTGTATCACAAATCCCAGCTTGGTCCAAATTTTTTTTCCTGATACAAAATAAATGAGTCAGACTCTGCTCTTTTGAACTTAATTTATAGTTATGTTCAATAGCATTGAGTTTAATAAAATATTTTGAATAAACACTTTATTTAAGTATCTAACTCTCTAAATCAAAGACAAATATTGGCCAATTCTGGCCGACTGGTTCTCTCCAATCTCCCTTGACTTTTTAAGAAATTATTTCCTGCTAAGGAGAAAAAAGAAAAAAAAATTCCAATTTCATTTCCTCATGTACTCAATTTCTAAAATTCGTTTTTCTAAATAGCCACATTCCAACACTTTAGGCTACGTGGCATTATTACTCCATAAGTAATGCTGCACATTTTAGCGCTTTAGGCTACGTGACATTATTACCCCATAAGTAATGCTGAGTCAGCACTACTTATGAGATAAAAATGTCATGCTGCTCTCGCATGATTTTGCCACATAAGCCTAAGACAATCTTATCAACGGCGCCTTAGACTTACCTTCTAAGTACATGTGACAGTATTATTCTGATTCAACATTACTTATGGGGTAATAATGCCACGTAGCCTAAGGCGCTTAAGTCTTAGGCGGCGTTGCCAACAACGCCTAAGGGAATGTGATTATTTTAAAAAACGAATTTGGAAATTGAGTACATGAGAAAAATAAATTCGAATTTTGGCTAATTTGGAAGTTTTCTCGAAAAAAAAAATCAGTAAGATGTGTGTAACATGTGACATGTATGTAGATCTCAACCAAAAAAAGTCACCCTTGATTAAAAATAAATTAAAACTGGGAATCAGATCAACAGGAAATTTCATATTAAATGGAACACACATTTGACTAATGAAGCTGAGGAACTTCCAAGAAATTCAGCAAGTTTCCGACTGAAGTTTTGGTTTTGAAAATGAAACAATCAGACGAAGTGCAGCGTGTTAATTTCCTACGCGTTTGGCCTAAGCAAAAATCCTTAAATCTGTAGCAGCTCGGCAGCGAAGTTATTCAGAAAATCGATCTTGGCATTACTTTCTGAAGCTATTTATTGCAAAAGAAAGGAGTCTTGATCATTCAACAAAGCAACACATATCAACGAGAGATGGCTACGAGTTTTAGGGACATGGCACGAAGGAAACATAAATCTTCACGAAATTGGAGTCGATTCTCGGGACTATTCCGTGTAAATTCCACGAGCACTACCATCTCTGACTCGAGCCTTCAGCTGAATCCAACCCAAAACTCGCGGTTCCATGATATAAAACCGAGCTACATGTCTGACTATGACACGAGTTCTTTTGGTGATGGTTCGTCTGAGGATGATCTCAGAAGCATTGTCGAAGAACTTCATCTCTACTCAGAGAAACAACGGCAGCAATCGTCTGAGCGTCCTGCGGAAAGTGATCAGAATGTCAAAGAAAAAAAGGAAACAAATGGTAATTATCACTATCAGTATGTTCTAATAGATAAAAATAGTGCAGCTGTGCACTCATTCTTTTTCACTCTTTCGCTTTTCTTGTGTCATAGCTTGTACTGGTTCGTCCGTGTTTCGAAATAATTATGTGCGATCTACCGAATTTCAGTTGCTCAAAATTTCCCAGTATTTTTCAGATCAAGAGCACAAGAGTTGGACTTTGCACAAATTGAAGTGAAATGCAGCAATATCAAATTAACTAAAGTACTGTCCAGTTTTTTTTTGTATATTTATTTCTTGCTTTGTCTTTACCAAAAAAAAAGGGGGGGGAAGAAAAAGAAGCAAATGTATAACTAATCGAGGATTGCATTATAAAATCCCACTTTAACAAAAACCAAATTGATTAGGAGTATACATGTCATCTTCGTAATTGTGGAAGAAGAAGGAATACAAGACGATACCAAAAATGTACTCCCTACGTTCAACACAGAGGTCGGTGCTAGGAGCAATATAATATACTTGCTATGCACTTCACAAATGAGAACAACTATCTCAAGTCCTTGAGAAAACTTCCGAGTTTTTTTTTATTTTTCTTTACGTCTAAAAATAAAAATTATCTTATATTGAAGTTGTACTAATTTAAAAGATGTGTTTGTGTCAAATAAAAACCACAATTCAATATAAAAACTATAAACTATCTAGGACTCAAATAAAGTCGTAAAGCTCCGAAGCAATGGATCCGAGGGACGATCTTAGCTACCGTATGGCAAGAGGTTGCCTGATTTTTTGTTCAATGCTCGCACAACAATAAAAAAAAAATTGTAAGAATTCATCAATAAGAGCATCCCACAATTAAATGAAATGCTGGTAAACTGATCAACAGGAAATTTCCTATTGAATCCAAACACATACTGACGAATTTCCAAGAAAATTCAGCAAAAGTCTCCCATTTAAGTTTTTGGTTTTAAAATAAAAATATGGATCATATGTTAACCCTCTCTTTGGATGATGAAAAAATTTGTATTCAAATTTTTTCCATGAACCAAATAGTGCCTACTTAATTATATATAAAAAACTAAATACTCCGGTCTTATCGGGTCTTTTGTGTCTCTTATTAAAAAAAGGGTAATCTGATTATTTGAGTTTCAACTGGTGCAAATGGGTTATTTGAGTTCGAAAATGGGGCAATTTAGTTATTAATCCCAAAAATTGTAAATTGATGAAGCAGCACAGCATCAGCGTTTACGTTCATCATTTACCCGCTTCTTCTTAAACTATATAAAACCAAATTCAAAGACTTTTCATTCCCAGTTAACCACTAGCTCTTTGATTAGCCGAGCATTTCCTGAACAAGCTCTCTGAAACAATAATTAATTTTCAATTTAGTGATTTTTGCATTAACTTGCATACATTTTGTTTGCGAATTCGACGTGTTTTTGAGTAATTAAGGTCGAAAACTTATGAAATTGGGACTTTATAGTTGAAGATATGATCAATATGATTGAAACATGTGCGAATTGATACAAAAATCACTAAATTGAAAATTGAAAAAATTTGATACCTAATTTGAAATCAGATGGTAGTTCATCCAATATTTTTGTAATTTACATTAAAATAAAATAGTAAGAATTCATCAATAAAGGCATGGATATGTAATTTTCCTTCAATCTATATTATACATATTAATATGAAAATTAACAATTAAGGGCAATTTCAAAATATTTTAATCCTCAATTTCACAATTAAGGCAAGAAGGTTTTTTCAATTCATTCTCTTAGTTAACTTTGTTAATTGATTGAATGATATTCCGTTAGTTAAGTGTTTTATGGCGATTAAAATATTTTGAAATTGCCCTTAATTGTCAATTTTTATAATTCGAACCGTGATTTGTCAATGGATAGGTATTTCATACCCCTCTTTATTATTTTCCCTTTTTTTAAGGGTGCGCTATCCTAAAGCAACAGTACAATGTTCAAGCTTAGAAATTCCAACAGTATATTATTGTGATGAATTTCTTTTTTATACAAAACAATTAAATATTATATGATTATAACTTAATGAATCACATATCAAATATTTAAACCGATGAATTTCTTTTTATAAAAAAATAATTTAAAATTATATGAGTATGACTCAACAGGATAGCACTCGGTTGAGGCAAGGTTGTAAGAATGAGGCAAGTGAGACATGATCTTGGCCATTGATCATATTGATCTAATGGTTGAGATTTAAAGGTGTTGGTAGTGGGATTTTACTATTTACTTTTTACTGTTGATAGTGGATTTTACTATTTGCCACGTGGCGCGCCCACAATACACGGGGTTGATGGATGGATGAGATTATGCCTCACGTTGCCTCATTCTTAGGAGATTTGATTCATTTGAACACTCCTCTGACTTAATAAATTACATATCAAATATTTAAACCGATCGAACACATGACACGTGATTGTACACAAAAGTCGTATAGTCTTCCTAAACTTCTGTTAGAAATGAATTTAGGTAACATGACTGTGGATGTCAACAAGCAACCTCCACTGACTACAATTAATGACAAAGGTATAGTCTTCCTAGACTTTTGTTAAAAATGAATTTGGGTAACATGGCTGTGGATGTCAACCACCAGCCATCCATGACTACAATTAATGTAATGCTAGTAAAATGATCAACATATACCGACGAATTTCCAAGAAAATTCAGCAAAAGTCTCCAATTTAAGTTTTTGGTTTTAAAATAAAAAGATGGATCATATGTTAAGTCTCAGTTTTTTTTTGATTGGTATGTTAACCCTCAGTTTGGATGATGAAAAAATGTAACAGAAATAAAATGGAATAAAAACTAAATACTTAAATGAGTTTATATGTTGTATCAAAAAAAAAATGAGTTTCTATGTGAGGCAAAGTGATTAGACCAGTGGTGGGCAATCCACCTGCGTCCCAAGTGGCACAAGTTCAAGCCCTCATCCTGTCAAAATAAACTGATACTAACTATAACCCACTAACCCCGTCTAAAAAATGAATTTCTATGAACCAAATAGTGCAAAATTAATTATATAAAAACTAACTACTCCGGTCTTATCGGGTCTTTTGTCTCTCTTATTTTATATAAATTAAATAATCTGACCTTGAAAACCCAACGCGACAAAAATTGATGGAAGCAGCACAGCATCATTTACCTGCTTCTTAAAACTATAAAACCATTCTTCAGCCGAGCATTTCCTGAACAAGCTCTCTGAAACAATATTTGATCCCAGAGCTTCCGCCTCGGCCTACAGAGACAATGAGTCGTATAAAGCCGAACGACCGAAGTCAATCTAATCAAGAGAATGAAAGAGATTCTTCCGCTACCGGAGACGACCACGGCTATTTTTATGGCATATATAAGTGGGCCAAGAATTCATTGATGAATCAAATAAAGCCGAACGACCGAAGTCAATCTAATCAAGAGAATGAAAGAGATTCTCCCGCTACCGGAGGCTATTTTTATGGCATATATAAGTGGGCCAAGAATTCATTGATGAATCAAATAAAGCCAAACAATCTCTCTGATAAACAGGTACCTGTACAACAATACAGACGGTCTGCTGACGACAATAAAGACGATGACAGCTCGAGCACAGACGATGACAACTCGAGCACGAATTCAAGGATTCAAATTAAGTCCGTCCAACCCAAAGTTAGTCCCATTTCAAAATTTGATGGTGGATACAGCTATAGCACCTCATGGAAATATGATTATGGATACAGCTATAGCTCCTCAGGGCCAGGTACAATGAATATAATAAAGCCCAACAAAATCTCAAGTGGCTACAAACTAAAGGATAATGGGAGTTTTTATTAAAACTGATCCAAAACGCGTTTGAGATTTCAAAACTGACTCATGCAAATTTCATATTTCAAAACTGACCCATTTTTAATGAAATCGGACTGTGTTTTCCAAATACCGGATCCCCAGGATCCGATTTTCTGTGCAAACTGAACACGTGGAGTTCTCTCATTCGAACGCGCACATAACACCGGACCGGGTATTTTGAAAAACACAGAAAACCGGATCCTGAGAATCCGATTTTATTAAAAATGGGTCAGTTTTGAAATGTGAAACTCGCATGAGTCAGTTTTGAAATCCCAAACTTGTTTTGGGTCATTTTTAAAAAAAACTCGGATACTGGACCCTCCTCTTCCTCCCCCAGAAACAGATACCTATAGATCAGATTGGTGGAGCTTTCTCAAATATGGATCTTTACGGGTGAAAGTATCTTGCCATGAAAGTTGAATGGGTCGTGCATTTTGTCTGGTTATCAATATGTCCTAGTATTTAGGAATTCGATTTCACATTCTGACAATGTCAAGTAGTGAAGTCTATCTTTTTCAGTTTTTTACTTTCAGTTGTAATAGCTAGTATAAAAGCCACTTTATTGAATTAATAAACCGAGGAACTTTCACGATTCATTGTCTAAAGTTCTTTAGCGTCCAGACTGCACTACTAATTTATCCAAAATTTTCGTCTTCAAGAATCCGCCGGACAAGGGACGGAAAGTTGACGGAAAAACGTGAATTTCCGTCAACTTTCCTACAACGGCGATGATGTCGGAAATTTTCCCGACGGTAAATATTTTCCGTCGACATTTCGTCAACTTATTCCGTCGACGTGCCGTGTCTATTTCGTCATATTTCCGGTAACATAATTCCGGCTGCGTGGCGTTTCTATTCCGTCACAGTTACGTACAACAGTTCCGTCTACACTCCGTACATATTACGTTAAAGTCTTTTCCGTCACCTTTCAGTCAAAATTCCTTCGACATTATAATCCGTCAACCTTTCGTCTATATTACGCTACTCTTATTTCCGTCATTTGTCCGGCATAATTCCGTCAATATATATTATCGGCAGTTATCCATATACGTTCCGTCGTCGTTATTTTCCGTCGACGTTCCGTCCTTGTTACGATACTGGGATTTCCGTGATTGTTCCGGCCGATTCCGTCAATATATATTATCGGCAATATTTCATCTACGCTCCGTCGTCGTTATTTTCCGTCGACGTTCCGTCCTTGTTACGATACTGGGATTTCCGTGATTGTTCCGGCCGATTCCGTCAATATATATTATCGGCAATATTTCATCTACGCTCCGTCATACATTTGTTCCGTCATTGTTCCGGTAAATTCCGTCATCCTTATTTCCGTCTACATTCCATCGACACTCCATCATCCTCTATTTCCGTCTGCCAAATTCCTGATAACAAAATTAATTTAAATGTCTAATTTACATAATTAATTTAAATTAAATGTTTTAACAAAATTAATTTGAAATTAGACATTATTTTGCACATTTAACAAAATAAATTTAATAAACCAAAATTCGAAATTTGAAATTATATCAAATAATTCAAATCAAACAAAATTAAAACGACTAATTTCTGCGGTCTTCATTCGATTCCTGATGGCCATCATGGTTGTTTCCATCCGAGCTTCGACCGGAGGTCGGCTGGTATCCAGAAGTACTGAGCATTCTCATCATAGCAGCTTGCATTTGCATCATTTGGTCCATGCTCTCTCTTAGGGACTCCTGTTGTTGTTGCATGGTCCTCAAATCAGCCTCCTGTCGGGATTCTATGCGCTCTAAACGCGGCACAAGCTCCTGAGTGTAATCGTTCGATGATTGGCTCCTTGCTGCTCCGTGCACGCTGGCACACGACTGGCTGCCCGTCGAAGAGTACTGTTCCGACACTAATGTTGCTGCAGGACCATACAGATACGGTATCCCCGACCTTGGGTGAACTCCCATGACAGTTGCAGCGGCCTCTACCAGCTTTTCATCCGGTACCCTTTCATCTGCAACGCGATCCTTCAGGACCAGAGCTTCAGCATCAGCAAGCTGTTTCTGCACATTCGTACAAATGAAACAAAAAAATTGTGAGTCCCAAATACATGTATAAGAAACATATTTTTGAGTTACAATTATACTAATAATTTGTATAAGAAACATGTATAAGAAATAATTTGTTAAGTGTAGTACCCTTTTGTTCTCCCAATCAGGTATCAGATACGTCCCATCCTGCCGCTTGTATTTCTTGTCAAACATATCAGTTAGCAACACTTGTCTTTTATTGTCCTTTTCCTGCAAATTTAATGCAAATGTGTTGTGAAAAAATTTAACTATAAACATTGAATTATTAGTGTAACAATTTAATGATATATTGTTGTGAAAAATTGAAGTGTAAAAATTGAATTATTACCATCTTCGCATGGTGAAAGTGTGCCGGTCTAGACCCAAATGCGTGCAATTTCGGGCCGTTTCTGGCAAGGTTGGCAGCATACGTTTGCTTGTTCTTTTCACTGCGGGCTATGAATGATGGGTCCGTATTAAATCGAGCTCTCCCCGCATCTATGTGATCTTTGGTCAACCATTTCGGGCCTTTGGTTTTCCCGGTTCGCAAACCTCTCCACGAATCTTGTAGAATCTTAGCCGCCTTCTTCCTAAAGTTGGCCTCAATTTGGTCGGTGTGTATCGGATCCCACCGGTACAAGCTCTACATATACATTACATAGAATCACAAAACTATGTAATCGAAAACCAAATTAACCAAAAAATAATGCAACTGCTACAATTTTTTTACCTTGAAGTGTCGAAACCACTTCACCGGAGCTTGTGGATCACACGTCTCCATTGTCGTCCAACCAATCTTAAAGCCAGGTCCAATGCATTGAAGCCCGATTTTGTTAACAGCCGAAGGGGGGTCAAAGCTGAAATAATTAAAAGGTAACATTTATAATATGGTTAGCATAAACAAGCTGCACAAATTTATGTACAATGAAAGTACTCACTTGTCATCCCCAGCTGGAGTGATCCAAGGTCGAGTATCATGAGGCATTGAACCCAACGGAGTCTCCTCACTGACTCCGCCACCGGCGGAAGTCCCTCCTCTAACGAAATCTGACCGCATTGCGTCATCATGATCGTCAGCATATGCCGAAGGTGAGGCCCTCTCTTCGGCATCCCTGTTCACCCCCACCATATGAAACAGGTCGTCGATTGAGTACTCATCCACTTCTGGTAAGACTCTGTCTTCATCCATAGGCACAGTTGTGTCCGGTACATGCATAGAAGGCCTGTAAATGTCTGGACTTGGACGTCTGTCCCCGATTGACGGTGGTGTACTTTGCCTTTCCTCACCCCCTTGTCTCGCAGGGATATGATCCTGTACCGGAACAGGTCTGTACGCATCTCGATTTTGACTGTTTTCCCCAGCTGATGGCTGATGTTGATCACCCTGAATCTGTCTTGGTTGGCGTATTTCAGTTAGCCACGTTTGTGCTGACCCTCTACCAGCCACGGTTTTCCTTTTACCCTGTACATTTCGCTTGAGTGGTGCCATTTACCCTGCCATCAAATTTAAATTAGTAATTTCAAATCACAGATAGAACACATTTTTGTATCTTGTTCTCGTAACCACATTATGAACCAAAACAGCAGCCATTCAAGTATGTGTATCAACAGGGATTATCAGAAAGTTCCATCAGATTTTATCAACAGATATCAACATATGATGACAACACGTACAGCTAACACAGATTACATAAACACAATTTGTCAGGCGACCAGTTTCGAACATTTGTTGTACAGAAATTCACACACAAACACACGCGAACACACGCCGAACAAACAAATTTGCTTCTGAAATCGGACACACGCGCATAACATTTGACACCACCATACATACCAATTCGAATCGAACAAACAAATAACCGCAGGCGAACAATAGAATCACGAACTCAACTGAAGCGCACAAGAGAAAGACGAGTAGTTTTCGTATACCTGGGCTATCAAGGTTTTAGGGATTGGCAAAAAAATCGGGCTGTCGACCTCGGCGGGGTACGGCGGACGATTGTGTTCTAACACGGATATTGCGCATGTAATTTCAATTCGCTTTGGTAGGTTAAACAATATGTAAAGTCTATTTTAACCAAAACTTTTTAACTCGGCTACGCGGGCGAATACGGCGGGGTTTTTTTTTAGATGAATATAACAGCGCTTGTTTTGAAAAGCGCTGACGTAATTATATATTACGTCGCCTTCGTATATAGGCGCTGTATTTTAATAATTTAATACGGCGCTTTACATATAAGCGATGTTCTAAATGTCCCATATGACATCGTCTATTTAATCAGCGCTGTTTTTTATTGCATTATGACATCGTCTATTAAAAGAAGCGCTGTTTTATTGTTACTTTAAACAGCGTACATATATCAAGCGCTGTTTAATTAACATTTTTCCAGAAAATTACATAACACAAACCGTTCCATCCCTTTCCATTATTTAAAATAACAAAATTGATAATTACACATACATAATCTTTTTCCCATTCACATTTTATTAACCATGTCATATACATTACTAACTAATATTAATAACCTACCTAATTTTTTTATCTTTGAAATTTTAATATTCTAATATCCCACATTGCTCGATGTCATTGACTTGGATTCACGAGTGATTATAAAAGGGGAGAGTAAAAACGAATAAACCTACCACACCAAAATCCTTCGGATATTTGTGTAAAATGCTTAATTTTCTCTGCACAACGCTTCATGAACTTCTTGTGTTGCCATTGTGCATAGTCACGAGAAGTTCATGAAGTGTTGGCCGAGAAACTTAGGTTAAATCATACTTAAAAAACACTGAATGCTCAGACTAGGCACAATATGATCAGACGATAAAATTGATCTTAGTTATATAATTAAAGATCACACCGTTTATTCGATACACAAGCACAACATTCTACACATTCAAATTTCATGTCCGTTTGTTCTGATTTTTCATTGCTTCATTTGCTTCACGACGATTCGTCATACTCTTCTTCGGTATCCGGATTAAAAGCTACGTGCTCGTCGTTCCTGTCTTCTTCTTCGGTGTCGTATTCATTCACCTCATCATCAGCAAGGTCCCCTACGGATCCGATATCGTTGACCAATACAGGCATCTCAGCTCCCATTTCACCATCATCTTGGAACGGAACATTCGCCGCCTCCATGTCGATTGCGTTTGTTGGTTTCACAGGACAAATTGCTACCCAACCCTGATTATTTTGCGATGCTAATCCCGGAAATGTAACATAGTAAACTTGCACAGCTTGCTGGGCAAGAATGTATGGGTCGTAATGGGGGTATGGTCTATGAGTGTTCACGATGACAACCCCGTTAGACGGGTATGATCTAACAAACTGAGGGTCATACCAACGGCACTTGAACAAGACAACCTTTAGGCGATGGCTGCTCCTACATCTCATATGAATTATTTCTTCAATCACCCCGTAGTAGTGTGTACCCTCCGTTCCCTTCACGTAAACATGACTGTTCACCGTGTTCCTCCCTTCACCGTGGCTTTCAATGTGAAACTTGTAGTTGTTTACTTTGTATGTCGCCGAACATGCAACGTCGGATTGGAATCCAGCGGACAAGTAGTGAATCCATTGTGGCAGTCCTATGGTTTCTCCAAGCTCCCAAACCTGGAGAGAATTTAATAATGAAAGTTGTATAGTTTAAATTATACGCATAATGGAACGAACCGTAATTTGATTCTACTTACATGGGAATTCAGCCATTCTGGGAATTCCGTTAATACGACATCATATATTTGCTGATCAGTAAGTCGCGGTCGTCTTTGTCGTAAGCCGGTTTCAAATAATTCCAAATATTGTTCAAGTTCGGGGTTGTTGCTAAATATGTAATGAGTTGCTTTTTTAAATTCCCGGTTGTCCAATACCCTCTTTTTACTTTTGCTGCCACCAACTCCTGGGTAATTGAAAATAGAAATCTGAGGGTCCTCAAAATCTGATGTCCCAACTTCGTTTCGTTTGTACCTTTGGTCGGTTGTTGTTAATTCCGGACCCAGGTAGTCGGACCCTAAATACGAAGTCTCCAGCTGTATGTATGCGTTAACAATACTGGCTTCCACCTCAGCTCTGTTTCCCTTATGGCCCAATTGTTTAAGACGGTATATGAAACGCTCAAACGGATACATCCAACGATAGTGTACTGGTCCACCGAGTAGGACCTCATCAGCCAAATGGATTGGTAGGTGTTCCATTGAGTCGAAAAATGAAGGGGGAAATATGGACTCCAGTTTACACAGTGTCACCGCTATGTTGTTCTGCCAGTGTTCCATTCGCTCAAGGTGCAAGGAAGATGCACATATATCTCGGAAAAATGTACACAACTCGGATACAGCTTCCCAGATCTTATTTGGTAAAAACCCCTTGAAAGCAATTGGCATGAGTCGCTCTATAAATACGTGTGCGTCGTGTGACTTGTAACCAACTATTTTTAGTGCACTCAGATCTACTTTGTTCCCCAAATTAGATGAAAATCCATCAGGAAACATCAGAGACTTCACCCAAATAAGTACATTTTCCTGTTCTTCTCGCGCTAGCTGATATTTTGCCTTATTCGCTATCAAACGCCCCCGGCGAGTTTTCAGTTCCAATTCGGGTCTTCGACAGTACAACCCGATATCTTTTCTACACTTCACACCGTCATCTTTGGTTTTCCCCTTAACATCCATGATGGTGTTGAATAAATTCTCAAAAAAATTCTTTTCAATGTGCATGACGTCCAAATTATGTCTAAGCTTCAAGTCCATCCAGTAAGGTAGTCCCCAAAAAATCGATTTCTTTGTCCAGTTGTGTTCCACACCGAAGCCATCGCAAACCTCATTCATATGCTGCTCCCATATATATTTGAAGTTCCTAACCCTGTCATGAACTGCTTGACCAGAACGAAATGGGACTGGATCATCAAAGTCGGTTCGATTTCTGTAAAAATTCCTAACATCACCCCGATATGGATGATTTTCTGATAAAAAGCGTCTATGACACCCAAAATACGATACTTTTCTTCCATTTTTCAACACGAATGTCTTCGTGTCCTCCATACAGTAGGGACAGCCGAGTTTCCCTTGCGTTGACCACCCCGACAACATTGCATAGGCAGGGAAATCAGATACAGTCCACATGAGAGCTGCCCTCAACGTAAAAGTCTGTCTGCGATTAGCATCATACGTGTCAACCCCAACATTCCAAAGTTGAACCAAGTCATCAATAAGAGGCCTTAGATATATGTCCAACCGCTTCTTTGGACTTGACGGACCAGGGATTAGTATAGTTAACCAAATGAATCTCGTTTTCATGCACAACCACGGTGGTAAGTTGTATGTTGTTACCATGACAGGCCAAACGGAGTATTGTTTTGTGGACATACCCCATGGATTAAATCCATCAGTGCATAATCCCAATCTCACGTTACGTGCATCCGATGCAAAATGAGGATGAGACCGATCGAATTGCTTCCAAGATTCTCCGTCCGAAGGGTGTAGCATGCGATTCACGTCTGCTTTGGGTAAAGCGTGCCAGGTCATTTCTTTAGCCAGGATTTGAGATAAAAAAAGTCTTCGTAAACGCGGTATAATCGGCAAGTAAAACATTTGCCTCCTCGCATTTCGATGGTACGATGAAGAACTTTCTGTACGTCTTGGACGATGATATCTTCGTTCCTTGCAGAAACGACATTCTGTCAAACTTTCGTCACAACCGTAGTAAATCATACAACCCCCTACGCAAACGTCAATCCTTTGGTACCCCATTCCGAGATCAGATACGAGTTTTTTCGACTGTTTGAATGAAGATGGGATCTTATTCTCCCCCCCAATTAGATTTTTCATCGTTCCACAAACAGCGTTAAATGCGCCTTCTGATAATCCGTAGTTAGCTTTTGTTGCCAGCATTTTCATGTTGATTGAAAGCTCCGTCTCCGTCGTGCAACCTTCGTAAGCCGGTTCCCCACATGAATTTAGCATACTGAAGAATCGGTTTGCTTCGACATTATCTGTTTGATGTTCAATATTGTTCGAAGACTCGGGAATATCATCTGTTGTGCCAATATCTGGAACCATATCTGGGAAGGCCTCGTCAGTCCAAATTTGTTCTTCATTACCAAAAACTGGGTAATTTGTCGTCGGTTCGGGTAGATTTGGGACTGTATTATGTACGTACTGCATTTCTACCAGATCTTCCCCGTGTAAGGTCCAATTGAAGTAATTTGGTGTGAAACCGTATTTGTACAAATGCGCTTCCATCATTCTTAGATTGATGAATCGCTTGTTCTTGCATTTTGTACATGGACATCGGATTGAGTTGTCGCTGGCAAGAAAACCTTTTGCGACGGCTGCTCCAATAAAATTATTGACCCCAGCGATGAAAACATCATTGGTACATGATTCCCCATTACAACTCGCTTCGTACATCCATCTCCGTTGTTCATATAAATATGCCATATGCTTAATTATACTAATTATATGCGATCTGAAACAAAACTAAAATAGAGTACCTGAAATCCCTCAAATCGTGTCTCACGCCGAAGCAAATATCAGAACACAAGTGGTCGGTCACATCTTGGACATTGCAATGAATCCATTTGATAAATTGTACCAGATATGTTGAATATAAGCAAGGAAGATGGTGTTAATATAGTCAGTGCAAATTGATATGTAGTGTATATATAAGTCATTTGTAACATTAAGTTTTAATTCGTATCAATAAATATAAACACTGTCACGGAGTGGTAATGTTCAATATTCCGTCTACACGGCGGCTTATTTCCGTCCCTAAGTGACGAAACTACAACGATATTTCGACGATGTTCTGCAAGTGAATATTCATTGTCGGTACATTTATTCCCTTACATTACAGCGCCGTTGTATATGAATGAACGTCAGCGCCTAAACATGCAGCGCCGTCGCGTGTAACAAAAGGACATCGCTTATTTGTAAGCGATGTTGAACGGGTGCATTGAGACATCGCTTTTTATACACACGATGTTGAAATGATGCACTTAAACGGCGCTTTCAACACAAGCGATGTTGTAATGATTACATGTAACAGCGTTTTGTATATAAGCGCCGTGCAAATGATGAACTGACACTGCGCTTTCGTAACAGGCGATGTTATAAGTCGATGGGTGACGGTAAATTGGCGGAAAGTAGACGCATTGTATACCTTATGGTCAGACTTTTTTTCTTTGACAGATCTTCTTGGCTTGCTGGTGCAAGTCAGTCGACTACATTATATGCAGTTATGTACTCATGAGCAGCACCATTCTGCTCTACTCCGTCTTCTTCTGAGTCGTTGTCTCAATAGGACCGACAAATTCTGAAGAAGACGGAGGAGAACAGAATGGAGCTGTTCACAAAACACCACTATATATAATACAGCTGATTAACATGTACAGCAAATCCAAAAAGAACTCTCAAAGAAAATAAGTCCGAGCATAAGAAACAACAGAATCGGAACAATTAGATCAGGTGATTGTAAACGCCCCTGTTTAACAACGACGTGTGTTTGCAAATGCCCATATTTATAGCACAGTTTGAAGATTAGGTGGATAAGAAGGTAATAAATACGATTCATGTTCCGTCAACACATAGGCTCAATTCCGTCACAAATTGACGGAAACACGTCGAATACTCGACGCCTCAATTAATGCAACGGATAAATATTAACGCTAACATTGGTGCTGGACAGTAAATAATATTAACGGAAATGCAACTGAACAATGATGAAACGTTTACGTTAACATTCCGTTACATTTCCCTCTGAGGTGACGGAAAGGAAAAGGAATAAAGACGTATAAAAAACTGTGATGACGGATATTTAACGGACAAATGATGAAACTATATACGTTAAATGTCCATTACATTTCCGTTTGTGGTGACGTAAATGTAAAGGAATAAAGACGTAGAAAATATGTTTGCCTAATTGTGTTTCAATTATATTAATGTTATATATATATATACACGTGGTTGTCAACAATTAGCACGGGAGACGACAACAAAATTAAAAGTTGTGATAAGTGTAGTCACCCGACATCGCTCAATAATGATCGTCACATCATACTGTAAAAAAAAAAATAAACAAAATAGTGGTTGATCGTCAAATCATATCAAAAAAAAAAAAAACCAAGACAAAAGAGGAAATAGTGGTCGTCAAATCGATTTGGGCAAATCTTTTTATACATAGATACTCATGTCTGATCTCTTGATATATGTGGGCGGTATCGTCGATCAATCCTGGCACTTAATTTCTTCACTTTTGTATGATAATATATACATACATATATATATGTGCACTTTTGAGATGCACAACATATTCGGCCTCACTTTGACACTGGTTTGCCTTTAATTTGAAAATGTACTTGTATACTATTGTCTTCGTTGTGTATGTGTGTGTATAAACTGAGATATGATATCCTAGACATGTACAGTCCGAGACAGTGTCGCAATGATATATAAAATATTCAGCGGATCAAATATATCCTTCAGAACCGCCTTCGAATTCATATCCGGACGACGAAGCAAATATACGTTCAGCTTCAGAATTCTTGCTCATTCTTACAATTCGTCGGGTTTCAATTTTAGATAGTAAATTTTACGTGCTTTTATAAACGAAAAGGGGTAGTTAACTTCATCTTCATTAGATACGTTGCACATCAATATATATATATAACATAGTTTATGACACTTTAGTACAGATTATGTGGAACGTTAATTTCATACATCACCCCGAGTTTTTGGTGCTTGCTTTCCATCTGATCCACGGGGTGACGGCTGGTCAACTTCTTCGCCACCGTCACATGGACTTGTATTTGAAGACGAACATTGTCTGTTATTGTTGTATTCGTCGTATCTGTATTTTTCCATACTGAAGCTATGCTCGCCTAAACATTCGGAGCCCAAATCACATGGATAGAATCCATCTTGAGCGGAACAAACATATCCTTCAGAACCGCTTGATTCTTCATCAGACATCTCCGCAAAGAAACGATCGACTGCGGAGTTCGAACTCATTATATGAAATTGTTGGGATGAAAATATAAGCACAAGAGATAGTGCGCTTACTTATAGGGTGGATTTTTAAGACGGCGCTTACACAAAAGCGACGTCCCATATATATATTGAGACAGCGCTTTAATTTAGGCGCTGGCTTAGTATAAATAAACGGCGCCTGTATGTATAGGCGACGTTATAACTTTAATATAACGGCGCTGGAATATATAGGCGCCGTTATATGTTTAGTGAACACGGCGACTGAAGCACAAACGCCCTAGAACCCTAAAAATTACATTTCAACACATTTTTTAACCATACTGGTAAATTCCGTTTACGCCGACTTCTTCGCCCGCGGTACGCATTTCGCACACTGATTTTGTCGCCCAGGTAGGTCGATAGTTGTCATCCTATGTCGGCTCGTATTGTCTCTGTTTTGCATAAGTTGTCACCGGAATGCGACACAGTTACGGTTGCGTGTAAATTTGAAAAATTGGTTGACTCCGGTGTATTGTTGTATTCATTTAGTCAGGGTACTCAGTTCAGGCAACTGATTATTATTATGCTTGTAAATATGAGGGTGTAGGGACGATGGTAAACACACCAAGTAGTGTCGAAGGAGGCTCATCAGCGACAGCTAAGAAAAAATCGAAACGTAAACAAAGGGGTGCAACCCTTCTGACCAGTTTAATTGACAAGCATAAAGATGGCACAAAGGAACCGGTGACGATAGCAGCAGATGGAACTATCAACGGTGAAGTAGGGAAATTATTCAGAACATATATTGGTAATATGATACAGTATGTTAATATATTAAGTTAACTGCACAATGTGGTATTTATACGTTAAACTGTGCGTTCGGTACATGCAGGTCTGGTTGCGAAAAAGCATATGCCAATTACATATGAAAAATGGACGTTAGCACGCCCGGATCAGAGGGAGTTGGTGTGGGAAGAGACTTTGGTCCGGATTATTAACTGTGAAAAGATTAATTGTTAACTTTATACTTTTGCATGTGTTAACCATTAAATTAATTCTGCAGAAAATATTTGATGTGCCTCAGAATGAGTTAACTACGGTGTTAAAGAGAACGGAGATGCGGGCAGCGGCTAAAATATGGAGAGAATTTAAGAGTGAGCTGGCAAATAAGTACATTTTTGGTCCGAAAGAAGGAGAGGACCCACGACAGATGTATCCGTTCATTGATACGGATCAATGGAAGACCTTTGTGGAACAACGTCTGACTCCCGAGGCACAAAAACTTAGGGAGTTGAACATTGCGCGAGCGAAATCGAACCGGTACCCGCATACTATGTCCAGGGGCGGGTACAAGAAGGCAAAAGCGGATGTCGTCGCGGGGAAATTAGCGGAGATGGAGGCGCAGGGTTTGATATCCCCGGGGGATGACCCTGTCATCGATGTTGGAAGGCATGAGGTATGGAAGAGGGGGCACCAAAGGACTAATAAAGAGTACATGAATGACCATATGAGGGAGGTTGCCGACAAAATTGTAAGTTTTATTGTTACGTTACATAATTACGTAACTGTCTGTGACTGTCATGAACGTCCATCTTCTTCGGTATCAGGATGAATTGGAGAAGCAAGTGAGGGAAGGAAAATTTATATGCAATGGTCGACGTGACATATTAACAGCGGCCATAGGAAAGGACGAGTACCCTGGACGAACACGGGGGGTGGGGTGTTTGGTAGGTTGGAAAAAAGTATTTGGGAAGCAATCTTCTTCGTCGAACACACAGTGCACTGTCACTTCGAACGCTATTACGATTCATAGCCCTGAAATTGGTTACGATGATGACCCATTTGGAGATATACCCAAGGTAATATTTCGTCCAAATATTTTTAAATTACGACGAAATTTCAATTTACTTCGTAAATGTGTCTGAATTTTTCCATTTCAGGTTGGGAAGAAATGCTTGCTGCACGTGGAAGGAGGAGGTTCGGATCAGGGCAGGAAACTTGTAGCACTTGGCAGAGTGATGCGAGGACGCTTCGTCCAGTGTCAAGAGCTGACTGATGAGATGGTGAAGGTGGTTGTAGAGATTGAACTTGAACCGTCGGCAGAGCTTCCAATGAAGTTGGGGCGCATGGAGAAAGTATCAGATGCACTGGGTGATTTTGTGGCATGGCCGAAATGTCTGGTAGACATTGATGAAAAGGTAGTTGATTCCTAAATTCTGTTATAAGATAAGAAAAACATATTAGCATATCAATGTGAATAGGTTAAGTGTTTTTTTTTACACACAGGGATATGACGAGTACAGATTTTTTAAACTCCAATGTAGCAGTTTTGACGACGCTAAACTTGAAGGAATGACAATGACTTGTCGTTTTTTGTACGAACACGCGAAAATGATGGCCAAGTCGACTATCTATTCGGTGCACAGTGGTAGCGAAGTTTTCGGTGAAGATTGTTATATCCAACTGGAAAAATCTGACATTTTGCAGTTCACCTCATTGGAAGCCTTGAGTGCAACCGCGGTTGAAGTGTTCATGGGGTAAATTTGTGTTTATTTATTAGCATTTGTTGTTAACAATGAAATTTTGTTGACTGGATCACTTAATTATTCAAATGGCAACAGAGTTATACAAGATCAGATCCCGCCGGGCATCCGGTTTGGATACTTCAGACCGAGTCATATGACTCCGTCCGTCGATCTAGAAACGAGGGTCGCTTGCTTCGAGAGGAGATTGCAAATGGCAGACTACGTTCATAATTTTTGCTACTTCCTCCCCTACGTCGATGTCAAAAAGTAAGTTATTAGTTTCCGTTGTGTTCTGTGTTTTCGATGAAATACATTGTATACGAATATAACATTTAAAATATATATTTATTAGGTGGCATTGGATGTTAATTGTCATATTCCCCGAGAAGCGCGTGGTACTTTGGCTTGATCCAATCGCAAGTCCACCGATGGCTGATGCAAAAAATTTCGTCAACATGTAACGACGACTGTGCTAATCCGCTATTTCTTACCAATACTACAAGTGCTACAACTTATAGTAATTACACTAATGTTACAGGGGATTGCGTACACACTTCAATCTCCCGTCAGATGAATCTATACGGTGGAGAACTATAACGGTATGGACTTAACAAATAACAACGGAAAAGACCGAATTCTTTTATTCCTTTACTTAATACGTTTGATTTATTTGTATAAATCATTTCTTATTTCAGTGCCCCAGACAGCCCTTCAACACTGAAGTCTGTGGATACTATGTGTTGCAATATATGCGCGACATAACGAAGTTTGTTCATCAAACCAATGGATCTCTTCATGACGACATCAGACAGGTAAATATATGCCCCGATAAGTAATAGATCATCAACCATTAGCCTACGTATATGCAAATTTGATAACTGTGCGCTTTTTTTCCCAGGCTTTCCCAACAGGAGAGGACTCGTATGGTAACAATGTCCTGAATGATATGAGGTGCGAGTTTGCTAATGAATTGGCAGAATACTTGCGGCAAGCAGATAATCCATTGTAAAACACATCATATATATATTCTGTGTATTGGTCCAAATGTTTTGTACATATAATGCTGGGCAATGTAATGTGTTTGTTGATAATATAGAGCAATGTAATCGGGAACAAATCTTTATTAAGGAAATGGTATCGTGCACGGTGCTTTCGACAGCGCTTAAAATGGACGGCGCCGTGTATAATGTCCAATGAGACAGCGTGTCATTTGTATGGCGCCGTTTATTATTAACTTGAGTCGGCGCCTTATGGGTAAGCGATGTTTTAAGTATACCTTATACGGCGCGTCTAAATTAAGCGCCGTTTATTATGAGCTTACGTCAGCGCCTTATTGGTAAGCGATGTTTTACGTATGCCTGATACGGCGCGTCTCAATTAAGCGCCTTTTTCAAGTATACCCAGGTAATAATAAATTAGTTTAAGATATAAACAATATTCAAATAAATTGTATATGAATGTAATATACAATTTATGACATAATTGTAAGGCGTTGGAAATCACTAATATATTTAATTCGTTGGCAATTTCCAATAAATGTTTCATTTTTCCGTCATTTTTCCGTCATTATACCTTTACAAAGTTCCCGTTAATTATAGACCGTTGTTGTGTTTCGGTCACTGTTACATGTTATTTCCGTCATGGACGGAAGTTGGACGGAAACATTTATGCAACCATATTTCATTGTTGCGCTATATAACTATGAGAACTCTTGCAATCATTCATCCCACCACATTCAGTAGCAACATATACTTCTTTCCAATCGTCAACATGTCTCCTTCATTTGACCGTGTGAGTTTCACTGACAATACACGCGGATTTGCTCGTAGAGATCACGTTGTGCCTATTGGCCGACACCAGTAACAACTTACTATATTGTTCTCTTCATATTGTCTGTTTTGATAAATGCGGCACGTTATGCAATCCATACTTTTGTAACAGTTTCTTCCCATTCGATGTTCAACGACGGATTGCTCAAGAATGCATCTTAAAATGTTGGGACGCAACGTGGGCATCATGGACCAGGATCCCAGACAGCAGCAAGGAAATATGGTTCGAGGAGTTTCAGGTACAAAACAAGAACTCGAGAAATGTTTTACTTTCCTTTGGATGACTAAAGTTAACGGATCTTACAAATGATTTGCTTGTAGAGTATAGCTACCTGGGATGCACAATATGACAGTCGCATTCGGGGTAATTTTATGAATGCATGCAAGATGATCATCAATGATCATCGTACGATGCGAAGGACAGGAAGGAATTCACTTTTGTCGTTGTCAACCAACCCGTAGATTGCATAATGTTGATGTCGTTATAAATCAATTAGTGACAACTTTGTATTCAATGAGTTAATTAATAAAATATAGTGCTTTTTATCCAAATGAATTTGTAACGCGTGCAAATTAACTCCTAAGTAATGGTTTTTATATAATAAATTATATTTGAAATCATTTGTGTAACGCTGATTGATTATACGTTAAAATAAATTGATAAAAAGTAATAATATAAAAAAAATTCAGAAAATATGGTTCGCAAATGAGACAGCGCTTCCGTTTTGAAGCGATGTCTTAATTGACATTATAAACGGCGCCTTATAAATGAAGCGCTGGCATATATGACGGAAATGTCGGAATGTATGTGAATAAAATATGCGGGTACGTTCCGTCATTTGTTCGTTACTTATATTCCGTCGCTAATCCGAGAACTCATGAGAGACGGAATTAATGTTGACGGAATGATAATGGAAATACCTCGAAAATGTTTTTGGTGACGAAATGGAATCGAAAATGTCACGTTTTATTTACCGTCGCCTTTTCTTATGACTTTATTGAGACGGAATTTTTGGACGAAAAATTTGGAAAAATTTGTAGTGCTGGACAAATCGATGGATAACCAGATCATCATCAGCGGCATGACTCATGAGACATGAAGACGGTGAAAAATGGCAGTCAATTTTTTATTTTTCTTCTTTGCCTTTTTTATTTTTGCTTCTTGGTTTTTCTTCAGTGCTCCCATAACAATAATGTAACAATGTTGCTGAAAAGGTAGTGAGATCTAAGTATCTACTGATTATAATTTTAGTCGAATTATCAATAAGTCGGCAGTGCAAATCCCTGAATTCATTTTAATGAATATGGGTTTGGATTGTCGCTTTTATCATGATGAAATTATTATTTTTAACTCTGTAATATTGTTACAACTCATCTATTTAACTGTATATTTTGAAACAATTACTTGAGAAAATTTTCAAATAAAAACTATCAATCAAATTGTGGGTTTCATGAATTTTATTAAAGATATTTCGAATTGGACAAAAAATATGTCAATCTATATTTTTGTACTAAGATAATTAATGCACAATTGGTGGGTGCAAAGTGTAATATGTAATACTCCTGGGTCTACATATATGTGAGGTCAAATGAAAATATCAAGAATTCGTTAATTAGATGGTTAAGCTTAAGCATGGATCAAGCTGAGAAGACATCAAATGAATGACACTAAAGTCATTTGATGCATAAAGTCAATGGTAAATGCGAAGGGAATCCAATCAAATTTATGGGAGATCTCAAGATCTTGGTTCATATAGGCATTCACTACACTATTTCAAAGTATATCTCCGAACAACCTTCTTGCCTCACGGACGAAGCCTTTCTTTAGAGCCGTGGTGAAGGCGAAGCCAACTCGAACACCTCCTGCCTGCGAGAGGAGGAAAGCACCACCGGTGAAGGGAGAGAAACACCTCTTGAAAAGGGAGAAAATTCCTCACCAAATAGTGCGAAATTAATTATATAAAAACTAACTACTCCGGTCTTATCGGGTCTTTTGTCTCTCTTATTTTATATAAATTAAATAATCTGACCTTGAAAACCCAACGTGACAAGAATTGATGGAAGCAGCACAGCACCACCGAACTGCACCGTTGACTTTTCCCTGCCACCTCACCTTACCACTTATGCGATTGAGCAATATCCTTATACGACTATTTTGTGCACTGTCGCATGAGACTTATTGCGACTGATGTGATTTAGGTCAGTCACCCCAGACCTAATGCGACACAACTTATGGACTGGCCCTTATGTGACTGTGTGTAGTCACATAAACCCTTATGCGACAGAAAACGAACTTATGCGACTAATTTAGATCAATTACGGTGCAAAATGGTGTAGTGTTCGTGTAGTGGGTAGTCAAAAACAGCTTCTATTGGGTGAAAATCAGTTCCTATATTGGTGCGGTGCATCTTATTTTCCTATTTCCCTTTTTTTTTTCCATGGTGCGCAACGCTGGAGCAACAATGCAATGTTTGACTTCTTGTATTCAATAGTAATTGTATATATAAGAGTTACTAGGCGTTAAATCCAGCAAGTTTCACATTCAAATGATAATATTCTGCAACCATTCCAATTCATTCTTTTCGATTGCTCATCTTTGCTTCCGATGACTTCGAACATGGTATCCGAATAATCCGATGACTCGGTGAATCCACATATCAAATATTTAAACCGATAAAAACACATACTACACCTTTTTTTTTTTTGATAGAGAAACACATTTTACACTTATCTTAGACAAAAGGTATAGTCTTCGTAGACTTTCAAGAAATGAATTTGGGTAAACCAGCCACCCCTGACTACAGTTAAAGACTAACTACTACGGTCTTGCCGGGTCTTTTGTCTCTCTTATTTTATATTAAATAATCTGACCTTGACAGAACGTGACAAAAATTGATGAGGCAACACAGCATTAGCGTTACGTTCGTCATTTACCTGCTTATATAAAAACCAAATTCAAAGACTTTTCATTCCCAGTTAACCACACTCTTTGATCAGCCGAGCATTTCCTGAAACAAGCTCTCTCTGAAACAATAATTCCGCTTCCGCCTCGGCCTATAATGAATCGTATAAAGCCGAACGACCTAAGTCATCGCTCTGAAAGAGATTCTTCCGCCACTGCTGGAGACGACCACGGATATGCGTCTAGTATATATCAGCGGGGCAAGAATCAAATAAAGCCAAACAATGTCTCTCATAAAACAGCTCTCGCTTACACTACAGACGACCACAGCTACCTGTACAAGCCGGGCAAGAATTCATCAGTGAATCAAATTATGCCCAACCATCCCTCAATAAAATCCAATCCAAATGATCATTCTGGAGCGTCGGTCAAGTCCGGCTCCTCAGGGTCAAGGTCAATGAATAAAATAAAGCCCAACATGATCTCCTCAAAAAATCGAATGGATACGGGAGCCTCCTCCTCCAGAAACAGCTTCATGGATTTGATTGGTGGATTTTTCTCAAAAAATGATTGAAGTAATGGACAAATTGAAAGATTTGATGGAAAACACAGATCAGCAGCGGCATGAGACGACATGAAGACGGTGAAAACTCGCTGTTCAAATTTTTATTTTTCTTCTTTGCCTTTTTTTATTTTTGCATATTTTCGAATTGCTGCTTAGTTTTTCTTCAGTGCTCCCATAGGTGGGGAGTTTTTTTGTTGTTGAGTGTTGTGTGTTTGTATTAAGTCGTTGACCGCCAGTTGGTTGTGTTGTCAGTTGTTTCAGTTTTTTACTTTGCTGAGTCTGCTTTGCTGTTTGTACTTTTTTCTTTAGGTCAGTCTATGTACAACTACGTTGTTTGGTTTGGTCCGTTTTGTTTAGCTTTATCATCCCCAGGTGGTTGTTGTAATCTTCTTGCCTATAATCAACAACAACAACAAAAATGTAGTGGTTTCTGACCGTCATAATTTTGGTCGACAAACCCCTGAAAATATTTTATGAATATGAGCTTAGAATGATCGTTTATCATGATGAAATTAAACTTTTTTAATTATAATATTGTTACGACTCATCTATTTAACTGGGATATTTTGAAACAACTGCTTGAGAAAATTTTCAAATAAATACTTTTGAGAACCAAACTCATCGGAGGTCCAATCAACCACCGGCGATTGCATCGAACGATTGGGAACAGAAAAGCGATAGTCAAAAATTGGGGAAAGCTTAGGGTTTTTCCATTTGATTCATTTTCGTTACAGGACGAGAAAGGCGAGGAGGGAATATATCACAGGACCGAACGACGCCGCTTTGCACTAAAAGCAGACTTACACGCTAATGACCAAACGACACAGTTGCGACCTGTAACAGACTTTCCCTCCTAAACTCAAACAAAACACACTGGACTTACCCTCCCCCTCTCAAGCTGCAGAGTGGAGGAAATTGGCACTCCAAGCTTGGAGCACAAATACTGGAGCTGCTCTCACGTCAATGGCTTTGTGAACATGTCATTCGGTTGCTCATTTGTGGCAATATGAAGAGATCGGACAAACTTGGACAACACATGAGCTCGTATCAGATGACAGTCTAACTCCACGTGCTTTGTACGCTCATGGAAAACAGGGTTGTACGCTATATTAATGGCGGCTTTGTTGTCACAATTGAGAGGGATAACAGCTTTAACAGACACACCCATATCAGTAACAAGTCTGGCCAGCCAAGTAAGTTTACAACACACCGTTGCCATGGATCTATACTCGGATTCAGCAGAAGATCTGGACACAACTGGTTGCTTTTTGGTTTTCCAGGATATGATACAAGAACCAAGCAGTGGCGGATCCAGAAAATTTTCAGACCGGGGGTGACATAAATATATACTTTAAAACTATTTATGAATAAAAATTTAGATAAAGATAAAGTCAAGAGGTGTCACTTCTCCCAAAGGAAAAAAAAAAGATAGAGACATGGAGCAGGAGGTGTAGAGTTCTCGTTATAAAGAGCAAATATCAATTTTAAAATTATACATGTAACAAACATTCGATAGAGCATTGAGCTACACTTTTAATTCGCAATACACGTTTGTTTGTCTTAACTTAAACCTAACTATAATGTGAACCAATACATGTTTGGTTACAAGTTTTAGTTGGTTTCATGTGTTTAATATTTTACTTAATAAATCTTAATTAAAGTAATACTGTATTGGCAAGCAGCTCAGCAAGAAATTCCCTCTTAGATGTAGGGATGCGCATCCGGTCCAATCCGAACCGGATCAGAATTTTTGAAAAAGTGGACTAAGGACCGGATCGGACCCGAGTTTTAATGGTCCGGGTCGGATCGGTGGACCGTAATTTATTTAAAAGGTGGATCGTGGGCTGATCGGACCTTAAATTTACATAACAATCTCTAATTTTACGGTGCGGACCGTAAATCCGGGCCGGATATGAATTTTACGGTCCGAATTGGACCGAAAATTATCGAAAAGGTGAACCGTGGGCCAGACCAGACTGGATTTTTACGATCCAGTCCCGGACGGAGTCGTAAAATTTCGGTCCGGTACAAATTTACGGTCCAACCCAATTTTGTGCATCCCTAATTAAATGGATTGCACTACTGAGTAATGATTAAGAAAACTGAAAAATTCACAAACAAGAGAATGGTCGAGTTGATAAGTTCACGGGTTCAATTCCTATCGTCACACTTCTTTTTGACAACTTGTGTGGAACTTTCCTAATATCATCAATGATGTTTGATAATGGAACATCAAAACGCGTATAAGGCGCGTTCAGTTTGTAACGAGACAGTGTTAATTCGTCACTGCTTGTATTATAAACCTTGGCACTGATGATCAGCTCCAATGCTATAAAAACCTACAGAGATCACGAAACCAATTCAAAAAGTATCATACACAAACCCAACCATTCTCCAGTCCCCTGCTAGAAGTTCTTCGAGCTCCGAGTGAATTAAATTGATCCGACAACGATAGCTACCAGATGATGGCAAGAGGTTATTTGGGAGAAAAAAAAAGGAAGCTGAACAAGCAGTCGACTTCCTCTGAAAATATAGATAGTGATAGCCACAGCTACCTGTTGAAAAGGCGCAAAAATTCATCAAAGAATATATTTAAGCCCAACGTCCGCTCGAAAGACTACGGTCCAACCGATACGAGACACAGCGACGACGATGGCGGTTATGGGCCTTCACCGGAGGATAAAAGGACAATGAACAAAATAATGCCCAAGGTATGCTCAAATGACTACACTCTAATGGATACGAGAGCGTCCTCCTCCACATCCATATACTCGGACTCAGTAAGTAGCAGAGGGTCAATGAGTAACACAGATCCCGACGACGATAATAATATCTCTTCGCTCCCGTGCAACGAATACGAGCAAATTAGAGAAATCCAGCGGCAGTCAATAAAGTGGTGGTGGAGTGACTCTTGGATCTCGCCTGATGCAGTCAATATAGTTACTAATGAAGGAACACGGATTTCAAATGATCAGCAGCAGAATGAGCTGACCAGGGGAGAAAATGGCGCTGATGCCAACTTTTTTATTTTGGTTTTTCTACTTGTCCTGATTATTGTATATTTTCGAATGAGAAAATCCTTTAATTATTGTATTTTTTCGATTTGTCGCCTGATTTTTGTTCAATGCCCGCACAACAATATAATAAAATTGTAAAAATTCATCAATAAAGGCAGGGAGGGATACGGAATTTTTCTTCAATCTATATTCATACATTTTTAAACCCATTTTTATTATATATGTATTCGTGTAGTCGGTAGTCAAAAACAGCTTCCATTTGGTGAAAATCAATTTCCTATGTTGGCGCAGTACATCTTTTTTTTCTTGTTTCCCTATATTTTTTTTTTCTATGTGCGCTGCACTAGAGCAACAGTGCAGTGTTTGACTTCATGTATTCAATAGCAATTGTATATATAAGAGTTACTGGGTGTTAAATCCAGGAAGATTCACTTTCAAATGATAATCTTCTGCAACCATTCCAATTCAGTCTTTTCGATTGCTCATCTTTGCTTCCGATGACTTCGAACATGGGTATCCGATGACTCGATGAATCCACATATCAAATATTTAAACCGATGAAACACATACTAGACTTGATCTTAGACAAAAAGGCTGACAAAAGGTTTAGTCTTTCTAGACTTTCAAGAAATGAATTTGGGTAGCATGGCTGTGGATCTCAATCACCAGCCACCCCTGACTACAATTAAATGTAATGCTGGTAAATTGATCAACAGGAAATTTCCTACTGAATCCAAACACATACGGACGAATTTCCAAGAAAATTCAGCAACAGTCTCCATTTTAAGTTTTTGGTTTTAAATTAAAAAGATGGATCATATGTTAACCCTTTGTTTGGATGATGTAAATATGTAACAGAAATAAAATGGAATAAAAAGTAAAGAGTTCGGATCAAATACAAACCAAAATTATAAATAAAAACTACAAATCCATAAAAAAATTGACACGTGTAAAAATCGATCAATCAGAATTCATCCCGTTCGGGGTTCTTTTTGTAAATAAAAAAAACACACGCGGACTTATTTAAAAATACATAAAACATGGGAGGGGTATAATCGTCCTAAAATTCGCTACAGCAAAATTCGACTGTCGCTACAGTACGTTTTAAGTCTGATCAACATGCGTTAAGTCTGATCATTATCCTGTTAAGTCCGATCATTCCATGTTTAGTATGATTATTACCAATTTAAGTCCGATCATTCCCAATTTAAGTCCGATCATTACCAATTTAAGTCCGATCATTCCAAGTTTAGTATGATTATTACCAATTTAAGTCCGATCATTACCAATTTAAGTCCGATCATTCCAAGTTTAGTATGATTATTACCAATTTAAGCCCGATCATTCCCAATTTAAGTCCGATCATTACCAATTTAAGTCCGATCATTCCAAGTTTAGTATGATTATTACCAATTTAAGTATGATCATTATCATTTTAAGTCTGATCATTCCTAATGTAAGTCCGATCATTACCATGTATTTTTTAAGTCTGATCATTCTCTCTTTAAGTCTGATCATTCTCAATTTATAGTCTTTTAGTTATCAATTTTAAGTCTGATCATTCTCTCTTTAAGTCTGATCAATCTCAATTTTAAGTCTGATCATTAACAATTTTTAAGTCTGATCATTCTCTCTTTAAGTCGGATCATTCTTAATTTTAAGTTTGATTATTACCAATTTTTAAGTCTGATCATTCTCTCTTTAAGTCTGATCATTCTCAATTTGTAGTCTTTTAGTTACCAGTTTTAAGTCTGATCATTCTCAATTTTATGTCTGATTATTACTAATTTTTAAGTCTGATCATTCTCTCTTTAAGTCTGATCAATCTCAATTTTAAGTCTGATCATTAAAAAATTTTAAGTCTGATCATTCTCTCTTTAAGTCTGATCATTCTTAATTTTAAGTTTGATTATTAACAATTTTTAAGTCTGATCATTCTCGATTCGTAGTCTTTTAGTTACCAGTTTTAAGTCTGATCATTCTCTCTTTAAGTCTGATCATTCTCAATTTGTAGTCTTTTAGTTACATGTTTAAAGTCTGATCATTCTCTCTTTAAGTCTGATCATTCTCAATTTGTAGTCTTTTAGTTATCAATTTTAAGTCTGATCATTCTCTTTTTAAATCTGATCGATCAATCTCAATTTTAAGTCTGATCATTAACAATTTTTAAGTCTGATCATTCTCAATTTTAAGTCTTTTAGTTACCAGTTTTAAGTCTGATCATTCTCTCTTTAAGTCTGATCATTCTTAATTTTATGTCTGATTATTACTAATTTTTAAGTATGATCATTCTCAATTTTATGTCTGATTATTACTAATTTTTAAGTATGATCATTCTCAATTTTATGTCTGATTATTACTAATTTTTAAGTCTGATCATTCTCAATTTTAAGTCTTTTAGTTACCAGTTTTAAGTCTGATCATTCTCTCTTTAAGTCAGATAATTCTTAATTTTATGTCTGATTATTACTAATTTTTAAGTCTGATCATTCTCTCTTTAAGTCTGATCATTCTTAATTTTATGTCTGATTATTACTAATTTTTAAGTCTGATCACTCTCTCTTTAAGTCTGATCATTCTCAATTTTATGTCTGATTATTACTAATTTTAGTCTGATCATTCTCTCTTTAAGTCTGATCATTCTCAATTTTAAGTCTTTTAGTTACCAGTTTTAAGTCTGATCATTCTCTCTTTAAGTTTGATCATTCTTAATTTTATGTCTGATTATTACTAATTTTTAAGTCTGATCATTCTCTCTTTAAGTCTTATCATTCTTAATTTTATGTCTGATTATTACTAATTTTTAAGTCTGATCATTCTCTCTTTAAGTCTGATCATTCTCAATTTTATATCTGATTATTACTAATTTTTAAGTCTGATGATTCTCTTTAAGTCTGATGATTCTCAATTTGTAGTCTTTTAGTTACCAGTTTTAAGTCTAATCATTCTCTCTTTAAGTCTGATCATTCTTAATTTTATGTCTGATTATTACTAATTTTTAAGTCCGATCATTCTCTCTTTAAGTCTGATCATTCTCAATTTGTAGTCTTGTAGTTACCAGTTTTAAGTCTGATCATTCTCTCTTTAAGTCTGATCGTTAATAACTTGAGGACTAAATTGAAAATAACATTATTATTTTTTATACCTTTTTGTGTGGAATGACTATAATACCCCTCCGTGTGTTGTTCGGGATTTCCACTAAATTGGACACGTGTCAGCTCAAAATTCGGTTTGTAGTTTTTATTTATAAAATCGGTTTGTACCCGAACCGCACTCAAAAATAAATACTTTAATCAATTTCTATGTAATTCAAATTTTTTCCATGAACCAAATAGTGCCAAATTAATTATATAAAAACTAACTACTCCGGTCTTATCGGGTCTTTTATCTCTCTAATTTTATATTGCAGTTCCAAATTAAATAATCTGACCTTGAAAACCCCCGTAGACAGAACGTGACAAAAATTGATGAGGCAGCACAGCACCAAGCGTTTACGTTCATCATTTACCTGCTTCTTAAACTATAAAACCAAATTCAAAGACTTTTCATTCCCAGTATTTTCATTAAATCACTTGATTGAGTTCTTCAATTCAATCGGTTTACATTAAATTAAGTTTATTCATCCAATTTGTAAGAGAACACACATCCTAAATATCCCGCAAAAGAAAACATGGCTGTGGATCACTGGATCTCAACCATCAGCCACCCCTGATTACAATTAATGAAAACCTTGGTAAACTGATCAACAATATGGAACCTCCTATTGAATGCAACAACACACACTTGCTGATGAGAAGAAAGTTCAGCAAAAGTCTCTCATTACAGTTTTTGGTTTTAAAATGAAGGGAAAAAGTACATATTGGTGTCTTGAACTATCGCTCTTTTCCAATTGAAGGTCCAAATTATTAATTTTTTCAATCAAGGGCAAAGTAAAAAATAAATTGACGAATTTTCGAACAATAAGCATCGTAACTTCACCGTGATTAAATTTTAAACTCAATCATGTGCACCATGTTGAAAAATAACCCAATGATCTCATCATAAACTCTTAACATATTAAATCGATCTTTTTTCGTTAACACTAATACACTTTTTTATTGAGTCGTTATTAACGGGATTCACATGATTGAGTTTGTAATTTAATCACGGTGAATCTACGGTGCCCGGTGTTCGAAAATTGGTTAATTTATTTTTTATTTTGCCCTTGATTGGAAAAATTGATAGTTTAGACCTTCAATTGGAAAAAAGCGATAGTTCGAAGCACCAATTTGTACTTGAAAAGATAGATCATATAGTAATCCTCGATTTCGATAATGAAAAATGTAACTGAAATGAAATGAAATAAAAAGTAAGAGTAAAGATCATTGGAAACCTTATTTTGTGGTGCAAATGGTAAAATTCGTCAAAAGTGGGTTATAATTCGTCACCGTAAAAATTAAAAGTACAAATTTGTCGCTGAAAAATCACCCATACGACGAGATTTAATCTCATCCGTCTAAATAATCAAATCAATATCCATCATTGATTTGTATTTTTTACAAAAATATATTATTTGCACCGGGTGACGGAGCTAGTTTTAGTGCAACTTGGGTTTAAGCCCGAGTTGTTTTTGCTTCATTTAATTTTTTATATTAAAATTTCAAGTGTATTTTAAATCACCTGTGAACTTTAAAACTAAGTACTCGGGTCTTTCGTCTCTCTTATTTTATATCACACTTTCAAATTGAATAATCTGACTTTAAAACCGGTAGACAGATTTTTGTAACGTGACAAAAATTTGAGGCATCCACCCAGCAGCATCAGCGCGTTACGTTCATCATTTACCTGCCTCTCTTGTATTATATAAACTTGGAACTGCACTTACAGAGATTGATACCAAGTCAAGTATATCATCATACCCAACCATTTCTTCAACCCATCATTTGCTAGCTACTATACCTCGGCATATAGAGAGAAAATGACTCGTAAAAGGGCGAGCGGCTCTGATCAAAAGAATAAAAGCATTTCTGCGGCAGGAGAAAACGACCACGGCTACCTGTATAATTATGTTCAGCGTGGCAAAAACCTTTTAGCAAATCACTCGACTAATACTGTCTCTGGAAAAGTAGCTTCAGACCACACAAGCTACATGATCAACTGGGCCAAGAATTCAGCAGGGAATAAAATTAAGCCTAACCAGCCCTCAACTGGTTCCTATGATCATGTTCCAAATGATGATCGTTCCGGATATTACAGCGATAGCTTCCTCCCAAACCAGTTAGGGTCGTTGAATAAAATAAAGCCCAACGATCGAGCAACTGGTTCCTATTATGTTCCAAATAATGATAGTTCCGGTTATTACAACGATAGCTCCTCAGGGTCGTCAGGGTCGTCGATGAATAAAATAAAGCCCAACATTTATCTCAACTGGCTACAATCGAATGGATACGGGTGCCTCCTCCTCCTCCACCAGAAACAGCTACTCGATTAGTGGAGATTTCACATATAATGATTGAAGTAGCGTCGAGACTGGACAAATCGATGGAAAACACAGATCAGCAGCAGCGGCATGAGACGACATGAAGACGGTGAAAACTCGCAGTTCAAAATTTTATTTTTCTATCTTTGCCTTTTTCATTTTTTTGCATATTTTCGAATTGTTGCTTAGACTCAATAATAATGTAATATTCTGACGTTAATCCAATAGCGTTGTAAGAGTGAGGTTAAATGTCCGACTATTAAGTAAAATGCACGTTACGAACACAGTGACTACGAGAGTGTGACCTGAGATTGTGACGGAAAAGGCTAGGATTATGACAAGTACTCCCCATGTTTATGCAACGAGAGTTGGTAAACATCAGCGAGTTACTTGATTCGAACCAATAGCCCCGAAAGGGTGAGGTTCGTAGTTTAAGGTACAATTCCAATTCGAACCAATAACGCCGAAAGGGTGAGGTTCTTACTTGGATTGTGCGGCTATTTTCCAATCAATATAAGCAAATCCTTGCATGCTATTTAATAAACTCGATTTTAATGTTGGGTAAGTGAAGTAGTTCCCCGAAATACTTCTCGAAATTCGTTAAATCCTTTTCTTACTTTTGTTTATTTTAGATTATAAAATCAAACAAAAACTCTTTTCGGACTAGGATAAATAAAAACACAACCTTACATAGTGCATAAGTTTACACTTGCTCCCTTGGACGACTCGGTACTTACCGAATTATAAATTATTTTTGACGCACAAAATACTGCACGTCAGAATCTCACACTCCGGGAACGTTATCCTCACAATCTCACCCACGAATACAGTCGTCAGTACTCGAACTACAGAAGCCTTATGCTATCTTGATCAGTTATTGAATACAGAGAGCGAATTTAAGTCGGAATATCGAAATCAGGATAAACCCTAAATGAGCTGAACTCGAGCTTATATCAGTCTAAGAACAAAGAGCATTAGTCGTCCGATCTTGATTTATGGATCAAATCTGAGCCGTCTGATCAGAACCAATCCGCGCCAATGCATACTTCAAACTGATTGGCTGGTTTGAACCTTCAGTGAAGAAACTCCAATGCGCCTTCGGCTTGTGATAAAAAATACGGTCGTTCAACTAAGCGTATTAACAGCGACAGACCAAGACTCGGCTATAGCGACAACTTCCGGAGCTTTAGTGACGATCCCCTGCACAGGCTTAAGATTCAATTCCTTCAGCGCTATCTTAGGCGTCATTATCAATAGCATCTAAGAGAATGTGATTATTTGGAAAAACGAATTTGAAATTTGAGTACATGAGAAAATGAAATTCGAATTTTGGCTAATTTGGAAATTTTCTCGAGAAAAAAAATCAGTAAGATGTGTATAACTTGTGACATTTGTGATGTAGATCTCAACCAAAAGTCACCTTTGATTAAAAATAAATTAAAACTGGGGAATCAGATCAACAGGAAATCTCATATTAAATGGAACACACTTTTGAGTAATGAAGCTGAGGAACTTCCAAAGAAATTCAGCAAGTTTCCGACTGAAAATTTTGATTTTAAAAATGAAACAATCAGACGAAGTTCAACGCGTTAATTTCCTACGCGCTTGGCCTAAGCAAAAATCCTTAAATCTGTAGCAGCGAAGTTATTCGGAAACCGATTTTGGCATTATAATCATTTCACATATCCCGAATTTCAAATCAGACTTAATTTGGGATGATCAGACTTAACTTGGAATGATCAGACATAATAATCGGACTTAATTGGAATGATCAGACTTAATTGGAATGATCAGACTTAATAATCAGACTCAAAACAGCAATATCCAGACTTAAACAGCAATGATCAGACTTAATTTGCAATAGCCAGATTTAAGCTTATATTTTTAAAGTATTTGTATTGCGATAGATGATATCGAATAATTCATATTTATTATAAATTTTAGTTTTATGGTCGAATTTGAGTACACATGATTGACCCAGTATTCGTATCGAATTAGAGTTCAAATAAATGATCCGATCGGATCTGATGAATTAGAAACGAGCACACCCATCCCACGCCCACCATCCCAAATAGTGCCAAATTAATTATATAAAAACTAACTACTCCGGTCTTATCGGGTCTTTTGTCTCTCTTATTTTATATTGCAGTTCCAAATTAAATAATCCGACCTTGAAAACCGCCCGTACACAGAACGTGACGAAAATTGATGAGGCAGCACAGCATCAGCGTTAAGTTCATCATTCACCTGCTTCTTGTATTATAAAACTAAAATTCAATTAGCCATTCTTCAGCGGAGCAATGCCTGAACAAGCTCTCTGAAACAATAATTGATCCGAGGGCTTCCGCTTCCGCCTCGGTCTATAGACACAATGAATCGTATAAAGCCGAACGTCCGAAGTCGCGCTTATGAAGAAAATGAAAGAGATTCTAGCATATATCAGTGGGGCAAGAATTCATTGATGAATCAAATAAAGGCGAGTAATTCATCAATGAATAGAAGAGCTTCTGACGATCACAGCTACCACTTCGCAGGCGCGTATTCATCAATGGATCAAGTAAAACTATGCAACTCTTCAACTCGCTCAGATCAAATGAAAGCCTCTAGAGACAATGACAACCACAACTACCTGATGTTAGGACGCAACTCAGCGGCAAACACGTCAATTAATCAAATAAAGCCGCCGTGCAATTCGACAGCTCGGCGCTCCGATCGGTCGAATACGAGACCTTCCACTTCTAAAGACAATCATAGCTACCTGAAGTCAGCGGCAAACACATCAATCAATCAAATCAGGCCGAGCAATTCTTCAACTCGGGCCGAAAAAAGGGAAAAGGCGGTAAGAGCGGAGAGGTTGACCAAGTTGACTAGGCGGGAAAAAAAGGTCACTAAAGAAGGAACACGGATTTCAAATGAGCAGCAGCAGAATGACATGACCAGGGGAGAAAATGGCGCTTATGCCAACTTTTTTATTTTGGTTTTTCTACTTGGCCTTTTAATTATTGTATTTTTTCGATTTGTTGCCTGATTTTTTGTTCAATGCTCGCACAACAATAAAATAAAATTGTAAGAATTCATCAATAAAGGCAGGGATATGAAATTTTCCTTCAATCTTTATTCATACATTTTTAAACCCATTTTTATTATATATGTATTCGTATAGTGGGCAGTGTTCAAGAAAACGCCCGCCTAGGCCGCCTAGGCGGTCATTTTCTTCAATCCGTCCCGATTAGTCCATTAATCCCCGATTAATATAATATTAATATAATAATATTAAAAAATATTAATACAGTACTATTAATATGTTAATGCATATATATTTAAAAATATAAAAAAATTCGAAACCGATTAATCCCCGCCTAGGCCCCGATTAATCCCCGATTAGTCTTTTCGGGACCCTGTCCGCCCGATTCCCGCCAAGCATTTTCTTGAACATTGGTAGTGGGTAGTCAAAAACAGATTCTATGGGGTGAAAATCAGTTCCTATGTTGTTGCGGTGCATCTTATTTTCCTATTTCCCTTTTTATGAATGTTGGGGTCAAAAAGGGTTCTGGGGACTTAGCCAAATTTGAATGTTGCTGAGCCTGTAGCAAAACGACGCAGTTTTGCTGAGGTGCGAATCTGGTTTTAAAGGGTTTAAGAGAATGATGTCGTTTGTCAAAAGTGTTCGTTTAATTGAGTGGTGCCATTTCCAGAAGCGCGAAGTCGAGTTTTGATTTGTGCATCTGCGTCGTCGTTTTGCCTGAGCTTTAAATCCTGCCCCAAATCAAACGAAGAACGCTAATTCGAGTTCAGTGAAAAAATCCCCAATTCCAATTATGTCCAAGATTCCCAGAGCGATAATCCAATTTTTTCTCTCGTTCAATTCGCCTCAAGGTCGTCCGTCGTCTGCGCCTCAATCGTGCGCGTCTGCTTGTCCAGTTGCCCGCGCTCGCGGCTTTGTTGTCAATCATCCTCAGCTCCGCCCTAGACGGCTGCGAGCTGTTTACGGCCGGCCGTGGAGGTTTGTTCCGTTGCGATAAGGGAAGTGTTTTGTTCTACTTGTTATTCACATTTAGACATTGCCCTTTGACTGATTGAACATATCCTTGTTGTAAATTTTGGAATTTTTGGGTTCTCTCCAAGCCCTAGTGTTTAATAAATTGTAAATTCACTTAGCTTGGATTAGTCGGTTTCTGAGATTGATATTAGTTAGGATTATAGCGTGGTATCAGAGCAAATTGATCCTAATTGATTCTTGGTGTATATTGGAAATTGCTTGAATATAGTCCTTGGTGATTGTTGCTAGGGGCTGCCTAGCTATTGTTGATTGATGTTCTTTCATCATCTTAAGGATCGATATTACTGTGTTGAAATGGCTGATGCAGTGAGGTTCAAGCCATATGACGGGACCACAATTTTCTCTATGTGGAGGGTAAAGATGAAGGCCATTCTCATAAGGGAAAAGTGTTATAGGGCAGTGACTGAGGAATGACTGGATGCTACTTCTGCTGAGAGGAAACTAGAGCTTCAAGAGCTTGCTCATTCAAAGATCATGGTGAGACTCATCGATGATGTTATAAGACAAGTGGTAAACTTTTCTAACCCTAAAGTACTTTGGGATACTCTAGAATCCACTTACTTTACAAAGTCTCTGCCCGGTATAATCACATTGCTTTGCAAATTGTTTAATTTCAAGATGGATACCAACATGACTATTCACATTGCTTTGAGATTTTATATTGCACAGAAGGTTCTCTTCGCCAAATTTTCAAGTTGGATATTTCATCAAAAACAAATTTCAGGTTGAATAATTTGACCGCGTAAAGAGATAAGATTTGTGATGTTGATGAACGTGAATAATTTGACCACGTAAATAATTTGACAGTGTCATGTGATGAACGTGAATAATTTGACCACGTAAATAATTTGACCGTGTAACGAGGTGATTAATTTACATAAACTGAATCACTGTATATATAAAAGAGAAGAAAGAGCTCGTATTTGTATTTTTAAACTTTGAACATAACTCCATAAAAATGAGTTCGACCGCTTCCTCTCGCTCCTTCGCCTCCAGCTATAATTACTCCTCGGCCTTTACACAAAACTCCGCATATAATCAAATAAAGCCAAACAATGTCTCCGAAAAATCAGGTCTTGCTAACACTACAGACGATCACAGCTACCTGTACAACTCAGGCAAGAATTCATCAGAGAATCAAATAAAGCCAAACAATGTCTCCGAAAAATCAGGTCCTGCTAACACTACAGACGATCACAGCTACCTGCACAACTTGGGCAAGAATAATTCATCAGAGAATCAAATAAAGCCAAACAATGTCTCCGAAAAATCAGGTCTTGCTAACACTACAGACGATCACAGCTACCTGCACAACTTGGGCAAGAATAATTCATCAGAGAATCAAATAAAGCCAAACAATGTCTCCGAAAAATCAGGTCTTGCTAACACTACAGACGATCACAACTACCTGTACAACTCGGGCAATAATTCATCAGAGAATCAAATAAAGCCAAACAATGTCTCCGAAAAACACGGATTTCAATTGGTTGACCAAAAAACAAAGTCTGAAGAAAGGGCAAAGGCGGAAAAAGCTGAGAGGTTAACCAAGTTGACGAGGCGCGAAAGAAAAGGTACTAACGAACAAGGAACACAAATTTCAAATGATCACCAGCAGCATGAGATGAACGGAGGCGAAAATGGCGCTGATGCCAACGTCTATATTTTCCTTTTCCTTCTTTGCCTTTTAATTATTGTATTTTTTCGATTTGTTGCCTGATTTTTTGTTCAATGCTCGCACAACAATAAAATAAAACTGTAAGAATTCATCAATAAAGGCAGGGATATGAAATTTTCCTTCAATCTATATTCATACATTTTTAAACCCATTTTTATTATATATGTATTCGTGTAGTGGGTAGTCAAAAACAGCTTCTATTGGGTGAAAATCAGTTTCTTGTGTTGGCGCGGTGCAACTTATTTTCCAGTTTTCCTTTTTTTTTTTTCTCAAGGTGCGCTACATTAGAAGAACAGTGCAATGTTCGAGCGTAGCAAGTTATTGTGATGAATTTCTTTATTATAAAAAAATAATTTAACATCATATGCCTCAATGAATTCACATATCAAATATTTAAAGAGATGAAACACATACTACCCTTATCTCAGACAAAAGGTATAGTCTTCCTAGACTTTCAAGAAATGAATTTGGGTAACATGGCTGTGGATCTCAACCACCAGCAACCCCCGACTACAATTAATTAATGTAATGCTGGTAACAAGAAATTTCCTATTGAATCCAACACACATACTGACGAATTTCCAAGAAAATTCATCAGAAGTCTCCCATTTAAGTTTTTGGTTTTAAGTTAAAAAGATGGATCATATGTTAACCCTTTGTTTGGATGATAAAAAAATGTAACAGAAATAAAATGGAATAAAAAGTAAAACTACTTTAATCAGTTTCTATGTATTCAAATGTTTTCCATGAACCAAATAGTGCCAAGTTAATTATATAAAGACTAACTACTACGATCTTACCGGGTCTTTTGTCTCTCTTATTTTATACTCCCTCCGTCCCTCAATGTTTGTCCAAAAGGACAACCGACACGCTAATTAAGAAAAGTAAATAAAGGACGGTGAGAGAAGAGAAAGATGGTGGGAGTGTATGTGGAGGTGGGTCCGCACACGAATTATTAATTTTTTTTATGATTGAAAGTACAATTTTTATAATAAAAATAATTTGTTTGGTAGGAAAGAGATGATTGATTTGATTATTGAGTTGTATATAAAAGGAAAGTGGACAAACATTAGGAGACGCCCAAAAAGGAAAGTGGACAAACAAACAGGGACAGAGGGAATATTAAATAATCTGACCTTGACATAACGTGACAAAACTTGATGAAGCAGCACAGCATCAACGTTTACGTTCATCATTTACCTGATTCTATAAAACCAAATTCAAAGACTTTTCATTCCTAGTTAACCACTCTTGATCAGCCGAGCATTTCCTGAACAAGCTCTCTCTGAAACAATAATTCCGCCTCGTCCTATAATGAATCGTATAAAGCCGAACTACCGAAGTCGCTCTAATCAAGAGAATGAAAGAGATTCTCCGGCCACTGGAGACGACCACGGATATGCGTCTAGTATATATCAGCGGGGCAAGAATCAAATAAAGCCAAACAATGTCTCTCAAAAATCAGCTCCTGCTGACACTAGAGACGGCCATAGCTACCTGTACAAGCCGGGTAAGAATTCATCAGGGAATCAAATTAAGCCCAACCATCCCTCAGTTGGTTCCTATCCAAATGATCAATCTGGAGCGTCGGTTGAGTCCGGATACAACTATAGCTCCTCAGGGTCAGGGTCAGGGTCAGGGTCAATGAATAAAATAAAGCCCAACATTATCTCAACTGGCTACAATCGAATGGATACGGGTGCCTCCTCCAGAAACAGCTACATAGATCTGATTGATGGAGCTTTCTCAAATATGAAAAATGATTGAAGTAGCGTCCAGCCTGGACAAATCGAAAGATTTGATGGAAAACACAGATCATCATATGATCAGCAGCGGCATGAGACGACATGAAGACGGTGAAAACTCGCTGTTCAAATTTTTCTTTTTCTTTTTATTCTTTGCCTTTTTCATTTTTTTGCATATTTTCGAATTGCTGCTTGGTTTTTCTTCAGTGCTCACATAACTATAATGTAATATTGTTGCTGAAAAGGCAGTGGTCTCTAATCGTCATAATTTTAGTCGAATTATTAATAAATTGACCGATCAAACTCCTGAAAATATCTTATGAATATGAATTTAATTAGGATTGTCCCTTATCATGATGAAATTAAACTTTTTTGAACAGTAATATTGTTACGACTCATCTATTTAACTGGAATATTTTGAAACAACTACTTAGAAAATTTTAAAATAAATACTACTCCTTGTGACCTTCTTGTTAACTGATTCCACTAGCTTTGTAACAACAGTCCCCTTTTCTCTATTTTTTGATGACCTTTTTGCTGGTTCTTGGTAAGTGAATGGAAAGATTCTAATCTTTCCATCAAAGATACATTGTCCCTCAGAATTAAATCTTGGTCTAGCTACAACTGCAGTAAACATAACTTTGGGTATGAACTTACTTGAATTAGCAGTTCTGTGTTTGCCCCTCTCATTGTGTGCTAGGAAAACTTTTTGTGACTTCTTGGTAAGATAGAACCACTTCTCATCCAAATGAACAAAATCAAACATTGGATAATATTCTGTCTTCGTATATACTGTGTCCCCTTGTAATAGCTTTAATATCCAATCCAATCGTGTCCTCTTGTGTTCATAGCTCAATCCAGGGTGGAGTGAGTTTGAATGTGGCTTAATAAAACCCTGTTTAATCAACCTATGAACTGCGGACTTTGAAATACCAACCTTGCTAGCTAAGTCCCTAATGCATGATCAGTCTCCCATATTCAATATTGTGATTGCTTCAATTGCTACTTGTATTCTTTTTCTTCCACATTTGTGATACTTTGTACTCACATTGTAGCTTTGCATTGCATTCTCCTGTTGTTTGGCTGTCTTCCATATTCTGCGTATGGTCCTTGTTGATACTTTGAATTTATCTGCAGCATCTACAGCTGCACCATGCGGAAGTTTCCCCTCTGATGCTTTGTTTAGAAGCCAGCTCAAGACTTGGATTCTTTGTTCACTGCTGAGCCTTGTCTGTTTTGGCTCATTATGTTCGGTTGGATGTGTTTGATGCTCTGCTTCTGGATGCTCTGCTTCTGATTATTCCGGAGCTTCATTTAAGTTGAAAGATGAAGTCATTAACACAAGGAGAAAATGCTCTGTTATTTTTGGAAACTGTTGGGTTTATCTTAAATGCAGAGGAATGTGGTGATCCGTGTGCTTCATCAGCTTCCATTTTTATTGGTTGTACTCCAGTAGTAATAAATGTAATACACTAGTGAGAGTTGTAATTCAAGAGCAATTAATGCTGCCATCAATGCTGATGGTACTATGTTTGCTTTTTCTTAAATCTCGCGCATAGTGTCCTTTTGGACAAACTATACGGGACAGAGGGAGTATCAATCAATCTGTGGGTTCAGGAAGGATAACGGGTCGTGGTCGTGTTCTGTAGACCCATGATGTCGGAGATGTTTGCCTGGTTTTGGTTTTTTCGTGTTGTATTATGTTGTTTTTAAAATAAATAAAAAAACTGTGGATTTCAGGAATTTTATAAAAGATATTTCGAATCGGACAAAAGATGTGTCATCTATATTTTTGTATTATGATAATTAATGCACAGTTGGTGGGTGCAAATTGTAATATATATAATAGTAGGGAGGAGCGTTCAAATGTTTCTCATTCTTAAAGTGTTACATATTAATTTGTGTGGGGCCCACCTCCCACTACCCAAATTCTCCACTCACATGTCCAATGGGCACGTGCTTTTGAGGTGGCGCGTCCTCATTGGTTGGATGAAACTCATCCAACCAATCAGAAGAGAGTAGTAGGGTAACACTCTAACAAGGGGTAATATTTGAGCGCGCCCCTAATAGTAGGTCTACATGTATGTGACTTGTTAGGTAGAATGAAAATATCAAGAATTCGTTAATTAGATGGTTAAACAGGGATCAAGCGGAGAATACATCAAACTGAACCAAACTAAAGTCCTTTTGATGTGTAAAGTCAATGGTAAATGCGAAGGGAATCCAATCATATTTATTGGAGATCTTAAGATCTTGGTTCACGCATTCTAATGTAGTAGTCGTGTAGAGGTTTAGATTCGTTCTTGTGGGCTTAAATTCAGACCAATCCTTCAAAAAGCCCTTGATTTAAACACTTAATTCAGGTAAGTATTTGATTTTTTAGTTCAAATGTTAAGTGTGTTCTTTCAAACTGAAAAGATATTGAACAGGGAGCTAATAGCATTGAGCAACATAGTTCCAAAATTGATGAGGTTGAAAAAAAGAATGATGATATGGTTGAAGATACATTGGCCTTGGTTGTTGTCAAAGATAGTGGTAGTCTGCAACTAGGCGAGGAGGAGGAAATGTATGACGAACTGCGTCTCACAATTGTTGAGGGTCAATTTTATTGTGAACAGCTTGGTGGTAAAACCTTCCAAGACCCGGAAGAATTTGCCAAATATGCCGAGGAAAATGGTTATGCCTTACAGGAAGATTCGACTATTCCAATAGAGGAATCTGAAAAAGGTTATGAAGTTCCCGAAGTGATTCATAATAGTGCTAATGAGTCTGGTGACAAAGTTGAGAATGTCGATTCATCTCCGATGCCAAGAACTCGTCATCAAAAGAAATGGGGGTCTCGGTCTTCAGCTCGATCGTGCCCAAAAAGAAAGACACAAACTTCGTTTGGTCTTGATTTCTAATTTGTTGTTGTTGCTGTTTTGCTTTCTCAATAAAAAAAAAGAAAAAAAGGGTTGAATTGAACTAAGTTAAAATGTATTGAATTAAAATCGACTGAAGAGTTGAAATTGGAGTGGAAGAACATGCTCATCTCAAGGGTGATACATCATTTGATTTTATTACCCAGCATGTCTTAGACCACAACAAGATAACAGATGAAAATTAAGCTTATTTGGCCCTGTCTACTTTGACTTTATTTTTTGACTTGTAAGTTAAGATAAGTTAATATCAGTTACTATCAATTAAGAGAAGTTAAGTTATTTTCAGTCAAGTGAAGTTAAGTTAAACTGGACCACCACCCACCACCACCGTCGACGGCAGCCACCAGCCACCTCCGGCGACCACCACCGGCGCCACCTCCGTCGGTGGTCCGGCATAGGTGGCCGGAGGTCCGGCGGTGGTGGTGGTGGGGCCCTTCTGTTAAATTAATATAAGTCACTATAAATTTCAGTTAAGTTAAGATCAATTAAGATCAGTTAAGATAAGTTAACATCAGTTAAGATCAGTTAAGTTTCAGTCAAAGTGAACGCACCCTTAGTATGTTAAATTGCGTTGAACTGAACAGCTAAAATTTTAAGGTCAAAAGAACATATCCTTTGATAATTAATTCATTCAGTTCTTATATATAAGTTAAGCTATATTTATTCGATCAGCTCATTTCAACCACCAATTAGTCATGATTACAATTAAAGTAATATTGTACTAGCAAGCGATCAACAATAAATTCCATATTAAATGGATTGCGCTTATGCTCGTGGGGTTTAAGTTAGTTATGTCTTATGATCTGTGATTCAATGAACGCAATTCAAGTATCAAATCCGGATTGGTGCCGTGCGTGGCATGTGCTTCAAAAGTCAAGTATTCATATGTACCCGATAAAAGTTCTTATGCAATATATATGATGTATTCGTATGATGAGGGGAGCACTCGGTTGAGGCAGGATTGGTAGAATGAGGCACGTGAGGCACGATCTCGACCTTCCGTTGTGACACGTGGCAAAGCCACGTGAGTTGAGCCGCAATTTACGTTCAAACTACTATTGGTAGTTGGTTTACTATTTGGACGCGTGGCGCGCCACAAATGCACGGGGGTTAGATGTGTGGCTCAGATCGTGCCTCACGTACCTCATTCTAATTTTGGTGCCTCATTTGATCGCTTCTCCGTATGATGATTGATATGTATGAGATGTATAAACCAGTGTTATTAAAACCGGATCGGTCATCGAACCGGTCAAGTCACTGGGTCGATGGGTCAGTGGTTCAACCGGGTCGAACCGGTTTGACCCGCACGAATTAAAAACAATAAAATAATATATATATATATATGCATATATTTATTTACCTGTTTTGTAACCTGATAAAATTTAACCTGTATACAATACTATATTCTATAACTAACAAATTTAGAATTCGAATATCACACATTAATAAGAAAATAACGAAACAACAATTGCAATTTTAGTCTTAAGTCACAAATCGCAATAACATTGAAAAGTTGTGCCAAAAGATAAAAGTTTAAAAAGGAAAATAGATATGGTGGTGAACTTCATCTAAGTTGTTTGGATTTTGATCCTCATTTGCTTCTTCATCCTCATTTTCATCCTCGTTGTCATCCAAATTCATTTGCCCTATGAGTTATGACAATAGTATTATAACATGTCATCTAAGGTCATCCTTGAAATCAATAGCTAAGCGAACAATCAACAAATTCTCAAACAATTTCTTCAAACAGTGCATATGCATATTCCATACCTGATACAATCTGCAGCAGAAGCTGATTCGTAGCATCCATTCACTTGAAATCCAAAATGCAGGTCCATCTCAATCAATCATCATCGTCTTCGCGCCTCTTGACTCTGATACTCCTTTCCACCTCACTCTGCACCATCTTCCTCACCGTGAATTTACTACTAATTTTACAACTAAAGTCCACCACTACCTCATACTCGACCGGAGACGTTCACTCGCCGACCACAATCAACCACAGCGTGTTCGGAATCGCTTCAAGCATGAATTCCTGGCCTTACCGGAGACATCAAGTCCTTCGCTTGTGGAAGCCTAATCAGACCCGAGGATGCATCTTCCTCGACCAATACGAATCCCCAACAGAATCTAATCCAGAAACTTCTCCGCCGATCTGCATCTCCAGCGACACCTCCAACTTCCGCTACACTTTTCGAAACGGCATCCGATCCGCAATTCGCGTCGCGCGCGTCGTCTCCGAAACAGTATCACTCAACCACAGCGACGTCCGGTGGTTCGTCTTCGGCGACGACGACGAAACGGCATCCGATCCGCAACTCCCAAGTCCCAAGTCTATCTGTTTGTATTTTTTTAATTTTTTTTACATCAAAATTCAAAACGACTGTGTTTAGTCAAATAAGCATCAACCCGGTCCACCCGGCCGGGTCACGGTTCAACCTAAAACCGGTGGTTCAACCGGTAATTGACCGGGTCAATAGCATTTCCGATCCGATTAGAGAACCGGACCGGTCTGGTGACCGGTTCCCGGTCTAACCGGTCGAACCGACCGGTCCGGTCCGGTTTTCACAACACTGGTATAAACCACTATTAAAAAAAATGGATTGCACTACTGAGTATTGAATAAGAAAGCTGGGAATTGATCAACAAAAGAAAAATTGAGTTGTTTAAACATCGAAAAGGTCTCGAATCTTATTGTCACACATTTTTTCCACTAACTTATATGGAACTTTCCTAATAATATCATCCATGATGTGGACCTCGAACTCGAAGGAAGAGGAACCATTAGTTCAACTTGCAAATTTGATAATGGATCCTCAAAACGCGTATATGCACGTTCAATTTGTAACGAGACAGTGTTCTTCACTTGTATTATAAAAACCTTGGAACTGATCAGCTCCAATGCTATGAAAACCTACAGAGATCATGAAACCAGTTCAAAAAGTATCATACCCAACCATTCTCCAGTCCCCTGCCAGAAATTCTTCAAGCTCCGAGTAAATTGATCCGACAACGATAGCTAACGTACCAGATGATAATGGCAAGAGGTTATTTCGGAAAGAAAAAATGGAAGCTGAACAAGCAGTCGACTTCCGCTGAAAATATAGCTAGTGATAGCCACAACTACCTGATGAAAGGGCGCAAAATTTCATCAAAGAATATATGTAAGCCCAACGTCCGCTCGGATGGCTACGGTCCAACAGATACGAGACATAGCGACGACGACGACGGCTACGGGCCTTCACCGGGGGACAAAAGGACAATGAACAAAATAATGCCCAACGTATGCTCAAATGACTACCCTCTAATGGATACGAGAGCTCCACATCCATCTACTCGGACGCAGTAAGTAGCAGAGGGTCAATGAGTAACACAGATCCCGACGATGACGACGATAATCTCTCTTCGCTCCCGTGCAACGGATACGAGCAAATTACAGAAATCCAGAGGCACTGGGCAGTCAACAAAGTGGTGGTGGAGTGATTCTTGGATCCCGCCTGACTGATACGAGCAAAATGAAATCCCAACATTGGTAAACAAAGTAGTGATGGAGTCACTCTTGGATCCCACCTGACAAATACGAGCACAGAGAAAAACTCTGATAACATATTGAATTTCGCTAGTTATATAAGACTTTAATTTTTATTATGACTCAAAAATTGAAACTAATGAATTATGATTCTGTAAAACCATATAAGACAGCAGAGAAAGTATCCGGTACAAAGCCCAAATTAATGTACAAAATACAAAATTATCTCAACCTTCATTTTATTATTTGGATGACCAGGATTAAATGAGTATAAATCTGTTTAAATTCAAATTTTAATGTAAACAGAGGCAAATATGGTATATCATTAAAATTAATTTGGTTTCCTAATGTAAATAGAATCAATTTTCATCAGTCTCCTCCGATCCTCTCCCCTAAGCTCCGATCTGCATCATTGTTTTCGCCAAAGGCGTCAATCGCCATGGCCATGTCCGACCTGTCCGATCAGCCAGTATAAGCTCCGATCTCATCATCGTTTTGACGAATTCTTAACGAAAAACAAGGACGAATTCTTAACGAAAAACAGCCATGTCCGAGATAACGGCGATAGCAACATCCGGATCCGATTGAGATGATGAAGGCATACGTCCGAGATAACGCCGACATCAACTTATGGATCCGATTGAGATGATGAAGGTGCATGAAGCTGAGTTTTCTCCATGACGAATTATAATTAAACCATGACGAATTATTAATTCATAAGCAGAACTACACGGAACTACCAGCATTATAAGTAAACCATGACGAATTATGATCCGATTGAGATGATGAAGGCGCATGAAGCTGGGTTTTCTCCATGATGAATTATAATTAAACCATGACGAATTATAAATTCATAAGCAGAACTACACAAACTACCAGCATTATAAGTAAACCATGACGAATTATAAAACCCTAAAATCGTTCTGTGACGAATCGCGAGAACTCCAAACCCTAATTTCGTCGATTTGCGGAGAGATTTTGGAATGAATCGCGACTTGGTCTTCGGGATTTTAGTTTCCTAATTCGTCGGGTTTTTTTTGTGTGTGAGGAGAGATACGGGGTTGTTTTTTAATTTTTGTTTATTTTTTTGGTCAATTATACCCTTTTCTGTGGAGAGATACACTAATAATGGTAAGTTATTAATTTATTAATCCAATTATCATCAGCCATTGGATTAACAAAAAGAACGAATGAGATGAATTTATATTTTGCAAAGTATTTAGGTTTTGCACCAGATCCGGTCTCTAAGAGCATGTACACCGGTGCTAATTGTAGGACGTCCTGAGCCAGATTTGAGGACGTTCCGGAAAAAAAAAGTAAACAGCGGTTGAAGGAGGACGTTCTGTGTGGAGGACGTTCTCCAGGACGTGCTATCGGAGGACGCCTGAGCGGACGTCCTCAAAAAATAATTTCGTTTGTTTTAAATACAAATTGCACTCCAATTAAATCTACTACGAACTTCTGATCACCGATCGATTATCACCGACCGATTTCCGATCGATTGCAGAGTTTTTTCTTTATTGTTTGCAGGTAACTTGGGTCATGTAGACGGGGGACGATCGGTTGCACGGTCGGTTGCACGAGGGATTTCGGTCGGGTAGCCGATCGGACGAGGAACGTGAAGGAGTTGCAAGCAGCAAAACAAAGCAGGGTAACCGACCGTGTACCCGCCAGGCCAACCGACCGCATGTCCGAGCATGACACTCGCACCTCCGAGCGTGTACCCGAGCTAGCAGCCGATCGTGTACCCGAGCGTGTACCCGAGCTAGCAGCCGATCGTGTACCCGAGCGTGTACCCCGTGTACCCGAGCATGACAAATTATTTTTTAATTTTAATTTCAAGTAATATTCAAAAAATTAATGAATAGTAATAGGAGGTCCTGCATGTTAAACGGCTGTACAAATAGCGAAAATAGGAGGTCCTATTTTCGCAAATAGTAATAGAAAGTGATATTTGAGGAGGTTCTCAAAACACAGAACTTCCTCAACCGGTGTACATGCTCTAAGTGAGCATCCATCTTCTTTTTACTAAATCTCTAATTATTTCAACTAAACAATGCCAGCATGTTTCCCATACCTAGTGATTTTCGACGGGCGGAAGTCATTTTACACTTGGTTATTTGCTTTATATTTTACTTATACAAACTTTTACTGATTAAAACATTCTTCTGACTGTATATTCAGCGCCGTGCGACGTGGCAGCATCATATTGGATGATCGAGTACTCCACCTGAATCTCATCTCTCTTTTCAATTCCAAACTTTGTATAAAAAAAGCTTTGTCCTCTCCTCTCCTTTTCGACTTTCAAACATTCACCGTCTTCATCCTTTCCTCTCTTGACCGACCCACAACCCGACGCCGCCTACTTGTTCTCCCGATCAGGTAACTCCAAAGCTTCAATCTTTCGTTCCAATTCCCAATTTTTTTCATCCAGTAGTGCACCCGCTTCGTCAATAGCGTCTTTGGTGGACAACTTGGGGCTGTTATGGAATTATGGTTTGGTGATTAGTGAAAAGTTTGCTGCTTTGATGTCGTTACTCGTTGGTGGTGATTTCGTTGAGTTTGTTGGTTTGGGATGTTGGGGGATTTTTGGGAATTCGGTGACGTGAGGGTTTGGTTTTGCTTCTGGATTTTAGTTTTGATTTATCTTTCTATTGGATTGATAGATTTGGAAGTTATTGATTTTGGGGTGTGACTTGGAATTTGATGCTCAAACTGGTTGCTTGTTGTTCATTTGGTGAGTTTGACTCAGAATTGTGGATGATGCTCAGTTTTGACCTGATAGATTATGCAAGCTGTGTTTGACTTTTCAGAACCTTTTGAATCAGTGTCCAGTTTGGGGGTGTTAATTCAGGTAAAAATTGGGAGTTTCAGTTGGAATTCGTAATTGGGATTGAGTTAATGCAAGCTTGTTAGTATTCATTTTTGATGTATGTTGATACTATGACATTAACTGGATTTAAGTTCGTGCGCTTTTTATTTGATTTGCTAATTAGGAATCCTTTTATGATGCCCGTGTATTCTTGCTAAATGGAATGAAACTGAAACTTTAGCTTTCTCGAGATTGTTAACTGCGTGTCTAATAAGAAATATCTTCAACCCAACTGTTTGATTTCAACAGACCAATATTTGTTTTCTAATAAGGTTAATTTCTGTACTGTATTACTGCTATAACACTCGTTCGTGTTTCTGCTGGCAGGGATGTTAATTCGACTATGCGTTCCTAACTGAAACTTGGTTTGCTTTAAAGGCTGGTTGAAATGCCATCAAAAATTATCTCCAACTCAGTCGATAGCTGCTTAAGTGAGAGACCTTATCTTGGTGTTTCTCTGAAGTCATGTAAAATCTTCAAGAACTCTTGCCATCTTGGGCGCATACCTTCTGATGATGCGGACGGAGATCTGACCTGTCAAAATATTCAAAATGGTGAGCGTCAAATTCTCTTACACCCAAACTGTTATGGTATCATGATTCATGTTATTTCTAAGTAGAACTTACAGCAATGAACCTATTTCAGAGTCGACCAACACCAGCATCACCTCTCGTGATGTTGGAAGCGATAACGGTGATGGAAATGAAAAAGAACTGGCAAGGGATACCACAATTTTCCGAAAGCCAGCAATGCAACTTGATTTTCATGAATTAGATGAATTAGCGGTATGGGTTTTTGCTACAACGCCCCACAGCCTGATTACACTGCTTTTCTTTCTGACGCTTTCATGAAATATAGAAATTTCACCAGCTCTTACCGTGGAATTTTTTTTACTATGAATGTAAATTTTAGATGGATAATTACTTTAACCTTTTACATCATGTGAGTGCTACTTCCATTTTCTTCCTTGAACTTACATCTAGTTGCTATTTCATTTGTGTCAGGAAGTTTCGCTGGACACCACAGAGTCATACTCGAAGACCGTTAGTTATACGACTGCTGAATATGATGGGATATATGGGTTCGAGAGTGCACACTGCGACAAAGGTATCTGCTTCGCATTAAACTAGCTGAGTGCTAATTAGTACAAAAAATTATCATTTCCACCAATCGAATTCGGAACTTTACTTCATCATCTGAAGTGAAACTAAGTTCAGATCTTCCTACATATGTTTTTTATATTATGGTATCTACGAGCAAGCTCAACAACATTCAAAATGTTATCTCTTTCTCTCATTAGGACACAATGGTGACCGATTTGTGCCCCGATTTGAAAGCAGTGAGAACAGTAACAAGAGCAGTGACGCAACAGGCATCTACCATATGTCATCCATCGATGAAAGACGTAGTAATAGTTCAGAGATTGATATTTACTCTAATAATGTCCCTGAGCAAGACGCCTTACTCCAAGGGGGCGAAGAATTTGAGGATACTATAAACATAAGTTACGCATATTTATGCAATGAAGTTATGGCGAATTCAGAATATCCATGGCTTCCGCCAGTCCCTCGATCAGAAGTAGATCATCAAAAATACGACTATGAGTCCTTTCTTGATTCATGGACCGCAACTACGTTGAATTCCGATTTCTTCAATGAACTTCCGAGCTTGTTAGATCTGGAATCCACCGCTTGGCTCATGTCATTGCCAGAGGAGTTGAGCACAGGAAAACCCGTCACTCTGGTCCTTGATTTGGATGGTAAGAAAGCTAATTTCCATGATAGTTTTTTTCTGGCACCATTCACATGAACTACAAAGTGTAAACTTAGTCTCAATTAATTACTAACACTTTTGACTACTCAGAAACGCTCGTCCACACCACTACAAGCCCCTGCGATGGCAGTGATTTCAGTTTCGAATTGGAAGAGCGTGTACTATACGTCCAAAAAAGACCATTTCTACATGCATTTCTGGAGAGAATGGGAGAATTGTTCCAGATCATTATTTTCACAGCTGGTACGAGAAACTACGCTGACCATGTACTGGATACACTTGATCCTGGGAGAAGACTCACTTCTTGGCGTGCTTATCGAGACTCTTGCATATTTTCTGACAACAGTTACACAAAGGATTTAACCGTATTGGGAGTTGACTTGGCAAGACTAGCAATAGTGGACAATACCCCAGCGGTAAATCTCTCTATTCTACATCATTCAGTTCTAACAAATAAAGTACCAAGTCATTTTTCTGGTTTCGATTTGATATTAGGTGTTTCATGAACTCCAAGTGAATAATGGGATTCCTATAAAGAGCTGGTTTGGTGACGAAAACGACCAGGAACTTTTATCGCTACTGCCCTTTCTTGAGGTATTGGCCAGTGCAGATGATGTCCGTCCATTCATTGCGGAGAAATTTGGGGCAAGGCAACGGAGTCCTCGTGAATACTGAATAGTGAATCGGATCAGCATGTAAATAGAATAGGCCACAAATATATATACCCTTTCATTTCATCATGATTCCAGGCAGTGGCAAATGACAGTATCTGGGAAGACCTTTTTTACATGAGATACAATAGTGGTCTTCAGAATTAGGAGCTTAAATTTGAACTTTTTTCTCTTTGAATAGGAGTTGAGATGTACATCACATTGATTTAATAAGATTTAAACAGGCTTAAATTTGAAACAAAGTGCACGTCGAATTGTGTGAATCAAGCTGAAGTTCATGTAACTTATTGATGAGAGCAAATCCTTCTCAGGAAGCAGAAGCAGGAAAAAAGCACTACCTATCTTATTTTAAGTAAAAAAAATTCCAAGCAAAAAGTCAAACACGTACGCATAAAGCCAGTTTAAAATCACGTGCACGTTTTATATTTCTTTCCAATACCAATAAGAGCTTCATATTTACCCTAAACTTTTCGACAGTAAAGAAGTAAATCTCTTCTCTATATTGTAACACTTAGAATAATGATCATATTTTTGTAAAAAAAATATAAATCAATGACCGTTCTTGATTTGATTATTTGGACGAATGACAGTAAATCTCATTATATAATTAATTTCTCGACGATGAATTATAATATAATTTTGACAAATTTTTATACCAAAATATACTTTATACCTTATCTATCCTTTCGCATTATTTTGAGGTAGGATGGTAATTTTTATTTGTATTGGCCATCTTATTCTTAGTCTAACGCTAACCCTTATTTGTTATTTTAAAATTGTTTCAACGAGAGGAATATAACCGAAACTAAAATTTTATGTGCACTAAATTGAAAGAAAATTTTAAAATAATGAAGGTCGCCTAGGGAGGATGACAGAAGATGGATCCGCAGATAGTGGGGGGACGTCCTTTAACTTCAAAGTCAGTTTGCACGTTCCCTTCTTACCCGTTTCTTTATCTTTATTACTAATCTATATTATCCTATCAGCAATTTCACCATGCGCTCACTCCCACCGGACGCTAGGTGTACATCCTTTTCTTTCTTTTTTCTTTTTTTGATGGATGGATTTTAGGTAACTTAAGCATGGACAGTGGGTATGGTAGGGTCGATTCGGTCTTTACTTGCACGTTTTACGGTCAAATACATGATGATTTGGGGAGACTTTACAAAATATTTAGGGTTGTGCTGCATCGGACTTGCCTCAAAAATTATTACTAAATCGTCTAGGAATGCACATATATGAAGGCGAATCGTATCAGACCCATGGACCAAATTCTTAAGAATCCTTTAACTCGACCCAATTCGTATACATTTGATTTGGAGACCGGCATCGGCCGAACCCGCCATCCGATTTTCAAAAATATTAGGCCCGTATATTGCATCTGCCCTAAAAATACGGTTCAATTCGGGTTTATGGTTCAAACACCTTTTGTGCATCCCTAAATGAATTATACAAATTTGACACATTTAACAAAAAAAAAATTCATCTGATATAATTGTTTTCTAACTTAAATGTATGTTATATCGAACACTTTTACTCATTCATGTCTCTTGACGATGTATTTGATCACTTGAAGTTCAAAACCATTATCGAATGCAATCTTGCTTGCAGACACTAACATCTTTATGAAAATGTTTAATTCGAAACGAATGAAGCTATCCAAGAAGGGATGAATGAAAAAAAATTCTTCAAACAGTTACTTATCTTCTAATTTCATAAATGTCGTTAATTTAATTCTTTTTTTTCATTCTTGTAAAAATAAAATCTTAAACGCTTGGTGACCAGAACACGTGGACCAATCAAAACAACTCAACCATAGATTAAAAACACGGGCGACGATGCACACAACCACATCCCGCGAAAAAAATAAAATGTGAGCCGACAAACTATCTATTAAACGACAGCACGACATAACCATGGTTAATTCATTAACTCAACCACGGTTATTCCTCTTTAACTCATCATCTTCATCTTTCTAACGCCTCATTTTCATCACTGTTCCGTTTTTCACGCACCAAATCAAATCCTCTCTCTCTTTCTCACTGTTTCTCCCCTTGTTTCTGAATTCGATGATCGGAGCTACTTGATGACGTGAAAAGCAGTGATTCCGGTGCCTATTTTTTCATTATACGTTTTCTCAATTCAACTTCGTTGAGTTTTTTGCTTTTTAAGTATTCGAAACTGCAACTGATTTTCTATTTTTGGTGTTGGAGGATTGGTTTTGAACTGGATTTATGCATACGCAGTTGAAATTTGGACTCAGTTTCTAGTGGATTGTGATAAAAATTTGTGTATATTGGATTTTGATTTGTCTTTCAGGCGAGGGAGGGTTAATTGTTGGGGAGGATGTTACTGGTGCGGCTGTTGATTGATTTTTCAACTTTATTTTTTTGGATTTATGTGCTTTGTAGGTTTTTGTAGATCTGGATGGGCTGTCTAAAATTGTCTTTTGCAGTCAACGGTGTGTAATTTACCCTCTTAATCTGGCCTGAAGCTGATTTTCAAGGTTATTTGTTTGGCTGAGATGATATAGGCGTGGAGAAGAGAAGGGAGGTCCTAAGTGTTTGATAGATTGGTTTGTGGGAATTGTGCTTTGATTTGTAGCTTACGTTATATGTTGTTAGCTTATAGGGATTAGTTAACATGACCTGAGAATATAGTCAAAGGACTTTGCAATGTGATTTTTGTAATTTATCGGATAATATTGTTGAGTATTATTGAGCTGTTGTCTTGATTCATTTCCAGGAGTAAAGTAACAACATTTGATTGAATTTAAAGTACTGTATTGAGCGCCTTTCGGTTACTGAGTAAGTCGTATATGTGTATAGTTAACTCAAGTGAATCTGTATGTTGTTGACAGCATTAGTCTGACAGATATTCATATCGGATGGTTTGTAGGCAAAATGAGTATGTTTGAGGAAATGAATTTTTGTGGCAATCTAGACTTCTTTTCCGCTCACTCAGCGGAACTATTAGTGTCCCATGAGGTTGAGCCAGAGGCAACAGTTGAGGAAGATTATACTGATGATGAGATGGATGTTGATGAGTTAGAGAGGAGGATGTGGAGGGACCGAATGCTTCTTAGGAAGCTGAAGGAGCAAAACAAAAGCAAGGAAGGGATTGATAGTGCAAAGCAGCGTCAATCTCAGGAGCAAGCGAGAAGAAAGAAAATGTCCCGCGCACAAGATGGTATCTTGAAATATATGCTTAAGATGATGGAAGTTTGTAAAGCTCAAGGTTTTGTGTACGGGATCATCCCTGAGAATGGTAAACCTGTTGGTGGGGCATCTGACAACCTGCGAGCATGGTGGAAAGAGAAGGTTAGATTTGATCGCAATGGTCCTGCTGCTATTTCCAAGTACCGGGCAGATAATTGTATCCCAGGTAGGAGTGAGGAGTGTGATGCAGTTGGCTCAACACCTCACAATTTACAAGAGCTTCAAGATACCACACTGGGATCGCTCTTGTCAGCGCTGATGCAGCATTGTGACCCGCCTCAGAGACGTTTCCCTCTAGAGAAGGGTGTTGCTCCTCCATGGTGGCCTACTGGAAAGGAAGATTGGTGGCCACAGTTGGGCCTGCCCAAGGATCAGGGACCTCCACCGTACAAGAAACCTCATGATCTGAAGAAGGCATGGAAAGTGAGTGTTCTGACTGCAGTAATCAAACACATGTTCCCTGACATTGCCAAGATCCGCAAACTTGTCCGGCAGTCAAAATGCCTTCAGGATAAGATGACAGCCAAGGAAAGTGCAACTTGGTTGGCCATAATAAATCAAGAAGAGGCCTTATCCAGAAAGTTATATCCTGATAGCTGTCCACCGATGAGTGCTGGAAGTGGTTCGTATGTCATAGGGGATGGTAGTGATTATGATGTTGACGGGGTGGATAATGAGCCTAGCAATGAATGCGAGAATCAGAAACCTCATGATGTCAGTTTTTATAATGAGAAGGCCGGAGGATCTCAAGGTAGGCTGTTAATGCCACCACTGGTTCCTATTGTAAAGGCTGAGATTCTGGATAGCAATGGCAATCTTGATTTCTTTCAAAAGAGAAAGCTTCCATATTCAAATAAAACACATACGGTGATGGATCACAAAATATATACATGTCAGTATTCTCAGTGTCCTTATGGCGATTCCCGTCTTGGATTTCTTGACAGGGCCTCCAGAAATAATCATCAGATGAGTTGCCCGTACCAGAATAGTGCTTCATCTCGGGGCTTTTCCGGGCCAAACTTCCAGAATATCAATGAGAATGCAGCTACTGTTGCGATATCTTTTTCTCAACCCAATCCAGTCGGTAGCTTTCTGAATCAAAATTCTATTTCTCACAATCCAGGGCTTGAACTTCCAGAAGAAGCACAGAAGAGAATATCTAAGCTGATGTCGGTCTATGACGGTAATCTCCACCAGAACAACAGCATGGACGGTGCAAACTTTATGGGCGTTGATAATGGAAGACATCTTCACTTTGAGCAGCCGCAAGAACAGCCCCAACATCAGTCCCAGCCACAGCAAACATTTCAGTTCCAACTGGACGACAATATTTATGACCAGAGGCCCATGTTCCGGAACAACTTACCAGAAGAAACTAATATGCCACTCACCAATTCCATCTTCTCAACAAATGGAATTCACTTTGATCAGGCCAAAGTATTCGACTCTTCATTCAACACTACTCCAAACGACATTATGGCCGACTACAGATTTGAATCACCATTCAACTTCCCATCCACTGATTTCTCAATGGATCCTCCCCCAAAGCAAGATATGCCCATCTGGTATATGTGAAGAAACAACCTCATGGTGAAGAAAATGGACCCCCGAGATCATGAAGACTGTAAATTTTCTCAGAAAGCTCATTCACCACCTATAGGTACGATCAAAGACTTACTAGTTCACTTCCATATTTAGTTAATATGTTTGTCATCTTACCCAAGAGTATGAGGTTTTAAAACCCTGCTAGGTTGGCTAGTTATATCCAAAAGGGCAAAAAAATGGAATCAATTGACAGTATTACTTTCTTTCATAGGTGTTCCATTCTGGTGTTGTGTGCTATGTAAACTAAACATATGTTATGTATGGGGGCGTTCAATTGAGGACGCCTCAGAAATGAGATCGTAGGGACAAATTTATACATTTAGATCACTTGATCTAAACGTGCAAAATGAGTCCAAAAAGTTGTTTTTGTCATTTTTCATTTTTGTCATTTACCTAAAAGACAAAAGTGTAAAATGACAAACACCTTTCACTTTTGGATAAAGGAATATTGTTGAATTATTTGATTCAATGACCTAAAATTATTCTCACCTCCTCAATTGAATGCTCCTATGTTATATATAATTTATAGGGAAAAGTACACATTGGTACCCCGAACTACCGCCATTTTTCAATTGAAGGTCCAAACTATTAATTTTTCCAATCAAGGGCAAAGCAAAAAATAAATTGACCAATTTTCGAAAACCAAGCACCCTAACTTCACCGTGATTTAATTGTGAACTCAATCATGTGAACCATGTTCAAAAATAACCCAATGATCTTATCATAAACTCTTAACATATTAAATCGATCTTTTTTCGTTAACAGTTAACACTAATACACTTTTTTATTGGGTCGTTATTAACGGGATTCACATGATTAGTTTGTAATTTAATCACGGTGAATCTACGGTGCTTATTCAAAAATTGGTCTATATATTTTTTATTTTGCCCTTGATTGGAAAAATTGATAGTTTGGACCTTTAATTGGAAAAGAGCGGTAGTTCGGGGCACCAATTTGTACTTTTCCCTAATATATATATATATTAAAATTGCTGCCTTTCATTCCATCTCCAGTAGCTCCACAAGTGTCGGATTCTGGGTCTTGGCATCCTGTGACATCTAAACTTGCCTATCAGCTTTCATGCATCATGTGCTCTGAAAATGACTTCATTGAAACTACTTTCAATGCATGTCATGACACACATGAGTCTGCAAAGATCTGATTGGGCCTTTTACACCTCTCTTTATTTATTTTTTCACTTTGCTCTGCTAGTAAGTTACTATTACATAGGGTAGTTGAGGAAACCTGCCCTTGGATCTTGCTACATTTCCCCTATATTTCTCACCCATGTTGCTCTCTAGCACATAGCCAGACAAGGTTGCCTTGTCCCTCGAATGTCCTCCTAACCTATTCCAGCCATGTTAGGATTAGTTGAGTCCAGATTGAGACAGCATAGAGAACAAGCTAAAACATCATACATAAATCATACTAAAAGAATAAGTAAGATACCAATGGACAAAAGAAGCAATTTGACTTCAAAAAGAGGACCTAATGTATTTAGAAAAGCCTCTTAGATGTTGAGACAAAACCCCACACAACAAGAAACCATAACCACCTCCACCTCACTTGTCCTTCCAGCTTTTCATCCCAAATCCATAAGCAACAATTTTAAATAAAAAATTCAATGACATTTTTTCTCTCAATCATTGCCACCTCTCCAACTACATTACAACAAATCCCAACAGCAATGCTACTAAACAATTCATCCTCCATTTTTCCTTTCCGCAATCCCCTCCCAAGTTCATACCAAGTAATCGTCGTAGGAAGCCGGTGGGGATGTTGACAGAGACGAAAGGGAAGAGGACGAAGACGATGAAGTCATGGTAGGAAGAATAGTCGCAGCATCGTTACCTTTGTCCCCGTTGCCCAAATCAAACATATTGTCTTCAAGCCCCGAGCTAAACATGAAATCCAAGTTGTCCTCGAAGCCAATGTAATCATCGAATAAGGCAGGGAGCTCGCATTGCAACTCACAGCTCTTAGTAATATCAGACAAGTTAGGAATAGGGAACTCGTTGAAGTTAGGGTCCATATTTAAGTCCCATGAGAAGTCATGCTCATTCATTTCCTCCATCAACATATGATTCATCGTGCTCGAGTCTTCTGCGTTGGCGTAGGGATCAAATGCAACCTCCTCACATTTCGGTTGTTGGTCTATAATATCGAATTCTTTTTTATTCTCTTCATCTTGTGCATCAGTCTCAGCCTTAAGATTCAGTGGTTGAGGTTGTTCGTCCGCTACTTGCTCCCCAATTCCTACCTCCTCCTCCTCCGCTGGATCCTTTTGAGTCAAGAGTTCGGCATAATTGCTTATATCGAAATTTGTCACGGCATTTGCTCCCCTGTACTGAATTGCTGCCCTATCATAAGCTGCTGCAGCCTCCTCTTGTGTACCTTTTCGCCATTAAAAAAAAATTCTCTTCAGTTCATAAAACTATTCACAACAACTGAGCAAGATTGGCTTTACAGATTACTCTACTAAGCCCCTGAGATTAATCTGACCAACATTACAATATGATTACTTTCCCTAATACGGCAGGAGCCATACGTGTCTACCACGTGATTTCTCTAACTTTAGTTGCTTATCGGATCTTGTGTGAATCTCTTAATCCGGTCATTATCTTAACATCAATTCATACTTATCATACTATCAAAAAAAACATTAACTCGATTACTCCAAAATCACTACGAATTTTGAAACTAGCGAGAAAATTAGTAGCTGGAAAAATGTGTTAAAATGGGATGAGGGATTACTGTAAGTGCCGAGATAGAGGTACTTATTTCCCAAGACTCTCCCAATCCGTGCTTCCCAACGCCCATTATGATGGTGTCTATCAAAAAAAAACATAAGCGAAACAAATTTAGTATCGCGTTGAATTTGAATTTTTCAATCCACAAAAATCCATCCTTTTTAGTTCAACGAATTCGAAACAAAACCTACTTAGCCACGCCGCGGAACTTGGACACCCCTCTTGAGAATCCGCTGCTGCGTCGCCTCAATGTGGCCAAGTACTCTTCTCTAGTCAATTTCTGCATCTCCTCGATTTCCTTTTGGTACATTTCAATCTTCCCAACAAACAAACATCACGAAAATTGATAAACTTGAGCATATCTGCATATTTTTGGAATTTAATACAATCTGATTTGGCATACCGGAAAATTTAAAGAGGTCTCTGGTCCCCAGTATTTGATTGCGGCAAGATCGTAAGTCTTTGCGGCAGCTTCCTCGCTATCGTACGCACCTGAGACACACCAATGCATCTTAATCAATGGACATAAATTCAAAATGTGCGCTCTGATCAAATGAACTGATGGAAATCTTACCCAAATAAACTGCTCAATTGAAATGTGCCAGCAGCAGAACAAAAGCATAAAACAGAGTCAGAAAACAGAGGATATAAAAAATCAAACATGGCATATAAAATTAGGTGTTTTTTTCTTCTTAATTATAACAATGCAAGTACACAATTTAAGAATAATTTCATATTTAATTGAAAAAAAGAAATGCAGATCTTCTTCTGGGGTTTTGAGACTGAGATAAAAAAACAGAGCAGAGGCAGACCTTGGCGTCCCTTCTTGGTCTGAACAGCGTTCCATGTCTCTTTATCCCAAAGATGAGCTTCAAATCTGCCAGTCCATCTATGTCTGATCCGATCACACACATGCATCAATCAAAACCACCCACATTTCAGATTCTCAATCCAAATCGAACATGCAAAGCCAGAGCAGAACAAAACAGAGTCAATTTGGGTGTACCTGGTGACGCCACGATAGACAGAGCTTCGAGCGGGTGGTGGTGCTTTAGGAGCTGAAGCCTTCCTGGGCTTCTTGGTAGTCGATTTGGGTCGCTTGGAATTGGATTCGACTGATGTGAGAGAGGATGAATCTGAGGAGCAGTTTGAGGAGGAGGAGGGAGATGTAGAAGCAGCAGCTGAAGCTGCAGATCTCTTCTTCATGGAAAATGTTGCTCTGTTTTTTGCTGCCTCGCCGGAAACAGAGTAAGAGAGAGAGAGAAGGAGAAAATGTTGTGTGTTTGTGCAAATGAAGTGTGAGTATGTAATAAGCTTCGATGTGTGGTTACTAAAAGGAAAGTGGGTTACCAAACACCAAAGTATGACTTATAGGAGGTAGTGCTAACCAAATTGTTTTATTAATTGCATGTTTGGTTACAATTAATTCTCATTCCCTTTAAACACAGAAATCGAGGAGTGTTCGGTTGAGAATTTCTATATATTTTAAAATTTTGAGAATATTATCTGCATTTTTGAATATACACAGGAAACATTGTAATACTGAATTTTTTTACTAGATGTAAGTTTAAATATGCTAGTGAGACATGTATCAAGAACTTGATCGTGTACTTTTAAAAGTACACAGTTACATAAGATTTTCATTTAAATCTCTCTCTAGACAAACAAAATAGTGTCTCATTTAGTGGGAATTAGAAAAGATGCTCTTACGAGCACATACACCCATTCATTTTGAAGAGGATGTGCTATTGAGGAAGTGCTACATTTTGAAGAGGAGGTGCTACATTTAAGTTTGGTTTTGTCTTGCACCTCCTCTTCAAATTGTAGCACTTCTTCCATAGCACCTCCTCTTCAAAATGAATTGAGGTATATGCTTTAAGATATAAATCATAAAAGTAATAAAACATTCTTTTCTGAAAGTATCTTCATTTAATTATAATTTTTACCAATCAAAAGGAATGCATAAAACATGAAATTTATATCTGATATAAATAAATGAATAATGTGATACAAATTTTGTTGCATCAGTTTGAAACGTCACTCTTGGAATTAACATTTTTGTCTTGAATCCCATTTACATTCCTTTAATTTATTAGGATTTGATTTTGAAAATCAATGTTGTGGTGTATTTGTACTATAAAGTTAAATTCGGTTAATGTAATTTTTTTTTGAAGAATTTATAATTTATAAAACCAGAAATTAAAACGGTTCAATTGCAACCCGTTGATAGAATTGATCTTTAATGGCGGGTGACAAGTGTTTTGGTCTGATTTGGGGTATTAGCCTGTAAGTACTACCACCAACGGCTTTCTATGAGTTGTGAATTGAAAACAGAGTTTTGATTTATTTAATATTGAAATTGAAAACACGTAGCACTAGAGAACAAAATTATGAAACAGAATTTCAAATTTATAGGTATTTTTCAAAACCATAATTCAATATTTTAATATGTTAGTGAGATAACAATGGAGGGTCACGTGTGAAGGAGAGGGGGTCTCATTTTAATTTCCAAGTGCGGTCACCTTCAATTTTCAGTTTTTTTTTTATGAAAAAAAAAATTCAGTTTTTTTTTTAATTTTGAAAAAAAAGGAATATTGTGATCAGTCCTGCTACATCCCATTGGGCAAATGTGTTTGTGGCTGCATCCTGCATGTCTTACAAGTGAGCGGTGGTGGTAAATGCACTAAAAACTTGTGTAATTAATTTCTTGTAAATTAGTTTTTATTCTTTTTCATTGTTATTGTGAAAGATAAGAAATGATAAAAAAAATTGATAGCGGATAGATACAACAACTAGGAATATTACTATGCATATGAGCTTATTGATATTCGGAGTTCTTAGCAAGATATGTTGATCAGATCCGTAAACATCGGGTACATCTCTTCGCTTCTAAAGCTCATCGGTACATCTTTGACACTTGAAGCACATGTCACCTTGGACACATTTTACCGAATAGCACCTCCACGAGAGATGTAGGAAGCATGCACGCGCGAGGCGGGACGAGAAAGAGGGGGGAAAATCCAATCATCTTAAGGTGGACTCCTTAACCAACATACCACTACCCTATCAGTGATAAGAAATGATAATGCACCGAATCTCACCAGAAATGATAATTCTAAACTTATGTGTTTTGAAGTACACTTTAAATAGTCAACCTTCTGTTAAAATAATACGTTCGATTAGCAGGCGTTTGTTTTTCATTTTTATGGAGAACTTTTTTTTTACTCACTTTGAGTTACATCATCCATTTCTAATTTTAATTTGAGTTCTGTGCTTGTATGTTTTTGTGCTCTTATTAACACTCTAATGTCCAAGTCCCTCATTATGCATGCTTATATTGTCGAAGCTGATCTCGACTGAATTTTTTCCAATTTTTCCAATTGAGGCGTGAGGTCAAGTGGAGCAGTAGTTCACTAATTTATTATGCAGATTTATGTTGTTTGACCTGATCCCAGCTAAAAATTTTCTAGCTTTAAGTCTTCTGTATCGCCTCTGTAACTGTTTCAAACAGTTTATCAAAAAAAAATTAAGAAAAAATCGTCTGCATTATTCAGAAAAATCTTACACTTTATGTATTTCAAAAAAAAATGTACAATTTTTGGTTAATGTCAATTTGGTGCAGATATTTTGATAGTGGAGGAATCTCCAGTCACCACATCCTTTCTTCTCCATCTCTTTTCAGACAACACCACCAAGCTCGCATCCGAGAGAACAGCTGTCTTTCTGTGATGACAATTGCCATCGAGCACCGCTGAATTGAGAGGATATGGACGAACACGATAATCGTCGCCAACGCCGCCGCTTCGAAACCCTAGCCAACAACGGAGAGGAAAATCCGGAGGAGGATGTCGGAGAAGAGGGAGGAGATCCGGCTGTATGGAGAGCGTTGGATAAGAAATTGAGAGAAGCGCAATCGATTCTAGATCGGAACAGAGTCTTGATCCAGCAGGTGAACGACAATCACCAGTCCAAAATTTCGGAAAACATGACTAAGAACGTGGCTCTGATACGTGAAATAAACGACAACGTTTCGAGAGTAGTTCGCATGTATTCGGATCTCGGCGCGCAGCTCTCTGGTGCGCTGCATCACCACCGCAGAGGCGACGACACAGGAAATTAAAGTAATAAGTCAGTCATTCCTATTTTGGCTTCTGACTAATTATTTTGTGTTATGTTGTTTGTTGTAACCCTAATAAAGATTTCTCTATGAATTCTGAGAATAAATTTGGAGTTAGAAATTGGAGTGTTGTGAATGTGATCATGTTCTTCATGCAAGATAACTGGATATGAAGCAATTATGGAGAAAATATTTAGCAGGGGAGTGATTGGTGGATTTCATTTCATTCTACTATTTCTTTAGGAGGAATGCATCTTACAACTTACAAGTATTCTATTAAAATGCTTGCCATGTCCTTTTGAGCTGCTGATCTCCCACTTGTAAGAATTTACTATAGGCTGGCTACAACTGGTTAGGAGGTTAATATCAAGGACATTTTTGGTACTGTTGTACGATACATAAATTGTATTTTATACCCATCTATTTTGAGCTTGATTCTTCTATTAGATGGATCGGGTTGATAATCCAATATTCGCCAAATTTAAGAGCCCTATTAAAATTGTATTTTATGAAAACATTTTATCTTGTCTCAAACCACTGGTCTTTAATTGTTTAGACCAACCCTTTTATTTTTTCTGTTGAGAATTTGTGGAGAAACTGATGAGTAAGAAGCCGGTAGCCTAATCAATACTAACCCAAAACCTATTTTTGGAATTAATTCAAGTCAAACTTAAAACACCTGTTTATAGATCGATGATTGATGATGTGAATAGAAAATTTAATTACAAACTAAAAACAGATAAAATATAGAAATGGGATCAAATCAAACAAGTCTAGCGCAAGCATAATGAAAACACGACGCAACTTTGTAATTTTTATATTTCGCACTATCTGCATAAAAAAAATACAATTTATTATCATAACTAATGTCTTTTAAGTAGGACCTGAGTACTGCTACTATGCTGCATTCTTAACACATTGTATCTTCATATGAGTACATACATCTTGTTGCTGGCGGGGGAGCTCCATGAAAAAGGTTACAAAACCATTGGAGAGTTTGCTTTCCAGGACTCCTCAATTTGAGCTGCAAACTGCAGATTCCAAAGAACGTCTTCTACTGATGGTCTCTCCGCAGCTTCACTCAACAAGCATTTCACGCATAGCGACATTAATGTCTTTAACGATTCATCTGTAGGTTCCTTATGGATAGCTGGATCAACAATGCTCCGCCGTGCCCTCTCATCAGATTGCAGCCCTACCTGTAACTGTCAATCATTTCTATATGTGAGTGTCTTTGTTCTTAGGCAAACTTATGAAGTGTGCTGTAGTGAAATGCAGCTTAAAAGAGACTTACCATTTCTCTTGAAGCAGCCACATCATCCTCGGACTCAATAGGCTTCCCAACTATAAGTTCCAGCAAGATTATTCCGAATCCGTACACGTCGCTCTTTTCTTCATTGTCCTTCCTGCACGCAATAAAAATCGGTGAGAATACCGTTCACCAAATTTTACTTTCTGAGCTCAGATCAACTCAATGAGGTATCGGAAAGTTTGAGTATTCCGGTTGGGGGCGCACACCTTTGATTGTTACTTCGATTAGTGCCCGTAGATTTGTCCAACTGCAACAATATCAACGAAACATGTTAGTCATGTCTTCAGTGAGTTAGCTGGTTTTGGAGGTTCTCTATTACCTTGATGTTGCTAGTTTCATCGAACAAAGCCAGGTTGTAATTGCTGATTTTCACATGAAAGTCTTGATCAACTAATATATCTTCGATTCTCAGATTGTTAGAGTATATGCTTGTTCCAAAACCTGTATGCAGGAACTGCATCCCCTTGGTGATGCCAATTGCTGCAGCCATCCTTAGCCCCCAGCTTAGCTTTTGCCCTGTAGATTGATCCTTCTTAATTATATCTCACATTCATAGATGAATGCTTTTTTCTATCTTTATTTTTCTTTTGCGAAAAAATGAATATTGGGTTCTAGAAATATTACCGGATATAGAGCTTCTGAGATTCCCGTTCGGTACACACTCAAACACGAGGTGGATCTTGTTGATGCTAGATTCATCTTGGTAACACTCGAGACAGTGTCCAAGGGCACTGACCAAATTCACGTGCCTTAATTTCGCTAGGATCTCAAAATGGCGTGTGTAACTCTGAGCATTTTGCTTTTTCTTTGTTTGCAAAGTCCTTATAACAACAAGAGTCCCATCTGCAAATATGCCTTTGCAAACCTGAAATGAAAGAAAGTCCAAACATGAGAGTACATTTCCATAGCTGAGACGTTGGGTGATATACTGACATTTGCTTTTGGGGAAATTTAGCATACTCGTCCATGAGTCCCTTCAACAGCTGCGTCAAAGCTGTTAGTGGCTTCTGTCAGCTCCTCCAGCGAAAATGCTCGATAAGCAGGGAGGCGTCGTGGTCCTAGCTTCATCATTTCAGTAATATGCTCTGGGAAAAACCGAATCCCAACTGAGACCAAATGAAGAATAATACACAGTAATTTGGGTATCAGAAAGGATATAACTTACTTGCATCCAAAAGCTGCTTCGCAGTATTCACTGTTGAAAATTTCTCTTTGATCCATCTGGTTTTAGGATTTTCCACCTTCTTCGTTGCATAAAATCTATTAGTAATAAAAAACAGCAGCCCCAGCAGCGCAAGTGCAACACCAACCGCTCCAATTACACTCAGGACTGCAGCCACAGCCCCTTTGCTGCGCGCATGGTTTCTGTTTTGCCTTATTACAGGGACTTCAACAGCTAGAGCTGCAATGCGGCAGAAGGAACGAGGAAACTGCTCAGAATCTCTGCTGGATAAGGATAAGCAGTTCTCAGAGAAAGACACATTCGTTGTTTTTGAATCCCGCTTGAGACATCCTGGAAGATCACCAGTTAACAGGTTTGATGACAGGTTAACAAAAACTAGCTCTGGATTACATGACATGTTTTCCAAGAGCAATCCTGTCAGCTTGTTTTGCGAAATGTCAAGGTGAGTAACTGAAGGCAGGGACAACAGCTTCGGATCAAAAGGTCCAGTGAACGTATTGCACGAGATGTCAAGATTCTTCAGCTGATAGAATGAAGTCAGATTTGCAGGAATGTTGAGCCTAAACTTGTTCCTCCTCAGCACAATGCTAACCAGTTTGTTAGACAATTTCGGAAAAGAAGGACCTAGGAAATTACCTTCCAAGTCCAGAACTTGCATTTGACTCGAGCTGTGCAAATCAGGTATTTCCCCGTAAAACTGATTTTTTGAAAGAGCCAGAATCCTCAGGTTCCTCATGCCCGACAATGAGCGTGGGAGATGCCCATGAAAGGAATTGTCTCTCAAGCTCAGGGCAGAGAGAACAGGAAGAGTTCCAATCCAGTGAGGGAGTTTTCCAGTAAACAGATTATTGTCAAGAACGAGTGTCTGCAGACTCTTGAGATGAGAAATCTCAACTGGGATGCTTCCATTGAAGTAATTGGAGCTCACATTGAGAATCTCAAGAGAAGACAGAGCACGGATATTTCCAGGCAAGGGACCCCATAAACCGAGGGACACTAAAGAAAGCACTTTGAGGCTTGGGAGATCCCCAAGTGCCGCAAAGAGCGAGCCAGATGAGAAGTTCCAGGAGAGAGCATGGTTTAAGGGTCCTGAAATGTGCAGCTGGGTTACATTACCTTCATAACATATAACAGTGGATTCTCGGTCGGGCTCGAAGTTGCAGAAGTCAGTGGCAGGAGTCCACAGGGATGGATAGTAGTTGAGAAGCTCCCGGATAGTCAAGAGGGACTGGTACTGTGAATTCGGTAGCTGGACTGAGACTGAGGCATGAGCTTGAAGAAGGAAGCAGATGAAGATTATTGTGAACATGGAATGTATGGAGTGCAAAGGGTTTGTGGCCATTGGAATTGCTCTCTGGCTGCAATGAGAAGATAGATGGATTAAAATGGGAGACTGATGTGGTTAATTTTATCTTATGTAATGGAAATTTGAGTCTGAGAAAATGACAAATATTGATTGCTAAGTGTCGGTGTGTCAGACAAACCGTCAAATAGAACAAAATCTTGCAGTGACCACTGACCCGCAGCACACGACCCTGTAACATCACAGGTGTAAGATAGTGTTGTACACAAGCACACAGCACTGTAATATAAATGATCTGAAAATGCAAATGATAAATAAGAGATGGGCTCACAAAATCATAAATTGAATGGAATCATGTGCAAAAATAACAATATATGTACGAATTACTAAGGGCAAAGTTGCAGGAATCCAGTCTCACTGCAAGGCAGTCTAATGAGAAAATTTGAGAATACTTTTCATCCAGCATTTTATAATCGGGCTCAGAGCCTCATTTGGTGTATTTCAAGCTTCTCTGAGCCTCTGTGAAATGTATATGCCAGGAATTGCAGTATACAAGTCTGAAAAGAAATTTCCGTACGCAATTCATAATACATGTATGTCCGCTGTCCAGCAAATTTCAGGGACACTCATCAGCTGAAGAGTGATTGCCCTATCACATGTCTCAAGCTGGACCCAAACTCCACTGGTACTGATAGACTCAGGAGTCAGGATCTGATTGTTTATTCCCAGTGGACCCATGGTCACCCATATAGTCAGGAGCAATAATCAAGCAGACAATCGCATATATAGTAGAAATCCCCAAACAAGACTTAAACTCGATAAGATCATATATTGATAGGATAAAGCTAAAAAGATGAAACTTGAGAAAAAGATACAATAGTCCCTAGTTACTATAATAAACTTAAAGTACAAGACAATAATAGAGGTGTTGATAGATATGGCATTTATGTCATTAATACACGAGTGCCGACAAAAGCAGTGTAATTTCATAGTTGGAACCAATCAAGTGTTACCGACCTCTAAGTTTAAGATTATTAAGGCAAAGTTTACCTTTGAGATATATGCAATGAGGTTTAAGAAAGCCGTCTTTTAATTTTTAAACCATCTTATAAACAATGTTAAACCGACTGGCTGCGACCTTGTGTCAATCTTCAATTACATACTTATTTCTCCTCGCTCCAAAAGCAAATCGCTGCATAACAATTGAGAATGGTCTATCAGCACGGCCTAACACTGGACAAACACGGATAGCAGGTAATCATGCAACAAAAGTGAAGCTTGAGAGTTTTGCATTTATTAACTGAAAATATTTGGGAGTACGCTTTCAACCCTGTGAGGAATCGTATGTATGTGGGCCTGGTCGACCCACTAGCAGGGATTTCTCTAATGTTTGGTACAAGATATTCCGCAACCTGTATCACCAGTAGTCATAGTAAAACATTTTATCCAGTAATTTCCAATGAGTAAAATTTACATCAGTATTCTTGACGAAACTCGCATGTTACAACTTCTGGTAAAGAATCGAGATGAATTGCGAAACCCTTACCACTTCAGCAGGTTCTGCCAGAACATTGATGAAAAATTTGGCCTGAAAAGTTAAAAAGCATAATTTAGTTAGACACGTGCAAATGAAAGAGAGAGAAAAAAAAAGATAAGTGTGCAGTGTGATCTTCAAACCTGTTTTGTATTGGCACCGGACATGAGAAGATCAGTAGTCACCATTCCCGGCTGAAGCATGGCACAATGCAAATAGTGAGTGGTACATGGAATGCTGAACTGATAGGACTATGGTTTGTACAACCCCAAACAGACAATATAATATAATCATAGATTTCAAAACAGCAGGAAGTTTGTAGCCAATGAAATAGAATGAGGATGTCAAATAACATACCGATAAGTTGTGCACTATAACATTCTTAACATCATGCATTTGCAATTCGGCCTGTAATAGGTCAAAAATAGTTTGAATGTTAATTGTTAATCAGTCCAAATTGGTTGTCAAACAATAAAAAGTATAACCAGCATAAAGAGTGAGGTGTTGAAATATTCTGAAAATAAAGACAGTGAACTACAGACTTGCATAAAATATGATATGTTAGAGACTGGGAATGCATTCATCGAGTCAGCTGTCTCAGATCCTCAATAACATTTTGACTCAACATAAGGTTATTGCTATAGAGAAAGCATCACATAAGAACTACAAGTATGAACTCTACTTCTGTTTCTAACATGAGTATATATTGAGCAAGATGTTACCTGTAATGACTTTGTCAAATGCACCACACTGCGCTTTGTTGCTCCGTATGCAGCAAATCTAACATGACATATAGTGCAAAATACCCGAGTAAATACGATGAGCAATCACGGTGCTAGGTAATTAAGCCCAAGGGAAGAGCCCAATCACTATCCTATCCCTATGGTGGCCTCGTCACCTTTGAACGCATACCTGGGAGTTGGTCTTCCATCTGAACCAGCTCCATCAATATTGAAAATATGACCACCACGTGGTTGGTTTATCATCATCTTCATTGCCTATGGAAAATGAAAATCAGCAAAAAATGTCACCTCCAAATGGCTTTCCAAAGTTTGTTACCTCTCGACAACATATCATCAATCCGAGGGTATTCGTTGTTACAACTTCACTGCATAGGTTTTATGTAACTTCATAAGAGTCGGAATAACTGAATCTACTTAACGAGAAAGATTTGCTCATGAAGCTCACATAAGATCTTCATCTGAGGTCTCTGATAATGGTTTGTAGCTGTATGCATTTGACCCCGCGTTGTTAATCTGCATCACTTTTTAAAAAAGATCAGGTAAACCAAAAAAATAATATGTAGAGGATTTTTGACACCTAGCAAAGGAGAAAGAAGTTGAAACCCCATTAATCGATAATCACAATGACGCCAACAAAAGTTTTGATATATCATTACGAAAAGAAAGCATAAAAAATTACCCATATATCAACGTATGTTAAATTTTTCTGTGCATATGCAACTAAGTCTTTAACATCCTGTCCATTCCTAACATCACATTTAGTACCCTACAAAGTGAATAGATGAGAAACAGTTAATGTCTCTATGATGAAGCATCAACTAAGTTGCAATGTATGGAAGCGATAAGCTAGTAAAAAGAAAGAACATATATCACGGGTCACATGAATAACAGCAAGTCATGAACGCGGTACCCACACATGCTGCTCCCCAAATTCATTCCTTAAGCTGCTAACAGTCTCCTCCACTCGTTCAGCTGTGTGAAAGGGAAAACTTATACAACGGAAGGTGACAATCATAGATACCAAGGAAAGCTCAAAGAGAACAAATCCTTGAAAATTATAGCGAAGCAGTGTAGCTATCTATCTTACTTCTAACACAATTACTTGTATTAAATTTTTATACTAAACAGACAAAGAGAAGCGAAATTGATAGCTAATTGCGAAAACATTAGAAATAATTCTTTTTACCTGATCTTGAACAAATGATAACATTGTCCCCAGCTTTTAGAAACTCTTTAGCTAAAGCATAACCAATTCCTGCAGAATGGCCGCCACATAAATCAGGCAAATAGAAAAATAGCTGATCTTCTTCATAAATACGAAACAGGTGTTCATCATTCATCAAACGTACTGTCTTATCCACAACAATACACACACCATCATAAATTGAGGCTCGAGTCTAATCATAAACACAAAACTGATTGAAATTTGAAATTCTGGATACCTTTGGTGGAGCCAGTAATAAGCACATTGTACGGCGGCACCATCGGCTCTCTTTCGACTTTCACCTCCGGCTTCTCTTTAGCAGTATCAACTCCGGACGCAGCCGTAACGACGCACGTGCGCCTCACGTGAAGCGCGCAACGGTAAGAGCGGGATAAGGAAGACGCGTGGCGGTGGCTGAGTAGTAGACGATTGCGAAATGATGGAGCAGGAAACGGATAAGATCCGGACGAGATGGATGTGGAAAGCACCGACGAAGAACAAGCTGCCATCGGAGCTTGCGACTGCGACGAGGCTTTGGGAGCAGGAGAGAGAAGCTTTGGTAGTTATCTATCAGCGGGGAAGTACTGTGTATTAGCTATGAAACATTCGTTTCAAAAAGTTGTTTATAAATAAATGACCTCTTGTCGCTATTGACATCTGTTGGTAAAGCGTGCAGAACTGAAAGAGCTAAGCGAACAAGATTAGTGGTGGCGTGCGACACACACTCCGGATAGATCCTACACACTTTAGATTAGGAGAATGCATATGATTTAAGTCATTTTTTCTCGTTTGCTAGAGTTTTATCTGGCTGCATTTAGGTTTTTGGCAGTGTTGCCTGGTGGTTTTCCTGATGATTTGGTTTGTTTTGTGTATAGCCATATTGAATGATTTACATGTGAGAGGATACAAGTTCATATCAGCTTTCTTTAAAATCTAAATACAATATAAGTGCACACTGTTAAATATCAGCACACTTGTGAAATTGTAGTGTTGAGTATCAATTTTGTTTTTGATAGTGTGTCAAGTATCAATTAAATTAGCTTTAATAAAAAAAATTCAGACATATGGAAAAAGAAATAAGAGTGCGGTTCAGCTACAAACCTACTTTATATATAAAAATTAAAAATTCAATTTCAAGCTGACACGTGTCCCATTTAGTCGAAATCCCGAACAAAACATGGGAGGGGTATTATAGTCATTCCACATATCCTAGTAATGATCAGACTTAAACAAGTAATGATCAGACTTAAAAAACAATGACCAGACTTAAAAAAATGATCAGACTTAAAACAACAATGATCATACTTAAACCCAGTAATGATCAGACTTAAACCAGTAATGATCAGACTTAAAACTATTATGATCAGACTTAAAACTTGACAATGATCAGTCGTCATCGCCGGTGTTTCCTCTTCCAGTCGACATATCCTCTCCCAGTCGACATAAGTCGATGTTCTGTGTTTTTAGTCTACAGATGATCAGTAAACGACATGCCGCGCGCCCAGCCTTAACATTAGCTCGTGCCCAGTTAAGACAATAACAAGTTAATGTAAAGGCTGGGTGCGGCGATACTGTTAAGACTGGGCGCGCAGCAACCAAAATGATCTGACTTAAACCCGTAACGATCAGACTTAAAACAAATTTTAGGACGATTATACCCCTCATATCTTTTATGTATTTTTAAATAAGTACGCGTTAATTTTTTTTATTTACAAAAAGCGCCCCGAACGCGATGGATTCTGATTGATCGAAATATACACGTGTCAATATTTATTAAGTTTTTAGTTTTTATTTATAACTATGATGTGTATTTGATCCGTTTCCAAGAAATAAAATATAGAAACATATAAATAAATTAAGAGTGCGGTTCAGGTACAAACCACTCTTATATATATAAACTACAAACCAAATTTCAAGCTGACACGTGTCCAAAGTTGTCGAAATCTCAGATATAACACGCAGGGGTATTATGGTCATTTCACATATTTCGGTATGATCAGACTTAAACATGGAATGATCAGACTTAAACATGGAATGATCAGACTTAAACAATAAGACATAAAAAAAGGAATGATCAGACTTAAACTATTACTGTAGCAATGATCAGACTTAAAAAATACAATGATCAGACTTAAACATATAATGATTAGATTTAAACTATACTGTAGCAATGATCAGACTTAAAAAATACAATGATCATACTTAAAAAAGGAATGATCAGACTTAAACTATTACTGTAGCAATGATCAGACTTAAAACAGGAATAATCAGACTTAAAAAATACAATGATTAGACTTAAACTATTACTGTAGCAATGATCATACTTAAAACAGGAATGATCAGACTTAAAAAATACAATGATCAGACTTAAAAAAGGAATGAACTTAAACATACAATGATCAGACTTAAACTATTACTGTGGCAATGATCAGACTTAAAACAGGAATGATCAGACTTAAAAAATACAATGATCAGACTTAAACTATTACTGTAGCAATGATCAGACTTAAAACAGGAATGATCAGACTTAAAAAATACAATGATCAGACTTAAAAAAATGAATGATCAGACTTAAACATACAATGATCAGACTTAACTATTACTGTAGCAATGATCAGAAATAAAACATGAATGATCAGACTTAAAAAATACAATGATCAGACTTGAAAAAGGAATGATCAGACTTGAACATACAATGATCACACTTAAACTATTACTGTAGCAATGATCAGACTTAAACTATTACTGTAATAATTTTTAGGACGATTATACCTTCGCATCTGTTATGTATTTTTAAATATGTCCGTTTTATTTATTTTTTAATTTACAAAAAGCGCCCCGAATTCCGATTGGTCGAAATAGACGTGTCAATATTTTATTGGGTTTTTAGTTTTTATTTATAAATTTGGTTTGTAGAGTCCGGTTCCTGTGAGAAGTGACATTTTGGTGAGAAATGAGAACCAATCTCATTCATTCATCTTGTTAATCATTGGCTAGGATTAGTTCGAATTAATTTACATTATTCGTAGTTTTTCAAAGGATAATGCGTAGCATTACATTATTCGTAGTTTTCAAAGGATAATGCGTAGTATTATGTATATGATTATTACGCATTATCCTTTTAAAAACTACGAATAATGTAATGGTACGCATTATCCTTTGAAAAGCTACGAATAATACGAATAATGAAAATTAATTCGATCTAATCCTAACCATTGATTAACAAAGATGAATAGATGAAATTAGTCTCATTTCTCACCAAACATATCACTTCTCGTGTAATCTTAATTCTTGGTTTGTATTTGATCGGTTTTCATAAATTAAATATAGAAACAAATGAATAAAGTAAAAATATAGAAACACGTTAGATGTATAAAGACCTAATCCAGCCCATCGCTTGCTCGCTCGCTCAAACTTGATTCTGCCATCCGACATTCCGACTAGCCAATTTACGCTACTTAGGTCATCTCGACTCCGAGTCGCTTCGGAAATCTGACCGCTTTCGTTGTTCGGATAACAGCCAGATTCGGTCTTAGAGGACATCATGAATAACCCTATTGTTGGTATGCGCCAGTTTCTCGAGATTGTTTTGATATTCGTGCTGTTGCTGTACTCAGTTTGTGATTTTTTCTGTTCTGATTTTTTTGATAAAATTTTGAATAGATCCGTTGCAAGGGGATTTTCCTGAAATTATAGAAGAGTATTTGGAACATGGAGTGATGAAGTGCATAGCTTTTAATCGCCGAGGAACGCTTCTTGCTGGTATTTATGCTGCTTTTGAAATAAATAAATAAATTGTATGCTGTTTTTGAAGTCTCATTGATTCTTGGCTAAGTTGTTTGTTGAAGTTTTATACTTGATCAAATGTATAAATAAGTGTAGCTTGGTAGACCTGCACTCTCTGCAAGCTGTATTGTTGTGGTATTGGCCATTGGCTGCTGAAGGGTACAATGTCTGTGTAATGCTAAGTGCATAGTTACTAGCAGTCTTATTTCACAGCCGTTCAGAACTTTCTTTTTATTTCAGATTATGATGTTGGGCACATCCTTGATAAACAGTTGACCTTTTTGGTGAGGGATCTCGTCTGTGTAATGCATTTAATGTTTCCACCAAACTACTTACGGGCAATACCAAATCTAATTTGAGACATATAAGATAGTGTGTAATCTGGTGGAGTTGATAAACTGAATAGGATACGGTATACTGGCTCAGATTATTGGTGACTGCAACATGTGGTGGAATTTCCCATTGATCTATTGCTCAATAATGAAATGCATTCATAATTTCATCTGTTTTTAGTGTTATCCCACAATTTTATCATAGAGAACTTTTTGTATGGCACATGCGCTCACAATTGTCTTCTCTAAAACCAGCTGGCTGTGCCGATGGAAGTTTTGTGGTTTGGGATTTTGAGACTAGGGGTATCGCTAAAGAATTTTGTGACAAGGAATGCAGTAGTGCCATAACTAGTATCTGTTGGTCAAAGTATGGTAGTCGCATTCTAGTTTCAGCCGCTGACAAATCATTATCTCTTTGGGATGTTGTCAAAGGGGAGAAAATAGCTCATAAAACACTGCAACAAATGCCTCTAAAGGCATCTCTAGACCCAGAGTCTTCTTCATTTCAATGCTTGGTATGCCCACTTTCATCCGTGCCCATGATTGTAGATCTCACTGATGGAAGCACTAAATCAGTTCCAGCCTCAGTTAATGATATGGCTTCTGAATATGTTCCACTGTCAAATGGAAAGGCTGCTGATATAATCTCTTCTCACATCCCTCTTGCTGCTTGTTACAATAAACGTGGAGATTTGATCTACGTAGGGAACTTAAAAGGAGAGGTTCTTATAATCAGTAAAAGATCCTTGAAAATACTTGCGGTTGTTGATGGATCCGGAGGCACTGCCGTAAAGAACATTGCATTTAGTAGGAATGGGAAATATATGCTCATCAGCTCAAATGACAGGATAATTAGGATCTATGAAAATCTTTTGCCTTCAAAGGGAGCAGTTCAAGTTCTTGAAGACCTCAGTTTTGCAGCTAACGAGCTTGACAGTGTGGAGAAACTGAAGGTTGTAGGATTGAAAAGTCTGGCGCTTTCTGGTGAATTCCAAGATTCTATCACAAGGGTTCACTGGAAAGCCCCTTGTTTCAGTGGTGACGGTGAGTGGATTGTTGCTGGTTCTGCAAACAAAGGGGAGCATAAGATCTACATATGGGACAGGGCTGGGCATCTTGTTAAGATACTTGAAGGACCAAAAGAGGCTCTCATAGATTTGGCCTGGCACCCAGTTCACCCTATTGTTGCATCTGTATCCTTAGTAGGTTTAGTTTATATATGGGCTAAAGACTATACAGAGAACTGGAGTGCATTTGCTCCGGATTTCAAGGAACTCGAGGAGAACGAGGAGTATATAGAACGAGAAGATGAATTTGATGTGATGCCTGAAGCCGAGAAGGTAAGTGTGTTCAACCAGTTTGTGGTTCTTATCACGCATAACAAAGTTGTTTAGTTGTTATTGTTTTGACTCAGTTTCATTGCAGGTCAAAGAAATGAATGTTGATGAAGACATTGAGGTTGATATAATGACGATGGATAAGGATTCCACTTTTAGTGACTCAGATGCTTCTGAGGAAGAATTATGCTTCCTGCCAGCCATGCCATCCCCAGACGCAGTTGAGCCGCATGAGAACGGTGTAGTAAGTACTTCGAAAATGGAAGAGAGTAATCAGTCAGGCTCCCCTTTCTCAGAAAATGGGGAACAGAATGGCCACACTACAAACAATCCGAGTAGCCCTGCTGAAGGTATTTTGCCATCTTGTACTGCTTTACCACACCATGGTAGTTCTTTAATGCTTAATATAAATGGAAAACAACCTATAAACAAAGCTGTAATAATTCAAAATCAGAGGATGTGGCATTTTTCTGAAATAATGGTAACTTTCTGATGCAGATGAATCTGGATCACGGTTGAGAAGAAAACGAAGACCATCAGAGAAGGTGCTGGAAATGCAGGCAGAAAAAGGTGGGAAACCTCCCAAAGCAAAAGCACCCTCTGCCAAATCATCATGAACATGCAGATTATCACTTGGTAAACATAGCAACATCTATTTTCCTACAATGTAGCTGTTGAGATGATGTAGACAGAGTCACCGCAGGAAAAATCTGTTAATTAGTTGTCCAGATTACTGAGTAATTTTAACGTAGTCTTGACCCCGTCTTCTAGGCTGAAATTGTGAAACTTCACGTTGATGGTTCCATGTTTCTGGGCCTCATCTCCGTAAAGTACTTTTTTTCGTATGTAATCACATTAAAGAGAAATTACATGGGCACTTGAAATCTCCTATTTTGTTTCATTCTATCTTATGGAAAAATATTTGAGCATATTTATGTATTGGTTGTTTTTGTTGTCATAAGTGTGATCTGGTGGACAGGTGCTCTATTTTAAGAGCCCTGTATTTTAATGATACAGAATTAAGTACCAAATGGCATGCCATATGTTCTAGCTATAAGATGAAAAGGCAGAACATATTTGCTTTATAACATTGTAACTTTCTATGCTATGAATGCAAGAGAAAAGCACAGAGGTTTATACTTAAAGCTTCATTCAGGATTTTGGTATGTATCTAACATTGCTGTGATAATACTATGTAAAAGAATATTGTGTAAAAACTTAATATATGTTTATAACTACGAATTAGAGACTCTGAACTAGCAAGGGAGCTGTTAGAGAGCTCCAGAAGTTGGAGCCACCTGAATTCCATACACCTCTGCTCAACCCAACAATGAAAGCAGAGAGCTTGCTACTGTACTTAATTGTGTAGTGCTGCAGAAATTGTTACTGACATGGATGAAGTTCTTAAAGAGTTGTCTTCTACTTTCGGTAAGTTTGAACTCTATTCCCTCAAATTTAATTGAGAAAAATATCATGCTTCGTATTATATTGGAACTGCTTTTGTATTTTTTTTGGTTGTATTCTATTTCATCTAATTAAGTTTATTACTATGTAATAAAAAATTAAGTTTATTAATAATAGTAAAAATGATACGGAGTGTTATATTTTGATATGCAGATTCTGAGGATTCTATAAAGAGGCTATATTCTACCCCAGTTTTGGCGCTGAGATGAGGTTTTTGGTATGTGATGAAAACCACTAATATTGCAATTATTCTTATTATGCGTCGCAATTTTGGTGAATTGAACATTTACAATGAATATTGAAGCCAAAAACATTTTTTATTAATATCCTAAAGCACACATACTTGTCTCAGGACTCATGATATGAACAAGTTCACATTTGCTAGAAAACAAAGGGGATCAAACACTTGACATTTTTAGGGAAGTTGTCCAACTTAGACAAGTGCACATTTCCTCGTCGCCCAGCTTCTTCCCGCTAGAAAAACGGTCGTTCCCACAGCGAAAGCAAATGCATACAATGTCTGCGTGCGCGATGTGTGCAATGCCCCAAAATGCAATAACCTCGAAGAGGTAATGTGGACATATCATTAAGCTGAACAGACCGCCCTTGGGAATCTTGAATCCATTAGTTCCTTCTTTTCCAAGGTTGGCTAGGAGGTGGTTGTGGTAGAAGTTCCCTAAGTTTCCGCATGATGATTAACCCGATACCAATGTACTTCATGTCTATCGCAGTCTCAGGGAGATTGATGCTTAGATATTGTGCGTAGATCAATGTGGCCGTGGAGACTAAGTAATTTATCGAAATGACGAGGGCTGAGTCCAGAATCATGGGGCTGGTGAGCCTGTGAATGAGCAGTACCTGAGTGTAATGGTATCAGTACAAAAAGGAGAACATATCAGATTTAGAAGAAAATAATGTGCCTATGCTTACAATTCACTGTAAAGTTATATTAAGTTCGGTACAATTTTGATTAATTTCAGCTCAAAAGAACAGCACCTAAGTCCATATTCCGCGAAGTGAAAGGCGAGAGCCAAACAGATCAAGCCAAGTCTCGCATTGTCAACCGAGGGAAAGATCAGGAAGGAGGCTAGAGCAGCAACTAGAGCAGGAGCATAGGCAATAGTCATGCCGACATTACCAGAAAGTTTAACTTTGGTTATGGAAACAGACTACATTGCATTTGCATTCCAAAATTTGGAATACTGTAAGTGGTTGCCTCTGATTTCAGCTAAGCCTAAGTCAGTCAGCGCACCGAGGCTGACTAGGCACATGAAGAAGATGTTGTATAACATGGACTGTAAGGAGTCCATCCATGCTGCCATTGGCAAAAAATTGTTAGTGTTTGGGACTGGGAGATTGACGAGATTGGTAATCTTTAAATAGAAGAGTGAGTTCTTAATCGAGGTGCATCAATTGCTAATTAGAAATTATTTGCCGTATCATATGTGTCTTGACTTATTATTGACTCTCGAAAATTTCGTTTTAAAATTTTTTTTTTGTTGGTATAGTTGAAGATGAAGGACAATAATTTACAGCTACAGGTTCATTATTGTTGTAGAACCAAGATGGGAAGGGACCGCTTTGATTATTTTCAGAAGACTCTAGAGGCCCCAAAATTGGTGCCATCTCATTGATAGCATGATTTTTAAGAGCGTCAGAGGTACCAACAAGAAAGATATTGTATTATCTTTCACGTTTTTGTAATGCTCTATGGATCACTCAACACTCATCTGTGTGTGTCACACAACTGATACAAGCATAAGCATTTCAAAATGATTCAAGAACAAGGCGAGGGCACCTCCAGTGATGATTTTGGGGTAAGATGTTATACTTATATCGGACCCCTAAGACTGATATATGATAATGATACATTGGAAATCAAATTCTTGACATCTACAGGGAAGTTTCTGTGTTTGCTAGTGATAGTGAACTCCTTGTAGGATCATGATCAGCGCCTCGTCACAGATAATGGAACATACATTGTCACGGATTTGAAGAGGATGCCCACATAACCCACACAAAGTGTTTTCAACTTGGATCTGGCTTAAAATTGTGATCCTCCTTCAGTATTCTCTTCTTATCTAATCAAAATCAGTAAGAATCGTTACCGAGTTCCTGCATGTGACAAAAGGGCACGCAACAGCCATACACTACGATACAGCCAGAAAGAACCAAGCAATAGGGTGGAGCTGAAGATAGTGAGCAACTAACATGTCGTTGTGGAGATACAATCATGCAAGTGCTTGATAACCACCTTTCTCAAGAATGTCTGCAATGGTTATGTCGCCTGTTTTTATGATTCTACCATCCTCCTACGTGACCACAACAATAACAAATGAATAAATTTGTATACAAATTATACAGGTTACCCTTTTTCCACAGTAACTCACCATGACATGGATATACCCTGGCTTTATAAACTCTAGCAGTCGCCTATAATGTGTAATCATTAAAACTGAGTTTGTCGGAGTCAAAAGCTTATTCACAGCGTGAGCTACAATCTTTAAAGCATCAACATCCAACCCAGAATCAATCTCGTCCAGTATTGCTAAATCTGCACCAAGAACCTGTGACATAGATTGAAAAGTTAGAGTGAGTAAAATTATCAGTTTGATAGACAACATGGAAAAGTTGAAATGATTAGGTAGCTCCATTTTTTCCCCTTTAATGATTTCTACTTGTAACAATTTACAAAACAACATATGGAATATATGGCTTGGTCATCATTCTATTTCCCATCATTCCAAGAATTAAAAAAAATACTAATAAGACTTCAAGAACATTTATCAACATGCGCAGGGAATTTGTGAGATAAGTCCACTTAAAAATCATAGCATCAAACCCTTATGATCTACTACATAGGATACACATCAATGAGAGGCGTGAACTAGGAAAGACCTGAGAAGCCTTATATTTGACATCCCAGAAAATGATAAGCTGAATCAAAGGGGGATAGGTTCATACTGCAAGTTGTAGAATCTCGTTCCGCTTCTTTTCACCTCCACTGAATCCTTCATTGACATTTCTATTCAAGAATTCTGGCTCCATATTTACAAGTTCAAGCTTCTTACTTACATAAGTAAAGAACTGCAAATAAAAAAAATGATTACTGACCAAGAAGCAAGATGGAAAACTCCTGACTTCACCAAACAATTTTCTATCTGCAACCAAGAAACAGGATGGAAAACTCCTGACTTCACCGAACATATGCGTATATAAAACATAAATACACTGATCATACTGATGAATTACCTTTGTCAAGAAATTTAAGTCTGAATATATGAGTGTGCAACTATGGATAGATCACCCAGGTTCGGGTCCATAAGCAGTGACAATGATAGAGGTCAAACAAATGAACCATCACGGTTCATCCGAGTACCAAATAAATAAATAAAGCATATCTACGTAAGTTCTTTTAGATGAAATGGTCCTCAAGTTTTTCAGTCTGTAAATATCTTCAAATCAATTCAATTATTTGATTGCAGCTAGTCTATTCATCAGCTGGAATTACTTAGTCTTTACGGCACCAAACAAAACTCACAATAATCAAACAAGGCTCACTACAGCAATACATAAGGTCAAGGTGACTGCTAACAACATGCAACTCATGAACTAACAATTTGATGGCGTTAAACATCAAAGAAAATTGAACAGCTGCAAGCTTGCAACAAAACTAAAAACGCATATTACATGATGTAATACGAATAACCTGATACAAGAAGATAGAAAAGAGAAGAAAAACTACCTCTAATGGTTCTAGCTCTGGTAAATTCAGTGCTCTTCTTCGTGCATTATATGCCATTCTCAGAAAATGATCATTGCTTACACCAGGAATTTCAATTGGTGACTGGAAGCTCATAAAAAGCCCAGCAAGTGACCTGTTTTCAGGTTCCATTTCTAGTAAGTTCTCTCCTTTGAAGGCTACGCTGCCTCCTGTTACTTCATAGTCTGGATGACCAACAAGAACCTACATTTTATAATGCCATACAGGGGTATTGTCTTTTATAAAACACGAACCGGAACCAGCGATAAGTTTTTCAACATTGGACAAAAAACCAACGGAACTTTACAATCATTTTAAGTAGTTAATGGCATTTTTAAAGTTAGATAGAAACAGTCCAGTCAAAAAGGGATGTTTCTAAGACAATGTTTCTGAGCCATAACAAACGACAATGTCAAAATGATGAAAGTATCAGTGCTCACTACGACAAAAGTCTGTGTGAAGGGAAACACAAGTGATGAAAAAGATCACCTACTATTAAGAAAAAAAAATCAATGAGGAAACTAACCTTGGCGAATGTACTCTTCCCAGAACCATTTTTTCCCATGATAGCATGAACCTATTAGTGGCATGAAAACATCAGGTCACAGTAAACTAATGATTTAAGCTATGGTCAATTAGCACAGCACGGGCAAAAAAAAAGCAACACAAACTACTCAACCTGTAAGGTGTACTATGTTCACCAAAACAAAATTTAAACTAAAATTTCTCCACAGAATCTCCATGAAGGTACTCTCCCACCCATTTGAAATGAAACCTCCGAAGTGTCATGAACAAACTCAACTGGAAAATCTAATGTAACCGAAACCCGCAATTTAAGCAAGCTTTTGCATTATGATTTCATGTACAAACAATCCGCAATACATCTCAAGTTCCTATGGCCGAAAAATCACAGACCTCTCCTTCGCGAATAATCAAATCCACTCCCTTGAGAATCTCCTGCCTCGTTTCTGCAATCACAGCCTTCAAGCCTTGGACTTCAAGCACTACCTTTCCCGGAGCACAACCTCCAGTCCCGGACGTCGCCGGCGTATCGACGGTCGATACAGCCGCCTTCACAGCAACAAGACCACGCAGTCGTCCCGAAGCACACGAAATAGAGATAAAAGGACCGCCACGGCCACGAAAACTGGCATTGAGCGCGAACTTCGAGACAGACGTAGGACAACCAGAATGCTGACGCAAGCAAGGACTGTGCGTTGACTGGATGATCGATGCCATCGACAGAAGCTTCTATTTCTGCAATAGGCAGAAAATTTGAAGGACCTGATATCAACTTATCAGAACGCGCACTACCTCAAAATCGAATGTGAAATGATGATGAAACCCTAATTTGATGGCAATTACGGATTACTGATTTGCCACGGAAATATAGGTTGACGGATCGTAGCGTACGTACTTGGTGGATTGGTGCTACTGTAGAGGCGTAGTTGAAGTTGAAGCTTTTTGAGGATAGAGCTAAAGATACGCCATTGATGGATGATGATCGAACCTGTGTGACGAAATCCAGAGACTATCGGAGCCGTTGATTTTGATCAGTTGGTGAGAACTTTTTGGGCCGTTGGCGGGCGGGTAAGCTGGCCCATTAAGACAATGCCCCATTTTGATTTGATAAAAGTATTAATCAAATGGCCCTTTAGTGAATAATTTTATTGTTCAGTAATTCGCATATTCTCGTTTTAAAAATTATTCATAGATCTTACACATAATGTTGGCCTTGAGTTTTTAAAAAATAGGATGTTACAGAGTAGTATCATCTTTTATCAACGCTGTCAGAATGAAGAATAAATTTACAGCTCCAGCAGGTGAATGAGCGGGCAAGCAGCCTCAAACTTGCAATCATTTTTGGATAGTAGGGAGTGAATCTGCAAGGGCAGCTATCTTTTTCATTAGTTCTGGTTTGTTGGCGCCTACCAGTTTTCCAATCTGCTCTCCATCTCTAAGGAAGAAGAAAGTTGGAGTGGCTTTAATGTCCCACGATGTGCTAAATTCCTGCAAATCAACATTAACATAGATAAGTTTATCCAAAAAAAACATTAACATAAATACAATATTTCAAAAATATTGTGTTCCGATAAATAATTGCCTCTGTTAAAGACTATATGTGGAAGAGTAAAGATTAAGGAATGAGAGAAATGTGTAGATGTGTGGCAACATGATTCGACTTACAGCTAATTCATCCACGTCAACGACAAGAAACATCAGAGACAGGTATTTTTCAGATAATTCTCGATAACATGGGGCCATCATTTTACACGGACCGCACCATGTTGCACTGAAATTGGCAATTACCTGCAGCACATAAGAGGCTGATTAAGTTACATCAAACAAAGTTTCATATCATCTTGGTTCAATGGCAATCTTATCGATATTTCAGACTATGCCATAAAAAATGAAATCCTAGACGACAACATATGTTGTACGGAACCTCGGGAATGATCAGGTGAAATTTTGAAACGAGTTGACATGATATACCAAACATTCACGACCTGTGTAGTTACTACAATTATACTTTCTGGTTATATCAATTGCTAGTGCAGCAATGGTACCAGACACTTGAAGCCCGTCAGAGAAACAGCATTTCAGTATTTCTAATGTGCATGGCTCATTCTGGCCCAAAAGACGAATCATGAAATAGACATTAATCAATGAAAAATGCCAACTATTTTGAAGAGAAATCTTTTTTTATACGGAATAATGTTCTATACAACGGTCTCCCCCAAATCCCAGCCGAACAATTATCATTCATTTGCTAAAATAAAAAAGAACCTCTGGTCAACCAGTAGGATAATCATGAGTGACATCCTGATATTTTCTTAAGTAACGAAGATAACACAGATTTTAACTATTCACACGGTTTCAGTTCAAGGACACTAAAGTAAAATTTAGATCATACACATGATACTTACAATCTTGTCCAGTCTTTTTGCTTCCATTAGTTTTTCCTCCCAGGCCTCTATATTGGTGATGACATGAACATTTCCACCAGCGAACTCGGCATCATAATCATCCGAATCCTTGTCATCTTTAAGTTTCTGCATGTGCCACGCGATAGCACATCAGAATGAAGCAACTTTACTCCTCGCACACATAAAAGCTAATATGCAATGTCTCCATTTGTCCCTTAGACTTAATAATAAGAGAGTAAATTTTGACTCTTCATTGTTGGGGTCTGAAAGAAAATAAAATGCACCGTATAGATTACAAGAAAGAGTTGTGTAGCCTCATCAGAATGTCACTTAGTATCTCTATGACATGATGGTTGGTGTTTGTGACTACTAACTAATCTCAACAATATAACGAGGAAGCTTCAATCGAACTGGATATTGTGTGCTTCAAAACTACCAAAGACATTTGATGAGCAAAGATTCCACATCGTTCGAACTGGATATTGTTTGCTTCAATCAGATAGAATGATTAACAGGAATAACGAGCTTATAGGGAACAAAAAGAAAGGTGCAGTGTTTTCAAGAAATGATGCTTCAGGAAATTACTTTGCCACAACAATCTGACCATCTGCTACCCATTCTGATGCTTCAAATTTTCAAGAGACTTAGCCTTGAGCAAATATGACGACTCGATAAACCTGAAAGACGAAAGGGCATCATTTATGTGGCAATTATGTCGGAAAAAATGTGCAACTGCCTACGTACAGAAGCATCAACATTTAACATGACAAAGTTCCTCCCAATCAAAAAAAAAATATGACAAAGTTCCTGCTCCTGACTGAAGGTTCCTAAGAAGGAAGATGAATCGACAAACCTACCTAGGATTCATCAAAAACTTGCTAAAAACATAAACATAACTCATCGACGTCCTCATCAAAATTCAGACGCCAATCAGCTTCAAACCGATCGATCAAACACCAAAGTCTCCGTTGTTAACCGAAATTGAGGAAACATTGATGACTTCAAAAACTCAAAGACAGAAATGTACCTGAGGTAGCTTCTACGTTCACCGTGAGCTGCTGCGAAAGCCGATAGTGAAGCGTCCTTACGGACGGAGATGAAGGCACGGATTCGGAGGCTGTTTCGGGTCGGGAGATGAAGGCACGGATTCGGAGGCTGTTTCGGCTCGGGGAGATAAAGGCACGGATTCGGAGGCTGTTTCGGCTCGGACCGACAGAGCTGCTGACGCGTCTGATTACGTTTTTAGTGGTCAGATCTGGAGACGCGACTTTGAGAGTAGGAGATGGTTTTGGATTTGGTCTTTGGGGTTTATTCTGTTCAAACTTTACTAATTAATTTTTCATCAAAAAAAAAACTTTACTAATTAATTAATTGGTTTTAAATGATTTACTGACTTATATAAATAATTTTTTGTCTCAAAATATTATTTCCTTTTTTTTTTCATTAAAATAACACAAATTACGCACTGTATAATAAACTCGTTTTGATTTTTTACTATTTAAATATTCCAGAATTTTTAGAATTTTAATACTCGACACGTTTTTGTCCGAAGCGAGGAATATCATTATTTATAAATACTCCTATAAGTAAATGTTTTGTTAGATTAATATTCTTATATTACTAATCAACACTTTAATATAAAAATGAAAACTGTGGTCTATTTAACCATTTAATTAAAAATCGATAATTTCAGTCCAGATGTATGTGTTCAATTATAGTTTCAATGGATGCTCGAGTCCACCTGCTTCACATGAATCTTCTCTCTGTTTCGCAAAACTATAGCATTTCAGATTTCACTATTAGAATTGCCTTGTTCTATCATAACTAAAATTGACTTGGGTGTATATGATGAATGAAGGGGAGATCGAAAACGGCCGTGCTTATTAGTTCATGCCAACCGCAAATGACGGCAAGGTGAGAAATTAATAATAGAAGAATTCACATGCAGTCTAGTAGCTTCGGCAGCAGAGGCAGAAGGAAAATTGTATTTAGCGGCAACTCCAACAGCAGCAACTGAAGCGGGCATGCCACTGGGTTTTATCATTGTAGGCACTAAAAGTTTAAGGACCAAATCAAGATTATTAAAGTATAAATGGGCTGGCCCACAAGGATATTTGGGTCAAAGCTATAAGCCCGGTCCATGAGTCAGACTCAATCCAAAGCACGAGCCCAATCTCAAGCCCACTAGTGAACTCTATAAATAGAGCACTTCACTTCACAAAGAAGGGATTCTGAAGTTGGAGAAGAAAACAGAGAGAAGAGAGCTCTAAAAGGAAGCGTCAGCCGCCAGCAACCGACAAGTACGTGAGATCAAGTCATCAAGACCCTCGCTACGCAAGAGACGTTGCACTACGCCTTCATCCACCGTCATCTACTAGAGCATCCAACCGCAACGCAAGCACGTGAGACCAAGTCCCCGCGACCCTTACTTAGCTGCGCATGTGAGATCAAGTCATCAAGACCCTCGCTACGCAAGACACGTTGCACTACGCCTTCATCCGTACACATCAAGCTGAGTAGACCGAAGCAAGCAATACAGTAGCATCAGAGGAGCATTTGAGATTACGAACACAACTTCCGCTTCAAGCATAAATCATTTGTAAAACATTATTTTGTATTTGATACGAAATATTGCGACCTACAAATTTTGGTGAACCCGACGTGAAAATCTCTACCTCTCATCCCTACGCTAAAGCTAAGATGTCTGCTCAACCTACCAGTCCAAAAACTCCCAAGAAGACTTACGACGCGACTGTGGCTCAACCAACCGGCATCTGCACAAGAGGGATGACTTAGAGGATGGCTGTCAATGCCGCTGCTGCAAGCCTACGAGCTTCTCAAGTGCCAAAGAGGGAACGCACATATACCGTTGCTTCCATCATGGCTGCAGCTACGGCATTGATTGCCTCCAACTACCCGCGACACAATGGAAGTGTGAAGGCTGACGGGACACCCTCACCAAAAACGAAGGTGGTTCTGCCAAAACAAGCCGAGACACCCAAACCCTGTGTAGCTTCTGTCATGACCATAGACACCAAGACCATGGAGGAGCAGATGCAAGAACTAAGAGAAATGCTTGAGCTAGTCCTGAAAGACAACCAGGAGAAGAACAAGAAGCTTGAAGAGCTCCAGAGAGAGGTGGTTGGGCTCGGGAAACAAAAGGGTGAAGAAGTCAATCAGATGGTAGAAGATGATGGCGCTAATAAGATGATCCCTGTAGAAACCAACAGGAACGGAGGTGTTGCGTGCAACGAAGACCAACTTCAAGTGCTGATAGCCAACACGGTCAAGAGCCAGCTAAGTGGAGATTCTTCTGGTGGTGCACGCTGTGCCAAACCCTACAGCAAGAGGATAGACGGTCTGCGCATGCCACAGGGATATCAGCCCCCCAAGCTCCAACAGTTTGACGGAAAAGGAAGTCCAAAGCAACATGTTGCCCACTTCGTAGAAACGTGTAACAACGCGGGAACTGAAGGGGATCTGCTGGTCAAACAATTTGTGCGGTCTCTAAAGGGCATTGCTTTCGATTGGTACACTGACTAGGAGGCAGAGTCTATTGACAGCTGGAGTCAGATGGAGGACGAATTCTTCAACCGATTCTATAGCACCAGAAGGGTTGTCAGTATGAGTGAACTGACGAATACGAAACAATGGGAAGAGGAACCTGTGGTTGACTATATCAACCGCTGGCGTTCATTGTGCCTTGAATGTAAAGATCGCATCAGCGAGACGTCAGCTGTAGAGATGTGCATCGATGGAATGAACTGGGATTTGCTATACATCCTTAAAGGTATCAAACCTAGGAATTTTCTAGAGTTAGCCACACGTGCACACGACATGGAAATCACCGTGAAAGGACATGGAAGGAATCACATATCCTCGTCAAAAGCCATCATCGATAAGAGGGAATACAAAAAGTCCGAGAAGGTCATCGAAAATGCTTCAAAAGAGGTCATGGCCATCAGCACCAACGACGCTCCTGTGAAGATATCATCGAAACCAAAGCAGGAGAAGAGGAAAGAAGTAACCTCAAAAGACTTCAAGCGCACGAAGCCTACACTGAAAGAATTACAAGCCAAGAAGTATCCATTCCCTGACTCTGATTTGTCAGGCATGCTCGATGACCTGTTGGAGAAAGGCATCGTCAACTTACCAGAAGCAAAACGCCCAGACGAGGTCAACAGGACGAATGATCCCAAATACTGTCGCTATCATAGATTGGTTAGCCACAGTATCGAAAACTGTGTCACTCTCAAGGAGCTTATAATGAGATTAGTCAAAGAAGGACGCATCGAGCTCGACACAGATGAAACAATAGAAGCAAACCACGCCTCCGTGACGACTAGTTGCGACTCACTTTGCAAGCCACAAGAATGGTATACATGCAACAAATCCAATTTGGCACCCTTGAGCCAACAAAAGTGTGGATGTCAAAGCCATCTATTGAAGCTGAATCAAAGAAGTTGGGATGCGATTATAACCCAAAAAGAATCGAAACTTATGAGATCATGAAAAAGGTTGAATGCATGGAGGATGATGAAGGATGGACTCTTGTAACTCGAAGAAGATCAAAGAAGCGAGTCAGTCCACAACCAGAACCTGTCTGCCGGAAGAAGAAGCAGGTGACCAAGGAGAAACCACGTCAGGTGAAAGGGAAGAAAAGACTCAAGAGGAGTCTGAGGTCACATATACTGCCTATTGATCATTTGAAGCAGATTTCACCAAATCCCATTATCTTAGGAGACTTCTCTCCGGAGGATTACTTCGATAAAGTTGGTGTCAACACAACCTCAGGAGTAATAAGCGAAGGAAGTGAAGAAGAACAGAAAGCTGAGCGGAGGAATGAAGCTCCAACCACGAGGACACAACCACCTTCGGATCCTCAAGATGACGCTGATGTGCTTAATATCCTGGAAGCTCTCCCTAAACACGAGCAGTGGGAGCAGATCTTCCACTTACCAGAGGAATTACGACAACAAATAGCGCAAGCACTCCTACATCCAAAGCTGAAGGAGGACATCATCAAAAGTGCAAAAAAGCTAAAGAAAAGTCAAGCCAAATGCACCTGACGAAGATCTTCTCCTTGGATCCAAACCTCACAACAGACCTCTGTATGTCACAGGCTACATTCGAGGACAAAAGGTGGGAAGAATCTTGGTGGACGAAGGCTCTGGAGTAAACCTCATGCCAAAAGAAATCAAGGACTTATTGGGAATCAATATGGACGAACTCTCTAATAGCCAGCTTTTAATTCACGGATTCAACCAAAAAACTGAACGTGCGATTGGCATGATCTGTGTCAATCTAGCAATTGGAGAGCTATCTGCTGATACCTTGTTTCATGTCATTGACGTTAAAACTTCATTCAAGTTGTTACTCGGTCGACCATGGAAGCATGAGAATGGAGTTGTTGCATCAACTCTTCACCAATGCTTGAAGTATTATCGTGACGGTGAAATAAAGATAAATGGAGACTTCAAACCATTTACCAAGGCAAATTCATTTTTTGCAGATGCTAAGTTCTTTGAAGAAGACGGTGTGTCAAGTGAACTACTGCCATCAATCATCCCTTCCACTAGAGAAAACGATAAGGAAAGAACGAAAGCAAACCAAGACCGGCCGAAAATAAAATCAGAAATTGAATCAAAGGCTAGAAACAGGGCATGTGTCATGACACCTGTACAAACGCAAAGGCCGACTCCTGAGAGCACGCTCCATATCTTGCGATATATATCTAAATCTCGACGTAAAGCAGGACAAAGACCTTTGGAAGACTGTCAAAAATCAGAGACAACTTTTGCTGGTCACAAGAATGGTCAAACAAGAATGGGTGGCGAAAGTAGTCATTCCATTACCCAGCGCAAATACAACACTGGTTCTGAGGCCTCCACCAAGAGAATTCATTTTGGAGTCAATCGAACCACATGAAGGGAATGTAAGGTTGGAGGGACAATTCGGTCCAAACGCCTATAAGTTGATGGAGAAGTCAGGATACGATTTCAAGAGACCAGCTATGCTCGGAGAAGTGATCAAACCTCATCCTTACAGTCTCAACCAAATTCACGGAACGGCTCACAAACATGCTGGTCTAGGTTACGAGCCTCCACCACCTGTGAAAATTTCCGTTCGTCGCCAAAAAGATTCTACATCAGCTCACCAAATCACTGCAGATGAAATCGAAAACAATAAAACGGAGTATGAGGTAGCGACATCCTACCACGTAACAGCCGAAGAAGTTCCAAATGAAGTCGAAGAAGTAGAGGCTGATCAAGCTCCGGAGGTACTCGAAGACGCGGGGGGGGGGGGGGGCAATCAACTGTTGACGACTTGAAAGAGGTGAATCTCGGAACCGCTGAAAATCCACGTCCAGTATATGTTAGCACCCTCCTAACCAAAGAAGAAGAGGAGCAGTACTTCAAATTATTGGCAGAATACATGGACGTTTTCGCTTGGAACTACACAGAAATGCCGGGACTTAATCCAAAGATAGCTTTGCACCGTCTAGCGATCAAAAGGGGAGTCAGACCAAAGAAGCAGTCCCAACGGCGATTCAGGCCAGAGCTGGTTCCTGAAATTGAGAAAGAAGTTAATAAACTCATCGACGCAGATTTCATTCGCGAAGTTAAATATCCAACATGGATAGCCAACATTGTTCCAGTAAGGAAGAAGAATGGGCAGCTGCGAGTGTGCGTGGACTTTCGAGATCTCAACGAAGCATGTCCAAAGGATGACTTCCCCCTACCAGTTACGGAGCTCATGATAGATGCAACAACTGGGCATGAAGCTCTCTCCTTCATGTATTGCACGGCTGGATACAACCAGATACACATGGCGCCTGAAGACCAAGATGCTACAGCATTCCGAACTCCGAAAGGGATCTTCTGCTACAAAGTCATGCCTTTTGGCCTAAAAAATGCGGGAGCCACATATCAGCGTGCGATGCAAAAGATTTTCGAGGACATGATGCATAAAACGATAGAATGTTACGTCGATGATGTGGTGGTCAAGTCAAAAGCCAGGAGTGACCATGTCCAAGATCTTTGTACGATCTTCGAAAGACTCCGAAAGTGCCAGCTCAAAATGAATCCACTCAAATGTGCGTTTGGCGTCACATCGGGGAAATTCCTCGGCTTCGTAGTCACACACAGGGGCATCGAAATAGACCAGACAAAAATCAAAGCTATTCAAGAAATGCCCGAACCAAAAAGCTTAAAAGAACTGCGCGGATTGCAAGGACGACTTGCTTACATACGAAGATTCATCTCCAACCTCGCAGGGCGTTGTCAACCATTCAGTCATCTCATGAAAAAGGATGCTCCATTCGTTTGGGATGACAAATGTCGCAAAGCTTTTGATAACATAAAGAAGTACTTGTCTACTACACCAGTGCTCAGGGCACCGACTCCAGGAAAGCCACTGATACTTTACGTTGCCGCTCAAGAGAAGTCGCTTGGGGCAATGTGTGCACAAGAAACCAACGACCGAAAAGAAAGACCCCTCTATTACTTGAGCCGAACTTTGGTGGGAGCTGAACTCAATTACTCTCCAATCGAGAAGATATGTCTTGCACTGGTGTTCGCAGTACAGAAGCTGAGGCACTATATGCAAGCACATACAGTACACGTAATTTCCAAAGCTGATCCCATCAAATACATACTTTCAAGACCAGTCTTGTCAGGTCGACTAGCAAAGTGGGCTATGCTTCTCAAGCAGTATGATCTAGTATTCGTACCTCAGAAGGCAACAAAAGGGCAAGCCATAGCAGACTTCTTCGCTGACCACCCAGTTCCTGCCGAATGGGAGTTTTCCATCGACCTTCCAGGCGAAGACATATTCTACATCGATGTGCTACCTCCATGGCAGATGTTCTTCGACGGAGCTGCAAGACGCGATGGAGCTGGAGCTGGAGTTGTGTTTGTATCACCAGAGAATCATCTTCTCCCCTTTTCATTCACACTCACTCAACTATGTTCAAACAACATGGCTGAATATCAAACACTTCTCTTGGGACTTCAAATGGCCAGACAAATAAGTATCGACAAAATGGATATCTACGGAGACTCACAGCTAGTAATAAATCAAGTGCTTGGCGATTACGAAGTTAGGAAGGACGACTTGATCCCTTATCATAGACATGCGACACAATTGCTTAACAAGTTTGACTCCATCAGTTTAGGACATGTTCCGAGAAGTGCCAGCAAGTTGGCTGACGCGCTTGCTAACCTCGCAGCCAATTTGGCACTGGGGGAAGAGGAGACCATGTCCATTCCAGTTTGCAATCGTTGGGTAGTCCCGCCGTTGGAGGAAAACGAAAAAAACATGGAGTCGTCAAACGTGGTATATGCCTATGAAATCGAAAGAGAAGATTGGCGTCCACCTATCATCGACTTCTTGGATCATCAAAAGTTACCAGCCGATCCAAGACACAAGATAGAAATCCGCCGACGTGCCCCAAGGTTTATCCACTACAAAGGGACATTATACAGACGCTCGTTCATGGGGCAATGGTTAAGGTGCTTGAGCGAAGAAGAAGCAGCGGAAGTTATGCAAGAAGCTCATGCCGGCATTTGTGGTGCTCACCAGTCTGGTCCGAAACTTTATGATCGCGTCAAGAGAATGGGGTATTATTGGCCAACCGTTGTGCAGGACTGCATAGATTTTGCAAAGAAATGCGACGCATGTCAGTTCAACGCAAATTTCATACATCAACCTCCAGAACCTCTACATCCGACAGTGGCATCATGGCCTTTCGAAGCATGGGGACTCGACGTAGTAGGACCAATCAATCCTAAGGCATCCAACAGACACACGTATATTCTTGCTGCAACCGACTACTTCTCCAAGTGGGCAGAGGCAGTGACGCTACGTGAGGTGAAGAAAGAAAACATGGTCGACTTCATAAAAAAGCATATCATCTACCGGCATGGCGTTCCACAAAGAATTGTAACCGATAATGGAAAGCCGTTCTTCAACAAACTCGTGGCAAGCCTCTGCGAAACGTTCAAATTCAAGCAGTACAAGTCGTCGATGTACAACGCTCCTGCAAATGGATTGGCCGAAGCATTTAACAAGACTTTGTGCAATTTGCTGAAAAAGGTGGTTGGGAAGTCAAAACGTGATTGGCACGAGAAGATCGGTGAAGCATTGTGGGCGTATCGAACAACATACAGGACACCGACCCAAGCAACCCCGTATGCTCTAGTATATGGAGTGGAAGCAGTATTGCCACTTGAACTTCAAATTCCATCCATGCGTATAGCCATCCAAGAAGGACTTAGCAGTGACGAAAACGTCAAGCTACGCTTAGCGGAGTTGGAAGCCCTCGATGAGAAGAGATTGCAAGCACAACAGAGCTTACAATGCTACCAGGCAATACTTTCACGTGCATTCAATAAGAAGGTGCGTCCTCGCTCCTTTCAAAAGGGAGACTTGGTTCTAGCGGTAAGAAGGCCAATCATCACCTCGCACAAGATGGGAAGCAAGTTTAAAGAGAGGTGGGACGGTCCCTACGTGGTGCAAGAAGCTTACACGAATGGGGCATACAAGATCGTGGATCAAGAAGGATTACGCGTCGGACCAATCAATGGAAAGTTCTTAAAACGCTACTACTCCTAAAGCTGCAGATCGACACTCCTGGCCCGCAAGAGTATAAACTGTGAACGGCTCAAAAAAACAAAAAAAAAGATCGACACTCCTGGCCCGCAAGAGTATAAACTGTGAACGGCTCAAAAAAAAGAACTACGTTGACTTGATCTTGCAAAGTGCCACGCACGTGGCTTTGCAAGTACGTAGGTAGCTTGATTTAAAAAAAAATTCAAGTGCAGTCTACAAAAAAATAAAAATAAAATAGTCTGACGGTTCTAATGCATAGCTGCCTGGATGGCTTTCGTGCATTGATCCAACTCACGCTCCACCTGCACCAAGTCTTCAGAGCTTGCTCGAAAAGTTCTCAACTCATCTAACTTTTGTTGAAGTGCACCAACGTTCGACTCGGTCGCGTCAATTACTTCCACTTGTCGGCTTTGCTGGTGTCTTACGCTCTTTGCCTCATCATGCAAAGCTCGTAATTTGGCTTCAGCTCCCTCTATTGCCTGCGCCACTACTTCTCCCTGTCTCTCCAAGCTCTTGCTGGTTTGGAGGGCGCCCTTATAAGTCGCTCGAGCAGAACGTAGACTGCCCTCAACCGCAGAAATCTCACAGGCATGACGGGCAGAGTTGCTAGCAACACCCTGCTGGACTGCAATGAGTTTGACAACGCTCTTTACGTACGCAGCAACGGCCGCCTGAAGAATGGAAATGTCATCACCAACATCTCGAAGGCTAGCAAGGAAGTGGGTAACATGCGCAGCTACACCGCTGACTTCTGCATAGGGAGCTTCCGTAAGGTTCTGAAGGAGAACCCTCACGAGCTGGTCAGTCATCTTGACAGTTTGGCATGAGGAAGGTGGAGCGGTGACAGCTTCAGCACTTGGTGCTTTGTTACCCTGCGGTCGCCCGGAGGAAGATGAAGCATCGGAGACTTGTTGGCTATGTCGTACCGACCGTATAGAGCTCTGTCCTCCATTATCGACAAGTGTCTCATCCGCGGCATCACCAATTGGCACTGGGACAACAGCCCTCTGAACCTCTTCAACGGCAGAAGAGCACCATTGCGCCTGCCTTCTTTTGGTAGAGACTTATATCGCAACGTGAGTTCGTCACAAAATGAAACGACTATGTCAAAAAATTAAGACAAGTAAGGAATTCCCAGGAAATTGGAGGAGTCACAAACGGTCTCACTTAAAAACCAATCTCCTTAGACTTGTAAGTCTTGGTGACAGAATCCTCAAAAGCTTATTTTTCTTGACACAATGAATTCAAAGTGTGAAACTACCCTCGACAGATAGCAGTTTTACGCAAAGAAGGATAGCGGGTTGGTCTCTCAACAACAAGCCAGAGTACCGTCAACAACAGCGCATCAACGTCAGAGCAGTAAAATCGATAACTGTGGATAGAAGGGGACCTAGTCATGAATAAGGAAAAGAAAATCAGTAAGACAAGATGTAGTCACGTTGTTCTTACAAAAAAAAACGGTCTCACGAACTGGGGGTGAGCGAAATCAATGGCCGACACTCCAATTTTGGCTTGTAGTTGGTGTCCTTCTTGATCAATTCCAATTCCTGCCAGAGAAAGAGAGAAAAAAAAGAATTGTGGCCGACACTGCCAAATTCCAATTCTTGTCAAGCCAACTCCTACTGCTGCCGAAAATAAAAAAAAATCAAAATCAAAATCAAGCAATCCGACACTCACACTCACTGATTCATTAAGGGGGTCACTGCGCAAAAAGAAAGATTGCGAGCAAAGTAAAACAAAGGTGGCAAGGAACTAATACAGGAAGATGATCAGAGGAGTGAGGCTCTCTATTTTGGGATGGCTTGAACTCTTGACTTGAGGCTCTATTTATAGAGAGGATTAGGGCTGGCCGATTCCTAAAGATTATGCCCAAGGATTATCAAACTAAGTAGATTTAGGAAAAATTTCCTAATCTCATCTAACCGACTCTGCTTTATCTTCAAGCTAACTTAGTTGGCAAGTCATTCCAGAAGATTCCAGAATCGCCACGCACGGAATTACTGTTCACGGCCCAAATTACTATTCATCCCGGAGTTACTATTCATCCCGGAATTACTGTTCACAAGCCGAAGTTACTGTTCACGACTCTGACATGTTTTTGGCAGCAACATCCACCATTGCTTAGGCTTCTTCCAGATGGATCACCCACACCATTTCAACTCGTAAAAAGGAAGGGGTCAATAGAAGATTAAAAAAAAAATTCTCATTTGAAGTTCGAAAAGATGTCATTCGCCAAGTTGGAAAACGACAGATGACAAAACCAAAAAAAATTATGTGGAAGCTCTTACGACAAGTTCGACATTCACAAAAAATCTCAAGTCAACCGTCAAGTTGGAGAACGACATGGTGACTCAAAAAATAAATTACGTGGAAGCTCTTACGACAAGTTCGACATCCGCAAGACTCTCAAGTCAATCACTCACGATCACGTCGCGCTGAGACACTCAAATTGTGTCGCACAACATGATCATGAGGGGGTAATTTGTAGGCACTAAAAGTTTAAGGACCAAATCAAGATTATTAAAGTATAAATGGGCTGGCCCACAAGGGATATTTGGGTCAAAGCTATAAGCCCGGTCCATGAGTCAGCCCCAAAGCACGGGCCCAATCTCAAGCCCACTAGTGAACTCTATAAATAGAGCACTTCACTTCACAAAGAAGGGATTCTGAAGTTGGAGAAGAAAACAGAGAGAAGAGAGCTCTAAAAGGAAGCGTCAGCCGCCAGCAACCGACAAGTACGTGAGAGCAAGTCATCAAGACCCTCGCTACGCAAGAGACGTTGCATTACGCCTTCATCCACCGTCATCTACTAGAGCATCCAACCGCAACGCAAGCACGTGAGACCAAGTCCCCGCGACCCTTACTTCGCTGCGCATGTGAGATCAAGTCATCAAGACCCTCGCTACGCAAGACACGTTGCACTACGCCTTCATCCGTACACATCAAGCTGAGTAGACCGAAGCAAGCAATACAGTAGAATCAGAGGAGCATTTGAGATTACGAACACAACTTCCGCTTCAAGCATAAATCATTTGTAAAACATTATTTTGTATTTGATACGAAATATTGCGACCTACAATCATATCGATGAAAATTGCTTGTGGTCAAGCTGCACTCTGTCTTGTTCGAAGGGATGACAGTTGTTGCTGATACTGAGTGTTGATCTCTATTAATCTCTGCAAGTTCAAAAAGTCAAGTTATTTATCCACTGTATGAAAAAAAATAGTTGTCCGTCAAGTTACTGACCTAAACTTCAAAAAGGCACTAGCATACAATGTGATTTTATAGTAGAATTTATGACTAAAAAGAATTAGGAAAATTTGCACTTTGATGGTATGCTTTGTGATTTCTGCATCTTCTATTAAAAGAATTGGTAAAGCTGCTTATTAACTTCATCATTTGAGTAAAAACGAAACATAAACAAACCTCCTTATGCCTTACGATTTCTGCATCTTCTAAATCACTTTGTTCCTTAAATAGTCTTAAGATTTCATCTTAAACTTCTGGTCCAGACTGTCAAATGTCAAAGATGACGCGGTGTCCACATACCCAAATTCCATGTCTTGCTCATGCTGCACTGTTTCTGTGTTATCCTGCTTTTCAAAATCGGTATTAGGGTTTGGAGAATAGACTTTATGATAAGATCTTCCCCCATTTTCTCCATAACATAACACGCAAATGTCCAACGGCCCATGAAGTTACACATTTAAAAACAATAATTACCGTCACTGAGAAGTTGAGATGGCACTGTATTTCGACATTTGACTTCCGTCATTACCCATTTGCCAACAACACTCAAAATTTCAAAGGCGATTAATGTGCTCATCATGAGTATGAATCAAGTCAGAATTTTCTGTGTATTTATAAACTCACATTTCATTTTGCAGCCTCGGTGCCTGGCGCTTCATCCTGCATTAATCTGTGGACCAGCGTTCGGTGCCTGGCGCTTCATCCTGCATTAGAGACTGCATTTCAGAGATACATTAATTGAAAAGTATAAGACAGAAAACAAGTTATATGATAACTTAAAAACAGTGAGTGAAAAAGAACATGGAGTCGATCAGGGACATGGTTATTTCCCAATTCATCAATATATGAGCATTTTCTGTTGAAGGTTTGGAACATGAAAGTTGAGTATCTCAAAACTCAATTTCTTTATTCTCAAGTCAAACCGAGCATATATAATATTATTTTGTTTCTCTTAGAGAGAGTTAGTAGATTGATCTGAGAATTTGCTGTCTCAGAGTCTGGTTATCTTTTTTTTTTTCTATCTGTGCTTTCATCTCTTTTACCTTTCAATCCCTTTTCTCAGAAACTATCGCAATTTGTATGACTTGTTCGTTTCTTTCTTATTCGCACCATGCACTATTTGTATTTTTGATTTACGGTTACTCACTTTTTCATAATGCAATCCACATGGAAGACAGATTCTTCTCACTGAAAACTTAACATTTTACCGACATGAATGAAATGAAACAACTAAACAAAACTAAATGTGTCATTCCAAATAGGTATTTATTGATCCGTTCGTGTTTCTTAATTCTAAACACGGCACAAAGTAAATGTAAATCCTGACACACGCTCTCTCTCCCTTGAAAATCTGGCACAAACTCTACATTTTCCTAGGTGCCCCAAACAGACTGACTTAAGGCGGATCTTATCACATGTAATGAATTTCAGTTTTGTATCATTTCAAACCTCAAAATTTGCAAACACGAGACCTCAATCACAACATTCAATGAAAATCGAAATAAATACAATCAAATGAAATCCAAATGACCAACGTCACCAACAAAGTCAACAATTCAATCTAAAAAGGCTAAGATCACACGTACCTGCTCGGTAGGTTTTGCTTCTCAATCTTCTTCCTCGCTAGTCGTCAGTTGAAGCTCGCATACGTCATCCAATCCATCACTGAAATCTCTGTAATGCAACTCCAGACCATTGCCGTTGATTTACACCCTCAGTAAATGCATCCTGACCGTCCATTTTGCTGGACGTGTGCAAGACCGTTTTCGGCCCGTTAAGGCACAAATCACAAAAACGAACCGACAAGAACCGGACTATTTGATACATTTTATTCCGGTTGGACCAATTCGATGTATTAAATTGACCGTTGGACGGCCCGGTTCGAATGGTTAACTGAAGGTTTGAAACTAAACTTGTAATCGGAGTTGTGGAATTGGATTGTTTAGCTTCCAAAAAAGTGTTTGAATTTATGTGTATATGCTTATGAAACAAGTGCAGAAGGACGTTTGGGGTTTTGGGAATATATTTGGAGTTTTGTAATGAGGAAAGTTTCGGGCTTGACGCGGAATTTGATGTTAGCGACCAAAGGTCGTAACTTTACAGAAATGGTGGAGAAATTTGAGAAATGCCCGACAGTAAATCCGTTCTTGAGCGGAAGGGATTACGACATTGTGCACAGGCTTGTTTCAATTTTCACCAAACAGCCGTTATCATCATGTCCCGAGCAGCTGCCAGAATTGAGCAATTTTGATGGAATGCTGAGTCCGAAAATTGTAGAAAATGTGTTGGGGAGTTTGAAGAGCTGTAGCGTAGCTCAGGTGTTCTTTGTGTGGGCTTCGAAACAGGTTGGGTATAGGCATAATTGTTATGTGTACACAGCAATGGCGGGTCACCTATCACGTGCTCGACAAAATGACCAGCTGAAGAATTTGGCATTTGAGATGGTTGATTTTGGCTGTAGAATGACTCCAGGGTCATTGGGGTTTTTCATTAGGTGTTTTGGAAGTTTAGGAATGGTGGAGGAAGCAGATGAGTGGTTTCAGAAGGTCAAAGGAATGGGGTTATGTGTGCCTAATAGTTATAGCTATAATTGTTTGCTGGAGTCAATATCCAAGAATCCTAAATTTATTGACTTGTTGGAATTGAGATTTAAGGAGATGTGTGATGCTGGGTATGTGTGGAACGCTTACACGTTAACCCCGTTATTGCAAGCTTATTGTGGTGTTGGGAATTTTGAGAAAGCTATGAACTTATTTTTGGAGATAGAAGGTAGAGGTATGGCTGATGCACATGTGTATTCAATCTTGTTGTTAAATTTTCTTAAAAGGGGTTTTGTAGATAAGGTGATCGAGCTGTCTGAAAGGATGAAAGTAAGTAATATTCAATTGAATGAGAAGACATTTTGTGTATTGATTCACGGGTTGGTGAAAGAGAGCAGAATAGGTGAGGCGGTTCTGTTATTTCGTAATATGTTAAGTTGTGGATTGTCTCCGGACTTGTCTTTGTATGACGTGCTGATAGATGGGCTTTGCAAAGGAAAACAAACTGTTGTTGCCCTGTGCTTGTATGTGAAAATGAAGCAATCAGGACTTGTTCCTGATGTAAGAATTCTTACAAACCTCGTTTCATGTATTTCTGAAGATCGAGAGTTGGCCAGTTTGGTCGGTGATATTGAGGAAAGTAATGATGCCAAAGATATTATCACAATCTTTAATGCTATTTTGAATTCGTTTGTTAATGATGGCTCAGTAAAGAAGGCATGCAATCTGCTTTTGAGAGCGATGGGAGATCGATCTGAAAGTGTTGTCATGGACGAGGAAGTTGAGCTGTTCAGTGGTAAACATGACGTGCGACCTAATCTAGCTTCTTTCAATATTGTTATTCAAGGTTTGTGCAAGACTCGTGATATGGATATGGCCCTTATTCTATTTGAACTCATGGATAAATTAGGATGTCAAAAAGATTTGTTCCTCTACAACAATATAATTGATGGCTTGTGCTCGTCGGATAGACTGGCTGAAAGCTGTGAACTTCTCGAAAAAATGAAGGAACAAGGATTTGTGCCAACAAGTTTTACTTACAATTCTCTCTATTGCTGTCTTTGTAGAAGGGGAGATGCTATCGGAGCCCTTGAAATAATTAAGATGATGCGTCTTTATGGGCATGTACCATGGATAAAATACACCATGTTATTAGTAAAGGAGCTTTGTAAACTCCGTAAAGTAGTCGAGGCATGTAAGTTTCTTGACAGCATGATTGAAGAAGGGTTTCCTCCCGACGTGATTGTGTATTCTGTAGCCATTGATGGTTTTGTGAAAATTCAGGACATGGACCAAGCTTTGGAGTTATTCCACTCCATTTGCGCTCGTGGGCTTTGCCCTGATATTATTTCCTACAATGTTCTGATAAATGGATTATGTAAAGCGAAAAGAGTGTCAGAAGCTGAGAATATTCTAAACGAGATGTGTCACAAGGGTCTTACGCCTTCCACCGTTACTTACAACTCTCTGATAGATGGTTGGTGTAAAGATAACCAAATTGATAAGGCTGTTCTCTGGATTTCCAAAATGGCTGAGTTAGATAGGGAACCTAATATAATAACTTACACAACTGTGGTGGATGGTCTATGCAATGCTGGCAGACCCTTGGATGCTCTTCAGCTCTGGGATGAATTGTTGCGTAAGGGGTGTTGTCCGAATAGAGTTTCATATATGGCTCTCATAAATGGTCTTTGCAAGTGTGGTAAACCAAATGAAGCTTTGGGTTTTTTCCAGGAAATGGAGGAGAAGAATATGGATCCAGATTGTTTCGTTTATGTAGCGCTCATTAGTGCTTTTATTTCCGACCTGGACTTACAGATGGCCTTTGAGATATTGAAAAAGCTAGTTGATGCCAGAAAATTTCCTGAACAATATGACAAAAACTATTTACCATTAAGGGACTCAATAGCTTCATTGCATGGAGATTCTACTATGTCCCCAAGTATTGAGAAACTCATAGCTGATGGTTCCATATCAGCAATTTTCTCCTGTGCTGACACACCGAAGACTTGACACTTGAGTATCGGCTTTTCTATCCTAACACATTGATTGGTATATTTTACTACTCAAAGAGTCGGATTGAATTCATATTCTGTTTGCTGACACAAGTTGATTAAATGAAGTTCAAGGGTGTCCAGTTGATTGTGCAAGTTTCACTACCAACATATCAATTTTGGGGTTCATCTATGACAGTTAGATAGTTGACAGAGATTTGGCGGTGTTCTCAACCTCCTTAAAATGGTGCTCAAAATTGAACCTGCTGTTACTAAATTTTCCTGCATAGACATTACATTGTTACTAATTTCTAGAATTTTACAGGAGCAGTGCTTTTGTACATGGGGCGACAAGGGAACAGGTACCAAGGGGTGGCAAGTCTGCTTATTTTGTACTCCTGTAAAATGGCACTCCTTGCCCAAATGGAACTGGTTTAAAAGGTAAAATCAATCGGTACGTCTGAGTTACGATTTCCAGTCTTTGCTTTAACGAAAATGCAAACCGGCTGCTTTCTCAGGTTTCTTTTTGGGAACGCTGTGAGACCATAGAAGTGAATGGTGGCGGCTCATGTATGAGGCCGGGAGGCTTGGTGCTAAAGGAGGCTCACAGTCATAGTCACAGGTCTTGTGTACGTGTTTATACTAGTGCACTTGGAATGTGGAGAAGTGAAATGCATCTCTTGTAACATGTAATACTTCTCAAACTATAATCTTTTTCAGGCAGGGTTGTGTCAGAAAAGCCATTGTTCTTAAATTGAGTCCATTGGTAATTGATTCTAATTACATTATACACCAAAGTTTGCAGCCTTCCGCACAAATCTATTGAAACACTTCTAGATTCTAGCACATAGCGGAATAAGGCTGCAATTATGTAATTATTGGGAAAATCATCTGAATTAACAACATCAAAAACCCTCTTTCAAATGAAGTCTGAATCTTATCAAAAAAAAAAAATGAAGTCTGAATCTTCTAAAGAGCTAAAGACTGTTTTGCTTTAGAAACAAATAGTTTCTTGCTTCAGATTTATAGCATTGATGGAACTTGAATTGGATGGGATCTAAAGCCTTTCAGTGTACAAAAAGAGTGCCCAGCTTAAACTGACAATGTAAAATCTGCACATAACAATTCAGTACATGGGGATGTCAACACATGGACAGCACTTTGCGACCTAATGCAAACAATTATGAGCTTTGTTTGCTGTATAATAAAGTCTTTGGAATAATGTGATGCAAAACAAACAGAGAATTTACGTCTTTCAGTTCGCCCAGTGCATTATAACACTTGACACATAGGATACGTTTGTTGAACATTAGCTCGACCAATCTCATAAGTTGTGATCACATCAGATCTTGCTCATGTTCAAACTAAGGACTGACCGCTTGGATTCAGTTATTTGCGTTGAAATTATCGTACCCTCCGCTGGCTGGTGCAACTGGATTGCTAGGGTGATACATTCCTGGAGGGGCGAAAGAAGGGGGAGCGCCAGAAGTAGGCGGCTCAGAGCTTCCTGGTGCTGTAGTTGGGGGATTAGCTAAATGGGGTTGCGGTATTCCATTCATTTGTGGAGGCAAGGGGGGAGGACCTGGCAGTTGGCCCATTTGTGGCATGTTTGGAGGAGCACCAGGATAACCTGATACAAATTAAAATATTGCTCATAACCAGACGACAAAGAGCACCGGATACAAACATAGGTGGCCCACAAACTGCTCGTAATACACACTTGCTAGACAACTAAAATATCATCAAGCAATCTAAATCTATTAGAGGAACTTGAAAGGTTAATAAAAACAGCATATTCCTAATTGACAAATAATTTTTTTGCGATACCAACATTTTAGCATTCACATTCACACTACACATGCATGTTCATCAGTTTTCAAACAATACATAAGAACCCATAAACTTACTTTGGCCTCCGGGAACTGGCACTGGTAACATAGGAGGTCGCATGGGCATAGGCATCATTTGGTTGGGACCTAAAGGCATCCCTGGTCTTGGAAAAGGCATAAGAGGGGGCCGTCCCGGCATACCAGCTAAATGTTGATTGTAAGCAGCACCAATTGGCTGGTATGGTCCAGCTTGCACAAGATGTTGCTTAATTTTCTGGTCAAGCATAGTTTGGCTCAACTCCTGCTCAAATTGCTGATAATATGTCCTCACATTAGCCTGCAAAACCAGTAAAATATTGAAAACTAATATATAAGTTCGAAAAATATCTCATTACTTGGACAAAACTTCAATCAGAAAAATAACTGGATACCTTGTGCTTGTACCCTGCATTGTGCTGCTTTCTGACAGAAGGCTGTGGTAGGGACGAAAAAAGATAAAATTTATGAGTTAAAAATTGTCTAAGCTTTCTCATACACAGTAGCACTGCATCCGAAGCATGAAAATCAGATTTTTCAATTCCTACATGGACCTATATTATATATATACCAACTTCAAGAAAGCCAAGCACACTCTCCAAACCACATACATGGAACAAAAAACATTCTTTCAAGCACAATCAATGTCAGGAGACAAAGATTAAATGACTCACAGATGCAACAGAAAAAATAAAAAACTAATTAAAATGCACAGACACCGAATCCCTAATAAGCCGCCTGAGCAAATGCACATACACTGATTATAAACAAATTCTCTAAAGCTCAACTTAACACCTTCACATGACAAGCCATGACGAAATGAAAAGTTTCACAGTACAAGAAGTCCGAATCAATATCAAGGCAAATTGAGCAGATGCTTGTGAAAAATTGAAGCTAACTGGCTACATCCCCAATCTACATATCTTCACTTTCGCAAGAACATGTCCATGTACTACTTCATAAAAATACATAGAAAAATCCATGAATACTCGCGTAATTACTTACCGAATCGTGCGTCAGATAGGTATCGCAGTAGTCACAATAATACCTGCATCATGCACAAAACACATCGTCAGTATCGGAAGTGTAAAAATCTCCATGGAAAGGTTAGATCCAAGCATATACCTGGGCATATTCACGCCACAAGGGAACCTATAAATTTGACTGTACGGAGAAGAAACGAAGTTGAGCTGAGATCGAGTCGCAAAAATTGGACGTGAAAACCTAACTAACTGAGAAGGCTCGCGTTAAGCTGGATTTCGATTTTGCGAATGACACGGTCCTTTCGGTCCACAAATACGATTGGTTCGGTTCGAAAATTATAAATCCAATCATCATCACCTTAAACCGAATCAGCATCGCCTTTACACTAATCCCTGTTTCGGTTGTTGGAAAATAAACAAGAAAGTAAAATTTTTGAGATGAAAAATCAAATCAGATTGTTTGGTTGCAAGAAAAGTAAATAGGAAAGAAAAATAATTAGAAAATAGGTCGGAAAATCGAGTTAATTTTCTTCAAATATTTTTTTCCCAGAAATGAGAGGAAAGTCAAACTCCACAGGTGACGACTAAGGAAAATTCACCCATCTACCCCCTTTTCAAACTCAATTCACTCATTTAAACCATTTGAAACTCAAATAACCAGAATACCCCATTTTTTAATAATTTCGGTTTCTGAAGAACCGGTACTCTCATTTTAGCTTAATTCCGGTTTTCCAGGAACCGGTACTCAAAAAATTTGCTGATGTGGCTCATTTGGGACCAATATGGACCAATCGGAATAAAATTCAAGCCAATCTGGCGTACACGTCAAATACCGGTTTAAGGGGAACCGGTATCCTTATGATGCCGGTAGCTGAGGCACCGGAATCATATGCATGCACAGCGTCGCCTTGCTTCCTGTCCCCATCCCGCGGGAGGCCGCGAGGAATGGATTTTCCATGAAGGTCAGACTACGGGTCGGGGGAAGCGGGTCAAACACACCTGCACATCAGAGTACAAAACCAGTCGGCATCCAAATCAAAATTCAAGACAACATGAAACCACATCGAAGGGAGTGATAAACAATACCTGAGAAGACGGAGGGGACATCGGGATGGCGGCGGTTGGAAACAGAGCGGTCGCGTTGGTCGACCTCGAGGCTAGAATCATCGTTATCGTCGTAGCGGGTCATTTGAGCATTGGTGTTGAAGAGGCGAGAAGCGATTGGAACGAGTTGCACAGGGCGGGAGGGGTGCATGAACTTTTTTGAGAAGAGGAATGAGGTTGCAGAATCTCTCTTCAACGCAAGTGAGGCAGCCATTGAAATGGGTGGTAGAGATTTCGGAAGGAAGCTTGTGAGTGAGTAAATTGCAGTGATGTTTACTGTCTTGATTGATCCTGGGATGGTGGAGGGGTTTTTATAGGCTGGAGAGTGAGGATGGAGCATGGCTTAGGGGAAAGAGAGGTGTGAAAGTTTCTGGAGTTGTGGAGATGAGTGGAGACGAGTGGAGACGAGTGAAGGCGCGTGGCCATCCCATTGTTGGATTGTGCATGGGCTGTGTGCATGCATATGATTCCGGTGCCTCAGCTACCGGTATCATAAGGATACCGGTTCCCCTTAAACCGGCATTTGACGTGTATGCCAGTTTCGCTTGAATTTTATTCCGATTGGTCCATATAGGTCCCAAATGAGCCACATCAGCAAATTTTTTGAGTATCGGTTCCTGTAAAACCGGAATTAAGTTAAAATGAGAGTACCGGTTCTTCAGAAACCGGAATTATAAAAAAAATGGGGTATTCTGGTTATTTGAGTTTCAAATGGTGTAAATGAGTGAATTGAGTTTTAAAAGGGGGTAGATGGGTGAATTTTCCGACGACTAACGTCTTCATATGGTGAGAGTCGACCACTTGCAATTCGTTCAGATTTTGTGTGATTTTAGGCGGCGTAGGTTTCAATCGGAGACAGAGCTGGAAACTGAGTTTGATCTGGCGGTGGTTATTGGAGGTGAAGTGGTGGTTTTGATCGGGGATTTTGTCAAATCGGGGCACGCGAGGTTGAGATTGGAGTGTGGGAAAGAGAAGATGATGGAGCAGAGGTTAATTTTTAGGAAGGAGCATGTGAGCGTGATGAGGTTTTTCAGCGCTACGACGATGTTCGGCGGCGGAAGAAAAGTGATGATTTTGCTAGAGCTTTTCACTCAGGGAGGGATTCGGGTTTACGATTCAGTTTCAATGGATCATTTGATCCAGTGGGCATGAAGGAAACTAGCGTTTATGTTTATTCTTTTGGAAATCGAGCATCTTGTTTTAAAATTCAGAGTAAATTATTAGGGGCTAATGTAATACTTAGAGGACCTTGACGTAAATAAGCACTTGTGTGCAAGTATAAATAGAAAATGAAGACGATACAATTCTAACTGTGTATCTTTCCGCCAAAACCCTACTTCGCTCTTCTCTTCCAATTTGACGATCTCCTCAAATCCATTATCTGTGGATTCGCATAAACGAGCAGATCAAGTTCGAGGGGGTGACGGTGAACTTGTCGTGGGTCGTGCACATCTGGATTTTCAGCTTTGCATCAACGAAGAAGAAGAAAAAGAAAAAGGATGCGACAGAGGCGAGTAGCGTTATTGAGGCCAGCGATACAAATGGAGCTGGGCAAATCAACGCTGGATGATTTGGGGCAATTGGAACAAATTGATGCCCTAATTTTGTCCTAATTAACAATTCGCTGCTTAATGTCAAATCAAGCAGTAACGGGGTGTAATTGTATTTTCTGATACATCGAATTGCAATCGCGTGTAGAATTTTGGTACAAAAGACAAAGTTTGTCAAAATCAATCTATAATTTGTCACCGAGAAAATGCACCAAAAATCAAGATTTAATTTCATCTATTCAAATCAGAAGATCAAGGCCTATGATTTATTTGTATTTTGTACCAAAAAATTAACTTTGTACCTGATCATTTTCCTCAACGGTAATTGTTACATTTAAATTATTTAAACTAAAGATTGTGGTTTAGGTAAAAACCACGATTATATATGAAAAATAAAATCGAATTTCAAGCTGACACATGTCCAGTTTCATCAAAATCTCGGATATAACACAGATGGACATTATAGTCATTCCACATAACTTTGATTTCTGATCGGACTTAACTCAGACATAAATTTGTCCAAGTTAAGTCCGACGATCAGACTTAACTTGGTAATGATCAGAGATAATAATCAGACTTAACTTGGTAATGATTTCACATAACTTCAAATGATCAGACTTAACTTGGAATGATCAGACATAATAATCAGACTTAATTTGGAATAATCAGACTTATCTTGGAATGATCAGACATAATAATCAGACTTAACTTGGATTGATCAGACATAATAATCAGACTTAACTTGGATTGATCAGACTTAACTTAGAATGATCAGACTTAACTTTTAATGATCAGACTTAACTTGGAATGATCAGACATAATAATGACACTTAACTTGGAATGATCAGACTTAATTCGTAATGATCAGACTTAACTTGAAATGATAAGACATAATAATCAGACTTAACTTATAATGATCAGACTTAACTTGGAATGATCCGACTTGACTTGGAATGATCCGACTTAACTTGGTAATGATCAGACTTAAATTGATAATGTCTAGACTTAAAAACACACTCAATACTGTCCAGACTTAAATTGGTAATGATCAGACTTAAATTGATTATGATCAGACTTAACTTGGTAATGATCAGAGTTAAATTGATAATGTCCAGACTTAAAAAGACACTCAATACTGTCCAGACTTAAATTTGGTAATGATCAGACTTAAATTGATAATGTCCTGACTTAATAACAGACTCAATACTATTCAGACTTCAATTAGTAATGATCAGACTGAAGTTGGTAATAATTTGACTTAAATTTGTAATGTATAGACTTAAAAATAGACTCAATACTGTCCAGACTTAAATTGATAATGTCTAGATACACTTAATTTAATATCCAGTGTTAAAAACATGCTTAAATTGATATCCAGACTTAAATTAGTAACGTCCATACTTACACACTTAAATTGATATCCACTTAAATTGGTAATGATCATAGTTAAATTGATAGTGTCCAAACTTAAATCAGTAATGATCAGACTTAAAATGGTAATGATCAGACTTAAAACAGACATGCACAATAATATCCAGACTTAACTTATGCATCTGTTAATTCTGGATAATTTTTAGGACGTGTATACCCTCGCATCTGTTATGTATTTATAAATAAGTCCGTTTTAATTTTTTTTATTTACAAAAAACGCCCCGAATTATGATTGGTCGAATGATGCACGTGGCAATTTCTAATTACGTTTCAGTTTAATTGAGTCTGTATTGCTTTTATTCTTTTGAGTAACTTCGTATATATTCGAGTGTTAGCTCAGAATAATTGCGAACATGGTCTCCATGGGAGATGGCCGAGTGGCGTGGGGGAGTACTCCATTGGGCGGTGTCCCAGGTTCGAGTCTCTCTAAACACGTATAAGGTGAAATTCCTACAACTCGGTGGAGCCTGTCGGTCTGTAGTGGGCCGGTCTCACCTGGTTAGGCCTGTTTGCAGGCTATGGATCTAAACCATTAGAGAGCAACCCCTTTTAAAAAAATTGCGAACATGACTCTCTAATTACATGATTCTTCTGGACTTTACTAATGTACTGATCTGATGAGGCTTGAGTTTTTGTATTCTATGTGGGATTGTTTAGATAAGGTGGATGCAGAAGTCTGCTTAGAGAGGTGAACATTTTGAAAAGCACTGTTCTGAGAAAGGGAAAGGGTTGAATTGCTTGATTCCTCAACCCTAAAACTATAAGCATCCCATACCATGGCCTAAATAGCAACCATATGCAATAGGATTTGATGTGTAGGATTTTTTTTCCTTCAAATATAAGCATCCCATACAAGCTTGAGCTTTTGAGTCATAATTAGAAAATAATCTTATGTGATTTGGCCAAATTCAACTTATATTACATGTTTAACTCTAACCTTAATGAACATTAACATGGAACTTTTGAAGGAGACAAAGACAACAAGAATTCATACCCATAGATTCGGAGATTACATCTTTTATTTTACGTTCATTAGTCATCTGGTTTCTTGTTTTGAAATTTGTATGCGCAAATATTTCGAATTTAATTTACAAAAAATAATTTTTATGAAATTTAAAATATTTTGAACTCATGTGTCGTCTCTTCACGATCAAGCCAATTGCGGCTCATGGCGATCAATCGACAATGTCATCACTAGAGCGTGAAAGATCTCACTCATCTCCACCTTATCCTCACCATGGAATCACCTACGCAATTTGGAGTGCGATACTAAATAAGGAATTTCACTTTTGAGTCATTATAAAGCAAGGATATATTATTGTAGAGCATTTTGTTTTAACAGTGTGTACTTTACTACGTGCTCTAACCAAACATATTCTTCCTTCTTCTTTTTTTTAAAGTACTGATCCCATACTTGTAAGATGAGTAAGAAGCATTTACTTACTGTGTACATGCTGCTGACTTTGTCTTTATATAGTGTTTCATTATGGGCAAGGAAGTTGTTTATCCATGTGTTTATGAGAAAGCATAAGAAATACTAGGAGCAGTATGTCGAATGCGGAAGATGATGAGAGATCCTTATTGGAGGCTATTAGGGGGTCAGAGGACAACAATCAATTGGAAATCCAATATCACATACCCGATCATTACTACTCGTATACTTCATTCATTCTTAAGAATGTCACTACGCTCAGATTAGATGGCTGCAAAATGGTATTTCACTGATCTTAGTTCTTTGACAGTTATAACCGATTACACGCTGAGATTTGTACGTGTTTAACCTTGATGAAATGTTAACAGGGAGTGCCTAGTATATCTGGCGAAGGAGAATCAGAAAGTACAGTAGCAGAATTCGACCTCTTGGACTTGGACCATATATGCTATATTTTGAAGGAGGTAAAATAAGAAATCACACTCATGGGTGCAGAGATCTAACAACTTTGAATAGTGAAGTGCATATTTATAACGGTTGAACGAGAAACAAAAGCCATATCAAATAATATGCTATTGTCATACTGTTTATACAGATAGAACGTGCAAGCTCTTCGAAAATGGATGAGCACAAGTTTGCTCTCTCCTTACCAAGAATACCAACATTGAATGGTGGCACTTACAAGTTGCAGTTTATACTTGAGGGATCTTTAGCAGCATTTGCTGTGACACATGGTGTCTGGCTTCTTGTTTTGAAATTTGTATGCACGAATTCCGGCGAAGAAGACTTAGTAATGGTCCTAAAGAGAGTTGAAAGATTGTTCATAACATTGAGACGGAACCAAGGAATGGGAGAAACTGAATATCATCTTGACTTTTACATTTACATTTCATTACTTTCTTCTTCGATTACAAGAATGCCAAAAGACAACTGGAAATCTATGGATTCACTTTATAATCTGATCAATGCCATGTTTGATGTGGTATCAGTGATCCATTTATTTGTGAAGAATGTAGTCGAGTTTATTCCCATAGTTCTCAGCCATGAATTTGATAATCTTGTACTTCTTTCCATGTATTGGGTCATCCGAGGCATCGTTGCTTGTACATCTCAATGCAAAGAGCTTCCAAAAAATAGGTACATTATTATGTTACTACAAGTTTTATAGTCGTTTGTTTTTTCTATCTCGGAATGTTCATTCTGTCAAATGTTTCAGAAATGTTGCCTTATAAATCTACTTGCTTTATTTTCTTGAAATGGTAATTCACCACTTGTGGTTCTTCTCAGATACGTTATTCAAGATTCAGGAAAGTTAATGGATATCTGTGACAAACTGATTTCCATTCACGAAAGGCTTCAAAAGCTGGATAGCGTCGCAAAGCAACACATGGGTTCGAAAAAAATGGAATGCCTTTTCTTTTATTTCTGTCAGATCTGTTTTCAATTCACTTAACAAATGCCATAATATATGAATGTAGATGATGAGAAGTTTACAAATGCATATCAGATACCTGATAAAGAGGGCGAAGACAATTATTTCGCTCTCATGGGTTTATTTGGTCGGCAACCTGATGGATCAGAAGATGTTAAACTTTCTCACTGCAGTAAAAAGAATACGGTGAGCTCAGATTCAATATATGATCATTTTGATTTATGTCACAAAAATAGTATATTTAGATGATACAAGTATTTTTTTTTTTCCTTATGATCTTTACCGAAAAAAATGTATACAGGCTTTATCTATGGTGACTTTGAGACATAAGACCGTCGTGTTGCTCATATCTGGACTGGACATATCATCCAATGCGTATTTCTTCCTAAAAGACATTTATGTTGAATACATGACATCACTTCACGAAGCAGATTGCGAGTTCATATGGCTTCCTATCCACAGCAGTCCGTGGATCACATCCTCAGAAGAGCAATACACAAAATTGTTAGAAACGATGCCTTGGTACACAGTACACCATCCAACTTTTCTTACCGAAAAAACAAAAAAGTTCATTAGAGACGTTTGGATGTTTCATAGAAAGCCTATCGCTGTCGTGCTTAATGAGAACGGCAAGGTAGTCTGTCCTAATGCGATGCACATGATGTACATCTGGGGTGCCAATGCATTTCCCTTCACGAGGATGAGAGAGCGAACTTTGTGGGCAGCAGCAGAGACGAGACTTAGCTCCATTGTCTTTGATTTTGACAGCAACATATCTAGCATGGTGAAAATTTCTCTTACATTTGAGAATTATATGTTCGAAAAGTGTATTATTTGTTATTTTGAGTTTTTGCATGACTGCATCAATTCTCATCTTTTCTCACAGTTGGAAGCCTCAAAATGGATTATCTTATATGGAGGAATCGACGTCGAATGGATTAGAAAGTTCATCACCTGCATTCGTAAAATATCAGTTGATTCGGGTACATCTTTCGAGATGATTTATGTTGGGAAAAATGCTGCAAGTGAGAATATTCGCGAAGTCATCTCTTCCATGTGCGTAGATATGCCTCAAATTTATTCTCCTGACTCAAAAAAGATATGGTACTTCTGGACGCGACTCGAGAGCCTTCTCATTTCTAGATACCAGATGTTCGGTGAAGTCAACCATACTGTGGATCCCATCATCCGAAAAGTAAAAAATTTGCTGAGTTACGCATCAGTTGAAAGTTGGGCTTGGTTGATGACACCATCTTCAGACATGATAATCCATGATCTTGGGGACACAATGCTACAAGGATTCATGGAATTTAAATTATGGAAACAACATCTTCATTCAAAGGATTTTTCCAAGATTTTCCTCAATCACATCGAACAACTACGACAGAGCCAAGTTTCTGATCGGTCTTGCAGTCGTATCGTTCTTAATATTGATAACAAAGATGTTGTTCAGAGCCTGGAGTGTCCACATTGCAACCACTTCATGGAGAAAAAAGTTCAATATAGATGCTGTCATACAGATGCAGATGAACTCCAATAATTCTACGAGTCTAAATTGTGTAATGTTTGGGTTTCAGTTTTGCCATGTTCTTAATGAAGATCGATACTACCTTGCCGGATGCCGGTTTTATAGGAAATTTGGGAGTGCCGACTTCATTAAAAACATGGCTTCAATGGATCATTTTCACGTTAAATTTGGGGCCTTTTATATGTGGGCGGTGGGCCTTAATTACTTTCATGATGAACCCAATACTTGATGGCTTCCATTGAATCAGTGAAGAGAATCACCTTACTCAGCTTCTTAGACCCATATCCAGTGCCTTTCACTCCATCTCAAATGCAGATTGACTTTCTCCTCCCGCTCTGCTTTAACCTCCAATATTGCCCCTACCCTCGAAATAGGATCATAAGAGATCCATCACAATAAATCACTGGGACACATCTGTGTTACATAAACTTCGGTAGGCATCCCCATCCCTGATCAATACTATATATCCCCATTTTGAATTCCTTGAACATGAAACACAGCCTTGTTCTCAAGTCGATCCTCCAGCATCCTGCCGTGTGCCACCTCATTCTTGTTCTTCCATGTTAACCATATAGGCCACACAATAATTGTTTAAATTGTTCTTCTGAGCAAATCTTCGATCGGGCACAACCACAACCACAACCAATACTCATCCCCTAGTTAGACAGACATAAAACCCCGTCAAGCAGCACAGTAGAGAACGTAAATCTGATAATAATTCTTTATTGAACTAATAACTCAAAGTTAATAAAAGTTCTTTTGCTTCACTTGCCAGGTTCATTATTGATGCTGGTCTTATTAGTCCCAATTCAAATTCTGCAACTCGAGCAATCGGTTACAGACAAGTTAATGCCTGGATCATCTTTTGGTTCCTGTATAACAGATCATCATACCATAAGCGTGACATCTCCTGCATACAAGGCTCCCATCTGCTACTGAAGGTTCTTGAAGATGATAGTGAAGAGACTATTCTTAGGGAGTTGGTCTATGCCAAGAGAAGTTTTTTCCAGAGAAGCATGGATCAATTAGATTGATGCGGGTCTGTGCGGCTACCAACAACGCAGTCATTACGTATGCCCCATACTAAGGACCAAGGAGGGTTGGTGACTATGTACTCGCATATGAATACTCCCTAGTAGACACACGGGGTGTAATAATTCTATTTTCTGGTCATCGAATTGGAATTGGAATTGGAATTGTAATCATGTGTGTTGAAGGACCCAATTATAATTCATGTAAACTGAAATTCTATTGAAACGGAATTTCCAACTCGATGAACAGTGATCATTTCAACAATAAGTGATTAGTTGGAAGTTGTTTTAGAGTGGGCCGAGGATTAGTAAGTTGGCCGAGGAACAGTTAATTGGAAGTTGTTTTAGAGTGGGCCGAGGATTAGTAAGTGGGCCAGTAGAGTTGTTATGTGTTTACCAAAGCACATTGATATGTTTTCCCCAATTTTCTTCTTATCCGATCGTCTTCATCTGATCACGACAAGTTTCGTTTCCTTTGATCGTGTCTTTCGATAAGCGTGTTCATGTTTAATTTCGGGAATCTGGATGTGAATTGGTGCGATGTGGGTTGAAGTTGAAGGAGAGGAGGGAAGGAATGTGTTGAGAGGATGCCGAGTGAGATTTTCTTTCCATATATTTTCTTATTAACCAAACACGTCTCATTTTCTTTTCTCTCTACTTTCTTGCAACCAAACAGGGTGTAACCAAACGCCATACTTGTTTCTAGTGTTCCTACCATTTTGTTGTATTAATCATCAAGTACTAATCCATTCTTGCGCATCAAGGTATTTCTTAATTCTTACCAGTGAGAATACTGCTGATTTTCAAGAATAATCAGATAACATGCCACAATAATGCTGTGGTACTGATACATTTTTATTTTTTTTCGATAATGGTACTGAGACATTTTGAAAAGCAGTTTTCATAGCCTGATAATAATGAACAAGTACGATAAGGTTAGGCATAAAGCAACCGAAACAACTGCAAGTTCACAAACTACAGATAACCCAGGACATGTCTTGCAAGTTTTTACTTCGCCTGCTTGCCTTGCATCAATTTGGGGTCACTGACATCTTTCTCATTTTGTGGAACAAAAAAAAAGAAGCAAAGCTGCTTATTGCTGAGCACATTGCACGCGCTGTCCACCACCGTGCATGTCTTCATCTTCGTCATATGCTTCATGTGCTGCCTGTTGCTTTCTCCTCATCTCCTCCTCAATGTTTACATCATGTAAAGTAGTTTCTTCACATTCGTCCACTTCCATATCAGTTAGCTGAACTGATGTTCTAGGTGGGAGTATTGCTTCCAGTGCCTTAGCTTGCTCATGAGTTATTGAGTCTGGAAAATCAACTGAGAAGTGGACATACAACTTGCCCTTCATGAAAGGCCTCTGGTACATTGGCATTCCCTCATCATTTATGGCTTTGAATTGATCTGCCACCACAAGGATTAAGAAGAATCAACAAAAAAGACAATTGTTATTCAGACCGTATCCCTTCACACTAATAAATTGATGCAACAACAATCAAACACTACTGTTGAGGTAGAGAGGGCAGACTACACGCAAAATGAATAGAACATGGTATTACTTCTAAAATGTTTCACGGACGCCATCATACAGTCTAATAAGCAACTTACCAAATAAAAAAACTACTCAAATAAGCAACTACTCAAATAAAAAAACTTACCAGGCTTCACAACTTCCCCAGGTTCTGACTTAATAAGCAATTGTCTACCGTCTAAATGGGTGAGTATGAACTGGAAACCGCACAATGCCTCAGTCAATGTAAGAGAATGCTCGACAAATAGATCTTCACCCTTCCGCTTAAATTTCGGGTGTTCTTTTTGTTGCAAGACGAATACAATATCCCCAGTGACCGTGTCTGGCTGCAAGACAAAAAATAAGATGCCCATCATTAGCTTCTAAGATGCCAGTATGCATATAATGCAGAAGACAAAGAAAAGATATAATGATTTCTTACGGCTTCATCAGCTTCTCCAGGGAATGTTATCTTTTGTCCATTCTGCATACCCTTCTCGACATGGACTTCCAATACTTTCTTCTCTTGCACAACCTTCTCACCTTTGCACTGTGGACAACGATCCTTGTCATTGATAGTCTCTCCAGTACCCTTACATTCATTGCAAGGATGTTGCATCTGCTGTATCATAGAAGGTCCAAGGTGCCTGATCGAAACTTTCATTCCCGAACCTTTGCAGCCCCCACAAGTCATGGAAGCCCCAGACTTGGATCCCTTACTGCAAATCAGTAGCTAAAGTTCACAACTATTGACCAAACATTAGTAGGAAATTCATATCTGTAACTGAACCAGAAAATAAGAAACTGACCCTTTGCACTTGGAACATAGAACATTGCGAGACAGGGATAACTTCTTAGATGTCCCGTTGTAAAGATCTTCAAGGGAAACCTTCAGAGGATGAACAACATCCTCACCTCTTCTCTGCCTTCGTCCCCTGCTGCTACCACCGCCTAGCCAAATTCAAAGAGAAATAATCACTGTAAATATAATTTTATCTACACCACATCACTTTTCCACAAAAAGCAAAGCTCTTACCACCAAATGGACTTCCACCAAAGATGGATGAAAAGATGTCAAAGGGGTCATGTCCCCCACCACCACCACCTCCGCCCATTCCTTCCTTAAGAGCATCCTCTCCATACTGATCATATATTTCTCGCTTTTGAGGGTCATTGAGTACTTCATATGCTTGTGCAATCTCCTTGAACTACATCAACATAAGCACCAAAAAGAATCTCAGCAAAATAAATACAAAAGCTTCCAACATCCTACACCAACCAACCTAAATAATCTGCCACATGGACCATGATGTGCCTGAGATGAAACTTGCCAGATAAAATTTTGCCCTAGGAATTTTTATATGTCTGTCAATTAATCAGGGCCTGCAAATGCGCATTAATTTATCCTAACATATGGCTGCTTACTTAACTTCCCAATCTAAGATAACAGCAGAAACTCATACAACTTCATAACATACTTCCTCTAAGCAGTTAGTATACACAAGTCGAGCTGTGCAACAATACAAATATTAAAAAAAAAATCAAAACATTAAAACCAACAAATTCGAACCTTCTCGGGATCACCACCCTTGTCAGGATGATTCTTAATCGCAGCCTTTCTGTACGCCTTCCTCAGATCATCCTGCGTCGCCGATTTCGAAACTCCAAGTATCTCGTAATACTTGGTGTTATCGCTCTTCTTCGGCGCGGGCGCTCGTCCAAACATGCTTCCCGATCCGCGCAATTCCTAAAATCCCCAAATTCTGTAAAATCACCAATCAAAATTCAAATCCCAGAAACCACTAACAGATCCGAATTCCAAACAGTCGTTAGCGCAGATCGACTTACCGGTCAACACCGTCAACGTGGCGAGGTGATGGAGTAGAGGCGGCCTCGTTGGAGATTTTTTTTTTTTATTTATTGGTGAAGGCGGTAGTTGGAGTTGGAGATGGAGATTTATAGGGAGAAAATTGGGTTATTCGACAAACTAATCCGATTCCAAACTCAAATCGTCCAAAAGGCATCGGTGGAAATTCAAATAACCAATCTATTTCATTTTTAATATTATCGAATTCTCAGGAATCGGTACCTTTTATTTTGGACCGGAAGGAGAGGAATCATGATTATAAAAAAAATAGATAGTACAAATAAATGAGATATATTGATTATTTGAATTTCAAATGATGCAGATTAATTATTTGAGTTTGATTTTGGGTTAAATTGTGAATAACCCGAGAAAATTGAAGTCGGAGGAATGGAAGGATCTAGAAGCGGGTGGGGATGCCGTGTGGAGTGGACGAGTCTTTTTGCTACTGCCACTCCTTTTAAAGCTGCCAAGCGCGACACACAAAATTCAAAAATTGTACAAATAAATTTCATAGAAGAAGACCCGGCGTCGTTTCGCACATTGATTTACGGCTCTCATTGGGCTTGTTAATGATTAAAATGACTTAGACCCTTTTTTTTGAGTGTTCAATGGGCCAGCTTACATGTTATTTGAGCTATGAGGCTCAAAAAAGCCCAGTCTTGCGAATCTTCATTAATTAACTTTGGTCCCACCCACCAACACGACTCTGACACTCATGACTCATCAACATCATCATCAACAAACAATCATATAAAACGACACCGTCACGCACCTCCCAACCAAAACGAAACATCACATCATCAGTTTCACATCACATTAATTGAAAATCAATCAAACCTGAAAAATAAATTTAAAAAAATATTAAAATCTCACATCGCAATCCGTATCACCACCGCTCGTCGACATCTCGATCTTCTCCTCCATTTTATCTTCTCTCCATCTCCTCCAAAAACCCTAAAAATCATCTCTGCAACTCCACCACCGCCGACCAACGTCACTTCCACGACAACTTCTTCAACGACGTCGTTTAGATCTGAGACGCTCGTGTCCGTCGTGTGTATAGATATAGAAGCAGTCAGGCAGGTATGTTTTCGACGCCGTTCGTCCTCCTTTTCACGATACTTCTCTCCCTCGGACTTATCCTACTATTCGCCCCTCGCATCCTCCCTCCCAAGCCTCCTTCAGAGATTTCACTCCACGAAGAGCTCGACGACATCGCACTCTTCCGCCGCGCCGCGCTCTCATCCATCCCCCGACCCGGCGGCGCGTCGACTAAAATGAAACTCGGCGCTGCGAATCAAAAAATGAAGATCGCGTTTATGTTTTTAATCAAATCGGATCTGGAGTTCGCGCCGCTTTGGGAGAAGTTTTTTGAAAATCATGATGGATTGTACAACATCTACATCCACTGTGATCCGACGGTGGATGTGAGGAAGCCTGGAGGAGTGTTTAAGAATCGGTTCATAGAGTCGAAGCGGACGCGCCGAGGATCGCCGACGCTGATTTCGGCTGCGAGGCGGTTGCTTGCGTCGGCCATTTTGGATGACTCGATGAATTCCTACTTCGCTTTGCTATCCCAGTCGTGCGTACCGCTCCATTCGTTTAACTACGTTTACTCAACGCTGTTCCGGAATCCATCCTTCTTCTCCTTTCAATTTAAGAAGCCGATGCGGCCCAGTTACATAGAGATTTTGTCTGGCGAACCTACGTTACCGGATCGGTACGTTGCCAGAGGGGATAACGTGATGCTGCCTGAGGTTCCGTTTGACCAGTTTAAAGTTGGATCGCAGTTCTTCGTGCTGAATCGGAAGCACGCACTGATGGTCATTAAGGATCGTAAGCTGTGGAGGAAGTTCAGGCTGCCGTGTCTGAATGTGGAATCTTGTTACCCTGAGGAGCATTATTTTCCCACCCTGCTGGCCATGGAGGATATGGATGGTTGCAGTGGGTATACTTTGACCCGGGTTAATTGGACTGATAGCACTGGTGGCCATCCCCACACCTATTATCCTGATGAAGTGTCGGCGGATCTGATTTATAAATTGAGGGTCTCAAACTTCAGCTCTGAGTATTTGTTTGCCCGGAAGTTTGCACCTGAGAGTTTGATACCCTTGATGGAGATTGGTGATACTGTCATCTTTAGAGATTGAAGGTATGAGAGAAATGATTTCTTTTTCTGAAAGATTAGTCCTTTTATTTGTTTGTTTATTGAGGAGAGTGATTGATGATATGAATTGAGAAGTGAGTTTGAGATCTGGGTGATGTTTCGTGGGTTTGTTGAGTTAGCTGGATAGGAAGTTTGCACCATAGAATGTTGGATGATTTGGGGTTTGAGATTTGATGTTACTCTTCTGTTGAGGCATTCATGTGCAGGTTAGGTGTTGTATTGTTTTACATATGTGGTTTTTGTTCATAATCTGGTGCCCCTAATACTTTACCAAGCATGTAATTCTAATGTAAGGTAAGCCATTTATTGTTTGTGAAGTGTTTAGTCAAATGTGGCTTCACGTATGCTTTAGCGGAATTGTGTGTATAGGGATCTGTGAGTTTTGTTTTGATGTTAATTGGTAGTGTCAGGTTGCGGTTATCCTTTGGTTTAATAATAGATTACTGATTTCACCAGTGTACGCATTCAAGTAGTCCTGCCTAAGCATCTGGTGCTTCGAAGGTCATGGGTTGGTTTGTGATTATTATTCTAATAAATTTTCATTTCTGTCCTTAATCTAGTTTAAGTAATGTAAACTAATGGATGTGTGACCCTAATTATATTTCTTGGTGGTAGGATGATGTTTAATGACCCAGGGACCTTTTTGTGATTCAACTACTATATAGATTTGTTGATTAAATTGTTGTGGCTAAATTTGACTATTTGTAATGTTAGAATTGACTTTTTAGTGCATCCTATAAGAGATTAAGTTGATGATGTGGGTTGATAGAGAATGCTTAGTTAAATATAGTTGATGTGGCTTGTAGGTGAAGAAAATAATAAGAACTAAACTTTTTCACCAGCTCTAGCTTTGTATTGATATGGATGCAATTAGTCATTGTTTAGTGATACCCATATATTAATTCAAACGGTACACGGTACACGCTGGTTAGTAGACCACGGCTGGCTCCATGTTTTGCTTGTTCTTTAGTTATTCATAATATATAAATGGGGTTTCCAAATTGCTCCCCTGGCCAGTGTTTACTGTGGCATTGTTGCATTCTGCTAGAGAACTTGTCATGAGATTCTTTTATAAACTCATCTTATTTGATTCTATCTGTAATGGCTATCTTTTGATGCTTGGATAAATTAGCCTCTTCAGTTGGGGACATACGCAATATAACAACGACACTTGCATTTGAGAGAATTTATTGAGTTAGCCATGATCACACAATACATCATATCCTGTTTCTCATTTCAATTTTGGCTGGATTTATATAATTCGTATTTTTTTTTTGATGAGGATTTATATAATTCGTATTTGATTGAATGATGTGGTATGAAAGTGTGATGGAAAATTTTAGTTGACAAACATTTAAAATCATTTTGATTCTGTCATCCTTGGGTCAAGTCAGTATGATATCATCATCTATTTTTTCTCTCTTTAGGATGAATGGATGAATGCATGGATCTAATAGTGCTGGTTTGCTTTTGCAGGTTTGTAATAGTTTTTGGGAATATGTACGAGAAGCCTTTTGCGCGAATGCTTGTGAAGTAGACAAAGTAGCATTTGAGTTTGATGGGTAACCAAGGCTCCCAGACTCAATACGAACCTGGCGAGATGGTGTCGATGACATGAAGAAGTGATCTATAATGGCAAGTGTATATAGAGTAAGAAATTAGACACTTTCTTGGTGTCCTGTCCCACGTCCTGTCCCAAGTTTGAATTTGAAGGCATAATGTGGAGTCCAAAGGAAGAAAAGAAGCAGAAAGATGCAAAAAAAAAAAGAAAAGCACAAGGGTTATGCTCAAGTCATTTGCCTTGTGCTTTTCTTAACTTTTCCTTCCATTTACTGGTTGTCAGATCTCCCATTTGCATTTGTAAATGTAAATAACCAATTTAAGCTTCGGTTGTCAATAGAATGCAATCGTTTGTACTGCTATTTATTACGGTAGACAAAATTGAAGGCAGTGGTTGAGGTCAGAGAGGACTCTGTTAGGTTTAATTCGGTTTGGTGATGTGATGGTGCCGACAGATTTTCACCAAGCTAAGGACCAACTCCAACAATAGTAATGTTGTGATGCTTTCTCACTTAGAGCATTCTCACCATGATCTTTTGGATCATGAAAAAGAGTCATGGGAGGTGACTGAAAAAATTATGCACTCTATCATGATTTTTTTTAGTCACAGAAAAGATCATCTCATGATCATTTGGTCATCTTATGATCTTTTTTTAGTTTTGGTCATGAGAGTTGAACCAATCATAATGCGATATCTGTCACGCATCAGAATTTTATCAGTTTAAATTCAGATTTTGTAACGAATATTTCTTGAAAATTATAAAGTATTAAAAAATAAAATAATCACTAATATTCATAATTTTTGAAGACCTATAAATAGAGATAGTATTTATGTAGAAATGAGGGAGAGTAATGATGAACTTTATGTTTGGTCATAAGTATGATGTCCATGACCAAATCGATCATGAGGCATGACTAAATGAGAGAGATGGAAAACATGTTTTTTTTAGTCATGATTGGGATGCTCTTAGAGCATCCCCACCATGATAAAAAAACATATCATCCATCTCTCACATTCATTTTCTCTCTCATCTTATCATACCTCATGACTATTTTGATCAAGTGCACTCCACTCATGATCAAATAAAAAGTTCATCATCATTCTCTCTCATCACTGCATAAATTATAGCTCATAAATATTAAGATTAATAAAAATATATCAAAGCGTATCTCGTTTTATAGAGCTCAAAAAATTATGAATATTGATATTTATTTTTTTTACATTGCAAGATCAAAATAAAAACAGAATAGTTTCTTACACATGCCACGTGTCGCGTTACGATTGGTTCACGGCTCATGATCAAATTCATTTTTTGATCCTGAGATGATCTTTTTTATAAAAAATCATGGGATGATCAAAACTATGATCAAAAAGATCTTGGTAGGGGTGCATGATTTTTTTTATAATCTCTCATGACACTTTTCTATGATAAAAAAATTCATGATGAGGATGCTCTTATAGTGAAGAAAGATGAAAAGACTTCGAAACTGATGAGATAAGAAAATAGCACACGGCACGGCAGGCTCAACATAATTGCTCAAATGGCGATTGTCCCATGGATATATTTATGGTCTTGTACAGTAGCAGCATTGGATGTGCTAATTGTACTGATATCACCTTGCTCTTGCTGTAAAAGCATCATCCGAATTCAATAGCACATACCAGTGCAGCTAAAGATTAGAATATGAAACCCTATCCCCAAAAAAAAAAAATCAACGCGTGCATTCAGAATTTCAGCAGCGCTAGCCGCTAGATAATGGTAGACACGTTCATCAGTTCTTTATAGACAAAATGCTTCAAGTTGTTGCCTCTTATCTTATGTGACGCATACTTTGACTGATTTCACACGAGTCTAAACCCAATTGAACCTAAAATGACATTCCTGTAGTCAAAGGTCGTGGGTCCCTAAATATTATACAATTTAGGTTGTAACATTTAGATAATAGGCTAATCAAGTAATGAAAGGGTCCTTGTGGTTCCCTAAATATTTCAAGGCATTGCTTATTTGCCTCTACATGAAAACAACTTACCGCTTATACAATCTAACAAATCAAAATTTCCATCAATTTCTGTAAAATAACAATGGAGTGCTGATGGCAGCTCTAGCAGCCAACATGAGAAGCACATAAGAAATTTTTTAAGTAGCAAATGAGTTGTAATTGAGGTAGAAAGCAATCGCAAAATGCAAAATCTTGATCCACAAAAATACCCAAGTGCATTCGATTTAAAGGCCCTTAAGCAGAACGTTCCACATTTAGCCACATGGAAACCCAAGGTTAAACAAGAAAACTTAAGTTTTTAGAATGCAAAGAACAAAAAATATTTCAAAACCTGCGGGCACCGGCACCGGCACCAGCTCCACGTCCATAACCAGGGCCAGTAGACAAAGTCTGAGTTTCAGTAGCCTGCTCCACCACACCAGGGAGATCTGACATGCCAAGAGCTGCAAGCATGTCAATTGTCTCCTTGTCAACCTTGATCTCCTCAACCTCAATGGCTGACCTTTCGGGTACAAAGTCCATACGACGCTCACGCTCTTCCTCCTGCAATTTAAGGGAGATACCACGGACCGGACCTTTCTGAATACGCTTCATGAGATGGGTTGAGAATCCAGCTATCTTGTTACGCAGCCTCTTGGATGCAATGATGGAAACCTCTTCCAACACCTTCTTGTTAGTGTGGAAATCCAAGGTCATTCGCGAGTAATACCTCTCAATTACCAACCTTGAAGATTTCTTCACTGTCTTTGTACGGACGCGACCCATGCTTACTTATCAAAAAAATATCTTAATCCTGCATTGACAAAAGAAGACCAAATATATATATTACACCACAAAATTCACTCTAAAGGCATCGACCACTTCACCCTAGGAATCCTTCATTCTAATCTAAGTATATAACCAATCCAAACCACTATAAATGATTCTATTTCAGTTCCATATCTATCATCTCCAACAGAAAATAGATGATAGATATTCTTTCTGTAAGACACCATTACGCAGCAACATCAATTCTTGAGCGCAAACTCTTACTGCTAAAAAATCAGCAAACATCACATCTTTACACAACCAAAAAAAATCAGCATACTATTGTCAACCATCTAACTAAAAGCGTTAAACCTTTTAACACATCATTTTCCAAAAAGAATCTTAGCCTTAAGACAAGCTCTACAATTAGTAAAATTCTAAAAAAATACAACAGCAACGCTAGTAATCAGTATGTCCACTAATCAGAGTAGTCAGTAACTTCAATTGTACACCATTGCTACATTAAAAATTGAAATGAATCAGAAAACTACCGCGAAATCAAATCAAACAATTGATTAAATCGGTGTTTTCGAAACAGATTTTCAATTAAATAAACGCAGATCAGATGTGTCTAACTGTAAACAGAAACAACCACGTCAACTTACAGGAGGAAGCAATAGCAAAGATCCGATGATTGGAACGAGCTGCGAGTTGAAGAGAGGCGAGCCGGCAGAGAATTAGGGTTTTCGTTCTTCGCGCTTGTGCTGAAAGGCCGCAACTGCACCTAAATGGGCCGGCCCATTGAATTCCATCTTTCTAAAATTTAACCAGGCCATTGGGCCACTCTTAAACTCAAAATTGCTTTTGGACATAACTTCTTTACAATGCTGAGATTTTGAAGTAAAACCTGTAAAGGCCCAATTTATTTATTTCAATTTAATTTTAGTTTTTTTTTTAAAGAAAAAATAGAGAGTTTATTTCCTTTTTTGTGAGATGCAACGCAACTAAAGTAGGGGTCAACATTTGGCCCTAGGGCTAAGCGCTAAACAAAGTCCTACGACCTATGAGCCTTAGGGTCGGTACCGGCCTTGAGTTTAAGCCCTTGAGTCCTAAGCCCTAAACGCTGAAAGTCGAACAAAGATCGTGATTTAAAGCCCTCATCGGCCCTCGAGCCCGACGTAACTATGACCTAAAAAAGTCAGACCCTGTCCGCCCTAAAAAAGCCCGACTTAATTACGCCCTAACAATGCTCTACTCGACCCGACCTAAAAAAGCCCTATCGATAAGCTCTTTCATATTTTACTTTCAATAAATCAAATTATAATATACTAATTAATTAAGTACATTTTTATGTATAATTTTCAAATAATATAATTCAACATATGTATTAATTTTATAGTATGTATGTTTTTTTAATTAATTGTAATAATTTATTTACCATATATTAATATTATTAAAATATGTATTTTTTTTGCGACTTTGTAATTTTTTTTACTGATGTGCTTAATTAAAATAATACAATTTTTATTGATATGCTAAATAAATGATTTTATAAGCCCGACCCTAAGTTTGACCCTAAAATATAGGGCCGGTTCGATTCGGTCCTAAAAGCCCTTTCACTACTCGGCCCGAGGGCAGACATTTTGAGGCAAGCACGGCCCTGCCCAGCCCTAATTTTTTTGAAAGCCCTTCCAAAATGTCATATGTTCGGCCCTAAGTCCTTTCATTAAGGACAGGGTCGGCCATGCCCAGCCCATTATCGACCCCTAACCAAAAGCGTATCATAGCTTCTCATAGAATTTACTTTATTCTACAATCGATGTATTACTTTTGTTTGCATGTTAACCTAACTCATATATGTGGTGTAAACGGTTTCCTATTTGGTGATGGGAAGATAAAAAAATAATTATTTAAAAGTGACATAGTTATGATAAAATAATATCGAAACTACATTGTTTTCAATTCTAGATGAAGTTTTTGAACCATGTTTTAAATTGCGTGATTTTCACTTATAACTACGTCATTTCAACACTTTAATACTAGATAAAGTTCATGAACCATTTTTAAAACTACGTCGTTCAACACTTTAATCTAGATAGAGTTCCTAACGCACTTTTAAAACTATGCAAGTTTACTTAAAACACATAAAAACTATGTTATCTCATTAATTGCTATATTTTTAACTTGACACCTCCGGGTCTCATCTCGTGTTAAACTTACAATGATGCAAGATCCACATATGCACTTATCTTCTTTTTTTCTTTTTTTGCCAATAGACATAATAATGATCTTTCACTAGGATTATGGATATAGCACAAATTACAATTGATTTGGCTCATCATCATTTTTTGCATCTAACATGATACGGATATCGTGGGTGAAAGGTGTGCGAATCCCTCGATATCTTTGTTATACCCTTTCTCTAATTAATGTGATTCGCGCTCGTATAACACGTTATTTGACCTACCTGCTATATTTCATTGTTCATAATGGCTATGATGTCCTAAATGAGATTAGAAAGCACTAAACATGATCACTTGATAAATGTTTTGTAGGGGACAAAAAGAGAGTGAGAGAACGAGTAAAAAAATCATATAATGGCAAAGAAGAGATATCATTGATTCCACTCATGCCTTTGCCTACCAATACTATTAGGCTTGTTTTGCAATGCTTCCACTCCTTTTCAGAGGTCGGCTTTTGGGTTTGTCAAAATGTATGGAGTCCAAAATTAGAAGAGGGGGTGAGTCATGGTGGGAGCAAATCAAATGGGGGAAGAGATGAAGCTTTACCATCACTCTTTTATTTTCTTTGATGTGGTTGGTTGTTCAATGTGTATCTCCACTTAAATTGCTTGAGCCAAAAACATAAAGTTTAGCACACACAAAAAATGTTGATAGGGGGTTAATGTTAGAATTAGTATCTATTAGTAGGGACTTGAACTCGGGAGCATATTGTCACTGGAGGAGTGCCAAACCAATGTGATCACTCACTTTGCCCTAAGTTTAGCATCATAGAGTACATCGCTAGGTGAATTGAGCAGCTGTTGTGGGAGGAGGATGAATTATATTGAGCAACTATTGAGGGAGGAGGTGTTGGTGGTTCAATTGTATATCTCCACCTAAATTGTTTGAGCCAAAAACAGAAAGTTTAGCATCGTAGAGTATAGCGCTAGATGAATTGAGCACCTGTTGAGGGAGGAGGTGTTGGTGGAGTTGAATAGCTGTTGACGAAGGAGATACTGGTGGTTTTGAGCAGTAGCTGCTGTCTCACCTTCTGAAACAACATGTTAATCGACGGTTACTTAAATTAAGTAGTTATACAATAATACATCCCTTTCCCTTCAGCGCATCTCCTCAATTCATCAACCGTCACACATGCTCTCCATGTCACTCACTATTCTCAACTATTTGTCTTCCCAAAATAGGAAAAGTGCAATTTAAATACATTCATTAGTGTTAGCACTCTCGAACAAACTCGCACATCAGCACCTTTCGATAATAATGAAGTTGAACATAAATATATAGTTTTTTTTTAAAAGGCTCATTATCGGTTTTGGAAAACTTTGAGCCACTTCCATTAGTTTTTCTACATCGTGCGAGTACGTAGTGATGCTCATTTCGTACATTGTGATCAAAAAGGTAAAAGAGGTAAAGGTTTCTTTTATTTTCATATTCGGAAAGTTCACTTCCTCCGCCTTATATAATATAACTATATGCACCCAAAGACAGAAGCAGAATTTTTTTTATCGAAGGTTAAAATGTTCTTCTCTAATAATTACACCTTAAATTACTTGGGCATAATGTGAATGAGGTTTCTAACGTGCTTTTCATCGTCCGACCACATCTTAATAATTATTTAATAAAATCCATAACACTGTCGGATAGGAAATTAGGAATTGAGATGATAATTAACATCCTTCGTGTAATGTCTGACATGTAGAAGAACAATTTCCACTCGACATTTTAATTTTTTGTATTTCATTTTCTTTATGAACTAAATGATAGAGATGAGCGTTCAATGAGGCAAGACAAATAAGAATGAGGCAGTGAGACACGATCTGAGCCACACATCTAAACCCCCGTGCATTTGTGACGTGACACGTGTCCAAAAGTTGTGTTCACACTACTTTCGACAAAAGTAGTGTGAACACAAATGACGGCTGTGACACGTGGCTTCACCACATGCCTCGGATCGAGCCGATCAACGGCTCGGATCGTCTCACTGCCTCATTCTACCAACCCTGCCTCAATCGAGTGCTCCCCTAAATGATATACATAAATAAATATGCAACGTTCACTTGCCTCGAATTTGAACAATGTCTCAAATATTTACTATATCATCCTTGGTCATTAGTGTTTTTAAATATAATTAATTCTATAGAAGTACAAACTTTTTTTAAACAAGAAAGCAAAATGCAGTACGAAGTACAAACTTTATTTGTTTTTGGTACGTATCATTAAGCCGAACATAAATTTAGGATCACTGAATCGAATAAAAATTTGTACAGAGTTGTTTAATCATGGAAAATGAGGCCTACATTTCTTATTAAAATTTGTGTGTTGCGCCAACCAGATTACGTAAACTGAGCAAATTAAATTACCTAATTTAGTTAACAAGAGAGATTAAAGTAGGCGTATAGTACTTTTAATGTGGCCATCCAATTTTAGTAAAACAATAAGGTCAAAAATGATCTCTTCACAACACCAAGGGCCTCATATATTGCTTGGGACTAAGGTCATGTTCTTTTTAACATCATCATTGCCGTCGTCATCATTATTGTATATTGATAAATAAAAAAAATTGTTTTGAATTGTAAAATCAAATCATTGTTATGAATATTATCATTAGGTATTGGATGACTTTTAACATTTCATATGCCAATGACCCTTAGCCGCAGATGGAGTAGTGGTTTAGCGGTCATAGTCCTGGTCAAATGACCATGAGGTCGACGGTTCAAACCCCTCCAGATGCATCTAATGGCATGAGTTTGGGGATTGTCCATTCCTTGTCAATATTAGGGAATTTAAATTTTAAAAAAAATGACCCTTAGCCTTTCATATGACTAGTTTAATTCTCTTTTATTGCTAGTCTTTTGATTGTCTCATGTAATCATATATAAATGAGTCATTTGTATATGTATAAATAACCAATATCAATATCAATGATAATCACTCTTCCTCTCTACATTTTCTACTCATGTTCATCTTCTACCTTTAAGTTTCCTCTCCATATATCCATAATTTTCACAACACGTTATCAGCACGATTTCTCTACGAAATCAAAGGTAGGGATACCATCTTCTCTTCTTCCTCCCTTTTCTTATTGTGATGCGATGATAGCAACATTGAGTCCTCTTCGGAGAAATCTCAAAACCGTCTAGCATTTGAAAAATCAATTTATTCTATGATCTTGTTTATAACATGTATATTTTATTTAATCATGTTCTTATAAATCATTCACATGCCTAATTTTATATGTTGAAAGATGACTGTATCTTATACATTTTTATTTTCTTGTTATATGTCATGTTTAATTTTACATGTGGCTAATGTTCTATTCCATTGCTTCATTTCATTGCTTAAAATCAATTCATATTATATTTATCATATATTATTATGCAATGTCAATCTTATGAAGCCCGAGTTCAATACTCTTGAGCATGAAAATGATTATTGGGCGTTGATTATTGATATTGAAATCTGCCTAAGTGTCATGTATCTTTAAGATACTATAAAAGAATGAAAAAAGGCACTTGTTCAATAAAGATGGCTAAAACCATGATATGACAATTATCATTTGGCATTGATTCATGATATTAAAATCCGCCAATATGATTTGTATCTTTAAGATACTATAAACGAAGTAAATAAAGCATTTGTTCATAAAAGATGGCTAAAGCCAAAATATCCTTTGGCATCAGCTCAATGAGAGATTATATATGAAATTTGAGAATCAATGATCCCTCTCCTTTGAAATGATTTGAAGAGAGATGTACGATCATCGAAAGGCAATGATATTAAACTTGTTTTGATTATATACACTTGCGATTGCAAGATTATAAAAAAAATATGCGAGTATAATTTCGCAAAATGTTATGAATCATTTCACAAGTGAAGTTATAAGATGAAAATAGCATTATAAAATGATGAAAATATCATCGTGGTCGTACTTGTCGTACTTCCAAACATCTTGATTTTTATCAAGTTTACGTGAAAGCAAAAGGTATTAACATAAATTCCACTGAACAAAGTGATGATCCTAAGGATATCACCCATTTGGACCTACGTGAATCTCATCAATTTGGATGTTAGAGATTAAATTTTAAAAGAGGTCAATATAGAGTTTGATAAATTAATCAATGATGGAAAGACGACATAAGGGATATGATGTCAAACCTATGAATATATTTAATTCAAAGTATTTGAATTTCTATATTTTATGCTTTATTTCTCTTCCAAATAAAGAGCTATGGATAATCATCTCTCAATTACGATAAAAGATGGTGACTTACTTATTAAAGTTTGAACTTGTATCCCCTGTCTCATCAAATAAAAGTGTTCCTAATCTTATTTATTTATCTTTCAAAGAGATATGGATGATGGTCACTCTATTAAGATGAAAGATGATGATGAACCATTTTGTTTAGCGGATAGTGCAACAACACATAATTTTGAGAGACAAAATCTATTTTTCGCATCTTAAATTAGCTAAAGCTAATGTTAATACAATATCTGGTGCATCAAGTCTTATTGAAGGCTATGGAAAAACCCAAATAGTGTTACCAAATGGTACACGATTTATCATTGATGATGCAATGTTCTCAACCAGGTCAAAAAGAAACCTATTGAGTTTCAAAGAAATACATCGAAATGGTTATCATGTTGAGACGACAAATGAAAATGACGTTGAATATTTATATATCATGTCAATGGTCTCAGGAATGAAATAAGTGATGGAAAAACTTCCAGCATACAACTCTGGATTATATTGTACTTCCATAAATCCAGTTGAATCATATATGGTGATAAACAATTCAATAGACCCGAAAAACTTTCTAATATGGCATGATCGATTAGGCCATCCGGGTTGAATCATTGAAAATTCACATGGATATTCATTAAGGAGTAAAAATATTCTCTTGTCCAAAGGTCTCTCATGTGTTGCTTGTTTTCAAGGAAAACTGATTACAAGACCATCTCCATTGAAAGTTGAGACTGAATGTCCACCATTTTTAGAACGGATTCAAGGAGATATATGTGGACATATTTCCCCATCAAGCGGACCATTTCAGTACTTTATGGTACTTATTGATGCATCGACCCGTTGGTCGCATGTTTGTTTATTATCCACTCGTAATATGGCATTTGCAAGGTTGCTTGCTCAACTTATTAAATTACGAGCACAATTTCCAGATCATACAATTAAGAAAATCCGTATGGATAATGCGGGAGAATTTACCTCTCAGTCTTTTAATTATTATTGTATGTCAACTGGAATTATAATTGAACATCCGGTTGCTCATGTTCATACTCAAAATGGTCTAGCAGAATCTTTTATCAAGAGACTAAAATTGATAGCTAGGCCATTACTTATGAGATCTAAATTGCCAAGTTCTGCTTGGGGACATGCAATTTTGCATGCTGCATCACTAGTTCGTATAAGGCCAACTGGAAATAATAAATATTCCCCTTTGCAACTTGTTAGTGGCCAAGAACCAAATATCTCTCATTTAAGAGTTTTTGGGTGTGCAGTTTATGTTCCAATATCTCCGCCCCAACGTACTAAAATGAGACCCCAAAGAAGATTGGGGATTTACTTGGGATTTGAATCTGCATCAATTATCAAATTTTTGGAACCTATGATAGGTGACATATTTAAGGCACGATTTGCCGACTGTCAATTCGATGAGACAAATTTCCCTGCATTAGGGGGAGATAAAATAAAGTCTGAAAAAGACAAGTAATATTGTGGAATGAAGAGTCATTGTCTCATTCTGATCCTCGTACAAATCAATGTGAACTAGAAGTTCAAAAGATTATCCACTTACAAAGTGTGGCAAACACATTGCCAGATGCATTCACTAATGTTAAAACAGTGACAAAGTCACATATACAAGCTGTCAATGCTCCTTGCAAAATCAATCTTCCTGATGAAGATATTGGAAATAAATTAGCAAGTGAGTCTAAAACACGACAGAAGCGTGGTAGACCAATTGGGTCCAAGGATAAAAATCTAAGAAAAAAAGGTTCAAGAAACCAAATTAATGTATCAACCACTATTCCAAAAGAAAATGATATGAATCATGAAGAGACTTTTTTGAAAGATAATGAGATACCTGAAAATGATGACAATGAAGAAATTTCGATCAATTATGTCATTTCAGGGAAAAGGTGGAATAGAAAAGAAATTACAGTGGATAATATATTCGCCTATTCTATGGCTCTAAATATTACAGATGAAGATCAGGATCATGAGCCAAGAATATCGGTTAATGAATGCCGACAAAGAAATGATTGGCCAAAATGGGAAAGTGCCATCGAGGCAGAATTGAATTCACTTGAAAAACGCCAAGTCTTTGGAAAAATTTCCCTAACACCCGAGATGTCAAACATGTTGGTTATAAATGGATATTTGTGCGCAAACGAAATGAGAAAAATGAAGTGGTAAGATATAAAGCACGACTTGCAGGACAAGGCTTCTCGCAAAGACCAGACATTGATTATGAAGAGACATATTCACCGGTCATGGATGCGACAACATTCAGATTTTTATTGAGTTTGTCAGTCTTAGAAGGACTCCATATGCACTTAATGGATGTCGTGACAGCCTATTTATATGGGTCACTTGATAATGACATTTATATTAAAATTCCCGAAGGATTAAAATTACCTGAAGCATGTAGTTCAAAACCACGGGAAATGTACTCAATAAAATTACAAAGATCATTATATGGATTAAAACAATCCGGTCGAATATAGTACAATCATCTAAGTGAATATGTTTTGAAAGAGGGATACATCAACAATGCAATTTGCCCATGTGTTTTTATTAAAAGGACAAAAACTGGGTTTTCTATTATTGCGGTTTATGTTGATGATATAAATATCATTGGGACCCCTGATGAACTTACTGAGATGATTGCATATCTAAAAAGTGAATTTGAAATGAAAGACTTGGGAAAAACAAATCTTTGCCTTGGCTTACAAATTGAGCATTTATCAAAGTGCATTTTTGTTCATCAGTCCTCATATACTGAAAGGATCCTCAAAAGATGAATAACTACTTGGTCCTGAAGTACCATATCTTAGTGCTATTGGTGCACTAATGTATCTTGCTAACTATACACGACCCGATATTACATTTTCAGTTAATTTACTAGCAAGATATAATTCTTCTCCAACTCGAAGACATTGGACTGGCATTAAACAAATTTTAAGATATCTTCGAGGAACAACTGATATGGGCTTATTTTATTCAAAAGACTCAAAATCAGGATTAATTGGATATGCCGATGCCGGGTATTTATCTGACCCTCATAAAGCGCGATCACAAACGGGTTATGCATTTACCTATGGTGATACCGCTATATCTTGGCGATCTACCAAACAGACTCTTACAGCCACTTCTTCTAATCATGCTGAAATATTAGCACTTCATGAAGCAACTCGTGAATGTGTGTGGCTGAGGTTTTTAATCCATCATATCAGAGGATCATGTGATCTTTCAGGCGACAAAGAAAGTCCTACTGTTATATTTGAGGATAATGCTGCTTGTATAGCTCAAATTAAAAATGGCTATATAAAAGGGGACAGAACGAAACACATATCTCCAAAGTTCTTCTTTACACATGAACTTCATAAGAACGGAGAGATTGATATTTGTCAGATTCGTTCTTGTGACAACTTAGCCTATTTGTTTACCAAGGCACTTCCCACAACTCCCTTTGAAAAAACTGGTCTATAAAATCGGCATGCGAAAGCTTAGAGATTTATATTAAAGGCCACATTGAGGGGGAGAATACGCGTTACACTCTTTTCCTTATTTTAGGTTTTATCCCTTTGAGTTTTTCTAAATAAGGTTTTTAATGAGGTAACATTTATGCGCAATGTACAGTTGTGTACTCTTTTTCCTTCACTAGATTTTTCCCACAGGGTTTTCTTAGTAAGGTTTTAATGAAGCATAATATATGTACATGTCATCCAAAGGGGGAGTGTTATGAATATTATCATTATGTATTGGATGACTTTTAGCATTTCATATGCCAATGACCCTTAGCCTTTCACAGGGGCGGACGCACGTTATGACTTATGAGGGCAGCGGCCCCCAATGATATTTTCAGTTGTCCTTTATGCATAAGTAATTTGATTAATATCATGTTAATTTGTACATTTTGCCCCCATTAATTTTTACTCTTTGCCCCATTAAAATTTGTACTCTCATCCAAATCGTCTTCTTTTAGTTCAGATCGGTGCCGAAATTTCTTTGATTGAAAACATTTTGATGAATTTGTCTCGTTTGGGGTTTGCAGGGGAGAATTAGGGGTTTTTTTGGGAGAGATGATGAATAGTACTAATAGTTTTTAAAATTTCACTTTAACCCTTAAAGTTTGAAACTTAATTTTTAAATACTGTAGTTTCATAAATATTTCAATTTGATTCAATGAAATTAAATTTCAGTCCAATTAACCCCTCAATTTTTATACTATACAGAAAAAATAAGAGTAAGTCTTAAATTGGTTAGACAACTACAATTAATTCTTAGTTTATCAAGGAAAATTTTCAATTTTTTTTAATATATAATACATTTCAACAAAAATTTGATAATAAAAATAAATGAATTACCACAAGTTAACCTTTTTTTTATTGATTACAACATGTTAACCTTGACCACAAAGATTTTTTTTTATTTGTATGCATATTTGGGACCCCTTTCCCAGAGCTTCTGGAACCGCCGGTAAATATCGCCCCCAGTAAGAAAAATTCCTGGGTCCGCCACTGGCCTTTCATATGACTAATTTAATTCTCTTTTATTGCTAGTCTTTTGATTGTCTCATGTAATCCTATATAAAGGAGTCATTTGTATATGTATGAATAACCAATATCAATATCAATGAGAATCACTCTTCCTCTCTACATTTTCTACTCATGTTCATCTTCTACCTTTAAGTTTCCTCTCCATATATCCATAATTTTCACAACAATCATGCTTTAATTTGAAACTAATATTAATTTGTAATTTCATTCAATTAAATTTAATAATTTTGTGGATCACAAAACGAAAAGTAGTATAAGTATATTACTGAACTGAAAAAGAAGTGAATTAGTGTGTAAATTTGTTTCAAGATTCATATACAAAATCTTTCATCAATCTTACAGCACTACCATTTTACTAATTTGAGGTTCTAAAAAAACTACTAATTTGAGAATATTTGTAAGCCCAGATTTTTTTTCTTCAAAAAAAGGATAAATTCTGGCCGCACTTGATTGTTATGGTTTGTAGACTGTGTGGGACGAATCGATCAGAGACAAACGCGTTTCGAAAAAATAAATAAAAAATGAAGAATGTGAAATACTGTTATCTGTTCAAGCAACTCTTGGAGGTAGTGTTCAGACGAACCGTGAACACCTTAACAGACAGTAACTGGGACAGTATGTATAGAGGACACACGGTGTACTTCCCAGTTCGGCAACAGCCTACTCTGGGGGCTTCCCACGCCCTAAAGGGATATAAATCTTTATTGAATAGTATAGAGCTTACACATGGACTTACTCTTACAATCTCCCGAATGAAGACGCACAGCCTCTATCACTACTTCACTCAGATTTATGATCTCGGCTCCCCCTCGATCCCCTTCGTCCGAAACTCCCTTCCGAACTTGTTCGATCTTCTCCCGAAAGCTTGCAAAGGTCTCTGGTGTGTGCAGCGGTTAGTTCGACACAAACAGTCTGATCAGCACACTGAACAGACAGAAAGCGATGCTAATCATGGACGCCCTAGCATTCTTTTTATAGGTTTCGGTGAAGTCCAGATCTACTCAGAATATCCTGTTAAATATTTCGGAGATACTCCTGAATATTCGATAGATATCCAATCTTTGTTTATCCGTATCCAATCTTCGGAGATACCTTCCGTGCCAAGCCATCCGATAATCTCGCACCCATGGTGTAGATATATATTTGAATATCAGATCTTCTGTGATGACTTGTCGATTGATTCCAATCAGATAATCTCGTCGATCTTCTGGATACGCAAATCGTCATGCGTCTGTTTCACGTTGTACTTCAGTTCTAGTCTGTGGTTGAACACCTCTTGAACATCTGCTTTAATTCTCTAAAGTCGTTTTGCCAAAATCATGTCATTCATGGAAACATCATAATGGTTTGCTCATCTCACTAGTATTATATTAGCTTCCTCATTGACAAATATGTGAAAGCAATCTGAAAGTACAACACTAATCCCTAAAATTGTGCTCACGCCTTGGACAAACTATACTATATCATTGTAATGGAGCACCGAACCGTGCACAGAATAGTTTAAGCCATATAATTGGGCACGTAATATATAATTACAGACACTAATATAATGGGCCTCTTGCAGAAAGTCAAAACCTTTTTGTAATTAAGAAATTCATACTAATATATTAATTTTAATAAAGTTAGAAAAAGCAAGTGTTTTTTCAGCCAATGGGATGGTAACTAGTGAAAAGAATGATCGTTTTGTATTTGGGTGGATAATTTAGATACTTAAAGAAATGAATAAAAACAGTGAATTAGCACAATAAGAGGTTTTGCTTGCTAATGTTGGCTTATCAATGATGCGTAAGTGTTTTTTTTGAGAACAGTATTATTGATTTATTGAAGAATGTAAGTTGTTTGTGTCTTCCATTTTCCAAAAGTTGATGGAAGCTTCCCAAGCTAGGCAATGCTTTATTAGTCGCTTGGAATAAAATCAATGAGAAATTTTAAAGCATTCAACTCCCATATATTCTCAAACTCCTAAATCTTCTCTCGATTGGAATTTCCGAGTGCACATTTCCTTTAGGAATCCAACCACGTGAATGTTATAGGTTTTTTCGATTCTGTAGGAAAAAGAAGAAAGACCGAATTTGTGAGAGAAAAATGAATCTATTTCGAAATAGTGCAACTCAAAAACATGAATGCTTGATGCTTTCTCATTGTTGACTTCACTATACTCAACGATCAAGTTGATGCGTGATAAAAGATATTCCATTATAATTTATGAAATATCAAGTAATTCAAGTTATACATTATTAAGTCATAGAGATCGTCAACAATGAGCACGGTAAGGATTATTAGAGTATCAGTTTCTTTACACTCTCTGATCTTTTCACATGTAATATATATTCATGTACATGTTCATGTGTATGTCTATCCATATGTCACTGATGAGAAATGTTATAAGCTCTTAGAGTGTTATGTGTTATCTTGAATCTGATTGGTTGGATGAGTTTCATCCAACCAATCAGAATCAGCCACGTGTCCCACTACCAAAAGCAATGTCCAATGGGCCCCGTGCTTTTGAAGTGGCGCCTTCATTCAACCAATCAGAATCGAGATAACACATAACACTCTAAGCACACATAACACTTGAACGCGCCCCTGTCACTGATATACTATGTAATATGACTATTGATTTTATAAAGATATACAGATTCAGTTCATATCATCGACATGGTATCAAAGAGATTTTGACAACTTGGACATTCATATAAATTTAGGATTGAGGATAATATGGGATGAGGGTAGTATCTTTATCATAGCAGCCCCTTGGCCATATCTTATCTCAATATGCCCTTCCACAGAGGTAATATGGAACAACTCGACCAATACAATTAAAGGAACCATTAAATCAGACAAGACCCAAGAACAACAAAGGAGGTCCCCCCATTTTTTCATCAGACAAAAAGGGTGCAATTTGAAACCCTCCTTTACAAATCTTTAGGACCCATTTGATTTTTTGTTCGTTGTTTATGGTCAATCTACTGAGTATGTCCAACTGAATGTTTACACACAAGTCATATAAAGAGTAAGGGACTTTGCCCATTTTGATTGCATGTTCATCCTCTCGATTACCAACTATGTCGGCAAATTCAAAATTATTCATTCCTTGCATTTCATAGTCAATTTTTTTTTTAAAGATTATTCATTCCTGGCATTACAGTCAATTTTTTTAAAAAAGATTATTCATTCCTGGCATTACACAGTACCATTAAAAAAAGAGTTAAATCGATGTCAAGAGGAAGGTGTTGCAAGAATCAATGTTTATTTCTTAGTGTTAGCCAAAATATACAAATTTTTTTTAAGTTACTCAAAATAGTAAAAAAAATGGAAAATTGTTTTATAATGATATTGTATTACAAAGAGTTGGACTTGGTGAGATTTTTTAAATGTGGGTGCCCCAATGGTTAAATAACTATAGAGAAAAGGAAGCTTTACAGAATGGCAAATTCCATTTATTGGAGCTAACCCACACCTGAAAATCAGGCCATTAGAATAAGCTGACTACAAATAGCGTTTCTTCCTTTACCCCCATGGCTCTACAATCAACCAAAGAAGCAAAAATAATGCTCTCAAAGGGATCCCTTTTGGGGCTATACTTTGTGAATTCCATCGTGCTCGCTTTCGGCTGATTCCATGTGAAAATCTCTGTCCTTAAGGCTCGAGAATAATGGCTCGTTCATTTCGGCGTCATAGCTGGCATGGACACTGTACAGAAGATATACAACCACGATGAGGGCCGAGAAAAACACGAACCTCAAGTAAGATGGACAGTCGAGTGACCCTAGTAAAAATATGTTCAAAAAGATGGATGTGGCTGGGACCCAAGGCATCATTGGGACACCCCAGAACTCGGGTTTTCTGGCTGGAGTCACCATGCAGCTGAAGAGCTGCACGAAGGAGAAGGCTGCAACGGAGCAAATAATGAGCATGATGGTTTTTGGGTTTCCGCTTGGTGCAAACCGCCAGATTAATGAAAAGATGACCGATGTTATTGTGAAGGAGCAGAGAAAGGATAATGTAGGCCAGGGCTTGCTTGTTCCAATCAAGACGTATCGCCTGAAGATCAATGCATTTGCCACCATGTAGAAGACGAAGAGCGTCCCGATGGACACCAGGTTCAGGAGAATATCTAGATCAGTAAAAAGTGATATGATGGCCGTCAAAAGTCCTGGATAATTAAAACAACGAACTTTAGCTTATAACCAAGAAAAAACACACAAGTATTCGACACATACACATTTAATAAAAATGTATAAATACAAAATAAATCTTGGCGCGAGTGGCTAATGACACAGGCAGACTTTATGGTGTTATTTCACAAAAAGGAGTGATCAAAGTAGCATGCTTGTGATCTCACGTCCCTCTCACTACAACCCCCACATTCATCGTTCCATAGTACTACTAAACAAATGGGTCCTAAACACATACTCACAAACAACTTATACGAACCACAACAACAATAACAAATAAAAAGCAAACCACGTCATTAATCATTAGGTTCATAATGCCGCATAGAAGATACAGAAAAAAAACATATTACATCAATCCCACTTTGCCTGATCCAAAACAACACTTTTCACGTTACAGTCCAACTAATTATTAATAGTGGCCATTGAATTCTTAAACACGGGAATGAAACTAGTCTACGTTATGATTTTATTTTTTTCAATTTATGAAGAAAACTTATTCTACAATTTCAACGTTTAATAAGTAGGATCCACCCAAGTCACTCGCACAATCTTAAGCTGAAGATATTCTAAAGCTAAAAGGATAGTCAAGTTCTAACCAAGGTCAGCGTTAGGACCCCACAAGAAGACATTTTACGGCCGCATGTATGACGCGGCTAGCCATGACTGGTTGGATTGGTGATCAGAACCCAACAAAGCTCAGCCTAATCTTAACCCACAACCGAAACGGTTCGGTCAGGTCCCACAAACGAACCGATTGTCATCTGTGACCGCAAAAACATCCTTACACGCAATTCGATGATGTCGGCCCTATCCGAATTTTAATCCATGTTCATATCCACAGGGTCCTACATTTATCTCTATTGATGGGGTTCCTTTCAGATGTATGTTACAAAATGAGACCCCATGTGCAGGCAATTTCATATGTCCATGTTAAAAGAGAAAGAAACAACCAACAATTCTCAATGTGAAAATGAAGGCATAGTCATAAACTCTTGATTAGTTTTTCAAGCGCAAATGCGAAAATAAACATTGAAGACCTAGCGGATAAACATTTATCCACTAAGTCTACAACTTTACTATAGGTAGAAGAGCCTTGCTAAATTGTCCATACCTATAACTAATCCTAGGTCACAATAAGCCTAGCTCTTTAAGAGACATCACTATTTTGATACGCATCAACTTTGTACTCGATCTCACAACTCAGCTAACCGGCTTTATTTCACAAAAGTAGCCTGCCTTTCTAGTAACAGCGAATTCCTTTTTTCATTGAAACCAAACATGTTTTTCGTTGTTATCTCATCCCATAATTTCACCAACTATATAGTCGGTTTCCTAGGCTACTCAGGATAGAAATTAGAGTAACAAAACTGAAATATTCGAACAAATTAGAGATCCATACCCAAGAAAACTGAGGCATTGACGGGCGTTGATGTCTTGGGATGCACCTTAGCAAACCAAGCAGGTGCCACATTTGACCGCCCGATCACGCACATGTAGCGCGCCTGCCCCAGCATCGCCACTAACAACGATGTCAAGATCCCAAAACTCGCCCCAGCTCCGATCACATTTGAAACCCAACTCCATCCACCCTTGAACGCTGCTGTGAATGGTGCCTCCTCATCAATCTGCAATGACCAAACAGCTTCATTGATCATGAATTCATAATCACTACTTAATCCAAGTTCAATATTATTATCAGAAATTAATATAAAAATGTTAACTAATTATAATTACCAGGTCGTAAGGCATCAGTTTATTCATGGATGCAGCCATCAAGCAATAAAGAACAGTAACAACCGCAACCGACCCGGAAACGCCAACTGGAATGTCGCGAACCGGGTCATGGACCTCCTCAGCCATGGTCGAAACGGCGTCGTATCCGATGTAGCTCATGTACACCATAGCAGCTCCTTTCACAACTCCGTAAGCTTCGTACGGAAAAAACCCAGAAGGATATCGGGTCGGATCCGACGGGTGGGTGAAGTTCCTCCACTCCCCTTTCCAAAATCCGATCACGATAACAAAGACTATGAACGCAATGTGCAGAACGGTCAACGCCATGTTGACCACCGAACTCTCTCTAGTACTGAACACACAAAAAAACAGAGCCAGTTTTAGGAATGGGCTCAAAGTTCGATTGGATAAGATTTTTGCGTGTGGGATGAGATTTGCCTGTAGCAGATGATGACGGTGATGATGATGATGACGGCGACGGCGAGAAGATCGATTTCGTTGAAGCCTTTGGGAAGCGATGAGATTGTTATACGCCATTTCGCTGAAGGGACGCCGATTGCTGTACCGAGATACGCCGTGAAGCTTCTCGAAACGGCGGCGTTTGACAGAACGTAGTCCAACACGAGATTCGCTCCCGTAAAAAATGCCGCAAACTCCCCTGCAACAACAAAATCAGTTTTTTGTTTTTTCATTTATTAATTAATTTCGCAATCGGAGTGTGAAAAATAAAAAAAGGTTGAAAATTTTGGATTTTTTGGGTACCGAAAGTGACGCGGAGGTAGCTGAAGGCGCCGCCAGCGACGGGCATGTCGACGGCGAACTCAGTGTAGCAAAAGGCAGAGAGGAGAGCGCAGAGACCGGCAATGGCGTAAGAGAGAACAACAGCAGGGCCAGCGTACAAGTGGCTAGCTCTGCCGGTGGTGACGAAGACGCCGGCGCCGACCATACCGCCGATACCGAGTCCGATTAAATCGAACCATTTGAGGGATTTGCGCATGTCGGGGCCTGATCGGGCTCTGACGCGGCTCATCTCGTCGTAGGAGGTGGAGACGGAGCAGGCGCGGAGGGCAAGGCGGGTGTGGGTTTGGGAGAGGGCTTTGGTGTAGGATTTGAAGCTGGAGAAGGAGGAAGTGACGTCGGCGGTGGACATGATGGTGGGAATTTGGGGTGTGGTTTTTGGAGGTGGCGGTGTGAAGCGGTTGAAAGAGTTGGAGAGGAAGATGAGGAGGCTTTGAAAGCAGAGAGCTTCCTTCTTATTCAGAAAGGCGAGTCATATTTTATTTAATTTAATATTTTCTTAATATCTTTCTTGTATTGTATTGTTGTTGTCGACCGATGAGATTTTATTACGAACTTGTTGTAAATTAAGGATATGTTTTTCCTAATGGAGAAATGGTTGATCTGAATTTCAATGTCTCAATAATTTAAGAATATGTAGTAAGGGTTTAATATTTTTATTTTGTTATTTAATATGCTTAAGACCTTAACAAGATGTTTAAAGAAAATTAAACTTATTTAGAACACTATGGGTGGTTCATTTCGGTGTAGATTTGAGTCGAAAATAACAAACTCTTAATCACATTGCCACTATTACATACAGTTTTTGAATCTATTGAAGTGTTTGTCTCAAATTCAAGATGTATCCGCCTCTATAACACATAACTTTGAAATTTATCATTGTTCTTAAAATTTGTCATTTTCCGCCCTATTAAAAATAGGAAAAATAGTAAAGATGGGGTATGAACTATACCACTCATTGACAAATCACGATCCAAATTATTGAAATTTGAAAATGACAATTAAGGGGTAATTTTTAATTCACATATAATTAACAACGGAATATATTTCCGTCAATTAACACAGTTAACTTGTGAGAAAATAAAACTACTAAAGGGAGTGATATTCTGTTGTTAATCGTTACATGTCAATTTTTTTTTTGAAATTACCTCTTAATTGTTATTTTCAATAGTTCGGACCGTTATTTATCAATTAGTGGTAGTTCATACCCCTATTTATCATTTTTCCTAAACAAAAAAGCTATTTAAACTCGTGGTATAATTTTGTGTGCTACTTTAGTGTTTTTTTTTATAAATTTAATTTGTAATAGTTGTGCATGAGGAGCGCTCAAATGAGACAAGCAAATTAGAATGAGGATGTGATACACGATCTCAGCCACACATCTAACCCCCCGTGCTTTGTGGGCGCGCCACGTATTCAAGTGTCAAAAGCAGTGTGAACACAAAACACATTATTCCCTGTCACGTGTGCACAATGAGTGACTCACAACGTGCCTCATCGCCTCATTCTATCAAAGGTGCCTCAACGAAGCGCTCCCCAGTTGTGCATTCATGTAGTTCTTAATCTCAGTGTAAAAGGATCATTAAGTTTCAAAGTTGGAATTTAATATTTCACTATGATGTATCATTGTTTCTCTTTTTAGTTTTTACTTTCGCAGTCGTTACTGCATTGGCATTTGGTATATATACGTAATTTATAGTGAACGATGATATCATATTGATTTGAGGGGAGAATAAGATAAGGTCTAAACTTTCTTTTTAAACGTGAATTTTAAGCCTTTAAGAAGTTGTCACATAGCGAAATTTAGTATCAAATTGTTCTGAAATATGCTAATTTTTCCGTCAAATTATTCAGAATAATCTTTCCAAAATACAAAGTGTTCACATATTGGAAAGACTATCTATATCCAAGGTACTCTAAAGTAGATCTATTTTGGAAAAAGGAAAGAAAGAAATAAAGACTATCTATATTTTATTTTATTTTGATAATCGACTATGTATACTTTGAAAATCTCGAATATATAGTGAATGGACTGATTTGAATAGACCGGTAAACTTTTATCTATCTATCTACCTCTACTATTTTATATACTAATAATTTAGAAGCATAAAAACTCGAAAAGGAGGAAAACTATTCTGATAATTGAAATATTGAATGACTATCAATCTCTTTAAAATTTCGAACCAATAGTAAACAGACTGAATTGGTTTGACCGATAAAATTTTACATGTATTGATTAATTAAGAAGACTTATGTGGTGTATTATATGTGACATGTGCTTCAACTGATAGACATATACATATACACGAAGTATATAATGTACGTAATGCATTCCTTGATGTGTTTTTTTTTGAATAAAAGATGATATTATCACTAAAAAATAATGTACAACCCCCTGCTAACAAAACAAAACAACCAGACTCCACACCTTACAAAAACGCCTTTCAAAAATAGTCATTAGGACATACCCATACTAATCAACCAACATCATAATGTACATGTTACAGCTTTCTCCTCTGAATATGATGTTATTTCTAATTCTCCATATCTTTTACATCTCCTGTTATAGCTGATGCAGTCATTCTCGTTAATGTGCATGTGTTGCATGTACATCAACGAGAATAAAAATAATTGAGTATAAAAAAATTTAAGAAGACTTCTATAATTTTATGTATTATCGCATGATTTCAAATTAAGTATCAGATTCTTTTCAATTTTAAACTCAGTGACGGCTTTTTATCATATTTATCTTATCACTAATCACAATAAAAATAATTTCGAAAAAATTAAAATAACTCTTTAATCGAATTCATAAGTTTTCGACCTTAAAATTCGATGACATTTCATATTTGGAAACAAAATGTATACAAATTAATGCAAAAAATACTAAAGTGAAAATTGAAAAGTCTAATAGCTAATTTGAAATTAGACTACAGTTCAAATAATACTTTTGTAATTTACTTTCATTAATAAGACGCATAAAAGTCGAGGAAAAAGAAAAGTACTCCCATTTTCGGAAAACTATATAACTATTGAAAATCTCAAATCAACCGTGAACGGAGTGAATTGGTTCGATCGAAAGTTTTATCTATTACCTTATTAATTAATTGAGAAGGCGTTTATTAGTTTACGTACATTTTTGTTTGAAAGGGAAAAATCCCAGCCGTACATTTATTAGTATAAATATGCATATTGTGATAAGAAACCTACGACCACAATACTCTATCATATTTGTAAGGAGGCGCAATGATAGGCAAGGCGTCACGAAAGTCCTCACAAGGCTAATCAAGAAGGAGGACGTGGACATCAAGAACAACAAATATAAAGGTTGAAGATCGAATCAATAATGTATCAGAAGAATATTTTGGTAAATTTTAAAATTCGTGTGTCTTCATGTAAGTTATTTTCTATCAGGGCGAAGTGATGTGTCTCGGTGGTGAGCACTCCATCCGGCACCAAAGTGTGCTCGGGTTCGAAGACCCTCTAACTCAACTAACATAACACCTAACCCACAATCAAAAAACAAAAAAAAACAAAAAATGTAAGTTATTTTCTATCGACAAGTTTCTTTACCACCTACAATTAAAATTATTTGTATCAAATGCCTGTGTTAGCGAAGGCATCTAGACAGCCATACAACCGCGCCACCCTATCATGCTCTTTGGAACGGCCACAAAAGATGATGACGATGACAAGGCTAATAAATTTAAAATTCCGGGTTTGTTTGGACGATTAAGAGATTATTCCACTTATTTATAATGTTTTAAAAAATTAGTGCTCAAATGAAAATTCATCTAAGTCGTTGTGGTGCTACGTAATGTCTAAGCGATCAAATTTAACTATATTAAAGAGACACGTATCATGAAGATTTGAATATTTATCTTGATCTAATGGTTAAAATTAAAAACTTCAAATTCTCAAATTACGGTGGGAGATTGTGTAAAGAAAGTGTAAAGAGTATTATAATTGGGCCTTGTTTGTGGGCCGATTAGTCTTCTCATTAGTGGGTTGTTTGGTTCAGCTAAATTATATATTTATTTGTTGCTTCACTATTGACGAATAAGTTCTTCTTCTTTTTTTTTGATGGGAAATATAATTTGTACAGAAGTTGTCCATCGACAAGCGATGACTCAATTCGGTACATACTCTCAAATTGAAGAACAGGGCGCAGCCCATCCCATCCTGATTAAACTACTTAAACTACAACTCAGTCCAAAATGGCTGAGACTACAACTCAGTCCTTAACGGCTGAGACTGCAACTACTACTAACACTACGCCTAAACTACATCTAGACGGAAACTAAAACTCCAACCGCCGGAGCTGCAAACTGGAGAATCCAGACGAGCCAACCGCCTACGCCCCACCACAAGGCCACCCAAGCTCCACCAAACGACTGCAACCTCGCCATCCCAACCAGCCACCATTTCCCAAGGCCGACGACAACCATTCCACGCCAGAAAACACCCGTCTGAGTCGACCAAAACCACACCCATCCGCCCACCCGAGAGAGACAACGACAACAGCCAGCAGCGGCGAAGATGACCAGCGGAGGGGCACGCCACCATGGCGACGTCAGGCAACCAACCCGCATGGAGCTCCAGCCCTCCGGCGGTGGGAAGAACCCGAGCACCTTCTAAAGCCTTCTACTATCTTCTTTCTGTGGGAGATTTTTGTGAGGAGAGAGAAAGGGAAATTGAAACCACTATTGACGAATAAGTTCAACAACAACAACAAAAAACTATTGACGAATAAGGATTCATATCAGATGCGACCAAGCTATAAACAGTCAATCAAAAACGATATAGTTTTGATAAAAAAATATCAAAACTACGTAGTTTCATTAATATAAATCCCTAAGTTGATAACTAACCCGTTTCAAAACTATGCAACTTTGTATTAAAACTACGCAGTTTTATTGTAAACCACACAAAACCACGCCATTTACTTATTTGGCTGTTTTTAGCTTGGCTTCATGTGATCTAATTAGGAGGAATAAAACTTGGGAGAAGATATTTTGAAATTAAATATTATACAACTGAGATATATACAAAAATAAAAATAAAAGTTAAATATAAAATTAAATGAGGTGTAAAATCCTTATAAAAAATGATGTATAAAATGGGAGCATCGATTTCATTTTAAACGAACGCATCTTCTTCTTCCGCTGCAAGAAAATCACATTCAAAATTTCAATCTTGAAATATCGCACAGTCACCATCCTCTGCGCCAAAATCGTCACTGAATCCGATTTCGCCATGTCTTCGTGGACTCGTTCGGAAGACAAGCTGTTCGAGCAACTGCTTGTGATGTATCATGAGACCGAGCCTTATCGGTGGGACAAAATTGCTAGGGGGATGGAGTTTAAGTCGTCGGAAAAGGTGAAGGAGCACTATGGAAAGCTGGTGCACGATGTAAGTATGATCGATGCAGGGTTGATCGAGTTGCCAAATTATGTAGATGATGTCGAGGAGATAAGCACGGAGGTGGCAGGAGAGGGGAAATGGGAGAGTACGAAGGGCAAGCCATGGACTGAGGAAGAGCACAGGTATGTATGTTGCATTTTGTTTAGAACCTAAATTGGAAAGTTCGAGAATTTGAATAGTCTTGATTGCATGCAGTTTAGATTTATCTTGTTATTACTGGCATGTTTGCACGATAGTTCTTGTTGTGATGAAAGCGCGTTATATCGGATGTGATTCGCAAACGAATAAAAGAACGATGTGTTGGCTACGTACACTGTCCAAGATAGTTCAAACAGTGGAATTCGGACTTGTGGTGAGATCTGACTTTTGTAACACACATGCCTGTGTTTTATTCATATTCCTGAATAAGTTTTTTGGTGAAGGTTATTCCTCATTGGTCTTGAAGAGTATGGAAAGGGTGATTGGAAGAGCATTTCACAATACCATGTGAAGACGAGAACACCAATACAAGTTCAAAGTCATGGATGGAAGTATTTTGTGCGCAAAAATAAGAAAGAGAAGAATAGGGTAAGCATCTTCGACAAAACCACTGTAGATTAATTAGTGGCAGCAATAAAACCATCTAGTTTGTGAGGATGCGCGGTATCAATACGTTGGCCTTAACCAGTGAATCTGTATGGTGGCTGCTTGTATATGTCCCTGATTTCATGCAGCTTATACTAGTCTCTTAGCTTTTCACCAGTGATCTTTTTAGATTTAGAAAGCTACGTACAAGTTGGTATAACCCCCTTTTTTCTTGGGTTATTTTACTCATTAGATATGCAATTTCAGTACATAAATTTGATTTTACCATTACAGATAATGAATGAATCTTTGCTGAAAAACCAGTATTTTGTTATTGGATCTTTATATATATGTCGCCAAAGGCTTTTGACCTGACCTCTAGTGCATATATCTGTAATGTCCCACAACGCTCAAATAAGAATTCATTTAAATTATTATAATGCTACACATTCAAATTTACACTTAAATTTAACTATTAGCTGGACACATATCAGATGGAGAATATGAATCTTGATCAATAATTAAATTTAAATTTTCAAATTCTGGAATTGAAAGGAAATTGTCAAAGAGCGCTCCGCTATCATACGATTAGAGATAGTGTAAAATTTTTGTATAGAGAGTATTATCCATGTAACATTAACCTTTTTTTTTTTTTTTTTTTTGATACACATGTAACATTAACCTTACTTTCATGAAATTGAACCCATGCTGTATGTCCATTTTAGCTGGGCTTAAACGTTCAGCTGATGTTATAGGATGAATTGGGTCTTTCTTGCCAGGCCCAATGAGCCTTGTTTGTGGGCCGATAAATCTTCTCCTTAGTAAGCTGTTTGGTTCAGCTAAATTATGAATTTTTTTGTTGCGCAACGATCGAGGAATAAAACAATACTCGTATAAGCCAAACACCGCTTTGCTTACGTGTACTTGTGGCTTACCCAATTCCCGAACCGCACGAAAGAATTGCGTGTCACAGTTACGGGGTATTATTTTTTTGTTATATTTTACGTCAGGCGTCATCCTATTTTAATTCCATCATATTTTTATTGCCTTTTAATTTATTATGTATTTAATTCCATCATATTTATTAATGGACTAATTTTCTATTGAATTTTTTAGTTTACTACTAAATACTAATGAGTTGCATTAAGATGGACTTCATTGAAATAACCATAAATGAAACTATTCTTTTACCAAGAAAATTATAAATACGATATAGTTCTCAGAAACAATTTGTTCACTGAAATCTGGGCAATGAAAAAAAAGTACAAAATAAATAATTTTATTTTGATAACAATTAACAAAGAATCAGATATGAATTTATCTAATATATTTTTTTTTCAGAAGAAAAGGTACACGTCCCAGTTTTTAGATTTACATGATATATTTATATAATTTAGTAAGACAGTTTATAGCAGATAAAATCCCATTAACTTACTTCAATCTAATTCTTATATTAATTTGTTTTATTTTCCCCATGTTTTCGTTTTAAACCATATCCATTTCTTCAGTTAAACTTGGATTTGGGAGAATATATTTTAAAATTAGATAAGTCAAATGTTTGAATAAAGTCAACGCGTCAAATTCGTTTCAACAACCGAATCTTCTTCTTCTTCCACACTACAAGAAGAAAATCGCATTCAAAATCTCTCGGTCATTCTCAGCGTCACTGAATCCGATTTCGCCATGTCTTCGTGGACTCGTTCGGAAGACAAGCTGTTCGAGCAACTGCTCGTGATGTATCATGAGACGGAGCCTGATCGGTGGGAGAAAATAGCTAGTTCTATGGATTTTAAGTCGGCGGAAGAGGTGAAGGAGCACTATGGAAAGCTGTTGCACGATGTAAGTATGATCGATGCAGGGTTGATCGAGTTACCGAATTATGAAGATGATGAGGAGCTGACAGGAGATCAGAGGAGTTGGGATTTTGAGTCGAAGAGAAAGTATGGGAAAAGTGTTTCCGAGAGAAAGAAGGGGACGCCATGGACTGAGGAAGAGCACAAGTATGTTGTGATTTTTTTTAGTGAAAGTTTTATTTATTTTTATTTTTTTAATAATAGGAGGGTACAACATTAGTACGATACTCCTTATCTTCTAGTATGTGTATATATAGGGGGCGCTCAAATGTTATAGCTCCTTAGAGAGTTATGTGTTATCTTGAATGTGATTGGTTGAATGATGCAGGAATAGTGCCGGAATATTATTTGCTTTTTATTATTTGCTTTTTACTGTTGATGGATTTTGGTAATGGGACACGTGGCGCGCCCACAAAGCACGGGGGTTTGAATGTGTGGCTAAGATTGGAGTAACACATAACACTCTAAGAGGGTGTAACATTTGAGCGCTCCTCTATATCGTAGTGAGTTTTACTTTGGAAAGTTGGAAAATTTATTAGTCTTGCAGCAAGTTGCAATATTTTTGGAAAATTGCAACTTTTTTAGTGAAAGTTTTAATTGGAAGAGTGTTGCCATGTTTTGAGTTTTCTCATTTATAGATGTTAGATTTATCTTGTTCTTACTGCTATGTTCTCCAAGAGGTATATAAATATAAGTCCAGAGATTACGAGCTATCGAACTAGGAAACTGACCAAACCATGCTTCATGAAGCAAACTGATCTCCTAGCCACTTTTCCTCATGCACTCTGCCAGGGGGCTTTAAAGCTTTGCAAATAGTCTGAGCTAATGTCTGGTCTTGTTTTCCTGATCGGAACTAGAAACTTTAGCTTTAAAATTTCAATCTTTAGTCATTTTTATCCAGTTGGGGCTGGCTGCTGACACGAATGCTACAAAAATGCGCCAACTGAATATTTCACATGTGAAACAAACAGAAGTTCACAATGTGTGTGGACTCAAAATATGACGAGTCTAGGAATTTTGGCTAAATTGTTTATCAATTAAGTTAGTCATCGGCACTTGGAACTGGAAAATTGTATCTACCATTTAAATTTTAGTTAAATTTTATATCAGTTGGATGCCTTTGTCTATGGTATATTGATTATGCTTGATTAAGCTCACGTTATAGTGGGCCCTACGGTTAAGATTATATATGTGTTTTATGCTGTTCTACCAAAATAACTTACTACCTAGTTCTAGAGAATTCAAAAATCGGATTTTGGACTTGTCATGATCTGACCCAATATTGTCCCTCGACTCTAGTTTGCATAAAGACACATTGCTAACTGTTAATTGGGCTGTTGATAACTAGAACAACTGAGAAGAAGCAGATTTGTTTGATGAAGCCAAGTAATTTGAGTGCAAAACTGTTGATATGGCTGTTCATGCAATGTTGGATAAAGCTATTGCTAAACACATGTCTGTTTTATTCATATTCCTGAATAAGTTTTTTTTTCTTTTTTTGGTGAAGGTCATTCCTCCTTGGTCTTCAAGAGTTTGGCAAGGGTGATTGGAAGAGCATTGCACGACGTTATGTGATGACGAGAACGCCGACTCAAGTTGCAAGTCATGCACAGAAGTATTTTTTGCGCCAAAGTTCTGTGAAGAAAGAGAGGAAGAGGTCAAGCATCCACGACATAACCAATGTAGATGAGCTGCAGCAACAACAACACATTCTAGTTTGTGAGGATGCGCCTTTTGGGTATCAAAACTTTGGCCTTAACCAGTGATCTTTTTAGTTTTGGTGCAGCTTATGCCAGTCTTTTAGTTTTTTACCAGTGGTCTTTTTTTATTTAGAAATTACAAGTTATATAACCCACCTTTTCTCTTGGGTTTTATTATTAACCATCACATCATATTAATTGAATTAAATATCTTGTCGAACAACTGAATTAAAAGTTCCATGATTCCATCAACCTTATTATAACCCTTACTGAAGGAAATTTTATATCGTATGTTTTTGGTTTGTTTGAATTTTCCATGACAATCTAAATTAAAATTACATTTTTCTTTCCATACCACAACTTTCCATGTGACGGTTAATAAGAACTCTCTAACTTGTAAGGTAGCTTCTTCCCCTGATTCAGAGAGAGAACGCCCTCAATATAACTCAACTTTATGTCATTTGTGGGGAAATGCGGCGAAACAAGTGAGACATGACATTTTTGGACATGGCAGAGCTGTTCAAGTTGAGGCATGCATTTGAGTCTTGAGAACTGATATATTATGCTACTGCAATAAATTAGCTGAGCATAAACAGTTATTCGAGGAGCCTTTACCGAACTAAAATGATTATCCATCCAAACTTGGTTCTGCAGCATCCATAACAGAAAACAGGCCATTGCAAAACTAGTCTTTAAGGGACTAGTCGACAACAGAGAAGGCAACTCTAATTACACATATTCTGACTCCCAAATGGATCAGTAATTATTCATGCTGCAATACTTTCCCGATTCCTCTCCCTCACTTATGTAGTTTTAAGAGCTCCCTTTCTGTTCCGGCTTCTATAGAGAAAAGAAAAGTTGATATTAGTTTCGAGCACATCTTAACTTATAATATAAACTTGTCCAGACATAGTTTATGTGATGGTTATTTGGTTAACTGAGATCTAAGCACAAATAAGAAAAGTCTTACTAATGAATGAATTCCATAATCGACTCACAAAATATCTCCCTACTTGAAGCACAAGACCTTTCAAACACGTTTGTAAACAAAACAAGTACTTTAAGCAAAACAGCAAGAATGGGGAAAAAATATGGGAATACATGTGCAGAATCCAAATGCAGACATAAAGCTTCTGGTAAAAACAGGATTGAATGCCATGTGCCATGTACTAAAATGGATCCTATGAAACATCATAAATAAATTAAGGTTACATAATTCAAACAAAGGTAGTTCCCATTATTCTTGAATTTGTCACCCCATAAGGGACATTAAATTCACAAAGGGAAAGAGTTTCCAGGCAACACATATCTCAAAAAAAGCCAGCATATAACTTCACAAATGAAAAAACTCGGAAGTCATACCCGGCATGCATAATAAAAGGCCACATCGCGTCCTAAGTATCTCAAACATGAGCCTAAAACTTTATTATTACCTGCACTTGCTACTACACATCTTTCTGAGTTAATTATCAAGTATGTTTTTCTTTCCCTTCAGTTCAGTCATGTAAACACAATTCACACTACCCTTGATAGCATGATTCCATGATAACATTGATCAGAAACAGCACACAGCAATAAATCTTCATCCAATACCTTAATCAATCAACTAAGACTGTATAACAATTTGTTACCTTATCTGCAGCTGCTTTTTCAGCCTGCTCTTTCTCCAACTTTTTCTTCAGCTTCTCCAGTCTCTCCCTCTCCATTTTCTGACAATCAACTCAACACTCACTTAATTCAAAAAAAAGCTAAATCAACCATATCAACAACTGAAAAACATAACATTATCAACTACCAAACAAGTCAAAAGAAATGAAATCCGCAGTTTGCGATCATCGATCAAACCGATCCTCAATTTTTTTTTGCTACATATAGCTTCCAGAACAATATTTCAGTACCTGGATGTAAACAGTCTCCTTGGCACGCTCCTCCTCGCTCAGAATCCTACCGTCGCTGAAGCAGCGAGCCGCCGCAGGCGCAGCACCGCAAGTGTAATCCATAAGACGGCGAGCCGTGAGAGCACGAACAGCAACGGATCTGGTGGCCATTGAAATCGATTGGAAACGAGTTCGTCAAATAGTGAAGTGTTGTGTGTTGAGATCGCTAGAAGCTGGTCGAAGCGTCTTTATTTATACCTCAGCTCATCAGGAAAATAAATAAAAATGAATAAATAAATTACTTTGGCGAAGGGTAAAGGTACAGGTCACGTGATTTTCACGTGCTCGAGTTGGGGAGGAGACGATAAACGTTGTCGATTTCTCTCCGCTGCAGCAAAATTTTGTCAGCGAAGATCCGAAGGGTAAGAGAGAAGGCTGAGCTTGTTGTTGAAGGCAGGTCATCATGTATCATCCGACGAGGGGAGGAGTCCGGGGAGGACGGGATCGTGAGTTTGCAATAACTTGATTTTGTGTTTTCTGTTTTCTAGGGTTTCGTATTTGGTTTTGGATTATAATATGTGAAATTAAGCTTGGGAATTTTGATGGATGTTGACTTGTGATAGTGATTGAGAATTCATGTAGAGTATTTTGATTTGGTGTTTAGAAGACGTTCTGATTGTGTTGGTAGAGCCTCATGGCTGTGGATATATTGGTGGTTAATTTGGTATGACTAATGATGATGGTTTATCCTTGTTTTAAGTTGGGTGTTTGATCAGAAGTATAATGTATCATTGCTTTAGTTAGGAAGTAGTTCTTGGAACTTGATGGGGCGTGCATGATAGACACGTTGAGACATTTCGAGTTCTAATAATATGTGAAGAATTTATGCGATCTTCAAAGCTGGAACTTACAAATATGTATGTTTTATATGGATTTGGTCTTCGTAAGCTTGTGGTCATTGTGGTGGAGTGATTCATAATTTATATGGGTTATACTTAGTTGCTGTGTAGATATCTAATCACTTTTTAATCTGTGAGATTGATAAAGATGGAAGGCATGTTATGTTTTTACGTGTATCCTGAGTTTATACGCCACACTCGACATATTTTTGCTGTTGGGATTTTGGGATCTTGACTCATGTGAAAACCAAACTTATTAATTTGAAAAAAGTCCATTATCTGATGTGACATCTGCTTCATATGTCACTTTTTTTTCTTTTTCTTGCTGCTTTTTTTTGATATCTATTGACTATTAAGTTTTATTTGATGTGCAGAATTCAAATGGGATGATGTAAAAGTGGATAAGCACCGCGAGAACTATCTTGGCCATAGTATCATGGCACCGGTTGGGAGATGGCAGAAAGGTTAATAGTTTTGATCTAGAAACTACCATTATATTATGCAGGTTTATAGATGACTCGTAAAGTCTAGTGTATGATTGTGAGGATAATAAGGACTCTGGGTTTGATATGTAGCAAACACTTGGCGTCGTGGTTAGAAAACCATATCCGAAGAGTAGTGATAACTGATAGGCTCTGTTGAACAATTCTGCTATCGATACATTAAGGACATGACAAATGCTAAATACACTAACATTCAGTGCTTACTAACAGATGCATCTACTGGAATGCTCTTATCTTTTAAACTTCAATTATTTATAATGAGGGCAAAAACATCATTTCATTCAAAAGTTGACTCATATTAACACCGAGTTAATTAACAAACATCGAATTTAGGTGCATCAGTGCATGTAGCATTACTCTTAAGATATTAACTAGAACTGAGTAATAAGTGCCATTGCATATGGAGAGTATTTTCTGGATAATATTTTAAACATCAGACAGTGTCGTGGATGCTGATAAGCATTAAAAAAAGGGAGAACTATATGTTTGTGGATTCCACATATTGAATCCTCGTCAGTAATTTCGGTATCGCATAAATGTCATGTTCCATTATGATTTTTGTGGATGATATGTATCTCTTGGTGTATTGACGCTTTCCGAATCTTTTGTTGATGGTTAACAGGGAAGGATCTACATTGGTATGCTAGGGACAAGAAATCTGCTCTGGACGAGGAGGCTGAAAAGGAGGAAATAAGAAGGATCAAGGAGCAGGAAGAACAAGCAATGAGAGAAGCACTTGGCCTAGCTCCCAAAAGTTCTAGCCGTTCTCATGGCAATCGACTTGACAAACATGAATTTCAGGAGCTTGTAAAGAAGGGCTCGACTGCTGAAGATCTTGGTGAAGGCCATGCTGATGCTGTACAGGTTCATGGTCTTGGTTTTGCCAGGTATAGTTATAGTTTTATGCAAATTTCTTTGTAGCTTGTATTGCATTGTGCGTTTTTCCTACATGCTAATTACTCTGAATTGACCAACACTTTTTACTCACTTTCAAATTTCAATATATTTGGTGCAGAGCGCCTCGAGCATGGGAAGATCCAAGTACACTTCCATCAAACACGAAGGAACTTGTACAAATTTTACCAGAGAAGGTGGACCCTGTTCCACGTGCCAGCACCATGACCATTGAAGCCAAATCTAATGATGAAATCAACTCTGATAAACGAAATCGAGAAGAAAAAAGGACTGGCAAGGATCACAAAAGTCGACATTCTAGAGATTCGGATGACAGAAAGAAACACAAGAAGGACAAAGAAAAGAGGAGGCATGAATCTGACTACGCCCGAGATGATAGAAAGAAGCACAAGAAAGATAGAGATAGGAGGAGGCACGACTCCGACTAAAGTTCTATAAAATTCAACACGCTACAACATTCGATGTACCCTGTGGTCTTATGTGAGAGAGTTTTACCTCTTTGCAGTCTTCCTCAGCTGGCTCTATTTTCTCATGTACTTTACCACCTATTAAACTTTAGTTTCGTTTTCATCAATGTAAAATGATCTAAATGTTGTACACATTGCAAGCATTTCCATTCATTTAAGTGAGCTTCTACTCAACAGTCAACTCGAAAGAAAATGTTTATACTAGAAGTCTAGAATCACATTCGAAATTTTTGATTTGGTCTCTTTATCCATCTTGTATTTTACTTAATACTTCCTAACTCTGTCAGGAGGAGAACCCTGAATGTGATCGAGGAATTTTTACTTTCAATACTCCTTGAGAAATTAATTTCCAAATCCTTTTTATTTTCAAAATACAGAATGCGATCAAGGAATTTTTTATTTTAATATCATAAAAGTACCACTACCATGTCCCATTTTAACTGGGCCAAGCTTTAAGCCGCAATATTTGGGCCGGCTCGGTCAACTCTTCAGCCCAACATATCGTATTGTATAACTGCAGCAAACTGAAAACCCTAATTTGAGTAACATCATCTTCGTCACCTGCCTCTGCTGCTTTCACCCGAGTCCAAATCTCAGTTGCTCGCATCAACCATGGTAAGCACATATCGTTTTATCGCCGAGTTTTCATCATGCAGTTCTTAGTCAACTTCATGACTTTTAGCGGTCAAATCTCACCATACTGTGTTTAGTTTTGCCTGATATCGTTTTTGTGCGTTGGTATGTAGGCTCCCAAGAAGGAAAAGGCTCCTCCACCATCGTCGAAGCCAGCCAAGTCTGGTGGAGGGAAGCAGAAGAAGAAGGTCCGAAAATCATTCTATCCATTGCTTTTTTATTGATTTTTTAGACGATTTGTTTTTTATGTATTATTTTAAAATGTTAATTGTTCAGTTTTAAGAGGTTAAGAAAGATTTTTAGATGCAATTCCGAGCTTAATTCAGTTGATGGTTTCTTAGATTATCTCTACGACATGTGTCATGTGTAGTATTATTTTACAGAGTTTTGTAGGACTGAGAATATTAGATTGGGCTTTTCATGGTAGTTAATTTCAGTTTTGTCGACCAGTTCAAATTTTATCAGCCAAGATCATTCGTTTGTGATTTGTCATGAATTTGAATTTTTTTTTCTGGATGAGATTTACAGTTGATTGTAATTTAAGATTGTTTAGTGTATTGTAACTTAATTGTGTTATTGTTTTTTTTTTTGCAAGTTTAGAAGTGGAGCAAGGGAAAGCAAAAGGAGAAGGTGAACAATATGGTTTTGTTTGACCAAGCCACATATGACAAGCTTCTCACTGAGGCTCCCAAGTTTAAGTTGATCACACCATCCATATTGTCCGACAGGATGAGGGTATGTGCTAAAACTTTTAACCATCTGTAAAACTACTTAAAACGTTCATTGGCTATTCTTCTTTAATAAAATAAATATTAACAGTCTTGGACTGCATAAAGTAAATATTCAGCTATATGACTTAATAGGTTGTATAGTTTTGAAGCATAAGTGTCTGTAACCCGTGCTTTTATTGGACTTGTTTTGGACATCTTTATATCTTTCGTATGTGATTAAATGCTGCCATTTGAAGTTGTATATTATTTGTTGGGCAAGTTCTTATCTAATTCTCATCTTGATGTTTGTTGGTTCAGATCAATGGATCTCTTGCTCGAAGGGCAATCAAGGATTTGATGGCAAGAGGCTCAATCAGGATGGTTGCTTCCCATTCCAATCAGCAAATCTACACTAGGGCCACCAACACCTAAGTTGTTTTTCATTTAGTTTGAAAGAATATCTCAATGTAAACCTTTTCGGACGAGTATTTCCCTTTCGTTATTTACAAGGAGCGTCAGATAGTTTATGCCATCTGATCGCATTCAGTTTTCAAATTTCATTACCCTTCCCTAGTTTATTCATACTATTTAGCTATATGATCATACTCTCTACATTATCTTGTCACAATTCTCAGATGAATAAGTCAAAATTTCTTCCAAAAAAAATTTGAGCGTAAATTTTTAAGTGATTTTATTCAACAACCTGAAAATATTCTTCTCCATGTTTTGCAAATTTGACCTCAACCCTGCATGATTATTATTATGTAGATGCTAGAAAAAAGATTCGGTGCAAAGGGTGTATTTTTGTAAAATATATGAACCAATCTCAATTCTTGATTTGGTTATTTGAACGAATGAGTTTAAATTTCGTATTAAAAATCGTATGGTTAATTTCACGGTGACGAATTATAAATTATTCTTGAATTATGTCGAATTTTTGATTTTTCGATGATAAATTATAAATTATTTTTAACGAACTTTACATTTACCCAAAAATATACTTTGCACTCGATATTTATTCAGAAATACTATTGTATTTATATCAAATAAAAATAAAATTATGAGTTTGAATTGTCAGTCATGCTATATTATTTTAATGAAATTGTTTACAAAGAATTTTTTTTGATTGTGTTTACGAAGAAAATTTAAAGTTTAGTTGAATATTTCGTCGAGCTTCAATGTCGTTGCTAAAAAGCTCAACTTTGGTGCTTTGCGTGTGTTCCGAAGCTATAAACCAAATCAAATCCAAATTGATCGACAATCGTTGATGGCGTCTTCGTCGTCGTACTCGATCCTGGCGGCAGCGGCCAGCAAGGTCGGTCCATCCGTCAGGAAACAGGTGCTAAGTCTGACGGACGCGGCCGCAGCTAGGGTGCGCCATCTCCTCGAACAGCGCCAACGCCCTTACCTAAAGCTTGGCGTCAAAGCTCGAGGCTGCAATGGCCTGTCTTACACTCTCAATTACGCAGGTGCGTGTACATTCAATCAAATACATATCTTTAATAATTGTCGTTGCGTAAATGTGTTTCCATTCTTTGATTTGGTTGATTTGTTTTATAATTCTTGAAAGCCATCGGCTTTGAATTTAGCTTATTATTATTTTAATTTGTTTCAGTTTTTTTTTCCTGTTTTTTTGGGATGAAATATCAGAGCTGTTTATCATCCAAGTGATTGAATTAAGGTTTGGTATTTAAAATTTTGTTGTATGGTTGGTGGATCATTGATGACTTACTAGGTTGCTGGTTATGTATCATACAAGTAGGCATAATCAGCTTTTGGCTTTGAGAGTTTTGTAAAAACAGGTGTGAGTGGCTATAGGGGGGCGAGGAGTCAATTTCTTTTGCTGGAATTACATTATGTTTCTAATAGGCTGTATTCTGTAGGTTTTGCGATGGCAAACTAGGATCACATTTATTTTTCATGAAGTACGCTCATAGTTTAGCAGCCGAGTACCGAGTTGTGACTTTTGCAAAACACGCTGATGCTGGGTTCTGAGAATATGTACGAGTTGTGGTATCAAGTATCAACTATCCTTAATATTGCTTTTTAGAGTTGTAACTGCAATTCTGCTTGCTCACTTC